>JAWWEV010000115.1:103983359-104044713 GCA_035583235.1 Hafferia zeledoni | reverse complement strand
AATAGAGGGGGTAGAATACACAGCCTTGATCACCCCCACACAGTGCCAACTGGTCTCACCTGCTAAACTAGGACAATCATAAATATTTTCATATATTCTTCAGTGGAATTGGGACTTAGTGAATTAGCATAATCTATTGTGCACTACAAATATTTTCTGAAAGCTGTAAAGATTAAGTTCTAATTGCTTTTAGTTTGACAGAGAATTTCCCCAACTTTTTCTGTTTAGAATCTAATAAAGATTTAGAAACAAAATATTTAATACTGCTCTTAAAGAATTAAATTTTGTTGCTGGTAAGACTTTGGCTGGAAAAGGTCCATATGACTTTGTCTTTTCCACCTATAACTGTATGGCAGTATTTGATGTCTTGCTGATTTGTGAATGGTCACCCATGTTCATATTATATAACTTTTTCCTAGTAAGGTAAAAATAATTGTATTAAACCTTAAATGGTAAAATCATAAATAAATCAATAAATAAATAGGTAATGCCAAAGGTTGGCCTTTATTTTTACCAAAATCAGCACATTAATAGTTACAGTTCCCACTGTGGTGATACCTCAACCCCTTGGCACACGTTACATCTGGTTTCCAGCACATGATATTAACTTTAATGCTTTAATACATTTATACAAAGCAGCTGAGTTAAAACTGCTTGGGGGACTATAATTTTAAATATGTTGTCTTTTGTGTGCATAACACCACAGCCATAATGCACCATTAATGTATTTTCCCCCATTTAATTACATAAAGAATTGATTATACACCTTCTGGTGTTCTGCATACTGCACTACAGAACTATTAGCTGGATTTTCAGCTAGTGAGAAGGTTATAACTCAGGTGAAATCTTGAAGCTGCAATTGTTTGCAGCAGCTGAGACTCTGCTCTGGTATGATTAGCATGGAGGTGATACAGCACATTAACATCAAGACATTGCAAGGTCTTTACTTGCCTTGCAATAGACTTTCCTTGAAATTGGAATGTTAATTGTACTCTCTTGGGAAAGAACAACTGCCTGATCTTGTGCTCTGTTACATGGGTGTAAATCAGAAAGGACTCCTGGAATTCAGTGAAGTTATTCAAGTATGAAAAGCTGTGTGATACCCTCATCAGACCTGAAAGATATTGTGTAAGGTGACCCAAAATAAGCTTGTAGTGGAATAAAAGAAGTGCCTATAAAGTACTTTCATTGGGCTTATAAGTCAAGAATAATTTTAGACAAGCCCTCTACATTCTCATCAGAGACATTCTTGGTGTAGTAAGAGCTGACAAGGTGCATTTTTTTCCTTCTTGACTTATAACTCAGAGGCTGATTAGAGGATCTCTGGAAGTGATGTGGAACAAAGACTGCTTTTAATAGTAAATATTTATTGAGCTATATATTCTTTGATTTAGTACCTTCTTTAACATACATCACCTACTCAATTTTAAAACTAATTAACACCATCAGAAATAAAATATACTTCAGGAAGTGATATAAAATATTGCTGTCTTGTTTTCAAGATATTGCAGGACAAAGCAATTTTGCAAAGAAGGAAGTGTTGGTCCCGAAAGGCACTCCGATTTCTGGTTCTTCATTGCACATGGTGCAGCTACCCTGCCCTGGCCCAAACCAGAGGTGATGAGAGGCATTGGTCAATTGTGGGAAATTTGGCTCGCCAAATTTGTCATTATTGCTGCGGATCTAGGAAAGGAAGCTATTCACTGCAGTGAAATGAGCAGGTTGTAGAAATGGCTGTCAAGATAATGAAAGGGGCACATGGAAACCAAATATCCAGCTATAGCTGTAAACTTGGGCTATTTGATAATTTTATTTCATGCCTAGCCTCCTGTGGCTAATGGCAGAATTGAAACCCCTTACTTTTATCCATTTGTCTATTTCCAAGAATGTAAGAACAAAATCCAACCATGATGAATGCAAGCATAACACTAGAAATCATCAAAGTGACTGTGCATATGGAAAATATATGACACTCACACCTTTTCCTCCAATTTCTGTGGCGAGTTTCATGAGATGAGGTCAAAGCCAAGAAGAAATCATTTTTTGTTCTTTTTTAAAAGAATCACATACTGTAATTTCCTCCCACATGAAACAAACCCAGCCTGAGTCACGGTTACCTTGTTCTGTGCTCTGACATACAACTTACATCAGACTGATTCAACACAGAAAAAAGTTGCTTTACTACCATTATTTAGACACTGTACCTTGAGTGTTTATTATTTCACCCAAGCTATATTTTCCCTTTTACTTTAGAACAGAGTTTTTTTTACTTAATAAATTACTTAATACTTTCTAGAATGTAAAGCTTTCTTAAATGTTGAAAGAGTTTCAAACACTCTATTCTGTATATTTCTGAAGAACCATAGGGAAATTAATAAGTTAATTCAATATAAACCAGAAATGATCCTTTTCAGGTAAGGACATATTTAAAAATCACAAAAAGAATAGTAAATATTGGTACCTACTCCTCTAAGAATGAGTATGTGAGAGTAAAAGTGATGTACCCTGGTTAAGCAACAAGGACAGAAGAGTCAGGGGGCGAGGCCAGGAGTGACTGAGTCTCCATTTCATGATTCCAGCATCTGTCATGGCAGGGAAGCAGTTTCACCACCAGCATAAACTTTGTTTTGCAGGGTAGGTGTGTCTTTCATTAATACATATGCATGTTTCTGCTTCTCACGGAGACAACCTTCATCCATCAGAACTGTTTTATCTTTAGAGACATATTAAAACCTACTGCCTTAAGTATGATGGGGAAATCTACATGTTGATATGGAAGGAAATCATGACACTCTTTCTGCCTTTCCCTGATACATGCTCTGTCTCTGACTCTGGAAATGGCAGCCTGGCAAAGCTAGAACCCACAGCACAGCCTTCACAGGAAGCACCTGCTTTTCTTTGGTCACATAAGACTCTGAAAGTTATCACCACTACAAAGTTTCTATCTGGGAAAACTAAATTAATTCTAAGATGCTGTCAGTAACTTAACTTTTCACCTGCTCACAATTTTACAAGACTCTGTGAGGGCGTTGTACAACCTGGTACTGCATGTTATTTCTAAATAAACAGACTTCATTGTAGTAACTTGAATTAGGATTACCAACTTATCAATTTTCAATCCATCAATTATCAAGTTATCAATTATTAATTTATCAATTAGAGAGACAAACAACCATTTCTCATTCAAAAGAGTAATAAGGCACAGTATCAAAAAGTTAGGAGAATGTTTCACTCATCTGAAACCTTTGGTCGTAATTTGGCCCTTTACACCTGGGATAAACTGAGAGGTACAAAGGGGAATGGAGACGTGTAGCTGTCTCATGTTCTACCAACCACTTTCCCAGTCTATCCCCAGCCAGCAACAAAGTCCCACACAGCCACTTACTCACAACCCTCACTCACCCTGTTAGGCAGGAGAATCAAGGGGAAAAAAGAAAATCTCATGGGCTGGGGAGGCTGGGGTAAGAACAATATAATAATTGAAACAAAATAAAATATAATAATAGCAATAATTAAGACAATAATAATAATTAGATGGTCAGAGAGAGATTGAGATCAAGAAATAGCAGCTGACAGATGAATGCTGAGCTCATCCTGAGCAGCCACCAGCCCCTCTGGGCCAACTGCCCCCCAGTTTAAATACTGGGCATGATGTTCTGTGGTATGAAATACCCCTTTGGCCAGTTCAGGTCAGTTGTCCTGGCCATGCTCCCTCATGGCTTCTTGTTCTCCTCATCACTGACAGAGCATGGGACACTTTAAAACCCTTGACTTAGAGAAAGCACTGCTGAGCAACAACCAAACCATCCATGTGTTATCAATACTGAGCTGAATCCAAAACACAGGTCTGTACCAGTTACTAGGAAGAGAATCAACTCTATCCCAGCCAAAACTCAGACAAATGAAAACAAATTTCACATTATTGTATGAAATTTTGGTATGAAAATAAGGAAGGAATGGACTCTTTATAGACTGGCTTAATCATGTGGCTATTGACAACGGTCTTTGTAATTGCCTGGGTACTGGCTTACCTCATTGTGGAGATTCTTAATTAACAAGGTAAACATGGGAAACAGGGAGTCAATAACCACTTAGGTGTTTTGAGGAAAGATTGAGCACCTTGTCCATAAAACAGAATTGATTAATGTTTCAGCTATGTAGGTGCTTTCATAAGAGGGAGAAAAAAGTTTCATTTTAGCAGACAGTTAAATGATTGTCATTCACCTGGAACTTGCCAGTCTTTATCCTTTACTCTGTAACCAGATCATTAGAGGTGGAAATTATTCTGATTTCACTCACTTAAAAATCAGTTTGAACCATTCAGCTCAGCTCCTTATAACAAAATACCATGGAGGTACTTCCAAAGGCAGCATGTTCCCCACCTATTCTTTTGTTTGAACTTTACATATTTTTATTTTTTTCTCCTTAAACTCTAGTTGCTAATCATTACTTTGTATTAAGCATTCTATTGGTAAGTTAGTAAATCTGTCCTCACAAACAATTCTACAATTTGCAGTTAGAAAATAAAATTACCTCACAGGTTTTTTTTTTTTTTTTTTTTTGTGTGTGTGTGTGTGTGTGTGTTTGTTTTGTTTTGTTTTGTTTTTTTCCAAGAGAAGTAAGAGTAAATTTATTCTTATTTATTTTTAATGATTGTGAAGGTAGGAGGTACCTGCCTCAAAAGTTGTTATTTTCTAGAAGTGACCTTTTTTTTTTTTGATACACTTCTATGAACACAGTACTAACAAGTAAAAGCTTTCAATAAAACAGCACCATGTAGTCATAATACAAACTGTTACCTCTACAGAGCTTTGAGCGAACAAATGTGGGAAAGAGGAGGATCTGATGGGTTTCATTTGTGATAAACTATGTTTGAGAGTAGTGAAAATAGTTTCACTTAGTTCTCTATTCAGGATCATGTGATGAATCAGTGTGTGAGGTAATGGGACATATTTTTTCATATATGGGTCTTGTAGTTGCTTTGTTACTGAAGCTCAGGTTAGCAACTCTGTAGAGCTTCATACACAATGATTGAAATTCTTAGCTGATATTTTTGGGTGATATGTCCCCTGTTGTCCTGATGTTAAAAAAGCCACTCAGGGTTGTGGGTTGCTTGTGATACAATGATTGTAAGAAGATTATTGCTTTCCTTATTTCTTATTCTCACTATATATTTTTTCTTTTCTCTGTCTCTCTTCCCCCCCCACCCCCGCCCCTGGTGTACTGAGTAGGAACAAAGGAGGCTTTTTCACATTGCCACTTTTGTTTAAATTTTCCACTCTTCCCCTCTGCAGGCCCTCAGTGATTATAAACATATTGCAGGAGTTGATCTGAGGTGCAATGGTGTAGCAGAGGTGTATAAATATATTTTTGAGTGATAAATAATGGTAGAAATGCCATTACAAACCAGCATTGCTGTTATGCTTATTTCACTACATCTTGATCTTTTTGGTTTTGTTATTTTTTTTTTAATCTAATCACTCTCCCACTTTAGAGGGGAAAGATGTTGCATATTAAAATATGCTGTCTTTCATTTATCTTCTCACCTTTCATGCTCAGCATCTTGTAAATTCATAAACTGGAAAGGAGATAGGCTTTGTGTTGTATTTGCTGTCTTTGAGCAGTCAGTCATGATTCCTTGCTATCAAAATCTGCACTGATGTTTACACTAGCAAATTGACTGTGCAGTATCATTAGATTAATTGGATGACACTTCATACTTGTTTAAGACATCAGAAATCCCAGAACACTTTTCTGTTTTATTTAGGTTTTTTTTTTCCAAAATGAAATTTTCTAATTTTACATCCATCTTCATCCATTTTCTTTGTTTCCCCTCTTTTATTATCTCCTCTCCTTTTATGCATTCCTAATTTCATATCCCTGTTTTGTCTAGTATCCATCTTTTTATGACAGCACCTCAATGGTTTTAATATGTTTATTTAAGTTCCTTTAAGGTAATTTGTGTTTCCAGTTTCAAAGGGATTCCCTAGAGTTTACATGTTGCACCATTTAGACAGTTATTCATTCATACAGAGGGCCAATTGTATTTGAAACTTTAGTGCCCAGGATACCACACTTATCAAAGAATGTATTTACCAAACATCAAACAATGGTCCATGCAAACCTCAAAAGGCCCATGTAATCAGTTTTGAACAATATTTTGTTAATTTTATGAATAAAGGAATCAGTGATAGGAGTGATAGGATTGCTCTCAATTTATGATCAACAATTTGCTGGATATTACTGTTAACTTGTCTAATTTTTCCCTGTCTTTAGACCTCTGATTGCTATTCATTGTACCTTCCTAGACTGTACAAAATAGTTGTGCATTCATGGCATATTTTATAATTGTGAAAGTCTCCTAGTCAAAGTGCACATATTTAGTCCCTTGATCTGAATTTTTCTTTCCTAATCAAGGAATTGTTGATCTCTTCTAACACTGTACTCAGTTAACAGTAAGTGACAAAATTCAGCATCCAAAAAGTTTGCAATTTTTTTTTTTTTCATAAGAACATTATATTATTCCAGATTAAGAATTTCAGAGACTAAGGGCTACAGGTCAGCTGAAATGGTGGCTTGGAGGGGTATTCGTACCTAATTTCGAAAATTATGTAATATTCCTTTGTCCCAGCTGAAGCATCTCTATCTCTCTAAAAAGGACATATTTCAGATTCCATGGCTGACCATATTCCAAGCATCATTAATATGTCTTGGATATTAGTTGTATAACATAGCAAAGAGAATATGGAAAATGTCTGGGAAATACTGAATATTGTTATAGCTACCAAGGTAAAACATCCTGAAGTTTTTGTGGATCTCTTCTGGTTTTTAGCCCCTCTTCTGAAACATGAGAGGCTTGAAAGCACATTTCACATCCCCATGAGAGCCATCCATTTCTGTTAGTCTAAGTTTTGCTAAAAATTTAGTTCATAGTGTTACAGAGATGAAAGAGCAATATTTTTTTTCTGGTAGTAGTTTTTGCCCAGAGGCGAAACAGATCCTTTGTGAATTTCAAACTGTTTCTCAGATCTGTAAGTTGAATTATTTTTAAAATCTTGTTTTTCTTTCTTTTTCTCTTTTCTTTCTTTTACAATCTTCTGTGTTATAACCAGAGTTATTAAGTTGATCTATTATTAAGGTTGACTGACATTTTCTATTATAACACCTTGTTTTCAAAGGCCTGTAATTTTGACAGAGCATAACCACAGGGGGTAAAAATTTACGTGCTAAACAACTGCAAAAGGTTGATTTCCTGCTTGCTTGCTTTGACTAAATCAATTCTTCCATTTCCTAACAACAGGACACAGAGAAATATTATTTTCATATGTCATAAAATATATTGCAAACATTTTTAAAGAAGGTCTCTGCAAACATTTTTAAAGAATGTCCATTTGGAAAAAAGAACCTGAAATTTACAGAAGGATTTGCTTTTCTGGGGGAAAAAACTGATTTATCATTCTTATAAATATCCTCAAAGGGGGTTATGACTACAAAACTTGGTGAAAAAGTAAGAAATTTCTCCTTTTTTCATGCTTAGTAAAAATGATGTTTTGGTGTGTGGGGTTTTTCGCCTTCTTTTTTTTTTTTTTTTTTTGGTTTTTATTACAGGGAGGAGAAAGATTTATTTGTTTATTTATTTTTAAATTGTAGCTACATTTGCAACGCACCTGAATTGCAAATCCACCTAAACTGAGCCATCCAGTCAGAGTAAAGAAGGTGTTGGAGCAATGCATTGTGAGTTGGATGAGCACTCAGAAAACATCAGTATCCCTTGCCTTTGTTAAGCTCTGCTTTAGAGTACAGGCATTAGATTAACCTAACACTATGAGAATTATTTTAAAGGGTGACTTCCCAAAATCAAGGTCATTGGCTAAAACTCTAATTACAAATCACCTTTTTAAGAAAAAAATTAAAATCCTTGCCCAACCCTCTCCCTTTCTCTCATTCTTTCAGGGACAGTGGAATTTTGCTGTTTGGGGACTTGGAATTTGTCAAAGAAATGTAAAGGAAAATTCCACTTGTTTGTTGGTGTGGGGGATTTTTTTTGTTTGTTTGTTTGTTTTTGTTTTGTTTTGGGGTTTTGTTGGGGTTTTTTTTGTTTTTTGTTTTTTGGTTTTTTTTTTTTTTTTGGTGCTCCACTGGGGTTGGTTATGGAGAGAAAAGGAAGGCAGAGCAGTGAAATGATTTCTGGTGAGCTTTGTCTGTCCTATGAATCTATGTTGATCTAGAACTGAATAGCGAATGAGCAATAAAGGTGATTATTGCAGTTCACTGGCAGTAATAGAACTTCAGCCTAAGATGGGAGGTCAAACCAGGTAGCTACATCAACAGTTTTAAAATAAACAGTGAGAGCATAGGTCTCAGCTGCTAAATTGTTAGCCCAGTCATTGGTATTGGCTTTGCCTAAGTTAGCAATCACTTCCTGGACAATTCCAAGGAAATTGCAACTGGCCGCTCTACTTCCATGTGTGCAATATAGATATAACCACCCTGTTTTAGTGTCTAAGGGAGTTTAGCTCCATGGATGCACCGTGCACTATTTTGTCTAAGGACTACAAAATTTTCCCCAGCCAATATTATTTGCTAGTATAGCTACAGACTTTATATCACACTTACACAATGTTCGAACCAGAGAAAGACTGGAAATGTTCAATTTTTAACAAGATTTAAATGTGGTAAAAGATTATAGCTTCCTACAATCCAATGGTGTGTGTGACAAACTCTCTAGTCTGAGGCTTAGGTGGGGAATCCAACAGCCAGATTTGTGAACCACCGACAAAGATGAACACAGCCTGGGCTGTCATAGTAGAAAATGCCATATTCAGGGACAAAGCTAATCAGAAAACTCCTGCCTTCCTTTTCTGTATCACTTGTTCTGCATTTATTCTTCATTTTAGTGTAGTTTAGAGCTGTCTGCAAATTCATGTTTTAAACTAAGCCAAATGTAAACTGAGCCAATCTGAGTCAAATGTGAAAGAATTTAATCTAGAGGATTGTTTTCAACAGCGTTCCTTCTTTGCCACTCATTTTTGGAGAGATAGTGCTCAGTCTTGCTTTTCATTTGTATTCAAATTCCTCAAGCTTTGATTTAAATGAGGTGTTCCTTCTCATGCAGCAGGACTACAGGTTACTGAGGAATGTCACAGCAGAGTGACTGGATCTCCATGGGAGATAAGATTTGTGATGTCCTTGGGTATCTGAATGGTGAATATTCAGTGTCAGTATGTTTTATTCAGAGAGACAATGATGTCAGTGTCATAATTTTCTAAAGAAATAGTGAATTGAATTAAGACATTAAATCTAAGATAAAAACACTTGAAGATCACTAGAGATTCAATTTTGTAACTAATAGATGGATATTATTTCCATTATTATGATCTATTTTCATATCTCTTTAAAGTTAGGCTGAACTAACGTGGAATTCCAGAAGTCCAAAGAAACAGACAGAGCACTTAGAGGTATCTAAGAAGTTCTGTATGTTGAAAAAAAAATTAAATATATGATACACTTGCATTGCATACCCTTGATACATATCAAATATGGGACAGTTCACAGTTCTTTCATGTGCAAATTACCCAAAATATATTATAGAGAAAGAACATGTGTTCAGTCATAGGACAAAATAACAGAACAAGAAAGTGGCAATCATAAATACTGAAGTCAAGTGTTACTCTTCTAGAAACCTGAAAGGTGGCTGACAAATGATATATTAGCCAGCCACCAGTGGAATATCCAATGCTGTTTACAGGTGAGGGAAAATCAACTAAACCTCTTTTAACATTTTCTAAACACACTTTCTGTAACACTTTGTTCTATACCAGAAAATTCTCCACACTGCTGGGCAAGAAATTTTTATGAGCAGCAGGAAAGGATCATCTTGCTCCTAGGAAGACATCAACACAGCCTGGTGTGAACAGCAGGGGACTGGAAATTCTTATTTACTCAACTCTATCCATTTAGCCCTTTTGAGTAAAGAGTGATTTGTTGTAAAACTTATGTCACAGCCCCACCAAGCTCTCTGCTGTGTGTCAACTCATCTACAGAGTCAGAATAGAAGAATGCAAATATAACAGTAATAGGTATAAAAACTCTTAGAAATAAAACATAGAATGGCCATACTATGTAGACATAATTGCTGAAAAAGTAGTTCCCTGTTTTCCTCTGTTGCGTTGAATATACTCTGTATGCTATGAACTGACACAGGAAACTACTGTAGCTTGTTGGTTCTTAAGTAGATGTTACAAGCTGAGAAACATGGAATATTTTGGCATTAGAATAATTTGGTTTTGTGACCCAAAACTTACCCCTTGACAGTTTTGTCAACACTACATTTCAGCATTACAATATTTTTCTCTGTACTTGGATATGGGACATATAATGATGTTATTTGAATTTCTACATCCTTTAAAAATGTGATAATAAAAGACATTATAACACAAATGGTTTGAACATATGTCACTTTTTTAAGCTGTACTTTTGTCTTAGTGCAATTAACCACCTCACACACTGTTCTGATACAATATTCTGGTTTTTTGCTGATTAAGAATTTCTGAAAAACCCCAACAAGATCTCAAAGTATATATTTTGGGTAAACCACATTATTTTTCAGCTCTCTCCACTCCTTACTTCCTAAAAGGAAGTTTGGGTAAATAGCTGCCTTATAAAATGTTGTGTGTAGATTAGTATTTTGTAAGAGACTTATATAAGAGCAAGTAAATGCAAACTTATTTTCTGGCATTCACCAGACATGTACTCTGGCAGTAAATCAGCTCTTCTGACACGATATTTGTGATGACACAGAACCCAAAGGAATGGCAAAATCAGACAACACTGCACTGAATTTTAACTTTTACTATATTGAAGAAAGAGATATATAAGCTGTGAAAAAAATTGCACTTTAAAAAATTTTATTCTGTAGTTTTGTATTTTTCAAGGAATGTAATTTTTTGCTTTCACATCTACGAGTGTGTTTCACTTAGACTTCCTGCTTGAAGTGGTGGACATCATAAGGTTATTCCTGGACAAGCAACATTCACCTTTGAGCACAGCTGGTCAAGAGTGCAGCCTCACACAGCGGCCTCAGCTGTACAGGAGGGAATAGCATTAACCCACCTTGCTCACTCCTCCCAGGTATGTCTCTGCTGGGCAAGGGTTTCTCTTTTCAGGGAGCATTCACTCATGTTATTCTGCAAGACACAGTTCTTGGCAACTGCACTGAAAGTGAGTATCTAAAAAATCCAGATGAGATTTTGTGGGTTTTGCACTCCACTGACAGTTACCTGGCTTGATGTTAACATACAGGAGATGTGAATCCCCAGTGGTCTCAGAGTCCACATAAGAGAACTGTAAACTTCATTGTTGGAAAATGCTCCCCAGTCTGCTGGCTTCACTGCTGGTACTATCTCTGAATGCTTGTTTAAGAAAGGGTCATCAGGACTAGAAAACTGAGGCAGATGCATTATTAATATGAGATTTTCAGATAAAAATTAAGGTGGTGCTACCTTGCCCTGGCATTTCCATTATGTTTCAAAAAATAGATATTGTGAGTTTTTTGAGTATAACTTGAAAGACATTAAGGACATATTAATTTTCATACATCATACTTTTGATTCACATTTCCCTCAACAGCTTTTATAGTATTGCAAAGTTCATTGTAAAATATAGTAAGGCAAGAGGTAAGAATCTTCTAAGAATCAGTGGTAAATTATCCTCCTAATGACAGTGCAGAGCAGAGAGGAAGGATCTCTTCCATCGACCTGTTGGCAATACATTTCCTCATACAGCACAGGGTACTGTTGGCCACCTTTGCCTCCAAAATGCATTGCTGGCTCATGGTCAGATGTTGGCAGCTCTCAAAATCAAACCCAGTTAATTATATGGAAATGTTTAGAATTAAATATCATCTGAATGGGTCACTTTAACCTGTCTTTCCTTCATCTTTTCTTAGGCAGACATTCCAGATGTGTCCCAAATTAACTATTATTTATAGAAGCTGTACCATCTTCACATCCTTGCAACTTGTCCCAGAGTACTGTGCAGCTTGTTAGTCTGTGAACTGGAATTACAGCATACTGAATCATGTAAATTAGATATTAGAGAGACAGTTTCCTAACTTTGAAATAAAATTCTTGACTTGCAGTGCCATAAAAAAAATAGTGTTGCATTTTTTCCTAATTGGAAAAGTCTGGTCTTCATTTTAATGAAGATGTATTCTGAAGGTGTGTTTTGATAAAGTCTGTCTTCTTGAGAACTAAGGAGTTCAGTGAAATTAAGAATTTGACAGCTAAACACTAAAAGTACAGAAGAAATAGATGCCATAAATGTTTGCTAGAACTGAATGTCTAGATGTTCTAGAAAGAGAAGTCAAAGCTCTACAATGGGAAAATACAACATGCTTTCAATGCCTAAAAGTGAGCCACTTTGTGGGAATATTCTAAAGCTGAAAAAAATAAAAAATGACTTATCAAAATAAAGATGAGGTAAAACCTCTCCACATTTATTTGATAATTTGCCTCCCAGACATCCAATCCTGTCAGATCTTGGAAGCTGAGCAGGGTCAGCCCCAGTTAGTACTTGGATGAGAGACTTCCTGGGAATACCGGGGGCTGTAGATTCTAGTCCTGAGGACTTCACTGTCACCATCCAAGCTCGCTTGGCTGTGGTAGATGAACCTCAGGAGTTAAACGGTGGGGCCAGTTCTGTGCACGCTGTGCCTCACCTAAAAAATCCACTGTGCAGGCTCAAAGGACGCACCCACGTGGGGAGAGCCCTTCCCAAATCTTCGTTCACGAATCCTGGCCATACATACATACATACATATTTCATAATTTAAAAAATATTTAATGCTGCTGGTAGTGACTTCTTCCCTTTTGTTTGAAATAAAGTGTGTTTGTGTTAATTCTGAGAGCAAACTGAAGTATTCAGGCACAGACAGGTGTTCTTTGGTGATTTATTTCATGCTGCCTCTTCTCTTTGGATTTGAAACAAATAATAATGAATTCCTTCCAATTCCATTGTAAGCCCAGGCCGGGGCTTTGTGTTCCACAGCCAACTCATCACACATAATGATATGGTGCAATTATATGGTATAGCTTGCTGCCCATAAAGAAAAAGGGACAATATTCACATTTTATTTTTAATTCTCAGGCTGTATTTATATTGTATACAAGGAAATTTCCTCCTGGTCTGATTCTTAATGAGCATAATAGCTTCTGAAATTCATGCCAGAGAACTTAAAGGTGGTAAATTTGATTACATTATAAATATCTTCCTCGAATGTTTTTGCCCCTGGTACTTAAATATGCTTCTAATTTCACAGAAAATAATGCTTTGGGTTAGTGCTTTGAGGTACTCCTGAACTGTGTTCCATCATTCTTGTTCAGTGATGTACTTGCATAGCATGTAAACCCCAGAGAGACTGAGAGATGTGGTGTTAAAAATTCAAAGTCATAAGTCCAGGTTCATGATCTACAGTGTATGAAGATTCCATCCCACCCAGTTACTACTTGGTAGTACTGCAGGGCTTGAAATGATGAGAGTACGAAGCTATATGCAATATTCACATTACTAATACAGGCATCCTTGGAAGGTGCACTTCATAAGCAAGACTCAGGATGAGCCTGCACCAGGAATTCTTATACTGCCCTTCTCTGAATTTTCGTATAGGGGAGGTTTATTCTGTCCACACAGAAAAGAGTTTAGGGGCAGGTTAGGGATTTCAAGAATCTCACACTTTATGGTCACAGGCACTTCTGTCATTGCTACCCATGATGACCTTGTAGTGCCCAGAGATCTGCATGTAACAAGGTTCCCACATGCCCCATCTCGGCTTTTGACAGCTGAATATGCAAGAAGGACCTCAATTTGTCTAATGCCTTCAGAGAATTCCAACTTTCATAGTGTCTGTGAGGCTACCATCTGTTACTTTGACACTGGACTACAGTCAGCCTTGCTTGCCAGCTCAGTAGTTTCATGCCTTGCTACATAAATAGCATTGAACCATTCTTGCTGAAAACTACTTCTCTGTGTGGTTTGAATGGGACATTGTTTCTCTCCTGTGGAGAGTATTTTCTTTTACTTCTCTATTTGAAAGGGAACCAACCTCTTATGGGCATCTTTTAAGACATTCTGAGCACAAAAATGGACCTTCTTAAGTCCACATTCCTTGAATGCTGTTTTCCTTCTACCTAAGTCTGTCTGTGATATCACTTGGTATTTTAAAAGGGACAACTGTCTAGGGTTAAATCTTCTGTGTCCTTCTCCATTGCGTCCTCAGGGATTCTTTGTATATGTAGTAAATTGTGCACCAAGCGTGCTCCCAGGCAGGATTTAGACCAGTCTAAATCCTTCTCCAAATCTTTTGCTCACTTTACCTTTCCAGTGATTCCATAGCTAATTCATGCAATTTTACTAATTTTAATTTTACTAATCCTAATGTAATCTTTAGATACCTGCTCCCTTAGAGCAGATATTGAGGTATTCAAGGAGCAGCAGATATTCTTTATCACTCAAGAGCTAGAAGGGACTTCAGCGATTTGGATTTGCATGCCAGCAATTGGCAAGGGAGCGAAGAAGGAAAGGATATGACTGAAAACAAAGATGACCCAGAAGTCTACTGAATTCCAAGTACTTCGTCAAATGACTTTTTTTTTTTTTTTTTTTTTTTTTTTTTTTTTTTTTTTTACTGGATTTAGAAGAGAGTAGTGTTTTTAAGATATGAGTTTCATAAGCAGGCCCAGAGTAATTCTGGAAAGAACTCAGAGATTCTTTGACTTTATGTTTCTTAAAGACTTTATGTTTCTATGTAAGCCTTATAGACTTATGGATTTGTGTGTGTAGCCTGAGTGTAGCCTAGTTCAGGCACAAATGGAGAGGCAAGTCTTGAAAGGAGTTGGCAGAGGAACTGATAAAGACAGTCATGTCAAGAAAACATCCTTAATAAATAAATATCTTTTTACACAGAAGCATTTTTTCAGTCATTGTAAAAATACTTATCATTTGTCACAAAATTTCAAGCTTACTAAGAAGGGAGTAAATTTCACAGCAGTGCCAACCCTCCTGTCTGTTTGACTAAGGCTGATTTATATTCCAGTTTCTGAATGGCATTTTCTTTAGCTGTCAGGCAAACACAGGCTGTGTGTCAGCTGCATGGAATGTGGTCCTCCATATTTCGGTACAGTGACAGTTACAGCTGGATGGAACATGAAATGGAATTTGATCAAAACATTTTATATAAAAAGGGACACTACAAAAGACGTACTAAGTCACAAAAGCAGTTGAAGGAGGTTTCATGGGGTCTTGACAGATTAAAAGCTGATGGCACAACAGATAGCACAACTGTCACAGTCTTAGCAGAAATCCAGTTTGATGTCATTAACAACAAATGGTGAGAGACACACAGGAAAAGTGATGAAAACAATGCAAGTATTATTTATACACTCTTGCACATACAGTACAGGCCATAGAGAAACCCAGAAGAGGAGAAAAACTATTATAATGTAAAAGATGAATGAGTTACTGTAACTCAGAATTTAGCCCCCTTTTTTTAAAGCTTTTTGAAGCAGATTTCTGCAGTAAGTTTATATCTACAAGGGAGTTTATGTCATAATAAATTGTATCAAAATCATGGTAAATTTAAAGAAGAAAATCCCAAAAGACAATATGGCAAAATTTAAAGTGTTTCAATTTTAAAAAGATTTTCACTCCTGTCTACACAGCTGAGACTCAAAGTGAATGCACTTGTAACTTCTCCATGGTACAGTTGTGATAACTTCTTAATAAGGCAGCTACTAAAACCCTAAAAATATTTGGCAAAGGCATGCATATGTTTATATATGTTCATGCATAATGTAAGGTTGTAAATTTCAACTAATTAATGTGAAACCAACTCTTTGTGTATGGATGATTTGCACTTTAGTTTAACAAATACAATTTGATGTTTTAGAAATAAAATATTGTAGATTAATTCAAATTTCCATGTTTGTGAGGACTTTGCATGTATAATATACCTTTGTTTTTTCCCACTCATTGACAACATAATAAGGATTATTGCATTTTATTTCATTTATCAGTCCTTAAATTAAATTTTAAAGAACAAATTACAAATAAGTATCTGCTAAATATTATTTGAGATAGGCAGCTCTAAAAGAGGTGTCCAGTTGTCTCATTTTGTCACATAGAAAAGGCAACTCTGACATGGTAATCCCAAGTAAAAGCGTTTCATATAAAAATTTGAGATTGAAAGTTGAACTGAGGGCCAAGGTGGCTTTTAGGATTTTTTTACTGTGAATAGTCCTCCTTTTGTGGTGCTTTAAGAGATCACATATTTCCACCATTATCTTATAAAACTCTAATATAAGCTTTAAATATTAGCAATAATAGTTTTTATTCTTCTCATAAAAAGGTATTTCTGATGTTCCAAGAGTGACTCATTAAGCTTCTTAACTGATCTTTTCCTCTTCCATGAATTTTTAAAACTAAATTTCACAGCTATTCAGCTGCTAATGCAATAAGATCATTGCCTCTGATCCTGCTATGTCCTGTCTTACCACTCCCCAAGTGGTATATGTTTCATTAGAGTATAACTTCTTGAACAGGAACTTTTGGGTTCTTGTGTTTTCAGTCAGTTACTGGGTACTTTTATTGTGGAAAATAAAAATATGTCAAAACTACACAGACAGCTCTTCCTTGTGTAGGTGATGGAGAGGTGGGTTTTTCTTTTCACATACCTCTTGGCTTCCATGGCTCAATTTTTTGCCTAAATAAAGATATGTAATGTCATCTTGGACCCTCTCACACATCTCAAAGGGTCTTTTAGCACTGGCAAAAGGTCTAGGAAAGACCCATTGAATGGACAGGAAAAATGCAATAAGGCATCTGAAAATGTAACAGATTCTAACTTTTAGACAACTGGACAGCATGTAAGTACCCGAATTCCTAATATCCTAAGTAGAACATGATATTTTCCATCAGAGTTCACAAGAAGAAATTATTATATTCATTCCTCTAGAATGAATAGATAGATTTTTTTTCCCCCCCCTATCAATGGACATCAGCTTCTGTGGCTCAAAGTGCCAGTCTATATTCTTTCAGGAGTTACTGCTTCACAGCTCATGGGCCATTGAAGGACATATACAGACAATGAAGGATGACATGCTTGTTTTAATCAAGCCCAGAATCCACAGCAGGATGTCTGGGGAGTGTGCACCCAGGGAGCAACCAGGATTCTGAGGAAAAGGCTGAACACTCTGAGAATCACAGTGGCCTTTGTATAATGCCAAGTCTGTACCATTACTCACTACTACAACCACAAATGGAAGGGCTGCTCTATAGTCTGCCATAAAACTGTATTATATCATCACAGCAGAGGTGCACGATGCGTTCCACAGAGCGTGCCATGGAGGCACAGGTGTTGTGTATGCATCCAATAGGTTAAAAGAAGGCAAATTTAGTATTACCTCCTCCATACTGCTTGTAGAAGTTGGCCTTTAAAGCCATCTCCTTCATTTGTCTCCCAAAAGAAACCTCATTTGACGCTTACAACTACACCCATATTGACTGCAGCTGTAAATGGAGAGTAAGCACAGGCTGAAACAGTTAACTGATTTGCTTCTTAACCTATGTAAATGAGCTACATCAGCTCCCTCTTCAACTGTTGTGACATTTAAAGCTAGAACTAGTAAAACACAAGAAGATATCTGCA
Organism: Hafferia zeledoni; assembly: GCA_035583235.1. Taxonomy (NCBI): domain Eukaryota; kingdom Metazoa; phylum Chordata; class Aves; order Passeriformes; family Thamnophilidae; genus Hafferia; species Hafferia zeledoni. Next base: position 104,027,012 of record JAWWEV010000115.1, on the reverse strand, counting down.
ATAAGAACAATGATATAAAGTAGCACAAGATAAGCAAGTATCTGCAAATCTTTACTGAATGTCAAAGCTATTCAGTAGCATCACCTGCAGGGCAAAAATCAAAAAAGTCATGCTCTTTATTCTCCATAGCCATAATTTCCATAATGCTCAGAAGACTTTAGGTCAATTCTAAAAATAAAACGTGCCTGTAGTATTTAGCCAGGATTTGTGTTTAATTCAGTACAAACTGCAGAGGGGAAGACATTGCATGGCTCTGCCCTCCCATAGCTAAGAATCAGGACCACTGAAAGTATTTGGCTGAGCTGGTGACACCAGTGAGATAAAGGTCAGATCAATAAAAATCTTTTTATTTCAAATTGTAAAGAAAAGTTTCAAAGTACCTCTTAGCAAGAACTGGCAAATCTCTTATATGCTGACAGCAACAATAAAGTACAACATGTGAGACAATGATGCATTAATCAATCTCCAGTGCTATACTGTCAAGAATTAACAGTGTGTGATAACTACTGTACCATAAGTGACCTTGTTTCTAATGCTACTGGTTAGTCGATAGAATTGTTCATCCTGTTGCTTATATTCTGATTTATTTCTGCTGTACAGCAGAAATGTCATTGTGGGTAGGTATGAAAAGGGAAATGAATTTACAGCATGTATGAAGGATTAGCACACAGCTTTACAAGTTTCCCTTATTTTGCATTAGCAATGATACATAATGATACTGTGCTGCTGTTGTAATTCAAAAGACCAATTTAAAGTACACTGCTTTGTTTTGTTGTTTTGTTGTGGTTTTTTTGTTGTTTTTTTTTTTTAATTTTCAGTTACTTACTGAATGAAAATGTTAAGGGTCAACAACCTGCTAGTATGCCTGTTACTACAAAATGGTGGAATTTGCAATAGAAATATAACAAGCAATTGTAAAATGGGAAAATCCTTTATGCTAAAGTGTAGCATTGAAAAATATACATTTCCTTCTTGTGGACTGATATTTTTTAAAACTTAAGAGTAAGCAGAAAGATTGATTGTGAAATATTCATAGATTCTAACTGTCCACGACATAAAAAGCCATCAACTTTTGTTAGATATTGTTACATTGTGACTTTCCACTTAATTTCCTTTTTAAAATACTTCAAGTTATTATCATTTTAATACATTTTTCTATTTGCTAATCATGATAGAATGTTAAAATTATTTTTTATGTGAATAAACAAGTTTCCTCCCAAATTTTGGTATACCTTTTCATGTTCTGTAGATTTTGGGTGAGATTTACCCCCTTGGCATGTAGAAGTGAACCATCATACATTGAAGGCCATTACTAGAAAAGGCTCACACGGAATTGGTAAATGCAGTCTCTCTTAGGACACCTTAAGTTAAAGCTTCAAGTTAAATTGAGGTACCAGCAGTCTGTGCCAATTTTCTAGTCAGCAACACAAAATTTTGGATCCAGATTTATTAGACTTAATTTTGCTTCCAGACTTCACAAGCCATGAATTCATAATTTTGCAGCTGCAGTTTTGCAGACAAAACTTATAGTACTTGTGGGTTAAATTTTCTGTCCTTCAGGTTTTTGAAGGTCTGCCTGCTTTTACACATTAATCTTTCAGGTCGTACCTATAGGGAAAATTTCACAGCTTTAGCCTGAGATGTTAACTTCCATGCATTTTGGTAATCCAGAATACATAATTTCTAAATAAATGTATGGATCATAATTTTGACTAGTTTAGAAAACGCATGGAGTAAGCTGGGGCAGAAAAAAAAAAAAAGACAATCCAAAAATCAAACTTGGGATGACTGAAATTAATTACAAGACTATTGCTCTTAGTCAGTTTAACAGTAAAGAGCTTATAAGTGTTTAATACTATATTAAATTATTAACATATGACTTCCATATAATTTCTCATAAGCTTGAAGTTGGGCATTCTCTCAAGTGTCTGTAGAATAAAGAAATAAGTGTTCTGAATGCAGCTCATAAATTCAAAGGCAAGGCTGGAGTCCAGAGCTTGAAAAGTTACCTCATCTAGCAGTAATAGAAATATATGTGCTTCATGTTTGTTTGTTTTTCTTTCTTATGTATGTGTGTATGAAATTCTCCCTTGTTACTAGTTATTTCACAGTATGAAGTACTTTTAATTTGTCAAAATAATAAAAAAATATAAATCAGAAGAACTGCAGGTGGTGAAGAGGGTATGGGGAGTGGGAAAAGTCAAGAAAATGACAATCAATATTTCATCATCATATCTCTAGAGGCTTCTAAAGCACAGTTTACAAAGTATAAGACATTTTAAGACCGAAAAATGTTGCACATAAAAGGCATTAAAAAGTGAGTATTTGCCAATTTCTATTAAGAGAAAAGCATAGCATATATTTTCTGCTGAATAGCTTTAGGTTTTAATAATTTAATATGCCTTCAGCACACTAAAACAGTGGCTACTTTTCCTACTTTTGTTCCTTAACACAGAGATATAGAAAAAAAAAAACATATAGAAAAAAAAATTGTCCTTGCAAAAATCAGTGGACTACATGATATCAGCATGGGACTAGCACTTTCTTGCCCTTAGAGGTCAGGAGGTAGAACCAACAGATCTACTCATCCCAAGAAGCCTGGCCTAACTGCCCAACCCAGTCTAGTGGAAGGTACCCTAGGGGACTGGAACTAGGTGGTCTTTAAGGTCTGTTCCAACCCAAACATTTCTACGATTCTATGATTTTTGCCTGTATAAAAGCTATAGTGAGGGGATACCTCAATGTGAGATGAAGGGAAGATGAAGGGTAAGTGTACTGTGATCCACTGGTGCTACTGTGACAGATTTATTTTATACATCGTACTTAAGAAAGGGTACATGTGTATGTTTTGGGCAACCTAAGCAAACCTTCTTTATATTCATGAGTAGATACTGCCACTGCTGTCTGCTGTGTGGTTGTAGGAGTGTGTGGATAATTCAGAAGGACACAATTTCATGTTTTCTTGCATTTAACTAGCCATCTGCAAACTGCTTCTTCACTAGGGAGATTTGTAGCTGACTAATTGTGGTGTCTTCTGGCTACATCTTTCACCGTAAAAATGGTAGCAGAGTTTGTTCTCTGCCTTTTATGCCAGCTAGCAGAGTCTGGCCACACATACTAATAAAATATTTTAGACCTCATGCCAGGGCAATCACATCCAAACTGCTTACTGGGAATGGTATCTGTCCCATGCTAACTGTTTAATCATAACCAAAAATAGTTTGGTAGATTTGACCTTGACTGAAATTCTAAAATCTAACACTGCAGGTAGTTATGTTCCTGTTACTTCAAGTACATCTCCTCATTGCTTAATTTTTTAGTGTACAGGCCAATTTAGAAGGGAATTCCTTTCACTGATTTCGGGAGTGAGATTCAGCTGGAGATTAGAAAACCTAAATTAATTTGTTGGCACATAAACATCCACATGAAGACTGATTATCTACATTCCAATTCTGGACAGGAAAAATCGAGTTGATAGAGTTATTGGAGTCTATCCATCATCTGGTGGAGAGTGCTTTGGAGACAGTCATTGACCACAGACTGGGGGTAGTCAGTGCAGTTTTTGAATCACAGTGTAAATCCACACAAGCATAGCAGATATGAAAGAAGCCCATGGGACACTGAGACCTTTCAGTAACAGCAGCTTGAGGCCAGATGAGATACACTGGGGTATTTCAAACAGCACTAGATGCCTTTTTAGGCAGCTGAATCTAGCTTGGACACTTCCAGAATGAAGCTCATACAATCTATTACGGACTCTTGTTTGAGAATGGTATAAAACAGTCTCTGGAAACTCTTAATTGTTTCAATAATTAAAAAGGGAACCTTACCATTTCTATCCGCTGGGTAACTTCAGCTGAATGGTTGTACAAGTAAATAAGATCAAGGATCTCTCCATACTTTTGAACCTCACTACTATATTGAAAACGAGTATATGCTTTAATAATTTGGATGGTAAGAAATGAAAGATTCTTTGTAATGATTCTGCTTTCATTCTAATGTATAAGAAGATAAATGGTAATATTCAGGAAATGATGAGAAAACTGGACCTGGACATGTACAAGGGTAAGAATTAATTTCTGACTTTTTTACAATAGGATCAGCTTATACTGTTCTACTTGCAAAGATCTCTGATACTATCTCAGACAGATCTGAGCTTCCCTCATCACCATTTACAAGAATATGAAAGGCAGACTTCTGAGCAGTATGGGAATGACTGCCTAGTTGGTCAAATTCTGTTCTCATTATGCCTTTTTGGACAGATTCACTGCTGAATTCAAATTACAAAGGGACTATTTGGATGTAAAGAATGCATTTTGGGGTTGGAGATTTTTCTGTTTAGTTTGGCTTCAGTACTGTGTATAGGTGTGAAGACTTTGGCAGTGGAGGGACTGCAGAGGTTGCCTCTGTGGGAGGAGGTCAAGGGGGCTACTCCATACTGGGCACAGCTGGTTCAGTCTGGTTCCAGCCAACTCTGCAATGGACCCACCATAGGACACAGCTGAGCACATCAGCAAAGCTGGTGGCACCTCTGAGAAGTAGTATTTAAGAGGACAAAAAGTGATTCTCAGGCAAAAAAGAGGGAAACCGAAATAGCGAGGAGCAGCAGAGGGAACAGCAAGGTTACAGAGGTGCTCCCTGGAGCAGATGTCCACTGTAGCCTGTAGAGGAACCATAGCAGAGCAGATTAATATTTCCTGAAGGCATAGCAACCTTTGGAGAATTCATACAAAAACTGACAGTGTTTTTGAACAAGGCTGCATTCCATGGGAAAGCCAGGGCTGGAGCAGGAGAAAGTGTGAAAGTGGTGTCAGAGAGGAACCATTATGGATTGACCCTAATTCCCACTCCCACTCCTCTACACTGCTTGAGGCAGCACATGACTCAGGAGTGAAGGAGTGAGGCAGTGCCTGGAAGAGGTTGAAGGAAAGGTGCTGCTTTAATGTTAGTATTTGTTTCTCACAATGCAAATCTTTTAATTGACTGTAAATAATTTTTCTCTGAGTCTGCTTTTCCTTCAATAGCACTTGGAAAGCAAACTCCCTGTCTTTACTTCATCTCATTATCTTTCTCATCTTACTTTCTTCCCTTTTCCCTTTGAAGAGGAGGAGTGAGTGAGCAGCTGAGAGGGCTTTGGGCTGTTTTCCAAGGCTAAACCTGCACTGCTTCAAACATAGTTGAGATTAGCATGGAATAGAATGCAGTATGTACCCGCTACTAGTGATTTCTATAAAACACCTCTGAAAACATCACATAGGTACTGAGTTTCCTCATGATATCATAATTAACACTTTTAATGTTTTAATGTTTCCTAAATTGGGGCATAAGCACAGGAGCAACCACTATGAGCTTCACTCACTTGTCCATGTGTAGGCATCTTACGCCATATAAACAACTCTGGGGGCCACCTGGCACTTCAGAAGGGCAGAAGTTTTCTGTATGTTCTGTGTCTGCTCTGAGAGTTGCATGTACTTATCTTTCATATCTTATCCTATCTGAAATCACACCAGATGATAACTAGTTGGTATACTAAATACCTCTTTAGACTCTGCTAATCAAATTGACTACATTTTTCTGGACTAACCTAGGAAAACTTTAACATCTAAATGTGGTCACTTGCATTTAAGTAATGATATCAAATTGAATTTTCCTGTTCTTATCTAACTTCTGGGGGTTTTTTCTGCGTGTTTTTTTGACAAGCTTACTCATTGTAGATTTGAAAGATATGAGGTCAGTACTTTCTTTAGCTTGAGAGTTAAATTTTTTCATCTCCAAATTCACAAGTGGTACTTCCAAACTGGGTTTCATTTATTGAAATGACTAAAAAATATATTCACAATTTGTATGACTCTGTGTTCATTATACATCTCAGAAAACTTATTTTCTACATTAAAATCCATTCTGGCAAATTCACTAAGCCTTAGGCAGAATATTATGTACACAGATACTCTTTGTAGTTTAAAAGTTTGGGAAATATCCTTTAAGTAAGTTAGAACTAATCATCTTTCATTTAGGCTGGAGGTCTTTTCAGCATGACTCATACCCTCATCATTATCTTACCCTTACAGCATTACTAAAATACTAGTGTAATTAAGATGAGTATCTTACAAGATTTCTCCTGGGGAAAGTTATTACAGAAAAAGAATAGTTTCCCCTTTTTGACAACATAAAACATAACTTTCCTTTATTTTCGTAAAAATGACAATATATGACCCTACTATAGCATAAGAAAGTATTCCATATAATTAATACATTAAAATACCATGCTAATAATTGCAGAACACCAAATGGATAAAACTACTGTGTTATGAATAATGCGAATTCATAGTCAGAATTAAAAATCTTAATAGAGTTGCTCCAATGTCAAACTCTGTTTTTGGTAATTTCAAGTATACATTATTATCAAGGAATGTAAATGGAGCCAATATTTTAAAAGACATAAAAAGCAAATAGGAAGATAGAGAAGTAGGTATGCGCACACACACACTCACAAGTTGAACACCTTTTCCCACAGCTTTAGAGAGGCATTTCATATTGGTATCAAACATGAAGCAACCAGGTATGCACAACATCCCACAGCCTTAAGACCTTCATTTAACTGAAACTACATTAAAAATAATCAAAGACAGACTGGTGTTCATAATGAACTTCAGGGGAAACAAACATTTTTATCCAACTGCATGAAAAGGGGTTAGCTTCATTGTGCTAAAAGTTTTAAATCAACAATGGTGACTAGCTGCATAATTTCCAGTGTAAGCAATTTGTTTTATCACCTCAAGAAGAGTAGAAATTTTATGTAAAGGTCTTCAGTATGTTTATAGTCCTAGAAGAATATGTGGGGTTAGTGTACCTGAGAACAAAAGTTACCACTGGATTTTTTAGTGGCCATTTTTAACTTTTTGTCCACTTAGTAGAGTGTGCTGGTTTAAAGGTAAACCAGCAGGAGAAATGAAGCCACAAAAAAATTAACACACAAAAGCCGGTAGTATAATCCAGTGCCCTGGGCACAAACACAGAAGGGTTTGTTAGACCCTGTGCTGAGTCCCACGTGGTTCCCCTGAGTCCAAAGCAAAAAGAGGAAAAAAACCCCTATTAGTGTAGATGGTAGCTGCAGTCTGGTGAAGAGTGGTGTTTGCAGTCTGATTGAGAGTAGTGGTCTCCTCCCGTAGAGGTTCTGGTCCTCCTCTGGGTCTGATGAGTAGTTCCCAAGGCCTTCAAACCCCCAGATTATGTACCCTCAGGTCCAGGTGGGAGCACCCAGTACCCAGGGCGGGGAGTTACACAATGGGTCATCTGACTCTGTGAATCATGGGGTATTTTGGAATTGTTGCTGGCCCATTAGCACCCTCAGGCTGGGTGTGAAGGTGCTGATGACTTCCTGGAGAGGAGTTATCACAGCCCTTATCTCACAGGCTTCTTTCACACCCAGCTCACACCTTGAGGAGTCAGGTGTGCCCTGGGCTGCTGCTGCAAATGGTCCATTGTTAGCAGTTCTTGGGAAATGAATAGATACACAGCTTCGATCACCCCCATCCAGTGATAAACTGGTCCCACCTGCCGAACTAGGACACAGAGGTAATTTTGTGTGGCACATATAGATGAAATCATCTTCGTTACACACAAAAAATATGAGGTTATCTTATGATCTGTGTTATTTTGTCAGTTTGTTTTTGATTAAAGTATGATTAGGTGATAAAAATGAAGAGTGACCAATGATATTGAAGTGTAATAGTTAATCCCTTAAATATCTATTCATGTTCATGTTTTAGTATCTCTTCTACAATGCAGTGCCCAAGGTGGCAGACCAGGAACTGCCAGAAAAATTAGAGAGGAAAACATTAGTGAAATAAAAGCTAACACTCAAGCAGAATTTTTTTGCTTTGGAAAACCTCATCATTTTTAGAGTTAACCTGACACTGATTTTGACAAAGTCATATTAGAAATATAACACCTAACATCAACAGACTAAGGTACAGCAGCAAGTTTTGCTTTTCAAAATGTTAGTTTTATATTGAAAAACTTAATAGATAATATCATATTATGTGTGGGATCTCTAACTAAACCAACAGATTTTCTTGCAACAGTTAGCACTTTTTCGCCTATTGCAGCCGAAATGCCAAAGCAGGAAAAATTAAAAGATGTGTGTGGCCTGTAAAGTCACATACAGAGTTTTAATGGACTTTTAATTGAAACAACCTAGCAACAGGGAAAGGGATCCTTGTGAGTTTCTTCACTTCAGATTTGCTGTCCTGATTTCAAAGAAATCCTAAGGAATAAATAGATAAGAAACTTGTATGAATAGACCAATTCAGCAATTCAAGGCTGGATTTTTTTTTCACACATTGAAAAGTACAAATAGTAACAGTTCCCTTGTAGAAAATTGGAGGAGAAGGAATGCTTCTAACTCTAAAGATGCATCTGAAAAAATTCCGTCTGTTATGCATTCCTAAAAGAGGTGGAAACACTATACCAACATATCTGCATTGAAGATAAACAAGAAAAATGGAACTGAATGTAGCAAATTTACTGACTTCACCATTTAGGGAGAGGACCTTGCTCTGTGCATCATTTCTTTGTGCAGTCTTAACCTTATGAAAGTTTTAAATCTTTCAGCTCAGCTGTTCAGTGTGATGGTAGATTACAGAGGAAGCATTTCAAAGCTGCAGGAGCATGATTCTTTTTCACTTTTTTTTTTTTTTTTTTTTCAGAGATATGCTTGAATTATTCCAGTCAGTTCAAATGGCAGAGAAAGAGGGTAATCAAAGCATAATAGAAAACACAAACAAAGCCTAATATCTGTTGGGCCTGATTTCCATACTTCAGCCCTTCCAAGTGCAGGAGGTCGACCCTGCTTGTGCTTTACATTTAAAGGCAAGTCCCTCCCCAGCCCCCCGATAGATAAGAGTCAGAGGAGTTAGTAGCATACAAGTGTCTGCACTTTCCTCTTCCCTAGGTTGTTCCTATATTTGTCTCCTAACAGGAGTGTTATCTATCCTACTTTTTTGTAGAAGACTACATTTATGATCTGAGGCCCTTTTCCAAAATAGACCCTAACCCCTCTAGCTGCTATTCCTTTTTTAACTGGGCTACAGTATTCTATGTCAGCTGCTGCTAATTGGTCCCTTAGTTGCAGCTAGGGAAATAATTGGTTTATATTGGTCTCTTTGAGCTGTGATAGGGATTTTTCATCTTTTCATATCCACAATACTCCTGAATACCCATCACACTGAAAGATTCAGAAGACCAGAGCTTTAAATATTCTGATGCATTTGATATTAAAAATTAGTCCTCAGAGTGTGTCTTTGAATTTAAGTTTGCCACTCTTAACTTCTGTGCTCTGAGATGATTACAGATGGAGAATGTGCGCAGAATCGTTTGAGTGGGTTCAGCAATCAAAGAATCTGCCATTTTCTGACCTAGCAGAATGCAGTTAACCGCTTTCCCCATAAAAATATATTTACTCCCTTCACTGAAATCCTGCCAAATGAGGTGTAATTCATCTTTACAGTGGGCTGTGACCATACCAAGCAAATACTTAAGAGATCACAGTCAAAGCTCTGAAAAAATACGCTGATAGATTATGATTCAGAAAGGTGACAGAATGTATTGTTTGTGGAAAAAAAGGACTTGTGGCAACTTGCCTGCTTCCCCAGGTCCTGGAGCACAGCCAGTTACATTGCTATTGTGACACAAATGAGTTTGTAAGTGCATTTAGTGGTGTATCAGCTTGTTTCATTTACCTGATAGCAGCTTTTTATCATTCTTAAGAGTTTGCAATTTATTCTGTTTGCTTTTCATTTTTCTTTGTAGTACATCAGCCATCCAAATTTTTTTTTGCATGGATTTCAGTGACATTAACATTACTAGACCAGCAAATGTATGAGGATATTGCATCTCATGGATCATTTTGATTTGTTGTTTGTTCAGCTTATCTTTTTATCAGTGTCCAGCAACAATGTTCTTGAATTGTTCCACTTATTTTTTTAAATACTTATCAACCATATATCTGAAGTAATCAGCTTTAGGAAAATGAATGTTTTTTTGAGGACTTTCACCCACATACTTTCACTGCAGCTTGCAAGTTGTGACTTTAATGATGCATTTTTTGGCATACTTCCATTAAATTTCACGAGGCCATCTTAAATCAAAAATTATTTTAGAAATATAAAGGATGGGAATTCAAAAAAGTGAGCTGTTTTCTGAGCTCTCTTCCAGCTCTCTCTGTGCACATACACTTACACGGAGAGCTATGCAAATATGGGTTCTGATACTGAAGCAGTCTGTCCGTGTTCAGCTCTATGCATTGCACCTGAACTATTAAGGCCAGCAGTGAATTGACTTCTGGATTCATGTTGCTTCTTCTAGATTCAATCTGAGTACAGGCTATGGATTCAAAGTACTTTAGATTCTGTGTTTAGTTGGGGCAAAGTCCCTCAGGACTCCTGTGTTGATATTTGTCATGGAACCTTAAACTCTATATCCTGTCTTTTGAAATGTGGAGCAGAGGCCACGCTGGTGCCTGGGGCCCCAGGTTCTTTGTAAGGCTGGTCTGTCTCCTCGTTCCATGAGTTGTTGCAACCGCTTGTAGCTTATGACATGTCCTCTCTTCCCCTCAAGAGCACTGTTTTGCTCATCTCAGTTTGGTGAGGAAATCCATGACTAATATTACCTGTCTGCTCTGATAAATCCACTCCTGCCAAGGTCTTTGGCTCCATCTCTTAATCAAGCAGTGACTACATAGGCGTGACAAATATTGGTTGTACCATTCTGACAAACCTGAGAGACTGCAGAAAGACAAAGTAAAATAAAACATTACCTCATCTGGGCAAATTATTACTTAACTGGCTACTTTCAAGGGGTATTTAAAAGAGTAAAATAAATATTTCATACCTTGTTTATTCTTAGTTTAAATCAATCTATCTATCTATCTATCTATCTATCTATCTATCTATCTATCTATCTATCTATTATTGGTATTTTAATACAGTTTGACAGAACTCCAAAAATTTAGTATAATTTCTCAAATTTGTGGTAAAGCCTAAGCATGCAAACAGTACGATAGTTGGATGACTGTAAGGAGAACTCTGTAATAAGATTTCTCATAAGGGCACTTCAAGAAAAGCCATATTATCTATGGACGGCTCCAACAAACTGTAATGAGATTTACAGACTTGTCTACCTATTCTTTCACAGCTACAGAAAGATCATATCCTCAGAGACTTCACTAGAAACCCAGGAATGCTACAACCAATTTAACATTACAAGTGTATAAAAAAGAGATATTTGTACTCTCTGTTAAGTTCCCTTCTATTCCAGAAGTATGACAATTTTAGGATTCACTGGCATGCATATTTTATCCTTGCATGAGGATATTGATCCTGAATGTAAACTGCAGCATTTGCAGTATTCAGATCCTAAGTTATCAAGTCAGTTTGATCTGCACTTATTATAGGGGCTATTGTAAAGCTTATTTCAAATAATTCATTTTATTCAGCAAATGAATTGGAAAAAAGACAGAATTTTAGATGATGTGACCTGAAACTATGAGTACTGAATATTGAACTCTCTATGGTTGATTGAAAGATATTTTAAAGTGGATTTTATTTGTTTGGGTTTTCTCTATCTGTTTTGCACAGCTTCATTCTGCTAAATTACAAAACAATAATTACTGAGACCCCAAAAAAGAAGATGGGAACACCAGTACAAGAACAGTATTTTAAGTAGTCTTTAATTCAGTGTAGCAGAACAGCATAGTCAATAGGCAAAGCAACTACCCTAAGCAGAACTGAAAGCTGAGAACTCCCATGCAACAGATTAAATTTACCATTTAACACATAATGCAACAAACCTGAATAAAGATGGCTCTAAAACATAAAAGAGGTTGCAAACACACAGATTGTGTCTGTACTATTGCTCTATTATGACTGAAATTAAAAAATACTCCATGGTGAAAAGCGCTGCCACTAAAGAGACTAAAGTACTTTAGATGTTGATTCCTTGCAACCCAAAGTGAAGAAAATGAAAGTTTAACAAGCAAAAAATGTACCCAGTGAGAAAATGTTTCATCATTCATGAACACATCCTTTCATGCTCTTTGAACAGAATTTCAGCGAGGAAATAAGCTGTCCTATATCTTTATAGCCACCTGGACAATTTAATGCACAGTCTTCAGTGCTGAGACCTATTTCAATCAGTTTGTCTCCCTAGGGAAGGTTTGCAGGGTTCTCTCTCTGCCCCCAACAGTGCTATGAGATAGGTCATTCTAGGCTGTGTCATTCTGGGAGTTTCAGCACATAAGGAAAAAAGTTTTAGGATTGCAACAGATCTTGTGCTCGTGGGGTGATCAAGTTAGGTGGAGACATAGGAATTTGGCTAAGAATTTCTTAACTGTAGATTTAACTCAAATAGATATAATTAGCATTGAAATAGCAGGTAATTAGTTTTTTAGCATATACAAAATAATACGGTGACAATTTTTTTAGGTTGTTAATACTGGCTTAATTATTCTACTGTGTGATCTTGGCAGTAAAATGGGAATGATATTTAGCCTCTAGTGGCAGAAATGGAGAACATAATCAATGATTTATTTCATATTCTTACCTTAAGGTTATGAATAACTTTTTTTTTTTTTTTTGGTAGTAAGAGCTCTCTGTCCCCTGAAGTAATTAGTGCATTACAAGGTTTAACATTGTATTACTTAAACATACTTATTTTTAGAATGTAAGAAGGAATTGAAGATTTCTGTAGTTCAAAACACATGCTGATTAGTTTAAATTGCATGCACCAAAACCAATGTCTCTCTCAAACAAGTGTTTTCTGTAGGTGGTGTTATGGAATTCATGCCATATATTAGAAGATTAATTTGAAACATTTTTGCTCCCTGAGGTAAACTCAGAAAATCATCTACTGATAATTTGTTTTGCTAAAACAGTATTTCTAAGTTTGGTTTCTGAGAAAATTCTCACTTCATGCAGTGTTGGAAAAGTTAAAAAGAGTTTTGAGAACATTCTCCTCAAGATTTTTTTTTTTTTTCTAATTCCCCAGCCTGAATCATTGCAGACAGGTTAATTTATTTTAAAATACATGAAAGGACTTAATCTCTGTAGATTAATTAATCTTTTTTTTTTCTTTTTCTTTTGTTTCTGGGGTTTTAAATAAGAGCTGCTCCTACCACTTTTCCAACAATTTAAGACGGATCAAAGCAAATGAGCAGTTCATATAAGATTTCAGGTGCAAACAAACTCAGAGTATAATCTTTGTTCATTTTGTATTCATATTTGTCCCACAGTTATAATTTTGGGTGATGTTGTTCCTGAATCTTACTCTGCTGTTTTGTCATCTTTTTGAGAGATTCAGCAGTTAAACTGCACTGATTTGCACAAGTTGAAGATCTGGTATTGAGGACGTTGGCCCACAGGTGCTATAAGCAGACAGGGAATACACTTCATGAAATCTTGAATAGGAAAATTATTTCCTTCAAAATTATGCTATGAACATAAACAAACAACTTGAAGAGATCTTGAGGTAATTAACCCCCAATATAGAAAGTCATTCCAGACCCTTGAAGCTAGTCTGACTCCCCATGTGCATGTGAGAACAGGAAACTTGAGGCGGTAGTAATGAAAGAGAAAGAGAGCAGATGGGAATTCAGTGTCTTTATTTCTTTTGTCACCTGAGCAGGCTGGTTGCATTCTAGTTTGGGTATTTGTGCACGGTGCAGCAATCTGTCATGTAAATATACCTTTCAGTCACTTTGTCCCTGATATTTGATGTTGTTCTGTATGATTACGGAGTTTCCAGAGAAGATTATTGTATTTTTTGAAACTTTTTATATCCTTGAAAGAAAATTTTATCTTGACAAGGAAATGTACAACACAACTGATATATTGATTGCTGTGGATAAAGAATAACAAGAAATAGAGAGATCAAACCTTATCAAAAGTTTGAATTTAATTTTTCTGACTGTTTTATTACTAGATTTTTTTTCCGACAGCAAATTTACAGTATTTCAGTAGCACTGTCCTAGTAGCATTTTCAAAGCATTTGTTGCAATTTTTAATACGCTTGGTGGTGAGCAGACTCACAAAATTAGATTCTTAATACAAATCTTCAAGTATTTCACGAAGTGTTGATTTCAGTAGAACTTCTACCATCTAGAGTCTGTAAATGACAAGTTCATGTCATCCAGTGGGAACCAAATAGTATGTCATCAAAGTCAATCTGATGTGGATTTGCCTGCAGAACTTAGTGTCCCATAAAAGAGAGTAGTTAAAATCCACAGACTGTAGCAGAAGACCATAAATGCAGGATTTACAAGGTCATAGACCTTGTAGATCAAAATATACGCTCAGATCAACAAACAAATGAAATTAAATTAATGATAAACTCAGAGCCAGGGAGAGGACTTATGAAGAACTGGGTAATAAGGAGGAAGCTCAGGTGGTACAGTGTTGCTGGCACAAAGTTGAGATCCTGCAACTTAGGAAATATCCTCTACTTCAACTGGAGTGATACCAACACTGGGTGGGGGGATGGAAGCAATGGCTTCTGCTTTCCTCTCCAGTACTTAAAAAGAGCTCTTTGATAAGAAATGTAGTTGAAAAAAGAACACTTCATTTTGGCAATTCCAGGTTGAGTAGGTCTGATAAAGTATTCACTTTGGGCCTTTAATACTGTCACATATTACCAATGAAATGCTAGAAAAACAACACAAATATTTATCTAAATTATACAGGACAAAATTTCATGTGGTCTCCTTTTTGTGTCTGATCCTCTTATGAAAATCAAATGGAAAGTTTCCCATTGACTTAACTGAATTTTTAATCAGACCCTAATGTGTTTCAAAAATATAACTGCAAAATGAACCATGAAGTGTGCATGTGCAAATGTCCCTTTTGTGCAAAATTGGCAACTAAAGACATTTTACATAAATATCATAAGAGAAACAGATTAAAATGTTGGCACATGACACTCGGTTTGAGATTTTTTTTCATACACTTGACATGATATCCCTTTTTATCTGATATTTCTCTCCTGAAGAAAATAAAGGACAAAAAAGAGAGAAAAAAGAAAAAGAAAAAAAAAGAAAATGTCAAATAGAAAAATACCTACTTTCCCCCAATGCTATTCAGTATTGTCTTTGGTGGCAGGTTAGATTTTGCAAAATAAAGTACTACTTTTTTAATAACTTTTTCTAGTTTTACTGAACTATATCTACCTATTATTTTGCTTCATTACTAGTGGTTAAATAGAAAAAGAAAACATTGACATTTATGGTTTTTGTTCTACTTTCAACTTTTGCTTTTGCTTTTTTGTTAGCTACAACTATCTTTCTATTTTCTCACACAAAGGTCACTTGCATTTGTTTCTGTCGAGATTATAGATTATTTAGGATAGAAACAGAGCCTTATTGAACTGGTTTTGGATGAGTGCACTGGGTCTGACTGAGTTCATTTCCCCATACAAGCCCTCACAGTGCTGTGCTTTGCATTAGTAGCCAGAAGGCTGTTGATAACATACCAGTGTTTTGGCTACTGCTGGGCAGGGCTGGCAGAGCATCAGTGCAGTCTCTCAACATTTACCCCCATCAAGGCGTTGGGTGTGGGCAAGATTGGGAGGAGACACAACCAGATCGGCTGACCCAAATTAACCAAAGGTATATTCCGCACTATATGATGTCAGCTTAGATATAAAAGGAGGAGGAAAGGGAGTCATTTGCTGTTTACAATGTTTTCTTTCCAGACCAACTGCTATGGATGCTGAAGCCCTACTTCCTGGGAACTGGCTGGCCATTGCTGCTGCTGAGAAGTAGAGAATAAACATTTTTGGTTTTTTCTCTTTGCTTTTTTGCATGCAAACTTTTTCTTTGCTTTAGTAAACTGCCTTATCTCAATCTATGAGTCATTTTTCATCTTATTTTCTCTCCCCTGGCTGGAAAGGACAGTGGTAGAGTGGCTTAGTAGCCACCTGGCATCTAGCCAAATGCAACCCATCACAATGAGATTGAGTTAATATTATTCATAGTAAAACATATGGTGGCTGTGTTTTGTATTTGCGACCAAAACAGTGTTGGTAACACTCCTGAGTTTTAACTATTGATGAACTGCGTTTACACAACATCAGCGTATTCACCATCCCACCAGCATGGAGCCTGAGAGTGCACAAGGAGTTGGGAGGGGACACAGCCAGAACAGGGATATCCCAGATCATATGGCATCGTGCTCAGCATATAGAGCTGGGGGAACAAGGAGGAAGGGGAAGGAGTGATGCTGTTTGTCTTCCCAAATCAGTTACATGTAATGGAGCCCTGCTTTCCTTGGGATGGCTGAACTCCTGCCTGCCCATGGGAAATGATGAATGAATTCCTTGCTCTTCTTTCCTTGTGCATGCAGCTTTTTACTTTACTTGCCACATGATCTTCATCTTAATCCTTCAGTTTTCTCTCTTTTTCCCTTCTAGTTCTCTCCCACATCCCTCTGGGGGAAGGTAGTAAGTGTCTGTGTGGGGCTGAGCTGCCTACCAGGGTTAACCCACAATGCCTTTGTATTTTAATGTTATTATCAGATAATTGAAACTCAAGCACACTTTGTTTTGTCAACAAAATTTTAAATAATTACTAAGATCTTCAGGAGTAGCTGTCAGTTTGGTTTTACATATGCATGACACATGTCATTTTTCCATGCATTACTTTATCTTTACTTACACTGAACCTCATCTGCCACCTTTTTGACCATTCTGTTATTTTCATGAAGTCCTTCTAGAGTTCCTTAACCTAGGCATGACATCTGAACACCTAACAATCTTAGTATCATCCTAAAGCTTGGATACTAATTTATTACTCTCTCTTTCAGTTCAGAGATAGAAAAGGTTTATAAAATGGGCCTCAAAAGCTGTCCTTGTTGGACTCACTGGTGACTCTTCCCCATTATGAAAAGTGTCCATAAAAACCTTCCCTATGCTTTCTGCATTTTCTGTTATTCTATTCCCTAATATTTGAATCTCCAAAATATTTAGACCAACATTTATCCATTCATTCAGCTTATGCTGACTATCTGAAATGGGATACATATGAGAAATTTCTGTTACTCAATTCTCAGTGTGCTTTAAAATGTGTTTGGAAAGAATCTCATTCTCAAGGATGACTCTCCAGTTTTCTAAAGTGATTTCTCTAGAGTTTAAAAACATTTCTATAGATCTCATTTGTTTAATTCCCACTAAATTATGAAGCATATAGAAAATATTTCCAGTACAAGCAAAATGGCACAGATTGTTTCCTGCAAAGGGATACAATTAGAAGTTATATGAGTAATGTGCAGTCAGCACTGTAGCTCCCTCAGTATTTTGCTTACCTTTGTTTTGTGAATATGTAATCTGAAAAGGAGAAATTATGTTTAGAGACCCTTTCTCTGTTGAGGTGGTTATATATGCAGAAACTCCATTACAGATGAAGGGGCTTAATTTGGAAGTGGGTAAGCAGGACAGTTTTCCAAATAACAGGTCTTGAATGGTGCTATTTAAATTTACATAAGAAAGCACTAAAAGATGCCCAGTGTAGTGAGAAAGAGGAGAGGGCCATACGTTGTCCTTGCTTGCCAACTATTTCATTTTACTTACACCATTTTTCAACACCAGCATAGAAAATTCTTCTTCTCATTCTTTCTGAAGACCAAATAGAGAAATCCAAATTCCATTGCAAATTCTTTCTACTGCCAGTAGAATTTCTGGCATAACATGTCATTTACCAGAGTTTATCTCCTAATTTTCCCTAATCTTTTTATCATAATTCTCACAAAAGTCTAGATTCCAAAATAACAAACCAAATACAAGAAGTAGTTATAACTCCATTCTTAGGAGTAACCAGTGTGTCACTCTTGAAAGACTGAAATGAGAATTCTAAACCAATCTCATTTATCAGAGGTCTTACAGAACAGGTTAGTTAAATATTTGTGAAAAACAATAAATATAGCTATAGGTGGTTTTGCCTTGAAGAGGATGAATTAGGTATTCTCTTGAAATTCCTTCCAAAGTCACCCTCTCTGAACTTTCCATCTAAAGTTGCACTACCTCTAAATTTTTATGATATCATCTTTGACTTCCTTGTATCTAAGGAATACTGTAGGGTACATATGCAGTTAGCTTAGTAAAAAGACTAATCACCTGAAAGAAAGTTGAAAAGTTTTCTCTGCTATCCATGTCATGATGATGAATTTCAATCTTTTGCTTAGGTGTCTTACAAAGGAAAAAAAAAATGGGGGAGAGTGAAGAGGGAAACCAAAAGAAAAAAAAAAAGCAGCTGCTTAGTGTTAGATTTGGGGAAAATAATTGCTTCAATTTTTATTTAAAGTGACTACTTGTTGTTTAGAAGTAGGAATGACTGTACATTGTGAATCTGATGTAGTTCAATTCATATATACAGTATGAGAAAAAGCATTTCATTTATGTACATTTATCTAACAAGGCATTAAGATATCTCATTTGTTCATATTTCAACATACTAAGGCACTTCCTCACAACTGAAAGTGCATTTTAAGAACTTGCCACCCTTTGCATAGATGATGCTCTTTCTCAAATACAAATGCTATAATTTCAACTGAAAGACTGTAATTAATCATAGTTTCTTAAAATATGCTAATATGAATCACTTTCCACCATGCAAATTGAATAGAGTGCAATATTTTCCATACTGTAAATACTATTTTTTAACAACAGTAATTGCCATTAGAAAACAGAGGCTACAGCAGTTTTGATATTTTCTGAATAAAGGACTCCTGCTGTTAATGTAATAATAAAAGACAAAGACTTAGCATTTATCTGAACCCACAAGGTTCAAATGAAGTAGGTGAATCCGTTCTATTTTCTGATTATAATAACACATTTGCGTAGTCCTTTTTAAAATTAATCAATGATTCATCTCTTTCCCATTTCCTATAAATGCTAAAAATGAAGATTATAAAAGTCTTTAGGGTTTCAAGTTTGCATTTAATAATAAAGGAAAACCTGATCAAAGAGAAAAAAAAAATCACTTTATTTTTGTATATATGGGGTTTTTTTTGCAAATTATTTGTTCTATGCTATGTACTGGTGCTTATTTGAAATATTTTGGGATAATTATCAGATATTTATTAAATTTTCATAAATACTATGAAAATGCTATGAGTGAGGAATTTAAAATTAATCGTTATTTGTCCAAAATATATATTAAAACTATTAGATATTCAATTTTTTTTCTCTAGAAAAAACGAATAATGAAGACTCACAGAAGTAGTAATACACTTAGAGCATATAGAAGAATGGGAAAGCAATATATGCAACAGAAATTACTGTGGAATATATTTTCTAAATTCTCCAAACTAAGTGCAGTTTCAGGAGAAAAGATTATGGAAAATTCTTTAGTACTGGATACAGGCTTGTGCAGGCAATCCTACTGAAACTCAACCAAAGCCCACTAAACAGCAGGGGCTTGATTCAGTTTTTGATTCAAGCATCAAGTGCCATTTGATATATCGTAGCATGAGCTTCCTGGTATCCTGCTGCTATTGAAAAGGTCAGGTGTCTCCCACTGCTTTTGTGTCATATCTGGCAGCCCCATATGGATTATTTTGGGATCTTAGGATATTGCAAAGGACCCAGTGAACTGAGCAGTAGGTGGTTATGTGCAAGTGTTTACAAAAATGTTGGAGGACTGCGGGTCCATGGTGGACAAGAGAGACCTAGAAGCCTGAATTCAACTTAAAGCTGACTCTAATATACAGATAATTGTCCCTCTGTAGACATTTAGCACCATTTAAGATAAAATCTTTTGTACAGCTTTTAGCTGCAGATCCAAAAAATTCATGTTTCCTATGGTGTTATATCATATGTTCTAGGTTTGTGGAAACCATTCTTGTATACCCAAAAGCAACATGTCTCTGACTTAAACAGCAAGTCTTTATTCACTGACAACTGAAAAACCCACTAAATGTCAAAATTTTATTCCTAAACTGAATCCCATCTCTACCACATAAATAGTCCAATTTCAACAGAGAGGTAAGGACCAGATACAGTTCCTCTGTTTCCTAAATCAATCTGTTTTCTTCATTTTTTCTGCTATGGTAGATTTAGTACGTTGTTCACACCTCCAACCCTCAGCCTTCCATCCTGGTTTTCCTCAGTTTGAAACTCCATTTTATTCAGAACATATTAGCTCAGTAAAACATGCAGAAATATATTCTCTATGTTCTCCGAAGTAATATTCATAATTCCTCAACACTCTTAATAAGACATTTTCTGGTCTTCAACTTCTATTTAATTTCAACTAATTGGATATTAAATTCATCTAATTTATTTCATTACTGACTTGGGTTTCCAATAACTTAGATTTAGAACATTATGTAACATACAGGTCAACTGAGAATTTGAAATTAGGTGATTTCTTTAAAATTAAAATACAAAATGGAAAAAAATGGATACTAAACTAATGTAGTTCAATTTGAAATGCATAGGCTCTTTCATTTTCCTTATTACATAGCAAAGGTAATTCAGAAGTCTATAATCTTCCAGCTGATACTCTTGAAATGACAATGAGCCAGATTTTGCCATCCTTCTCATACATGAGTAGAATTGTCCACCATGAGTAGCCTAGATGGTAACCACTGGAAGTTAATAAATTGACAAAACTGGAATATCTCAAATGTTTTCATATAGGAAGAGACAAATTGGCATAAAATGGACATGTTAAGAACAGGATGAATGCATAAAAGACATTCAAAGATAGCTTTCATTTCAAGAAATTATAAGTTATTTTATTTTTAACTAACTACATTAACAAGTTGCAATTGTTTTAGCCAATTAGATGTCTCAATGATCATGTCTTGTCATGGTGGTGCCCAGCACACTGTGTTTGATCAAGAGCAGGGATGAAATCTCTGTGTTTGAACTATGATAGGGTTCAAAGACAAGGAAGTAAGACTTTCCCCTTCTGAGCTGAAATTGTATATTGATGGAAGAGTAAGCTGTGTCACATATGATGAAAATCAGAAAAGTAACAAAAACCATTCAAATGTAAATATTTTAAACAGTCCATAAGAGAGAAATGATATTTGTAGGACTCCTTTACAGGTAACTTTAACAGTAAGGTGCAGCATCTAATTCCTCTATATTTGCCCTTATTCTGGTGTCAAACTAATATTCCTGATTGCATGAGAACAGAGATTCCTTTCCTTGGGTAATTTGTTTCCCTTTAGGATATTCTCCCCAAAATTGGGAGCAATGGGTTCAGACTGAAGAATGCTGAGAATTGGTTGCAGTTTATCCCAATCTCAGTTTTCTTCAGATTTGAATTAAATCTCTGGAGTGCAGGTGTGTTTACCTCACTAGCAGGATTAACCTCAGAGATATCCAAAGTATTGCTTGCTTGAGAGAAAATGACACTGCCATATCAAAATGGGAGAAATATACTTGAAAGCAATATGGGTTCTTTTTGCCTCATTTATACAACAGAATCATTATTATTTTTATTATGCTATAATTTCCATAATCCTGTTTGGCACTTTCTGATTGTATAAATATTTATATAATATGACACCCCCCCCCCCCCCCCCCCCCCGCCATGTTAAAAGCTTTAAGGAGTTCAACTGTGCAATATAATGTTGTCAAATGTAATTGTGAGGGTTGCTTGCACTTTTGGACCTTTGTGTGTACAGTAGAGCACACCCTTCCTCAAGGGTTTGGTCTTGTTTCTTGTGTAGTTAATGAAGAGCAATTGCTGTGATTCCATGTTATTTTTATTACACTGAACACAAGACTAATAATATTCCCTACAGGTTTTCTGTAGGAGTCCTTAAAATTATATGCAAGAGCTTCACAAGCACTGATTTATTTATTATTTTTTAACAGCAGCTTCGTAATATGAAGAATTATTCTTCTTATTTGACATATGGGGAATCTGGACACAGAGACATGACAGACAGAAACATTCATTGTTTTGGGATGCCAGTTTTGAATATATGGACCTAAATTATGTCAGCATATGTTGGATCATACAGCACTCTCTATTTAAATATAGCACAGCTCTTCTAATTTCAATTGCAGCTGAAAATATTCAAAGCAAAAATCACAGCCTTTAATTAAAAACACAGGAAATGAAGAACATGCAATTAATGATCACCTGTTAAATGTCTGAGTAATTTTTCCATTATACAGCCAGAACTCAATTCCCCAAGGCAACACTTATTTTACTTTTTGATAAAGACATTGCTTTTCTTTCCCCAAGTACCATACATTTCCAGCTTCTGTAGCACAGGACTGGATGTGTAAGTTTCCCTTTCTACACAGTTTTGCACAGTTCTACTTCATTTGCAGTCTAGTTCTGTTCTTGTGCATTAATGGGAAGAGCTGTTATATAATAATATAAAAGTAATACTGTACATACAAAAATTGGTGAAATTAATCAAAACGCAAACATTTGACAAAAATAGTAAGGAAAATTTCCAGCTAAATAATTTACATTGCTAAAACTGTTGTTGGGTCATGATGGGCTCTCAATCCTCCCCTAAACTCTTATCTTGAAATTTGATTTCCAAAAATTGTAGGAAGCATTGCAAACAAAGTATAATCAGTGCTGAGGAACTATAGAGGGATTCCTCCATGTATTCTCTGGGCTTTAGTCTTAATACGTGAAGGTATGTTGCATTTTTTGCAACTATATGACCTCATTCTCGCCTTGGGGCCCCAGGGACTCCTGTACCTTGTAACATTTCTCCCTAATCACCAGGTTTGTGTTCTGTCTTTGTGCCCATATGCTATATCTTGTACTTGTCTACCTGAATAACACCCTATTTTAATCTCAGACTGTCTTCAGTTGGTCAAGATTCATTGAACCCTAATTCTGTCTTCAAACATAATTCTAAGATTGGCACAAGAATTTAATTTTCTCTGGTTTATCATTTTATCAATTAAAATATTGAACAGTTCCATACCCATATCGACGTTCTAAGACAGATCTCTCAAGAACTGCATTGAGTAGGCTTTTTATTTTGATAGACAACCACTAGTAACTACACTGTAAGAATGGATTTTGAATCATCCTTCTTTCAGCTTAAGCTGTGTTCATTTGGTCAAATTCCTTATGAGAAGGACATCTGAGACACTGTCAATGAATAATACAACAGTCAAGATAAATGCTCCACACCATGTTTGCTTATTCTGGTCCTCCAGTGCATCACAAAATATGGAGTATGTCATATTGGAGTATGTCAACAGTATGCCAACTGATTTGAAATTTGCCTTATCAGTTTAGTTACTATCCATACAAAATATTAAAAAGAGCTTTGTAATCTAAAAGGAATCTTCACCGTGCCTTCCTTTTACTCGGCTGAATTCATAGCCTTTTCTTACTATCTTCTTCATGCTAAAATTAATGTTTTTATGGCTATAAGACCATAAGCATTATTTGAGATGAAGACATGAACAGATTAAAGAAAAAAAAAGGGTGTGAAACACTTCAGCCTTTTACAGACCAAATCTTTCATTATCATTTAGAAATGTACTTGCAGAAAGATTTATTATAGTATCAACAGTTATTTCAACTTCCATGTTATTATTCTCTTGATATTTATAGCTTTCTAAGGTACTTAAATAATTCTTCTGCATTTGCTTTTAATAAAGTGGCCTTAACTTAAACTTTCTATGTAATGTTGTCTTCTTTTTGAAAGTTAACCTTTTTTGTACTTTCTGTCTTTCCTCTGCAACTAAACAGTACTGGTGTCCCTTAAATCAAACTCCTGCTTTTTCTTTTTTTTCTTTTTTTTTTAATTTTCCTTCTCCTTTTGGCTGACTTTCAATATTTGTTTTTAAATGTGTCTTTCTAAAATCTATTTTTTGTTATTTTGTCTTCATTTTCCTCCTATTCCCATTATTTGATGACCATTTTTCATACAAATTCTATCCTCATCAACGTTGTTGACCAGTTTCTCCTTCTGCAAATGTCAGTTGCCTCACATTTAGTTATTTTTCTACCTTCTGTATCAAAAAATTACCTCGAAGAAATTACTTGTTTGCGAGAAAGCAAATGGAAGGAGGAAATTCCTCATAACTTCTATTTCTGTTCTTGCTCCCTTGGTCACTTACTCCTTCAAATGTTAGCTATTCTGACTTTTTTCCTCTAATAAAACTTGGGCAGAGAGTGCACTTTAAAGGACTTTGGATTTCTTTTGATAGTGAACCTAAGGAGAAAAATGAGGCAAATGCAACCTAACTTAGCTCTGGTTAAGTTGGGTCTCATCACAACTTCTGTATTTCTCCATATTATGACCTGAGAGAAATTATAAAACACTTTGATATATAAGGCAACATTTCTTTTTTTCTTCTTCCCTACAGGCAGAGAATATATTCAGTGTGTTTGCTACAGAAATGGAAGAATATCTACGTTAATAGAAAAGCATATGGAGAGGTTAATAGAAACCATATGGAGAGAAGATCCATAATATAAGTACAAAGTCAGAATGACATCAAGTAGACAGATGAGTAAAAGGGAACTAGTTTATATTTAATAGCTGCCGCTTTCCTGGACACATCTGATTTAAAAAACCAGATGGGATTTGGCTTCATTAAAAGACAGCCACTTCTTTTAGGTGTGGTTCCTAAAAGGCAGCAAGAAATTCCTGGGTGTTCTCCATTCTGATTATTTCTCAAGGGGACTTTGGAACTTTGGAGGAAAAGGCCAATACTTCTCAAATGACAATTAGCCTTCACCTAATCAGCCCCCCTGTTCTGCAGGTGTTTGTTTTTTGTCAGACTAGAAATTCTTTGGAAGAGACAATATGACTTACCACCTGCACCACTTTGGAGAATATACAAATTAGGTGTATTTGTGACTATTATTTATTAGCACAGAATAGAGTTCTAACCATAATTCCATGGTATTCATTTAATCTTACACGTTTGTAAGAGAAATATATAATTTTGTCTGGAAAGTGGTACTTGAGGTTGAATGTGAGATACCATAGAAGTTGCTGGCTACTTGTCTTCAGATACATATTTTAATCTGGATATCCCAGGGCCTCAGAGGGTCTTTAATGACAGCTGTTCTTGTAGAAGTTGAGACCAGTATTGTTTTCAGAAAGATTACCACACAATCTCTTCTGGGAGAGAAGTCCCAGACAGTAGTCTTTAGAGAGTTCATAAAATTATAGAACCATAGAATAACCTGAGTTGGAAGGATCAATGAGTCCAATACTTAACCCTGCACGGACACCCCAACAATCACACCATGTGTCTGACAGAATTGTCCAAACGCTTCTTGAATTGTGGCAGGTTTGGTGCTGTGACCACTTCCCTGGGGAGCCTGTTCTAGTGCCCAACCATTCTCTGGGGGAAGAACCTTTTTCTAAAATCCAACCTAACCTTCCCTGACACAACTTCAGGCCATTCCCTTGGGTCTTGTCACTGGTCATGACACAGAAGAGACCAATGGCTTCCCCTCCACTGCCCCTCACAAGGAAGTTGTAACTGCAATGAGATCTCCCCTCAGTCTCCTCCAGGCTGAAGAGACCAAGTGCCCTCAGCCACTCCTCATACAGCTTCCACTCAAGACCCTTCACCATCTCTGTTGCCCTCCTTTGGACACTCTCTAAGAGCTTAATGTCCTTTCTATGTTGTGGTACCCAAAACTGCACACAATATTCAAGGTGAGGCCACCCCAGTACAGAGCAGAGCAGGACAATCCCCTGACTTGACAGGTTGGCGATGCTGGGCCTGATGCCCCCCTAGACATGGTTGGCCCTCCTGGCTGCCAGGGCACTGCTGACTCATATTCAACTTGCCTTCAAGCAGGCCATCCAGATTCCCTTTTGTGGCACTGCTTTCCAGCTTCTCATTCCCCAGTCTGTCTGTACATCCAGGATTGTCCCACCCCAGGTGCACAATCTGGCACTTGTTACTAAGTTTCATAGGGTTGGTGATTGCTCACACTCTAATTTGGGCTCTCTGCAGGGCCCCTCTGCCTCTGAGAAAGTCAATAGTTCCTGCCAATTTAGTGTTGTTGCTAAACTTAATTAGTATCTCTTCAAGTCCTGCATCCCAAGTGCTAAGTAAAACATTGAAGAGCACTGGGCCTAAGACGAATCCCTGGTGAGCCCCACTAGTGACAGGTCCCCCAGCCTGACCTGTCTCCATTTACTGGAACCCTTTGTGCCCCCGCCCATGATCCAGTTGCTCACATATCACATGAAATGTTTATCCACCTCTATGCTGGGCATTTTGTCCAAATGGATACTGTTGCAGTACCATGTATTATGTCACTGTATAAGATATTTTACTCAAAATTCACTGAGCTAACATTAGTAATTTGCAGACCAGAGCTTGTCATGGATGATATACTTAGTCCGGCTAATGTCAAAACTCTACTACTGACTGTTGGGGTATAAGGCAGTGGGGTATAAGGCAGCCTCAGTGGGAATGAACCAGAAGTGGTGGTTCTGTCCCATGCTGTGACCCAGAACTCACACACTGCACAAGGCAGAGTTAGAAAAGCTGGAGGGTGGGCGGTAGGGAATGGCGGGAGGGGAAGGGCCCTCCTGGTTCTTGTCTATGAATTTAGTTTTGAAAACATTGATGGAAGTGACTTTAAAAGGGAAGCATTTGCTGGAGGAGCAATGACTTTTGCAAGCCTGTGTAGTTTGCAGTGCAGGGTTTGGAAAGCCATAAAAGAAATAGAGCTACGCTAATGGAAAATGATAAAGAAATGGATTTCAGTCAGGCTTGCGCTTCAGAAAGAGAAAATTCTGGCTACATCCCAGGAATCATGCTAGAGAGATTTCAAGCTAAAGAAATGTAAGGGGAAAAGGTAAATGTATAAAAGATGATGTGTATTCTGACCTCTAAAAAGAACTTGCGTTTTACAACCCAGCGATTCCCCAGTTCATATCTGTGTATTCATATTTTCTCTTATGTTTCTCCCTATTCTCTATGTCTATAAAGTAATTAGTTATTCATATTTGCACTTCTTAAGGATATTAAAATCAGAGATTTATTTGTGAATCGCATAGTTATCATTACTAATGGAGCTACAGCTTTAAGTAAGGAATGTTTACTCAGACACATCAAGTATTCACTATGAAAGCAATTAAAGGGTTTGATGTTCACAGTCAAGTATTAATATTAATGTGTAGGAAACTGCATCCAAATCATTTAGAGGTGGTTAGGAAAGCCTCTGGGAGTGAGACAGCCATAGAAAGCAGTGACATTATTACAGCTGCATGGGAAAATAATGGAAACAACTACTCTCTAAGCATCCTCAACAGGGAAGGAGGATACTCAAAACCTAAATGAATGTGACTATAAGTGGCAGCTTTTAAGTTTGATTTGCCTGCTATAAAACATTTTACATTGGTAAGTGTCTAGAGCCTTTTCACTCAAATGTATTTTTATCACTTGTCTCCAAATCCCTTTATGAACAGTACAATTAACAGCACACATGAAACAAAATTGCATGACAATGATTTGCAGACCATTATGATCTCAGAACTGGAACTGTAATTCTTTTCTTCTGTTCCTGACACCAACCTACTGCCTGACCTAGAATGTGCCATTTAACTATTGGCTTGATTTTTCCAGCTATAAAATTGTTGGGAAAGTTCTAATGTGTCTCAAGGTGTATTTGGAAGATTAATCAGTAACACTTGTAAAGTTCTCAGAATCTTGCGTCAATAAGATATCAACTTAATTTGTTGAAAATGTGTTTGGATTGACTACCAATCTATAGTTACTCCAATTCCTATACAGTCTAAAAGGATTTAGACTTAAACAAAGAAATTAATAAACAAATTTGAACAAAAAGGTTATGATCTCTGAAGGATGACAAGAAATTGGCTTTGTTATAAGGCTCCGTGACAGTCCTCCCTTTCCCACAGGAGATTTGCTTTCAGATTACTGTTTCTTCATTTCTAGATTGCTCTGCAGGAGTTGCTTTTGGCTTGAGAATAGGATAAATTTTTTTAGTGCATTTTTTTTTGTTTTGATTGCCTTACTGGAACAGACTTGGCATTTTGACATTCAGCATGAATTTTATGCCTCTCTCTCTCTCTACTGTATGCATGTTGTCATGGCTGTGCATGCTAAGTACAAATGCATTGCTGAGAGATGTCTGTAAGTCAGTGGTTGAGGGGGAACAAAGTAATGAAGAGAAACATGACATTCCCATAGCAACAGTGGCAAGGCTCTTTATGCTGATGTTGAGTAGAAAATTACCAGTGATCTAAAGGACAAGAGAAATAAGCTGTATGTGATTCCAAAAGAATTTCTTACCTTGCCGGAAACAAGTCAATTTAAGGTCAGTGTCAGACCCCAGTGGCTGAATAACATTAACACAGAGCTGAAAAAAGGCATTTACTGCTCACATCACTTAGGCAGAGTATATTGTCCTGCAAATTGAAACCCACAATTTATGCAACTATTTCAGAATATTATGTGTCTCTTGTCACTCCATAAATATAGAGGGTTTTTAAAACAAAATGCATGTCATTCTGAACAGTCTTAATATCAAGTCTGAGATATTCCGTTTTTGACTGTCTTAAAGATACATTAAAGATAATATAATTTGTTAGTGTTTACTAAAATCCAGATGTATTCCCCAATGGGTTCTACATCTCACATAACATCCGTCTATTAAATTTTACTGCTAGAGATGTTCTTACTTTTATGAGACCAATATTTTTGCAGGTGTAGAAACAAATTTCTAGATGCCTAAAGGAAATAATTTTCCAGCTTGCCTTTTATGAAGATTTCTGTAAAATCCAAGTTGCTTCATTCACATCTATATTTCTACTTATTAAAATTAAAAATGGATCAGTAATATTACAGGAGCATCTGCAAGTGGTAGAAGAGCCTGCAAAAATCCAGTTTTAGTTTTTCCATCAAAATTTTAGTTGGATATAATTTTTCAAACCAGTCATTTCATACAGTGCACCAGTGTTAAGTACATCATGTTGAATCATAACAAGAGCAAACCAGCTATTTAGAATTTTGTGCATGAAACTACTGTCCAACAAGCACAATAATTTATCCCCAGCTAATAACAGCCTCACAAACAATTTCGAAAAAAATCACATTGGAAAGAGTATCTAGCAGTTAGCAACCCATAAAGATCTCAGCCTTTTGACAATTATGTGCAGCCATTTGTTTTTGCAACCCTTTGCTAGCTAGCCCTCATCTCTTTGTCTAGGTTATTTTAAAAGTGAGATTCAAGGTAAAGCATTTTGTAACTTAAAAAGTTAAAGTCATCCCTTGGAGTACTTCAGAGAGCATCACTTCAGCATGAAACTACTAAATTATATGGACTTACCTATCAGTCCAGGTTGTTAAGCAAAACCCACAGGCTGCTGGTTTATTGATAATGCATTTGATGTTGATTCTAACTATCCCATGGTTGGTATAAAAACAAAAATGAAAAATATTTTCCTTTTTTATAGTTGGTAGTTTCTGACAAAATAATGCCAAAACAGGCATAAATTGGGAAGTTGATCTGAAGCCCATTAGGCCTAATGATAGGATGTCTGTATTTGTACTTCAGTAATAGTGAGTTCCAGTTCTTTAATAATTCCCATCATAATCCAAAAATGGCATGTCAGGTCCTGTGCCACAGTCATAAGGACTCACAGTATGAGTTTAATATTTATGGATACATGTGTAAGATGCCTCATTCAATTAATTTCATGTGCTTGGTTGTAGATAAATAATCATAGAATCATAGAATATGCTGAGCTTGAAGGCACCAGCCAGGATCATCGAGTCCAACCATTAGCCCTGCACAGAACACCCTGAGAATCACACCATATGCCTGAGAGTATTGCCCAAATACTTCTTGAACTCAGAAAGGCTTGGTGCTGCGATCACTTCCCTGGGGAACCTGTTGCAGTGCCCAACCACCTTCTGGGCTGTAGTGGTTTACCTTGGCAAAATGCCAAATATTTACACAGAAAAGGGAAAATTAAAAGCAAAATGCAATATAACACAAAGATAAGAGATAACAAACAATTCTCCACCTCCTCACCAGAACCAGATAGCAAAACTGAACCCATCCAAACATCGCAATAAGGCTAACTTCTCTGAGAGATACCCGAACGGGGGGAAAAAGGGGGCAGCTAACAATAAAATATTTACTCTTCGAGAGAACATAACGGCGAGGTGGCAGGGGGGCCCAGTTATCGCAGAACACTCATAGCAGGTCTTCTCAGGACAGTGGCCATGAAGAGAAGAGCAAGAGCCACCTAATCCTCACTGCTTTTATATCCCAGTTTGCGTAATATGGTATGAAATATTTCTTTGATTGCTTAAGTCAGGTGACACTTGTCCTTTCTAATCTATGTAGCAGCTACCACAGCCTACTAAAATTGAGGCCTACTAAAACTAAGGCCTAACTAGGCCAAACTACTGCATGAGTGAAAAAACTTGCCTGATATCCAACATAAACCTCTCCTGACTCAGCTTCATGCCATTTCCTCTAGTCCAGTAACTGGTCACCATAGAGAAGAGATCAGTACCTGCCCCTCCACTGCCCACCACAAGGAAGTTGTAACTGCAATGAGGACTCCCCTCAGTCTCCTCTTCTCCAGCTGAACAGACCAGGTACTCTCAGCCACTCCTCCTACGACTTCCCCTCCAGACACTTCACCACCCTAATGGCCCTCCTTTGGACATTCTCTAAAAGCTTAATGTCTTTTTTACATTGTGGAACCCCAAACTGCTCACAATATTCAAGGTGAGGGCACCCCAGTGCAGAGCAGAGCAGAGCAGAGCAGAGCAGAGCAGGACAATCCCCTCCCTTGGCCGGCTGCCAATGCTTTGCCTGATGCCTCCCAGGACACTGGTGGCCCTCCTGGCTGCCAGGGCACTGCTGACTCCTATTCAACTGCCATCGACCAGGACACCCAGATCCCTTTTTGTGGCACTGCTTTCCAGCTTCTCATTCCCTAGTCTATAGGAACATCTGGGATTGTCCAATCCCACGTGCAGAATCTGACACTTGCCCTTGTTCATATGGTTCGTGATGACCTATCTCATATATATTTTTTATGGCCCTTGTTTTATTCTTGCAAATTTTCGGTTCCCTCCTTGTTGTCTTTGCCATTTCATTCATAAATAAATTTCCTGTATTCTCTTCAATTTGATCTTAGCCTCCTGTAAAAATCCTTACATTTTCTCTGTTTTTCCTCTACCTGTGTCTTAAAAAATTGTTGGAATCAGAAAAAAACCACTTTTTATTTAATTAAATACTGTACCAGTTTTAGCAGAAGTAATTAGGCAGATATGTAGTATATTACTGAACATTTTATTGCACTGCACACTACCAGCAGAAAGACTATAATCTCTCCTGCTCTTCATCAGCCCAGGAAATCCAAATCTACCTTTAGCTGCCACTTCAACACACGTTGGTAGAGTTTCAGTGAATGTTATTAGTTTCTTTAAAACTCTCTCAATGATTGAAATGGAAACTGATAAGCTATATGAGTGTTAATTCATTATTATGTTAACTTTTTGAAATATGAGATTAATTTAAGGATTAGTTTCAAAGTACTCTAATGCTTGAGTTTGCAGATTGCATGTGAAGTGGGCGAAAAACTCTTCCTCCATTCACAATGCAATGGTCTTATGGTCAATTGGGTAACTTTACAGGTAGAAGATAGAAATTAGGTATTTTTATCCCAACATGGGTGAAACACTGAACCTCCAGTTAAATTGTATAGGTGAATAATCTCACACTCCTCATCACTTCTTAAGTGTAAAATAGATATTTGACCCATTGATTTGCTCTAGTAACTCCCACGAAAGTGCTAAAAATCTGTGTAATGAGTCACTGGAATGAAATAGTTCAAACAGTGAGTAGGGACAACAAGGAAACTTCCACATTTATTCCTTCTGGATTTTGGTTAAATAAGAGGATGGTCAAACAATTGGTAAGTGTAAAATGTAAGTATAAAATTTGTAAGTATAATATGCTCTAAAATGGAAATATGTAATAATTGAAAAAAAAAAAGGGCAGGAAATCTGGAGCAAAACTAGTCACAGTACATGACTTCTTTTCAAAAGGCCCTGTCATTTGTTCCATTATCTGCTCAATGTTCATTTTGCAATAAAATGCATTCTCCATATAGCTGTAGGTAAAGTTACTAATGATCTTTTCAATGTTACAAGAATTATTCTTGGCTGAAAAGGGGACTACTTATTAGTGAAATGTTTTTCCCCGGTCTTTGCAGTTTTTGGTTTGTAGTTTGAGTTTTCTACACTATATCATGTTTTCCTGTGTCTTCCCTGTTTTGGACCTTTTGCTTTATGCTAAAGAATTATTAACTCTATTTTGGAGCTCTACTGTCTTCCTCTACATAGTCAGAGAAAGAATAGGAGAACAGTGAACTCTGATCTTTTCTTTCCTCAATGCAATATTGTGCAATTTCCTGTCTTACCTTCAGTACTGTTTTCATTTACATTATACTTTTTATTTTACAGCAGGGCAAGCACAAATGAAATACATTACTAGTTTCCGATTAACTTCCTGAACATGCTATTGGAAGAGTACAATGCTGCCTTTATGTGAAAATGAAATCCTGAGCTTATCTCTTTTCAGCATTAATGGCAAACTTGCTGACCAATATATTAAAATTATGTACAAGAAAAACTGCTTCCTTGGCTGTTCATATTGAGTCAAACTCATTCATTATGATTCTATATCTGAAAGTACAGACTGCAAACTCAAATAACATATAAATATTTACAGAAAATGCATGTCTTTTAATATTTGGTAGTAATGGTTTTCAAGATTCAGTCTTCACTGAATTCCACATAAATCTTGCCCATGACTAATGGAAACAGAATGTTGTGGTCCTGTCAGCCTCTGATCCATCTCCTGATTTGTCCTGACACCTTGAGGAGATTCTTCCCTAAGAACTAGTTTCTGTTACTATAAAATGAGCTTGTGAAAAGTTGCTTAGGTGCTTTTGCTGCAGTATGGTGAGACATAGAGCTAACTGATTTGACTAATTCACTCTAACTTCTTCAATGATAGACTATTTTAGAACTCCTTCATTAAGTATCATACCCTATACCTGCAGTTTTGACTACACATTTGGCCACACAGATGATTCAACTTTCAGATTTAATAAGGTTTTGCAGATTCCATCATTTGCTAAGTTCCTAGGACTAGTTCCCAAAAACCCCTTAAGCCTGATGATATTTAGCACCACAGAGAAGCAAAACAGATCCTCAGTGCCAGGAGTGGATTACTTTGGCACCCAGCTCCTGTGGAAGAAAGTTTCATTCATGTGTTGGGACTTTAAATAGACAGGATGCTTGGGTGGCTCAATCAACAAGAAACAAGAAAATAAATCTTTTAAATCTTATGCAATCTGACATATTCAGTAGGATTTGCATTTGTCTACACAGATACAGGACCAGTTACCAGCCAATTAGATGAGTCCCTATCCAGTTATTTCAGGGAAAAAAATATCTCTGGAGAAAATTTTCACACCCACTGTGGTCTTACCAGAATTCATTTGCTCTGCGATGTAGCAGGGGAGACCTTTGGTACCTGCAGATTGAGAGCTGGTATCTAACCTCTGAGGTTAGAATCCCAGGACTTTGCATTTTGGTGTTGTCCTTGCCTACATTTTGCCTAAGACATCCTCACCAAGTAGAGAAATAATGATGGCAGTTCTCTCTAGAGTTCAGCCACCACAAATGTTGGATTAAGGCTGGATATACCCAAAACCACAATTACAACAGCTGTGTTGTAATTTACTTTTTCTTCACTTGCATCTTCTGATTCTGCCAGCTGCTTAGTAGTCCAGCTTTAGTATACAAGGTATGGGCCATCCTCTTCATTTAGATCCATAAAGTGGGACATGTGAATCCTTTAACTGAAGAATTCACAATTTATTCAGATTG
This sequence comes from Hafferia zeledoni, assembly GCA_035583235.1. Lineage (NCBI taxonomy): Eukaryota > Metazoa > Chordata > Aves > Passeriformes > Thamnophilidae > Hafferia > Hafferia zeledoni. The sequence goes on along the minus strand of JAWWEV010000115.1, from coordinate 103,993,100 downwards.
GAAAAGGTTACTTAGATTTTTGCTTCTGGAGTCCAGACTCTGGGTTGGAGAAGGAGAACATGGGGATATTATATTAGAACCATAAAATGGTACCATCATCGGAAATGTTTCTGACTATCACTTTTTATGTTAAACCTCATAATGTTAAAGCCAGATATCTCAGTTAATATCATATATGTGAGATGAATTACGTTATAGAGAAGTAGCTCTACAATCACTGTAAAGGGAGCTTAGTCTGATTTGCTTCAAATTTGGTAGTTAAATTCTATATGTCTGAAGTTTGATGTTTTTTTTCTTTTTGCTTTCTATTTTAAGACATGATGCATCATATTACTGAACCTGAGCATAGAACTGAATGCAAAGGAGACGTGTAACAGGCTCAGGTACACCTAGCTGGAATTCTGTGCCAGCTGGTCGTCTGTACTGACAGTTCTCATCTCTGCAAGCTCCCAGACATGAGTGCCAAACATACTGCCTGGCAGTATGTTTGCTGACAGTCTTCCAGTCTGACCCTCTGCCTGTGCTAAAGATTCAGGTATGTCTGGAGACCTCCAATAGCTGTATGCACATGAAAAGCATGTTATCAAATCTGACAGAACAGCAAAGGAGATAGAACTACAAAACCAAAATGGAACCCCATCAAACATGAACAGAAAAGTTGAGGCTGATGACTAGAAACCTCACCCAGGTTTGTAAGTTATAGCAAAGAAGTGTCTGAAATCATACAGTCCCCATAAGCTTAGTACTTCTCAGTCAGTAATCAGAATAAGCCCCAGGCTTATAGGCTTGGACAGATATTTGTTGCCAGGACTGTCATTACAGTGTGTCTTTAATTACCTGCACCTGATTCAATTGTTTCTTCAGTTATCATTGTGCATCATTCATCACTGCCTCACTGCCTCAAAAAAAATCACCTCCAGCAACAGGGAGATGAATAGTTTCAAAACGGAAAGTTTCTGTGTACATTTAAACAACTGAAAGTTTTTCAGCCTTTTATTTGCAGTCTATCTATGACAATTACCTTAATTTTGAGCCAGAGTGTTACTGCAGATAATTATGTTTTAAAAAAAGCAAAACGGGACGAAATTTAATACGAATGTTCAATAAACAAGTCTTCCACTTCATGTCCTCGTTTTACTGAAGATAACTGGATCCACACTTCCACTAGTTGCATGCTCAGGTGCCCTCTAGAGAGATTATCTTATTTTGCATATGTATACATGTATATCAAGACTGTATAAGAGATTTTTCCCATGGACTAGGCTTGACTTCTGCAAGAGGCAAGTAAGTACATGCTGTACAACATTAATAGCAATGCTTTGTAATTCAGGAAAACATAAAAAGCCATAGCAAAAATCAGCATTTTATTTTGCTAAGTGCAATACAAAAACTATAATAAAGCAGTTTCAGTGCAGAAGTTTATAAATTAACTCACTGCGTGTAAATCTGTTATTCACAGGCTATGAAATGATTTATAGGATCAAACAAGGCAGAGGCCCTGTTTGTAAACAGAACTTTAGTTCTATTAAATGAATAATCAAACCAAAGTGGAATCCTTTATCTTGTTCCAATTTGGTTTATAGTTGTACATCATGAACTTTGCAGTCCAAGTAGGACTTTCTCCCTCTTCTTTGCTGAGCTGTCAGGAAAAAACCTTCCCAATCACAGATAAATCCTAGTTAGGCTCTGCAAAAGAATACACTGGGGAACATGAACCATGCAAGATAGTCCAGCAACCTGGCATAATCTTAAAAAGTTCATGAACTAACTCAGTGACTTTCATTGACATTATCTGCAACCCCACATTTCAGGTATTTGGCCAAAACTGTTAATGAAACCAAGACTGGGTTTCCCAGGTGAAGTAAATGTAGGTAACAAGTCGAACCATGGAATCATAGAATTGTTTAGGTTGGAAAAGACTTCAGATAATCTGGTCCAACCACTAACCTGACACTGTCAAGTCCACCACTTAACCATGTCCCTAAGTGCCACATCTACACTTCTTTTAAATACCTCCTGGGATGGTGAGTCCACCTCTTCCCTGGGCAGCCTGCCCTAATGCTTGACAACACAGAAATTTTCCTAGTATCCAAACTAAACTTCCTCTGGTGCAGCTTCAGGTCTTTTCCTCTTGTACTATTGTTTGTTAACTAGTAGAAGAGACTGAACTCCTCCCTGGATGCAACCTCTTTTAGTTAGTTGTAGAGAGTAATAAGCTCCCTCAGCTGCTTCTCATCACACTTGTACTCCAGACCCTTCACCAGTTTCACTGCCCTTCTCTGGACATGCTCCAGCACCTCAATGTCTTTTGTGTCATGAGTGGCCCAAAACTGAACACAGGATTCATGTGACCTGGCCTCACCAGTGCCAAGTATAGCTGATACATGCCAGGATGCCATTGGCCTTCTGGGCCAGCTGGGCACATTGCTGGCTTATGTTCAGCTGGCTGTTGACAAGCACTCACAGTCCTTTTCTCACAAGCAACTTTCCAGCTACTCTGCCCCGAGCTGCACTGCATGGGGTTGTTGTGACCCAAGGACAGGACCCAGAACTTTGCCTTGTTGCACCTCATACAATTGACCTGGACCCATGGATCCAGCCTGTCCATATCCCTCTGCAGAGCCTTCCTACCCTCAAGCACATCTATGCTATCACCAAACTTAGTGTCATCCATGTACTGAGTGAGGGTGCACTGAGAAATCCCCTTGTCCAGATCAATGACAAAGATGTTAAGCAGAACTGGCCCCAGTACTGAGCCCTGGGGAACGCCACTTGTGTCCAGCACCAGCTGGATGTACCTCCCTTCACCACTTTCTCTGGACATCCAGCCAGTTTTTATCCAGTGAACAGTGCAACCATCCCAGCAATGAACAGCCAGTTTCTCCAGGAGAGTGCTGTGGGAAATGGTGTCAAAAGCTTTCCTAAAGTCCAGGTAGACACACCACAGGCTTTTCCTCATCCACTAAGCAAGCCACCTTGTCATAGGAGGTGATCAGATTTTTCAAGCAGTACTTATCTTCCATGAATCCAGACTGGCTGAGCCTGATACCCTGGTTGTCCTGCATGTGCCATGTGATCACAGACAAGACGACCTGGTCCATAGACTTCCCCAGCACTAAGGTCAGGATGACAGGCCTGTAGCTCCCTGGAACCTCCTTCCAGTCATTCTTGTAGATGGGCATCACAGTGTCCAGTGATCAACTATGAGCATCCTGAGCCCAGCCTTCATCCTGGAAGAGGATAGCCAAGTCAATGATATTGTTTTGCTTTATACAGTCTACATGAATAGTTAACCATTTATTAGCCATGCACTGGATACTCTCTGTTTGTGCAGTCTACATCAGAGCTCAGTTGATGGTGGATGTGTATCACAGCAGCAGGTTACAGAGAACTTTTGGGATTCTGAGTTGGGCCTGAAGAACATCCTGCAGTGAGGAGCCTCCCTACAGTAAGCTGGAATAAGTGCTAGCTTGGCACTGACTTCATGTTGAAAATACATTTCTCTACCCTCACCATAATTACATTTTGCTACCCTCACAGTAATTATTACTGAATTCAGATGGCAGCTATCTCATCCTACTTTGATGGTCCCCTACTTAGAAGAAAAGTCTTGCTGAAGCATTGTCATCTGCCTACTGAGGCAGAGGACACTTATTCATGTGCAGCTCTGTAATCTTTCCTCTACCAGCCACTTTTGTTTGGCCATCTTTCACCATGTACAAAAAGTCTCTACAAACAAGATTCATGTAACTTACTAGTACATGGTATTTTTTTTTGTTGTTGTCGTTAATAACAGATGGCAAAGGTTGTCATCTTACTGATAATAATATGTCCTCCACTCCCACTGAGCCGCCCAATGAGTCGCAATTAGCTGGTAGGCATCAGCTGGTTGAAGTAGACCCAAGAAGACTCAACCTCCATTGTTCCTTGGGCAATTACTCCCTGAATTTGTTTTGGTTTTGTTTGTTTGTTTGTTTTGTTTTGTTTGTTTCTATTCATGACTATTTCCTGTCCTTGTGTTTTATATCTTCTTTATATTCTAATTTTGAATCCTACAGTTGATAACCATAAGCCTTTTCAGCACTTCTGTGTTTTTACTTTTCTTGTCTTGCATAACTTTATCTTACATTCTGTCTGATAGCTTAAGCAACAGATTTCTTTGTAAAATCGAGACAATGTCATACAGCTGTGACTGATAAAACTGAGTCTTTGGCACAGCGAGGTGAACCTCAAGGCTGTGGGTTAGCAGCCTATTCAGAAAGTCTCTGTGTAGCAGTTTCTCTACTATAGTCTTGACATTTGAAGAGGGTGAATGTGGAAGAATGTTTTGAAAATATACAGAATTGCAGTTTGCGTGTGGGGAATCATTTTGAGAGAAAGCAGCACTGAGAAATGCACTTGAATCCCTAATGTTTGGAGCATGTTACTGTACTTGTAGATGTCTGATAAAAAGAGGCATGGGGCTCAAAAAACAGAAAAGCATGTAAACCTATTGAGGGACTACAGAGTTTCACAGGTTGCTAATCTGTCCTGAGATTTCCTGGATCTCCCCAAATCCCTTTCCCCTTTCCTTGTTTGTTTCAAACAGGTAGCTGGCTCATATTCCTAGGTCTGGTGAAGCTGCCATTTCAGTTCCCTGGTCAGGTTTGCACTAAAACTATCAATTCCTCAACTACTGAAATGGACAAAGAAAGTTGGAGCCTCCAATTCATCTTATCTGTTTCATTGCCTTTCATAGTCATAATTACAGGATGAAAGGGGGCACCCCACTGAGAAACTCTCCTTGCTCTCAGAGAAATTTACATTTTCCATTCCTTTTTTGTGTCACTGGTTGTTCAAAAGATCTGGTAATAATAGCACTTGTTCTCTTCAGGAACTTTGCATGAACACCTGAACAGACTGTCCTTCCAGTTAACAGGCTAATATGGAAGACACAGTAGGCATTTGCACTTCTTTAGTTGAGCTGTCCTTAGGATAGGAATACTGGGGGGCGGTGGGGAGGGCAGACAGTGGGATCTTTGCAGCATGATCATGGCCAGCCAGAGGCAAAATGACCATCTTTGTTATTTTCTTCCTTTTTTTAATTTCATGGAGTCCCAGAGGCCAGCAGACACCTTAGGCTCAGCTCCCTGGCACGTACTATAAACTGATGGTTTGGAGCACTTTTAAGTACCTAGTCCTGGGTGAATATTCTGGCCACTTCCAATCCTACAGTGGAGCTATTTCATGTGAAGTGGAAACATAGGTCTAGAAACTGAAACTGTACCTGAAAATCCACCAGTCTCTCCTCCTCTTCAACCTTACTCATGTATTTTACTTTCTGTAAGAAGAAATCTTGGAATTGTGGACTATAATGTGCTTGCAGAATGACCAGAACTGTCTAGCCTTTTCCAGGAGACAGAGGTTAATTTTTTTTCTTACTTTTCCTCTTTGTGTGGCTACTAGATGACTAAATGATGTCCAGTTCATGAAGGCAGTATTCATCAAAGTAAGCAGCTCAGCAGTGTATTCTAGGCACAGATCTGGTGTGAAAGGGGAGAATTAGTTCTTCAAGTAAGAGATGCCACATTAGCATTTATTTTTGTCTACTCTGTGTGTGTGTGTTGCATGATTTCTGACTCAACATTTTGTGTAATAAAATATCTGGTCTCATTCTCTCTGTTCTAGGAAAAGGAACTACTTGAAAAGTTAAAATAATTTTTATACATCAAAAATTTCTAGCTCTCGGAAGGCTTTACCCTGTTAGATTTAGAATATAACTTTGATCAGTTTATAGAATCTTTCACTTAGATGAATATATTTTGTACTGGTTGCAAAAATGTGGGGTTTATGTTTAATTTTTTGAACATCTGAGCAAAACGGATTCATTAATATTATAAGCAGAGAAAACTTTCCCATGGTCTTCTAAGATTGCAAAAAAAAAAAAAGTTAAATATAATATCACTAAATACATGTTATTCTTGAGGTGATAATGAGTTGGTTTTTTTATTTATTTCGAATTCAGCCGCCCATCACCTTTATATGGAATTAGAGTTGTAAAGAACTTCTGGAAATCAAGCTCTGCTTTTCTGTTTAAAACAGTCTGCCTATTTTCAGGTTTGACTTTTTGGTATAGAGTCTGTATTCCTCTACTCTGCTGAGTATTAACTCTCCAGGAATATAACAAATAAAAGAGGAATATCTGGACTGGTACATTTGCAAAACTGCTGTTATTATCACTGCTAGGTTGAACACTAGTAGAGGCTCAGCAGTTCCCGAACTGAGGAATAAAATATTTCATAATCCATAGTTTTCACAGTAGGTGATATATATTTACAGTGTGCTGAATGTTACAGCTGTGCTCTGGGCCTTGCTGGTAGCTGTATTTTTTTAGTGCCTTTTTTTCCCCCACATTACTGTTCTGTCCTCTTTAGGATGGTGACATCCATTTCACAATCTGACTGAAGTTACTTCTCATCTCCTGGTCTCAAAATTCCTCTCTTTATGGGAGAGCTTTACTTCTTGCTCTCTTACATTAACACTGGGAACATTGTAGTTTTATTGGTCCCTCTGTTTCCTAGTGTTCATTTTTTATGTAGGCTATTCCAAATGAAATTCAAAGATAAATCCAGAAACTGAATGACTTTTTCACAGTTCCACCAAATTTCAGCAGCTCATAGCTATTTAGCTTATTTATAACTGTCTGGTAGACTGTTTTATGTAACTTTTAGTACAGGCTCTCATAGTTCCCAAGACAAATACTGCTGTTTATTGAAATGACCAGCAGAAGCACAGTGCAGCTTTAAAGATATTAATTTATTTATTGTATTTTTTTTATGAACTGGGACCCCTTTCCAAATTGTTATTCATGTAAACCTTGATATTATTCCTGAGAGAACTTTTTGAAGGTCAACTAAGAAAACCTGAAGAACCAAAAGGAGTTTCACTTTTTGGTCCCTTTTAGCAAATGAGCTTCTAGAAAAGATGATGTTGTCAACATATGCTTAACAATACAGCTAACTTTTTGATGGATTTTACTTTCCCTTATGAGGAGACATTCTTAAGGAACCTCCAAAATAAATTTTCCCTGCTATGTCCATGATAATTCTTTCCTATATTGCCCTGTGTGATAGTCCATGAAAAATGCCTGTCAGGAAACATGGTGATTTATCAGTTGAGATAGGGGAAGGTCAGTGACTTATGAATCAGTTTAAAGTATGGGTAGGAGACTAAAAAAATAGTTTGGCTCCTAGAGTGAAATCTCACTGATAAAGGGAATAGAAATGGCTCCAAGATTATCAGAGATACAACAGAACATAGCAATATATCTTATTGAAATCTTGATTATCTGTGCAATGTTATAGGAAAAAGACAAAGAGAAATCTTAATGTTGGTATTTACAAACTGAAAATGGAAAAACAGCCCTCTTGAACCACTTAGATTTAGGGAGATAAGGTCAGGACTGGAATGTTAGTGCAGTCTGATCAGGAAAGATGTCAAAAAGAAAACACTGTATGTAGATGTCCTGGTTTTGGCCAGGACAGAGTTAATTTTTTTTTGCAGTAGCCATGAGAAAGTGGAGCCTGGAGCTAAGTGAGCATATCTAAGTTGTTCTATACCACCTCATGTCAGGCTGGAGGGGAGAAGTAAGGGACTCTCTGGCTTCTGTGGAGATTGGCATGGCTTGAGGTCTAGAAAAAACATGGTGGGGTAAGGAACCTGTGTGCCATTGTTTTTCCTTGTCCCAGACTTGGTGAGGGTTTTGCATATAAATCACCCTCTCCTTTTACACTTTTGTTATTAATATTGCTACTGTTACTGTTAGTTTTCTTATATCATTGTTGTTTCCAGTAACTTGTTCTTATCTCAACCCATGATCTTTGCCTTTTGTGCTTGCACCTCGAGGGGGAAGGGAAGCAAGTGCTGATGTGGTTTTGGTGGGAGCCCTAACAGGGAAATATCATTCCTAAATCACGACAATAGAGGACTCCAGAGAGACGAGATGGTAAGAACAGTCAGATTTGCTTGAAAGGGAACTGAGGAATGTTGCAGGATAAGTTTATCCTAGACCTTTGCACTAGTGGTGTAACACCCCAGTCATGGAGCCACAAGCTCAACCGGATGTTTTACTTTACAAAATATTCAAGACTTCCAAAGTTTTTGCCCATTGAACTTTTGCAGAGCCTTTGGTTTTTTAATACCTTGAGCTTGTGTAAAGAGAAAATGCTGTACATGGTTTCCCAGAAGATACTTTTAATTTTAGATGAAATATGGGAGAAAATAAGAGATCTTAGCAAAAGTTTAAAGGGTAACATACAAGCAAGTAGAGCATTCAACAAAGCACAGACCCAGCCCATACCAACCTACACAACTGAGCAGAATCCATTCCACTGGTTTTAAGTTACCCAAAATATTAAGGAAAAATATTAAAAGAGTAAAGAAAGAAAGAGGTTAAGAGAAGAAAAAAGGAGTAAATAGCTACCACCGAAGAGTTCTATGGAAGTCCAGCTGCACAAGGCAGGTGGCATGTTCCAAGAGAAAAGGCAAGATGGAGACCACATGCTGCTGTATTTATGTGTTTGGTGTTCTGTGGCTGCTCTTCCCAGGAGGGAAACCTTGCACGGACCCCATGGTGCCTGTCAGGTAGGGGTGAGGGCTGTAGCCAGTCAGAGGCTGGGGTAGGAGTTCCAGGGAGTGTGATATGGGTGGGATCCCAGCCTGCCCTTTTGACTGACACCTGTACTGCAGAGCCTGCCAGGTGGGCTCCTGAGCCCTGCCATAAGGAATATGGCTTGGCCCTTCCGACACACGCACTTGAGTTGGTTCTGACTGAATAATATAATAATCCAGTGCCTCAAAAGTGGATATATTTATGTTTTTCTTTGAACACAGAATAAATACAAGAAGGTGGGATTGGTAACAGCAATAAACTTTCATTATTTGATTAGTTTGGAGAAACATTAACCTGATCACATTTTTGTTTTTTAAAAAAGAGACACTTTCAAAGTTTTTGTAAAGTGCAGAAGTAATAAAGGAAGTACCTAGTGTTGGTAACAAAGATCAGTTATTTTACATTTGATTCTAATTTGATTTTGACTAAGTCCCAAAGACTGATAGAAATGTGAAAATGAGGGAAGGAAATACATGTCAAAGTGAAATTACAGCATTCATGCTATTGAAGAGAAGAAAAAACACATTTTAAAAAACCCAACAAAACAAAGCTGACCTCAGACTTGAGTTCTGTACATCTATCATAATAAGAGAGAGTTTTCATGAGGAAAGGAAGTTTAGAACAGTAGGCAGTTTCTAAAAGAGGGACTATTAAAAAAAGAAGTCTTCTGAATACATGAAGGTGCAAATACCTTGAACCACCACTTCAAAAAGACTTACTGAAACTGCAGATTAGACATTCTTTCTCAGTGCCTCTACCACTGTCTATTATGAGATGAATCTTTCCTCTGAGCCAGTGAGACAATTCTTATAATGTCCTCATGATGGTTGTGATTTACTTACCTCAAAAAAGTGAAGAATGATGTAGATCATAATCTATCTGCCTATTCCAAGTACATAATCTAGACATTGTGACATTTAAAAAGGGTACATGGCCAGCACAGAATGATTAAAATCCACTGACACTTTTTTCACTTTGTCATAGGTCCTTAAATTCTATGATCATGCAAATGCTTTTTTTTTAGCTTCACCCTGAACAGACCATGCAATCCATTAAGCCTAAAAGAAATTATGGGTGTGGGTGTGGGGGGC
>JAWWEV010000115.1:103919710-103973813 GCA_035583235.1 Hafferia zeledoni | reverse complement strand
TCACCTGACAATTTTCAGGCCTAGTCCAAACTTTAAAACCCAAATTTAGGCCCCACCTGGCTGAAACCATGACAAATTCCCACTCTGATACAAAAAAAAACCCCCTGCAAATAGTAATGTCCATCAGTTTAATAAAGTATTACTCAAATTTTTCTAAACTGTGCTTTTCATTTTATGTCCATTTTAAAAAGTCAGATAAATAATTGACAGTGTCTAAAGAACTCTCTTGGCTCCATTGGCTACACAGGGAAGATGGTCCTTTCACTGTCTCAGGAGTGCTATTTCATCAGACAGTTAAAATTACCTGAGGTAGACTGAAATCAAGCATCAATCTTTTTCCTAGCGAAAGTAAGTGATAAATGGAACAAGATAAGCTTTTAATAGTTTCCAGATACTAAGATGCAGATTTCAGAGCAATTGACATGAGCAATTGCTGTCAAGTTTTTAGAAGATCTTGGGTCCCATTTAAGAAAAATAAATTCTTAACTTCAGTAGAAATTCTTAACTTCAGGAGAAATTAGCCAGATATTCAGGCCCCCCCAATGGGAAAACCGATGGGAACTGTGGTGAGCTGAACCCTAGAGTACCTTAACCATAACACATAGACACTGAAACAGGAAGACTGACATGTAAAACTGTTTCTGCAATATAATGTGAAAATTTTATTTTCCACCAAGTGAATTTCATGAAGATTCACTTGCTGCCATGTCTGGAGCAGGGGTGTGGATTCCCACTTTATCTAATGGGTAATCTTTCAGCAGTACAGGCTGGGGGCTAACCTGCTGGAAAGTAGCTCTGTGGAGTAGGACCTGGGGGTCCTGGTGGACAACAAGCTGCCCATGAGCCGGTAGTGCCTTTGTGGCCAAGAGGGCCAATAAGTATCCCAGGGTGCATTATAAAGAATGATGCAAGCAGGTCTAGGGAGGTGATTCTGGCCCTCTACTCAGCCCTGGTGAGGCACATCTGGAATGTTCTGTCCAGTTCTGGACTCCTCAGTGCAAGAAAGACATGGACCTCCTGGAACCAGTCCAGTGGAAGGCTGTGAAGATGATTAAGAGACTGGAGCACTTGTCTTACAAGGAAAGGTTGAGAGAGTTGTGCCTGTTCAAGCTTGAGAAGAGACAACTGAGAGAGGATATCATCAATGTCTACAGGTACCTGAAGGGAGGATATCAAGAGGATGGAGTCAGGCTCTTCTCAGTAGTGTTGAGCTCTAGAACAAGAGACAATGATCCATAGGAAGTTCCACCTGAATATGAGGAAGAATTTCTTTATTGTACAGGTGACTGAGCACTGGAACAGATTGCCTGGAGAGATTATGGAGTCTCCCTCACTGGTATTCAAGAATCACCTGGACTCAAACCTGTGCAATGTGCTCTAGGATTATCCACTTGAGCAGGGAGATTGGACCAGATCCGGCCCCTATTGTGGCCCCTTCCTACCTGACCCAGTCTGTGATTCTGTAAATTGAACCTGCATGTGAGTTTTTTGGCTCTGATAGTATCTGTGGGAGTGACCATTCCATGTGTATGTGAACACATCATGTAAGACCCCACAGAGATATAGAAAGACTAATGAGAAGTGGATACTTATGGAAACCTTCAGAGGAAGCTCTTGTCTGCAAATTTGAGTGGCAGAATGAAACAGACAAGAAGTTTTTCCTGAGACCTTTGTGGCATTTTATCTAATTACATCAACAATATATGAAATGTTATTTAGCGGCTCTGACAGAATACCTAAGATTTAGGCATCTCTACTTCCATGTTTGAAGTTATTCTCAAGAAGGAAGCAAAGTTGTCATGTCTTTACCCCTCTCTCTGAGACACTGTAGACACAAACACCTGAACTGAAAATTATTAAATGAATCATCTGCTCAAAAAATAATTATAATTTATGTCCCCATTTTTATGTGCATATACAGTTAAAAAGGCCAAGTCATAATTATTTTGGTCACACTTGTGTGGACATTTTTGTACATATTTATGTCTGTCACAATGTTAATTGGGTGCGGATACATGTTTGTAGGCTTATGTGCCTAGTGTCGAGATGAGCTGAATGAGGAAAAGGCATGAAAATATTTTCTTTTCCAGTACAAACCTAACAAGTCTGCCAGTCATTAAGTGACTCTGGAAATTGGATGTATACAAGCATATGATAAAAAAGGTGTAACATAAAAAGTGTTATTGAAGTGATATTGAAGATTTCTTGCTCAGACTTAAAGATAGAAGTAAAATCTTCATGTTTTCATAAAAGATTGTATTTCATCTTGTGGTTAAGTTAGTGTCACAGAAGTCCAATAAATTTTTTGATGCTGTAATTAGCACTCTTACAAGCTGTTAACATTCTTACTTGCAGTCAAGTGGCATTCAGAGAAGTGTGAAATTTTTCTGCCTTTGAAAATATTTAGGAAATCGGTTTTCCTGCAATGAAGAGATCCACTTTAAAAGCTTGTACATACATCAGTGGAAACTGGAACTAAATTCTCAGCAAGGTACTTTGGATGTCTACTGTTGAATGAATTAATAGATAATACTCCCTAAAAGTGTAAGTTTTCCTACACAAACTGTTCGTTGACTTATAGTAATATTTGCAGTCATTAACATTATAATGTCAATCACATGCTCTTCAGTTGTAATGACAATTATAAATTGATGTAAATTCATTTCCTGTGAGTTCATGCCTCTTAGTTAATAGACCTTTAAATCAAATGATGCTAATATCTTTGACTGACTGTGCCTGTATCTAAAAGTGTTCTCACAGAGAATTTTGGAAGACAAGATGCTTTATTTTGTTTTCGATACTTTGTTTTACAAAGAGAATCGAGAATTATTGGGAGAAAACTTGTGAATTTTTCAATCTTTATATCTCCTTTACCCAGTTTACGGTTTTTAGGAGGTGTTCCATGGGAACTCTAGTCTTGATTGAAATTAGACAGCAGGTTCAAAAGTTGCCAGAGGGATACACAGGCATACACAAAGACTGTGTGATTACGTGCACTGTTATCAGCAGAAACAAATGAAAAAGGAATCACAAACAATTCCTTTCAGTATTGTTCAAGGTGATGTGAGAATGACTGGGAATGAGACGATCTGTTCTCAAGGGGGTAACTTAGAGATTGCTAAAAGAGAACACAAGCACAGGCAAACAGTTTTCAGATTTGTTTAGAGGAGGAAAACTTTGGAGGTCAGACCAATGAATACAGATAACAACAGCACCTGAACTGCTCCAGTTCTTTTATTCCTCCAACCTAAGAAGGTTGCTAAAACCCACTTCTATTGTCGACTTCCTGGCTTATATGTGCCCCTGACAATAGGGACCTTATAAAATCACTTTTGAACCAATGTTGTTTTCTAGAGGCAGAAGAGATGAGTAACAAGGTGGGAACATCTATTCACTTTCTGACCCGTTGTCTTTATACTGTAGCCACTTGTTAGGTGCCCTTATTTGGGCTGCTAACAACTAAGACTAAAAGCACCTAAGCTAGCCAATCATTACATACAATATTTTAAGGTGAATCACTGTCTGGGCTCCACTGAGTAGATCTAAGGGTGAGAGAACTGGGATTGTTCGGCCTGGAGAAAAGAAGGCTTCAAAGTGACCTCCTTGTGGCCTTCCAGTGTCTGAAGGGAGCCTACAAGAAAAATGGAAAGAGGGTTTTTACCAGGACATGTAGGGGCAGGACAGGGGCTAATGGCTTCAAAGTGAGAGCAGTTTCACATTAGATGTTAGGAAGAAATTCTTTACTATGAAGGTGATGAGGCACTGAAACAGGTTTACCAGAGAAGTTGTGGATGGCCCATCCCTGGGAGTGTTCAAGGCCAGGTGGGATGGGGCTTTGAGCAACCTGGTCTAGTGGAAGGGGGATTGGAATGAGATGATCTTTAAGGTCCAACCCAAGATCCAACCCAAGACATTCTGTGGTTCTATGATCTGCTTTAACTAAAATAAAGATTTAAATACCTGCTTTGTATGTTGACAGCTACATGTAGAATATTATATTTATGTATATTAATGGATGCCACCGCCAGAGTTTGATTCAGTTCCCTAAATTCAGGTCACAGCATACAATACATGAAAAAATTTCTAATGAAATTTCTGTTTTGAGTTGTACTAGGCTCTCTAGGGTATCTCCATTAAGCTGAGTGAGGGAGGGTATTTTTACCCTGTGAAAAGGCAGTTGAAGCCGTAGACATATGATAGTGCAATTCTGTTTCAATAAAAAAATTTCCCCTCTCAGGTCTTAAGAACATCTGCCACTGTCCAAATACAGAAATGTCTGGATATTTTGCACAGATCTGAAGTCCAGCTCTTGACTCTGGCTCAGATGTTTTCTCAGAGCTCTCACTGTACCTCTTCTGAATGTTACTTCACACAGAGAGAGTCGGTGACCTTTGAAGGTGACAAAGTATGTTGTGGACATCCATTAGTCCAGGATGAAGGTATTGGATGCCTGTGAAGCATCTTGCCCTTCTCCCTCCCTGCAATGTGCAATTTGAACTAAGAACTTCAGATTACTTCTTTCTTTTGCACAAGCCTTCACAAGAGTCATAATCAGCTACCAGGCAGGTAATTAGTTTTGCACAATGAAACTTTTCAAAGTGTCTTTTTCTGTGAGTATTTCATTTTGAACCAGAAAGTAAAAATTAACTGCAGAAAAGACTTCAATTAAAATCTTCTGGTACACAGCTGATCAGTCTTCCTACTAGACTTTTTCAGTTAGGCTTTTTCTTATTTTGCTTTTATATAGAAAATTAGTACCTTATTTTAGATATTAACATCTGCTTTAGAGCCTGGATCAGATCCGTCTTTCCAAATAGGTGTATTTACATTCCAGGTATTTGCATATGAGTATTTTTTCCCAAGGATATCCTTATAGTCAATAATAAATAAATGACTGTGTGATTGCATGAATAATTCTATTCTAAAACAAATATTTCATATCAGTGTGATATTCCTCGCTTATTTACTTGATCATCTCAGTTCCAGGCATTGAAAGTAGGTGAGATAGGCCTCTGTGGTAGTTTGGCCTAGGTAGGCCTTAGTTTTAGTAGGCCGGGGTAGGTGCTACATAGATTAGAAGGGACAGGTGTCACCTGACTTAAGCAACCAAAGGAATATTTCATACTAAATGATGCAAACCAGGATATAAAAGCAATGAGGAGGACATACTTCTCTCTCTTCACTTCATGGCCACTGTCCTGAGAGTACCTGCTGTGATTGTTCCGGGATAACTGGGCCTCACTGCTGCCTCACTGCTGTGTTATCTTGGGGAAGGAAATATTTTACTGTTAGCTGCTCCCTTTCCCCCTGTTCGGGTATCTCTCGGGAGGTTAGCCTTGCTGGGGTGGTTGGAGTTGTAGAGGTTGCTATTTGGTGGAGAGATGGAGAATAGTTTGTATCTCTTACGTTTGTGTGGATGTGTTATACTGCATTTTGCTCCTGATTTTCCCTTTTCTGTGTAAATACATAAACTCTTTCTGTTTTAAGTTTCAGGTTTTTTTTCCTTTCTCCCTTTTTTTGGAGGGGGACTGCATTGCTGTGGTGAATACTTGGCATTTTGCCAAGGTAAACCACAACAACCTCACTCTGGAAATCCTAGGAGGCAGAGAAGTCTTCCTTTCAAGTTCATGACTGCTAGGACTTAACCCTCCAGCCTGTATTCTTAGCAATTTCCTGAGCTAGAAGAGTTGACTTAAGCAATTCAAAGTACCTAAAATTGTGAGCAACACAGAACCCATAATTAATTTTTTAATGAAACCTGAACATGAGATCGCTTTTCCTTCTCTTTAGGTGCTTATTTTAGAAGATAAATTATCAAATGCTATAGATTAAATTCTTTGAATATATAATTTTTAAGGAAATTTTGTAGTGTTATGGTTGAAGCACAAATGGAACAATTGCTCAAATGTAGCTCTTTGATTGTATTTAGGACTGACACAGCTACCCAGTTCTTCAAGGTTGATTGAAAGTACAGTGATATAAAAATTGTCAAAGTTCAGCTTCAGAATATCAGTCATTCACGACATTGTAATTGAAACCTTCAGTGTTGAACTAATGAGAGAAAATTCTGCAAAAATACAGTGTGGTTCAAGAAAACAACGTGATTATTTTCAAATTTAAGATGACATAATCAGGAGACAATTGTTATCCTGGGCACATTCTTAAGGTGTATGTTGTTTTTAGCTGCCTTTTTCTAGTATTTTTCACTTTAGTTGTAGTTTTCAGCAGAGAGCTTAAAATTTGTTTCCTTGACACATGGTCCTTCTAATTCAGATGTAATCACATTTGCAGGCAGTAGGGGAAGCTAGCACAGCTGCTGCTCCTCTTAAACTCATTTTGGACAAAAGGAAGAATTTTGGGATTTGTTTGTTGTTTCCAAAGTCTCAGTTTTTGTAAGAATTAATGCATTACTATTTTTATGTTAATGTAACAGTGTTTAGCTTCTGATGCATATTTTGATTGGATGAACCTCAGATACTAAAACATGCTAACATACATTAATTTGAAATCTAATTATGTCTGTAAATTAAATGAGTTTGACAATGATTTTAGCCAACCATAACAGTTCATATGGAGGGGAGGGTTTTCACACTTTTACTAAAAAAATAAAAATAAAAAATTAGAAAGTAAAAGAGAAGTCAATATGACTTTAAATACACTTTTCATCTGCTAAGCAGTAAAAAAATTTGTTAATTAACAGTTACAATAGGAATGCAGACTTCTGTGACTGTAATTAAATAAAAATATTAGAAGAGCTATGTCACCATGAACAAAGGGAGAAAAAACCAGCAATAGAAGAATAGCAGAAGCAAAACTAGCTGACATCTTTGAGTACCTCCTCCATGGCACTAGAAACATGGCAGTCAATCAACACATCATTGTCATCTTGGTGGCAGAAGACCTCCCAAAATGAGTGATTGAACTATACAAACAACACTGACAGTGGTGACAACAATGCAATACATACCTTTGGGGCTGAAAACAGCTTAAAGATTTTCAGAGTCATAAAGGGTACATGCACACAGAAAACTGTAAAGCTTTGCTGCAACCCATATATCTTGTTAATAGATATATGTTAATTATGTTTTGATAATAGAGAAGCTACTCCTTTGTATGCACATACTTTTACATAGTTTCAACCAAAGAAAGAAAGTCAGTACACCCTCCAATCCACACTTCAGGCCTCTGCTTATCAGTGTCAGGAAGGAAAAACCTATTTAATTTGCTTACTGTAATAGCAGCAACAGAAGGCAACAATACTGATATAGAATGAAGACAAGAAAACAGGATTAGTTCTGAGATCTGGTATCTTTCAGCTCCTCAGGCCTGGCTTTAATTCCAAGAGCCATGGCAAGTAATGAGATACCAGAACTTAAAACTACATTATCCTGATTTATCAGATATTTTCCTCTCAGCACTTTGCTCTGCTTAAGGACCCCTGAAGCCAGAGATTACTCCCGTAATATATCTACAAAAAGCTTGGTATCACAGTTTTGAAGTTCTGCAAATCAGTTCCTAACTCAGACAGTATCAGACTTAAAACTTCCATTAGTCCCTCACACGTACAGCACATTGGTGGGTTTTTTCTTGCTGCTGCACTGTAAGCAGAAAATGTGCTTCTGAATCCAGCCATGAGCAATAGTTTTGAGTGCAAGGTTATACCATGGACCATGCAAAAATACTACAGAGATGGTTTCTGCTGGATGCAACCTGCAGATGCCCAGATCTATGCAATGAAAACAGTCCCCACATTTCAGCAGATTTTTGCCTGAGGCTGGATAAGCACGTATTTTTTGTAAATTCACATTAGCAGTGACTTCATCATGGAAGAGCCTGAAAGAGGACTTCTGGCTACCAGTGAAATGATAACTTCAGACATAAAAATAGTTGGAAACCTGGAGGAGAAGAAAAATGCAAACCTACCATTGGTTTTGATTGGTGCGAGTCTATCAGTGTAAAAGGAATACTGGCTTCTTCATGCATGAAGTAAATTTGTTTCCAAGTATCTAATATCTTGATCTATGCAATGACTTGATTCAACTCCAGTAAGAAGAAAACAAGGTCTGCTGAAGAAGACATTAGGTATGTATACTTCACCAATTCAAAGAGGAATCCTAGTGAAAATTTTGGGATGTTGCAAAGAACTGCTGCCTGGTTAAGAAAACTGCTAGATATACAATGTTCTCAGGACACTTTAGAGCATCATAAAAGTTGTTGGGAAATGCACAGCATATGAATCATCTGTAAAAAGATACTAATAAGATTATTGTTTTCATTTCACTTTTCAGTAGGTGTTAACTTCTATGAGTGAATGACATCTGGACCTCATTTATATGAAGTAGTTTTATGAGTTAAATGAGATGTCAAATTAACTTCCCTTGGAAATATTTAGTGTCTTACAACATCAATAAACAACTTGGAAAGAACAGAAATGAAACTACTTGGATGACTGGGAAAGTCACATGGCTTATTATTAATAATTTCTGAGAAAGCCTAAAAATGAACTGTTATAAAGTTTTTCATGAATATTTACATATCTCTTCTGTTTTATGTTTTGTTGTCATTATTGGATTGCATCTGTGTGTGCAATTACATTTGTTCATACAGCTGGCAGATGAAATGCAACAACACTCTTCTCATAATACCAAAAGGATAAGAAGAAGGCTGTTTCTGTGAATTACGGTGTATTTATTATGTATTGCATCTTCCTGCCTTTCATTTCCAACTGGATTATGAGAGTTCTTCTATGCATAACATTAGTGACAAAGCTGAAGAATCACTGTTTGGTCTTTGAGGGCTTCCTGTCCACATTTATGAAGAAGTCTTTTCTTCGTGGTGAACCTACGTTTTCCTAGGCCAAACTGAAGCTAAAATACATCACAGATTCATTATTGTCAAGTAGTTTTGCAGACTGAGGTTCCTTTTACTTGAGGTAGAACAGAGTTGATCTGGGGTCTTTTTTTCTTTAAATAAAAGACCTTTTTGAACCACTGCACTTCATCTTTTAGCTGTAAAGAAAATCACATGAGACATAGCCTAAGAATAATCAGACTAGGGGAGATACTATTTTCTAGAAAAGTACCCAAGTTACTCCTCTGAAAATGGTGGTGCATATTAAAAATGTATCTTATTAATTGTCCTTGCTGTGAGATGTAATCTATCCCTCCCATGAGGCACCAAAAAGCAAAAGGAATTGAATCCATCAGGAGAAGATATACATTTTGTCAGCAAATGGGGAACTGTTCTGAGCAACAGCATGAAGTAATAAGCAGCACAAGCCAAAATTGGAACTAGAAGTATTCAGTAGATTTAGAATTAGAAATATTAAGCAAAAAGGAGGGTTTGATAACAGATGGATCTTTTCTGGGAATGGAGCCCTGTGAGATGCAAACCAGAGTGAGCGTGTGGAAAGCAAAGAGATGCTTCAGCTTCTGGTTCGGATGCAGGGCATATGCAGAGCATTGCAGCAGTTGATAAACTTGTTTGCTGTGATATTTACTTATGGGAATTCTAATTTTCTCCTTACTCTTATCGTGTTCACAGAGAGCTGCCTCAGAGTAGCTGTATGCTACTTCTTTTCCTTCTTGACCACCCTTTTCTTAGGAGTGTTAATTGCAAGGTTCAGTAAGTCAAGTATCTATTTTTCTGTATTCACTGTTGACAACACACCACAAGTGTCTATGCTTATTTAACCAGATGGATCCAAATTTTACTGTCATACCACAGTGGTAAAACATAAGTGCTGAACAAGCAAAGTGTGGGTTCCTTGCTGAATGGGGTAGGTATTTTGGTGACAGAGGACACAGATAAGGCTTTCTTAGCCTTAGTCTTCACTGCTTCAGTCTCACAGGCCTCTGTGCTTGAAGACATGGTTCAAGGATTCTCATGGTTCTAGAAGTGTCATTAAATCTGACTGATTTGTGTAGCTTTACAACTAAGCTACCATTAAAGCTGCCTAAAAGTCTTCCCCTGTGCAGTTCCAGCAAAGAAGATTAAACTCTGTGTCGTACTGTGTTGGTTCTGCAATTGGTACCATGGTAATGCAAATTCACTTAAGCTGCTCTCCATAAACTCTATAGAAACCATGAAATATCAATGTGACATTTATTAGGAAAAAAAATAGTGTTTTTAAAGCTTCTGAGCTGGCATATATGTGTAACTCTCTATCTATTTGTATTCTAAAATATTTACTTTTAATACTTTCTTATTCCCAAGGGTCATAGATTACAAGGGAAATTTTACACAGCCATTCTGATATTAGTCACAAACATGACTCTCATTAATATATTTTCTCCAGTTAATTATGTACTGAAATAGTATGAAATTGTAAAAGCTTGAGACAAGGTCAATCTAATTTCTTAGTGATGTAGAAAATACTCATTCCTCATAAAGTTTTCTGGGTTTGAGATCTCAGAGTTTGATCATTTTGCTAATTATGCCATTAATTTACATGCAACAATTGCTTGTCAAGGCCTGTCTGATGTTAGATTTTTTTTTTGTTGATACTTCATGCATTATGTTTAATCCTACTGTAGCACTCTTTAAAATCAGGATCAAATTGTGGTACGACATGATAAGGAAAAAGATACATTTTTGTATGAACTAATTTCCATTCTGTGAGCTCACCTTAAATATTTCCTTTTCCTTCCATATGCACAGATACTACCACTGAAAGCAATCAGCTGTGATGTTTTTTGTCCATGCCTACTAAGGGGATTTGAAAAGCTCTTATTTCTGTTGTGTTCATAAAATAGATTTTTGAGATAGAAAATTAGTAATATCTTTACTGCTATTATGGTATTAAAATTTGAAATTTATGCCGTGATATCATGTGTAGACACTGGTGGAAACCTCTGTAACAACTGCCAATGCATGCTCTTAATTCTTTCATTATTCATTAAACATGGGAGGATGAGGGGGGAAGGAAAGAGAATAGGTTAAGTATTTGTAATTAAAAATAGTCCAACCTTTTTTCTGTAATCAAAATATATTTTGAATCATGTATTCATTATTCACTTTCCATTGAGCAGGACTAAAATTTCTTCTATTGTGTGGCAGGTTTAATTTCATATTGAGCTTCTTTTTCTTTGGATGAAGGCAGAGCCAATCATGCTCTAATGTCAAAATTCCCTCCAAAAGGAAGCAGGGTAATCTTCAATAAAATGCTAGGAAGAACAGTAGAAGAGACAGAAAATGGATCTTTTTTTTAATTTGAACCTTACTGAAGGATATTACTGACATAGCATAAGGTCTTAGCAGCCAGTCTGAGGCCTGAAAAACTTCTTCCAGTGTCAATCTATTTAAGTCATTGCTTTGTGTTTGCTTTTCTAGTCATACATTGCCATTAGTAATAGAAGAAATAAAATTGACTTGGCAGTCTGAGCCAGGCTATTAGGCTGGAATCAGAAAGAAAAAGACTTGAAAAGAAAAATAAGCTCAGAGGAAAATGATGCATCAGGGAAGGGAAAACAGCAGAGCACTGAGCATTATATCCTAAATAAAATTTAGGATTCAGCCAAAGCTGAAATTTTCCTAAATTTTTCCACCCTCTAAAAAACATGTATAGTAAGACCTAGAAGAGTGAGTAGAGAGCTAATTCTTTTTCAGGTTTAAAGCTTAAACATTTAGTTTCATTGCTATTCAGAGAACAAACTTCAGAACCCAAAACTCACTAGAAAAAAGTTTAACCCTGATTATGTGGCAGCTCACACATTTGCTGCCTCAGTCCCATGCCCCCCTCCTGATGTAGCCCAAATGCCAGGAGTGGAGATAGAGAAGTCTGTGAGATCAGACTTCTGATGAGCTGTGAGGGAACCTGAAGCTCTTGGTTCCTTCCTAGTCAACCAGGCAGGAAGCCAAATGGAGATAAACTTAGCAGCACCACTCTTCCTTCAGTCTTTTGGACAGTCTGCTTGAAGAGAAGAGTGAAAGAGATGAAGAAATCTGGGTAAGCTCTGATGCATATGTTTGATGTGAGCACACTTGAAAGATGACCAGAATTGAACTATCTCTGTTTTTTTGTTTTGAAGGTAATAAAAAGAAACAAACAAAAAAGGGAGATATTTCATTGTTAATCTCAATAGGGATGATGAAGCTGCCTAATATTAGAATAGATACTAAACAGGAAGCCTGAGATACTGCAACACAAAAGCTGCAGATCTCAGTTCCCAACATTGCCTTGGTCTTCGAGAGATTAACAAAATTCAGCAGATCTAGGTTTTTATAACTAAACATATTCATGGTTTATTGTTATTAATTATTTGTGTTTTTGAAACTTCCAGTAGGTGTGGAAACAAATAATGTTCCAAAATTTGAATTGTTCATTCTAACACAGAGGAATAATTACTGAAATAAATGACACTGAAATGGCAATGGGGAGTCAGGCATTCCTAAAAATATTCTCTGAGTATCTAGTTGTTTGGCAATTATGACAAGCACTGTCATGTGATGCTGCAATTGGGCATTGGATAACTGTGTCAAAATATTTCTTAAGGAGTTAAACACTCTTCCTGTGAGAAAGACTCAGCATAACCTGTGCATGAAAGATAATTGACAGAATTGCTCCTGAAAAGGCTGGAGAGAAAAGATGATGTGGATTGTTAGGAGCTCTGGAATTTTAATCTTGCATACCTAATGTAGTGGATGCTGCAGCTGATAAGATTCACCCCCCTATCTTTAAACAAATTATCTTTAAAAGTTTATCCTTACACTTAGTGCATATAAATGAGAAGTCTATATATCCTTGATTCCTGCTATAGCCTAGAGAGAAATATGTTATATCCAGAAAGGCAATTCATATTTTTGGTCAGATAACACCTCCTGGAGATACCTTTTAATGGCACTTCTTGCAGAAAAGACCTGGAGCAATGGTGTTCCTGACACAGGGGCCTTGATTAAATGACTAACCCTAGCTGGGATGAGCATGTTTCTCCAAACATGGGTCTGTAACCTGTGTGTAAGCCTGAGGTGGATGAAACAAAGATAAACACACACTCCTGCCCCCACCCCTCTCACCATGGATATTTTTCACCATAACCCTGTGTAAGAAGTTACTCCATATGTAGCTAATCTGCTTTTGGGTCAGGGAACTAACATTTCCTCATATAGTTTAATCATAATGAGTTGGGTTACTCAAAGAAGTCTTCAACAGCTGTTAATCAGCAATTTTTGTTCCACATATTAAACAGTGATAAGGAGATATCTGAAGAGAAATCAGTATCTGGAGCAACACTCAATTCCTCATGTCTGAAAAGTCCGATTTGTGTGGTAGAGGAGCAGTGCAGCCAGCTCAGCCATCTGCCAGCTTAGTTCATCTTTAAAGATCTATAGAGAGTCAGTGATCAACTCTATTTCTGAAAATTTTTAATGTAAAATCTCAATTAATTCTCTAGGTTTGATAGTTTTGAATAATGGGAACCTAAGTAGAATTGAATATCTTTCTGGATAGTTGTTTGTTGGGGGTTTTTTTGGTGGGGGAGGGGTTGTGTGTTTGTTGTTAATTTTTGTTGCTTTATGGGGGGTTGTGGGTCTTTTTTTTTAGCTAAATTTGTGGCGTAAAGAGTGGAAAATGTTAAAGATATAAATCAGTCCTATGCTTGATCGGACATAAATCTGCATTTTTTAAGCAGATTTCTGTTCTGCAACAGGGAAGAAGAGAGATGGTGCAGAGTCATTTCTGGAACTCAGTAAGAAAGGGCCAACAACAAACAGCTTAATAGAAAAGTTGTTTCAATAAGATAGACTAAAAAGAGGAATACAGGCAGCACGTGAATTTTCTGTCCCTTAAGATGCTGGGCACCCTGCACTCATGCAGTGTCAAAAGGACCCCAGGTGGATTTTCCCACGGCACACTGGCAGAAATTCCCCATTTTTGGTTCCGTGAGCTATATATAGCATTCTTACAAGAAAATAACTCCTTTCAATTAAAGACACTTGCATGAGACTTTCTTGCTTCACTTTTAGATCAAGGCAAAGCACAGAGGTAGCAGAACTGCAGATGCCAAGTGGAAGCTGCCTGCAGCCTCCTCTGTTGCAATGAGGTGGCTCCTGCATGCAAGGGATTTGTGCAGCACAGCAAGTCCTGAAGGTCAGGCTGAACGTGCAACACAGTGCAGCACAGAACAGACCCAGACCTACTATGGTTAACTGTTACGTGGATCACTCACACCTTGATATTCACTGGTGTCCTTGTCAGGATCACTACATTTCACCCCTTGTCCACCTACAGTTCACCTTTGTCAAAGATGTTTTAAATTACAGGTTACATTAGGAAACTGTTTGTCTGAGAGAAAATTTATTGACAGGTTGGTCTGTTATCTCTGTTAAAACACCAATGTCTGTGCAGCATAGCCTGGCATGGGACACAGCATGTTCTCATACAGTGGCTACTCCTGTTAACTTATGGACTTCTCAAGCCCTAAGAAGGCTCAGGAAAGTAGACTCAACCTGCTCAAAATATTTAACTTCTCAAATACAATATCTTCTCCAAGGCTCCCAGTATAGGTTCTAACTTTATTTAGACAGAGTCATCCAGCCTTAATTTTCTGTAAAAGAATTTCATGGTAAAGTAACTATGATCAGACAAATCCCATCTCACATAACCTCTGTGGCCTCAAATTCAGCAGAACCAGTGGAAGCCACAGCAAGGTAAAGTGAACAACATGGTGTCAATGATCCATAACCACTATATATCACCAAGATGTAACATTTATTCTACTGTGTTAATGACAGGGGAAAGCTATGGAACATGGATCTTCAACTATATGTGTCAGCTGACTGATCTCCTAAGTCTTTCAGGAGTGCATAAAATCCTGGGTAGCTATGGTAACCTCAAAACTGCCTAGGTCATGATTGAGGAGTGGGAGTTTAAATGTCTTGAGTGTTTCCAGCAGAAGGAAGTATCAGCAGAATGAAATGTAAAATTCACATTATCATTAATGAATATAGTAGAAAATGTAAAAAATAAAATGCTTTTGAAAGTAAAATATAGAATTTGATGTTATAAATCACTCAAGGTCTAAAAGTTTTATGAGAATGGATGCTATGAAAAGCCACCACTTATTTCCAATCTGTACACTTATTTTCTATTTTGAAATTTCCTCACTGTTCTTGGAAATGCTGTGTCATAAGAAGCACAGTCAGCTTCTTGAAGATCTCAGAATAAATATTTTTCCATTTTCAGGTATTTTCTCTGATCTACACAATCTCTAAGAGATAAGAGAGGGTAGTCCCCATAATGATGTTGATCTCATCACCCTTAGATGCATCCTGCCTGGTCCTATGGACTTGTTCAGTTTAAGTAACTGGTCCCTAACCCAATCATCCTCTATAATGAGTAATATCTTTGTCTCCTAAACTTTTCTAATAGTCATAAAGGTCTGGGAGGTGAGGGAAGACAGAGGGAAAATGCCTCTCAGTGTTTTCTGTCCTTTGTCTTTACTTGACCCACTCAGGAGTAAGTATCATCAGTATTTTTCTTGATCATTTGTTGCTGATATAACTTTAGGTAGTTTTTGTGTTGCATTTGATATTTGAATGCATCTAACCTTTATATTTCCTAATTTCATCCTTGAGTGTCCAGGTGAATCTCCCGGATAGCTCCTCCAACTTTCACTTTCCAAATACTTATTTGCATTTGCACTCAATCTACTTTCTACTCTACCTTCTGCAATCGAAACAAACCATTCTTGTTCTATCAGGAGGCGGCCTGTAAAGAACACCTGGCTCATCTGGGCTCCCTCAGAGTCAGCTTGCATGGGATCCTGTTCATCAGAGCCCTGACAAAAAAGAAAATCTGTTTTCCTGCCTTTCAAGTCCTACAGCTTGCCTTCTTTAAGGATCTGGAACACCAATCTAACAGTCACTACAATCAAACCTGTCACTGACTTTCACACTCCAACCAGTTCTTTGTGAGTTAGAGTTCCAGCCGAGCACATCCCCTGGAGTCTGAAGCAGATGCTCATTATGCCCCTTACCATCCCCCGCCTAAAAGTCTTGAGCAGTTTTTTTCCCATTCTGTATCAGATCTCCATGTATTTAAATTATTTCTTTCTGTAGAAAACACCCCCATCTTCTTGGTTTCCCTTCCTGTCTTTTCCTAAGATTCTGCATACATGGAAAAACTCTAGCCATACAAACAATCCCACCTCACCTGTATAATCTCCATGGTGTCAGGTCTGTGACTGCACAAGGACATGCAGTTCTTTCCATGTGTTTCTCAGGCTGGATTAATTTTTATACAAGCTGTTTAAATGGATGCCTTATTGCTCACTTTCTCTAGAAAATTGTGAAAACCTTCTTTGCACCATCTGCGCTCCTTCTTTACTCCAACTTCTCTATTTCCCTTTGACCTTTGACCTTCATCCCCTGCAAAACCTAATTTAAAGATTTCCTAAGGCCTGGGAAAGCTTGCTCAAAAAGATATTCACAGTCCACTTTAACATCTACATCTTGTCTCTCAACAGTTGGTCTTTGGATCATAGTAACTAAAGGCTTGCTGGTGAAAGCAGCCACGTGACAGGTGTTCCTCTGCAATATGCATCTGCTCCTGCCCTAGTCAATCTGGTGGACTAGGAGGATGGGCAAGAACCATAGCTGGACTCCTGCTCCTTTCAGCCTAGATGCCAGTGTCATACTGGATCCACTCAGTGCTCCATGAATGTGCAGAATCATTAGTGTACCCACAGATGAAGAACAAAAGGTAGTATTCTGCAGATTGGAACAGCCACTGCACTCTCTGTGTGATGTTTTTGGTTGCAGACAGCCCTTGGAACAACATGTCTGATTTGCAGAGAAGTGTCTATATTGTGTGCAGAAGGATTGCCACACCTCCATGATGTGGTACATTCTGTTGGTGGCACTAACGTGAATCTGTTGGTCATGGCCTGCTCAGACCTTGTTTTCATCTTCTGTATGGGGCCTTGTACCTATTCTCCAACTCAGTGTCTGCATATGGAGAGTTATTCTTGCTTCTGGAAGTCACAAGCTTCTGTTCCCTATATTGACTCTATTCAATTGTTGTGTCAGGGCATCTTCCCTTATGTGCACTGTCAGACTTGCATTCTTGCCTCTGTTGAGTTTTCACAAAGATCCTGTTAAGCTGCCATGCCTCTTCCTCTTTGCTTCCTTTCTTGTCTCCTACCTGCTCAACAATTCCACAGTTGCTGCAGGACGGTCACAGTCATCCTCAATTTCTATCAAAGGAGGGAGCACTGGACATAATCTGTAGATCATAAAATGCATGGAGTGGTCCTGCCGCCATAGTTCATTTTGGCCTGCAGGTGCTGGTACATCAGAGGTGCTCGCATCAAGCAGGGCATGATATCTTGGCATGTCACCACTGTTGTATCAAGCCTGGCAGCCTCCCTTAGTCTCCAGCAGTGCCTCTGGATGCCTCCTGCACCAGCTGCCACATTAACTGCCAGGTTTCTTGCTGCACATCCTCGCCACTGATGCTCCCTCAGGCATCATTTAATCAAGGAGCCAAAGATGAGTATGCTCTGCTCCCAGTGAGACTTCCTGCTCTGCTTGTGCTGTCTTTGTTCTGATTTGCTGTCCCTCACCCAGGAATGTGTGGTTCATGACAAGTACTTTCCTTCCATACTGTGTTCCCCACAGGCAATAGAAGCCTGAGAGTAAATTGCTTCTTTTTAATCCTAGGCACCAGGGCCTAGATGGTGGTTTTGGTGATATAAAAAATTTCCAAATCATGGTCTCCAATACTATTGCATTCATGCTCATTTGAGTACTTATTCTGTAAACTGTTCATGTTACTACCACTTGTTTCATTCTCAAAATCTAACTTAAATCACAGTCTGCAGAGAATTCATTACTTACTTTTTGAAGCTGGAAGAAGTTCCAACAGAACTGATGTTTCCTTAGCATTGAATCATTATTGTTTAATGTTTACAGTTCTGTTTCAGGAAATACAACCACTTATCCATATGAAAGCAGTTTCAGGTGTGATCCAACTTCCATTGAAGCTGACAAGACACTTTCTTTTTCTTACTAAGTCTAAAACATGGAATTTTGTGAGCAACTTACAGCTTTTTCACTAAAGAGAAAAAGGTGCCAAACATTTCTTCTGTTTATATGCAGCTACAATATCTGTTATGAGTCTACCCTGAACTTTAATTTGCATTAAATATCCATGTCCAGTTTCATTAGACAGTTTACTCATTCAGAAAACATCAGAATCAACATAAATTATTTACTTTTGAAACAATAAGATTTTTTCCAAAAGAAAAATATTATGTATTAAATTATAGTAATTAAAAAACTAGAAGAAATTGATATCTTCAGACTATAGTATGAGTTCCTATTTTCCAGTTTATATTTTTTAAAAATTGTCAAGTTGCCAATTACCAAATG
Source organism: Hafferia zeledoni (assembly GCA_035583235.1). Taxonomy (NCBI): domain Eukaryota; kingdom Metazoa; phylum Chordata; class Aves; order Passeriformes; family Thamnophilidae; genus Hafferia; species Hafferia zeledoni. The sequence continues at coordinate 103,955,444 of JAWWEV010000115.1, read as the reverse complement.
TTAAGAAAACAAGAGGTACAAAAATGCCCGGAAGCAGGAAATCCCTGAAAACTATCATTCCATAACGTGAACAAAATACATTTATTTATGCACTGCTGTGCAAATAATACTTTGTTTTATTGAAAAAAATAATAAATTTTGCACATTTAAAACTCAAAGCTGGTTGTATTTTTCCTTGTTGCAAAATAGCCTTTCCCTCCAGAAATCTCTCCTCTGCAAAATGAGTCAAACAAAATCAAAAGAATAGCAACAACCACAAAGAAAGGAAAAGGCAATGAACAAAATCCAACAGCGTTTGAGAAAAAGCAAACTTATCCTTCTTGCTATTTTTGTTTAACTCTACAATAGAATTTTATGCATTTAAAAGAACTTCCTTCAAATCAATGCATTTCATATGGAAATTGAAGGAACAAAATACTTTGTCTTTTTGCAGTGTGTTTTTTTTATAAGTTTTCTTTATCAAAGCTATCCTTCTGTTTTGTATGAATTTATGAAGCATTTTATTAAACAAAAAAATTATGTTACTGTAAAAAAATTATTGAAAATTGTCTTAACTTTCCTCCAACCATGACAACTTGAGACAGTGGTCAGTGGTGACTTTTTAAAATAGTTTTGGAATGAAATTTGTTGTATAGTGCTGGAGTTAAGAGTCTCTTAAGAATTTATACAGATGTAAACCATCCCAAAGGAGTGGATATGCAGAGCCTGACATACAAATGAAGCATTAGGAGCAAAGAGCCAGTTGGAAATAGATAGGCTGATCATTATCATTCAGTGGTCATGGTAACACAATGAGGGTGGTAAAACATTGGCACAGGTCTCCCAGAATGCTGGTGGATGCCCCATCGCAACATTCAAGGTCAAGTTAGACAGGGCTCTGAACAACCTGGTCTAGTTGAAGATGTCCCTGGTCATTGCAGGGGAGTTGGACTAGATGGCATCTAAAGCTCCCTTCCAACCCAAATGGTTCTGTGATTCTATTTATGAGTTTCAGTGTAGAAAAGATGAGAGGGTGTGAATGTGTCTGTGCCTGCGTCTATTTAGTCTGGACCCTGTCATATAGGTTTTATGCACAATAAGTAATCCAAGATGGGCCACTGCCACTGGTAATGAAAATAAAATCTGTGATCCAATATTACAGTTCAACATAGTTACAAAATTAGTATAACCTGAAAAGCTATTTTTATTTCTGATTATACTTCTTTAAAAACATAATGGAACAGATATTTTTAGAGGCATGTGTATATATATGTGATGCATATATCACATATATAACACTTACATATCTATACATATATCTCTATCTCTATCTCTATCTCTATCTCTATCTAAAAGTGCTTTTCAGGAATAACTGTTCTAACTAGCCTTAAATATCATATAAAGGAGCTTGTTTGTTTGCTTGTCTGTTTTGGCATTTGGTGTTTATTTGTTGTGTTTTTCCTCTAATCTGCAAAATCAGTTCTTCAGAAAATATCTGAGGGAGGCATCCAGCTGATTTTAATGGCCAGGTGATTTAAACATCTGTTTTTCACAACTTGTAAAGGCCTGGTTGTAGCATTAAATATACCAACCTACCTTGTATTTCAACATCTCCCCCTATGCCTGGGCAAACATGATGGTCTGTGCACCTGGATGGCACTTAGAGTTAGTTGTGTCTAGGCTGGCAGCTATAAATTTGGTGCTATAATTGTGGTGAGAGGTTCTAGTTGCCTTTGAGGCAGATCCACCTGTGTGTCCTTTACACTCAGTGGAAAAAATTATGTTTAAATTGGGCAGACTGTTGATGATGAGGCATATCTGTGGTAGTCAATTAAGCAGAGGTTGGCCTGTTCTTTGCTCTGAGATCAAATGGCGTGATCTGGCCCCTTCAGTACTTTCTATGCTCCTAAAATCCAAGCAGGATTGTCACAACCATGCATTTTTGGAACTTTGTCTGCCCCGTGCTGGACCCTGAACAGTGCCTCGGAGTAGTCTGGAAAGTGGATATAGGCTGAAACCCATGCCAAATACACTTCTCACTGGAAGCGTAGATGATAGTGTGCTGTAGCTCAGGAATATTCCTAGGCATGGTTCAATTTATGTAATATACACATAGCCATGTTTCATAAGTTAGATGTCATGACTCCTCTTCAACGACTTTAAATGTCAGGCAACATTAAATGGTAGGCAATCTAAATTGCCCATAAGTCTTTATCTTTAAGAACCAGCATTGTTAAAATGTCTGGTTAGCCACTATAATAGATAGCACAAGTATATCCTTATGTGACTTCCTAGTAGGTGCCTGGGAAGTACACACCGTACTCGGAGCACTTGTGAAGCACTGAAGGAGCTGGGGTGTGACAGAGGCTTCTCAACCTGAGATAACTTGTCAAGGCAAGATTCACTCATCTTGTTAAGCAAGGAGCAGATAGAGTTGGTTCACACCTGTGGATCTCAGGATATCTGTCCACTACTCTCAAGGTCCCCTGAGTAGCTGTTCTCTCATATAATGCCTTAGAGGAGTGGTAACCTTGTAGTCTCCAACACTGCGAATGCAGGAAGGGAGCTCCTCCTGTGCAGCTCAGGGTGACACACATTTTTATGTGGAAACCTGTCTAACCAGAAAATCCACTATGAATTAGGGCTTCTCCAGTTAAAAAGGAAATACTACAGCTAAGAATGTGAACACTTAACCTTTATTCCAAATATTGATGCCATTGTTTTATGCAGAGGGAGAGGTGTTTCAGTCTTGCTTTGCTCTCCTGTTTGAGCCCAATTTTCTATATTTTTTAATCCTTCACACTGGGTAGTAGAGGATACCCTAAGCAGTCTTAATGCTCAGCTGACTGATTGTACAAATGATGATTTAACAAACAGGTAAGATATTTTTCTGGTTGTTTCAGAGAAGAGAAGAACCTCCAAACACCATCACTCTGGCTTTTTCAAAGCAAAACAGCAGTGAAAAACATTGCCAGTAATTTAATTATCTTTGAGGCTGACAGCTTTATCTGTATTTAAAAATTGCCAACTAAGGGCTTTACATTAAGCCTGCCAAAAAGGGAACAGCGACTAGCAGATGTGCTTCACTTTTCTTGGGCTCATCACCAGTGAGGTGCAGCTGCTGCTTTGACTTTGTCTTTTGTGGCTTGCTTTGAAATGTTGTCCTTTTTTTATCACTATACATTAGTTTTATTACCTTGGGTTTTTTTTCTAAAACCTAAGACTTTTTCTGATAATGTCATGCTTATGAGCTGCAAGAGGGATGCGGATGCTCTGTGGATTTTGCAGTACACTAAAATTGTGCCAGTGGTGCAGAGATATGTCTACAGGATGCACCAGAGTGATGTTCATTTTTAATTAATGGGACACTTCTCAGTGGAAAGATAGCAATTGTTTTATAACCAAGGCAGCAATATCAGGTGGAACACACCAAGTGTGTTTGTTCACCTTGGAAGAGAAATTAGATTATTGCACTTGTTTTATGTAAACTGCATTTAGGAGTATACAGAGATGGCTGCACTGGGAAAGTGATTTGGCTGGCAAGATTAGTAAAGTGAACATTCCTCAGCTTGACATTATTCATATTTGAATACAGTAGATTGGACAGAGAACTTTCACTGTTCTACCTCTTAGCACATCAGGTAATTGCAACAGCATAAAATACAGAAGTGTTTTTTTTTCCAGGAACACATAGGAATGTGAAAATATGCTGGAGGACAACTACTTAGGGAATAAATAAGCTGCCAGGGAACTTTTACAAAAGACTCAACACTTTTGGGTTTTTTTAAATTCTGTGGATTTATGTCTTTTTAATGCTGTCAAAGATCTATACACAGAACAGCTTCATACTGAACTAGGTATTTTTATCTAGAAAGAAGAACACTTTGTGTTTAATGAAAGCAGTAATTACAATTAGCTGAGATGCTGACATCCAATGGGATAGAATTGTTATTTCATTTTACATCCTTAGCAAAAATGTACTTACTTGATTATCAGCCAGAAAATGTTAGTCTCATGCTGAGAACTAAGTGTGAGATTGAACATTGGTCACAGCTTTGAGTTAGAGAGTGGGTGGTAAGAATGAACAAGGGGACTCTAAGGGAGGTAGAAGCAGAGAGAAAGGAGAAAAAGTTGATACAAATACTGAGAGCTGTGAGCATATTCCTCCTTTTCCCTTCCATACAAATTGTCTGACCCTATCTGTGGTATAGGAGCAGTGCCAATACTCTGTTTTCCAGCCTTTCTTCCCATGCTGAAAACTCCTAATGGGAGTTGACCCTGTGTGTTTTTGTTACAATGGCATCTTCCAACTCACACTTAGCTACCATTTTCTTGTATTCAACTTGCCATACAGTTCTGCACACACACAGGTGTCTTATAACTCCAGAGCCTGTAAGACTTCAGACTTATCAGCTTCTCATAAGCCAGAGGGGACCACCAAGGCAGCCCTTTCATACTCCCTACCCAAATAAGAGAGAAATGTAATGCCTGACTTGAGGGACTGTACTATTTAATTTGTTTGTTGGTGGGGCTGGGTTCTGAATCACAGAAACATAAAATCACAGAACAGTTTGTGTTGGAAGGGACCTTAAAGAGCTTTTAGTTTCAACCCCACTGCCATGGGCAAGGACATCCTCCACTAAACCAGGTTGCTCAGAGCCCCTTGCAACCTGGTCTTGAATGTAGCCATAACTTCTCTGGGCAACCTGTTCCACTGCCTCACCACTCTAAGAGTAATTTCTTCCTAAAATCTAATCTAAAATTCTCCTGTTTCAGTTTGAAGCCATTAGCCCTTGTTCTATCATTCCATGGCCTTCTAAAAAGCTGCTCTCCAGTTCTCTTCCATGTACTCTTTAGGGACTGGAAGGTGCTATAAGTCACCTAGAGCTTTCTCTTCTCCAGACTGAACAACTCCAACTCTCTCAGCCTGTTTTCACAGGAGAGGAGCCCAGCCCTCTGAGCATTTTCATCGCTGTCCTCTAAAATCACTTCAGCAGGTCCTTGTCCATCTTACATTGGGGGCTCCAGAGCTTGAAATGTCCTACAGGTGGGGGCTCAAGAGAGGAGAGTAGAATATTGTGATGGTATATCTGGCATTGACCCAAGAAATAACTTACAAAAGATGAAAAAGACAAATGAGATCACATTGTCCTCAGTGTTACTTCCTCTGTACTGATTACTTCTGTCCTTACTCCAGTCCACTTGACAAAATCTAAATAACACATCTTTCCCCTTCCATCCCTCCAAGTTCAGTCTGAAGTCTTCATAGATTTTAGAAGTTAACCATTATATTTAAATTTCCTTTTGTTTCAACAAATAACTGGTCTTCATTACAGGTCATTGCCTCTTATGAAGACTTTAAATGTAATTATCGTGGGAATTATAGGTAACTGCAAATTTTAAAGCCAGATGTTGAAAATTCATTCTCATAAAAGTAGTTTTTTATAAACTGTGTTTCAATGGCAATATTTACCTCATTAAGAAACACAGCATGAATACGAGATCTGAATACTGCTGTGTTCAATTTTTAAGTACTGGAATCTGGTAGAAAACAGTCTTAAATACAATGCAGAAAATGCCTTGTTACAACACAGAAGAATTATCTCTAGAATTATCTCTAGAACTATCTCACTGAACTTGGTTACTTTGGGGGAATAACAGAAAATGCAGCAGTAGGAAGGGTGGGGGAACAGGGGATGCAATGCCCAACTCTTACTGCTTTTAGGCAAAGAAACCAACACAGGCTCTTTCTTTAGCTGCACCTTTTCATGTGTGAACCTGCTGGTAGGATTTCACATTCTGACCCACTTTCTTATAGGTGTTCAACCTAAGACTAGTTGGAACCAATTTTAGATTGTCTCATACTGTTTTCTTCAATAGCTCCTAATAACTACCTACCCATAACTTATGATGGTAACTGCTGTGAATTCCTATTTCAGGTGTCTGGCTCTCCATTTGTTAGGCAGAAAATGCAGGCACTTGTCAGTGGTTCATTCCAGGAGTTCAGGAATACAGGTAAGTTTCCAGCATTGCAATATTGAGTGTTAGGACACTGACAATCCTCTCTAGATCAATGATATTTGAGTTTGTCTTATATAACTTTATTGCCTTAAAATTTTATTCTATTGTGGATGTAAATGCATGCAAAAATCTATCTTTTTCAGTCCTATTTCATGATGGTAACACTGTGTGGAACAGGAAAGTGTACAAGAGCATCTACCATATAAGGCTATTCATTTCTTATATTAAATACTGCATCATAATTAGTTAGTCTAAATGAAGTATTGTCACTCAATAATTTAGTGGACCTATTTGGTCACATTTTCTGCCTGTTGAAATACCAAAAGCAGATTTTGCCATAAATAATTTGTGAATAGAATTAGATATGTAATAGATGTATACACATAGAAAATGTGTGGGTTTATAATGATTTATTTATTATGGCCACTCAGTACTTAATCCTTGATTTTTGGCACTTACACTAGGGTCATTTTGACTGTACCTTGAAGTCTGACATAAGGACTAGGTCAGATTAAGATTTACACCTTAGTCCCTCAAAACAGTACATGAAAATTGTCATACTCAAAAGAATATAGTTAAGGGTAGAATAAGGAAAAGGGATGAAAGGGATGGCAAAAGTGGCAAACACTGAAATCCTCTTCTGAAAAATAAAAATGATCTGATTTTGCCTTTCTACCTTTTTTTCCCCCCCTTTTTATGAAAAGTGCAACAGTAACACTAAGTGCAAACATTTTCACTTGGTTGTCACTCTCAGATTTTTTTCTGTCTGCATGGACTGCAGTAAAATCCATGACAATTTTATTTTTGCATAGGTGTATCCAGTAGAGCAGGAAAATGGTTACGCAGAAAGTTATTGGGCTTTTTTTTTGCTTCTGTGAAGGACCTTGGTCAGAGTGTTTCCATCGAACATGCCATTCAGTGTCTTCTTTTAAGAACATCCTCTCTTTTAAGCTTACACAATTCATTCTTGAGAAGCATGTGCACCTCAAGTGTAGAAACGGCAGAGAGAGAAAATAAAGGACTCAAACCTTTCTCAGATACTTGCTTTAAAATCTGTCTGATTTAGCAAAACATCACTCCAGGAGAAGTATATTTGTGGGCAGTAAGAGACTTAAATGCAGTGCAAGTAGGTCAATTGCAATCTGTGCTAATTTCTTTAATATTTACCTTTTACAATAAAAAACTTTGGTTTGCACCTTGTGCTATTTCCTCATGTTCCTTCCTATTTTTCCTAGCTTTTCTCCCCACCTAAGGTTTCAGTAACACATAGGAACTCTTCATAAGCTCTGTCCAGTCCATGGCTCATTTAGTCACCCATGCCACCAGGTGAATGAAACTCCTGCGGTGGGTGTCCTGTCTCTGCTGCTTTGACTGCTGGTGTCCCTGAGCAGAGCATCACAACTGGGTGCCATTCATCACTAGCCTGACCCTAGAGGAAAAAATACAGGAATCAAGGCAATTTCTCCCTACTGCAGGCATGATTCTGGACTTCTTGTCATTCTCCTCCAATGCCACCACGGACTTACACTGAGGGTAATTTTTCAATATAAAAAGAAAAGGTCCTGAAACTGGATGAAGAAAGAAAAGAAGAAAAAACCCAAACAGACCAAAAACCAAAGCAAGCATGAGGTGCACCTAACAGGAATACTTTATAAATCATGAAGTGGAATTTTTCTAAGTAGCACAACTGCAATGTGGCATATACTACAGATGGATAACATCACAACAGCAGTACACTTTTATGACTGGCAAACAGGTGTCTGGGTTTATTTAACAACCTAGCTAGCACAAACCAGATTTCTATTTATTATTGGAACACTTGGTGTGTATGATGTTGTTTCAAGGAAGCAGGGGAGCCAAATATCTGTGAAACATTTGCAGATTTAAGGTATTCCTGCAGATATTGTTTCATCTTCTAGAATTTTCAAAAAATTATTAGTATACAGCATCCATTCAGTCCCTATAGTAATACTCTAGACCTATGATATCTGCATCCTTGAGATATGAACAGGATTTCCTCTTTTGCATGTGTAATATGTATATTGTGTATGTGTCAAAGAAGAGAAAACACACTCCTTGTTTTTTGCACACATAATATGAAGGTAATTTTTGTTTGCATACAAACCACATTCAGTACTCAAACCGATAATTCTGCTCTCTAGGTAAGCCTTTCATGATTATATGCTGCAGTGCTGTTAGACATGTAAACAGCTGGTTTCTGTGCCAGGATGACTAACTGCTGAGGCTTTACACATATCTTGAGCATCCCTATTAGTCCCCATTGGGACTTGAACATAATGGAGATGAAAAAGCTCAGGGCACATACCACTGTTAATGTAAGCACTAAAAAATGTTATTCATAGAAATGAGGGCTACATGTAGAGCAACAAGCTGAGCAGAAGTAGGTAGGGATTTGCCGACTAGCCAGAGGTAGTCAGCAATGAATAATTGTTAATATGGACACTGTTATGGCTTTGTTTCAGGCCAAAGCTCACTCTCACAAGCAAGGCCTAATTTAGGTTAGCATTGGCCAGGCATGGCTCCAGTAGGAAACCCAGAGAAGCTACTCTATTCTGAGTATGGAGAAAAGAAAGTTCAATAGTTTTTGTGCAACTCACAGCCAGAAAGCCAACTGAGTGTACAGATGGAGCCCAAAGTCTCAGACATATAAGCTCATTTGAATGTTGGATTTGATACCTGAATAGACAAAGGAGTGCCTCAGTTCTCCTGTAGCTCTGATCATAAGTGTAAAATTTGGGAGAAAAATTTCTGGTAACTACTAACCTCATGGACATGTAGTCATATGGAAAAAGACAGAAGATAGCTGGAAACAGATACACTTAGATGTGATGTGAGGGTGTTTAGAGCCACTGGAGCAAATCATTAATAGAAATAGTAGGCTTTTCACTTCCTAGTGTCTCCAGATTATTCAAACATTTATGAAAAATCTGTGTTATTCAAAAACAAAGTATGGGCCTGAGAACAAAAAAATAGCTGGTTGAAAATGAAGAATTTGTGGGGCACAGGGTCTAAGGCTGCAGGTCAGAGCAGTGCTTTGACTAAAACTTATAAATACAGCAGTGAAAAAACTCACCATTATTATTCTTAATTTACCCATAGGGAAAACAAAGTCTGTTAAAGTTGTGTTTCTGACATGACACAGATCAATAGCAGAGTTTCAAGCAATGTGAAGGGATCTTGGAAATCTAGTAGCAGGTGACTTTTTCCAAAATTCATTGCCTGTCCTACTGGAAAAAAGTTGAGAGCATAAGCAACTTATGAGTTAAAGGCATTTTGATTTATTCCAATAAAAAAGGGATTTTTTTCCCCACACATATCCTGAAGATTATAGACTGTGTTATTCCCTTTAGCAGTGCACAGGTTCATGAATGATTAATGATGGTTCAGGTCAAAAATCACTGAGTAGTGGTATATTGCAAGTTTTACAGTTTGATCTGTTACCAGCAAATGTATCTTTTGGTGTTTCATTTGTTGGATATACTGTTCTGTGAACTGGATAATCCTTCCAATTTTCACCCCTTATAGAAATTACCAGTTAGGTGGGAGTGAGAACAAAATTTTTCTGCATAAAATGGGTATTGTTGTTAAGCATCTTGTTCCTTATTTGTATGCTTGGTAGGTGAAGAGTGGGGGGAAAGGATTTAGCTCTCATTTTCTGGCTTTTTTCTTCTAGTAGTAAGGTATAATTTACATAGTTTATCACTGCAGCTCTTTCAGCTGCTTTATTAATGGCCTTTTTAAGGCAGCTAGCAATACTCATCTAAATAACTTTGTTTGGAAACCCTTCCTGTGATTGAGTTTTAGAAACTGAAAGAAAAGGATGAGTCACTGCAAAGCTTCAGGATGTGAGTGATCCTGCAGCAAAGATGACTGGAAGAATACAGGAGGCTGAGAAAAATTGTTGGGTTTGTTTGGTTTTTGTTTGTTTGCTGTCTGTTTGGGGTTTTTTCTGAGACTATAAGCCTTGCCTGTGAGTATAAGAAGATAAGAAATCACAGAGTCAAAGGAAGAATAGCAGGTTGGAAGGGGCCTCAAGAATCATCTGGTCCAACCTTTCCTGGCAAAAGCACTGTCTAGACGAGATGGCCCAGCACCGTATCCAGCTGAATCTTTAAGGTGTCTGATGTTGGGAAAACCACCACTTCCCTGTGGAGGTTAATCCAATGGCTGATAGATCACATTGCGAGAAGTTTTCTTCTGTTAAATTGGAATCTTATCCCTAATCTTTTCCATGTCACTCCATGTAAAAAGGGATTCTCCATCTTTGAAGCCACTTGAAATACTGGAACATAGTGATAAGGTCTTCGCTAAGCCTGCTTTTCTCAAGGCTGACTAGTCCTTTCAGCCTTTCCCTATGTGGCAGGCTTCTCAATCCTTTGAACATCTCTGTGGCCCTTCTCTGGACCCTGTCCAGCTGGCCTATGTCTTTCTTTTATAATGGGGACTAAAACTGAACACAGCGTTCCAGGTGTGGCCTGACAAGTGCTTAGTAGAGTGTGATAATGACTTCTTTATCTATGCTGGTGATTCCCCTGTTGGTTTTCCTCTTTGCAGCAGCACAAATGTTCACTAGCAGTTTTTCTTGTTCATCAAGACTGCCACTTCCATTTCCACAGAGCTGCTCCCCAGCCAGGTAGATCCCAGCTTGTTCTGCATGCCCCTGGTTTGTGTTCTCCTGGGCATGAGACCTTAACATTTGTTTTGATGCACTTCACAAGGTTCTTGTCAGCCCACTCTTCCAGCCTATCCTGGTCTTTCTGACCTCCCTTTGGAAGCATCCACTTCTCGACTCAGTTTGCTGTCATGAGCAAACATAATCACAGTACACCCGATCCCATTATATAGATCACTTACAAAGATATTAAACAGTATTGGGCCCAATATCAAACCCTGGGGGACTCAACTTGATAGGTTGACAGTTTGAGAAGGAAATATTTGTCACCTGTCATCAAGTTCCCCATGCATGGCACAGACCTCTTGCCTAGACTCTACTGTAGCAGCTTCTCTAGAAGCTTGTGGGAAACAGTACGAAAAGCCTTGGAGGAAAACAGGTAGGCAATGTACATTGCTCATCCCACTTCAACTTAGCAGGTTACTTTGTTGTAGAAGGTGGTGAGGTCTGTCATGCAAGATTTGCCCTTGGTGAATCCTTCCCAGTTTGTGCCAATCATGTGCTTCATTTGACTTGGGATAGCCCCCAGCAGGATGTGTTGCATAACTTTTCCAGAGACTGAAGTAAGACTGATGGAGTCGATAATTTCCCAGATCCTTCTTTAAGCCCTTCATGACATATAATCAGAGAATGGTTTGGGTTCAAAGGGGCCCTAAAGATCATCTAATTCCCATCGCCCTGCCATGGACAGGGACACCTCCCACTTGGCCAGGTTGCTCAGAAGGCCCCATTCAACCTGACCTTGAACACTGACAAGAATGGGGTATCCACAACTTCTCTGGGCAACTTGTGCCACTGTTTATCACTGTCACTGTAAAGAATTTATTTTTCTACCATCCAATGTAAACCAGCCCTTTTTCACTTTAAAGTCGTTACCCCTTGTCCTATCACTACACCTTCTTATAAGAAGTCCCTCTCCTGCTCTCTTGTAGGCCTCCTTTCGGTACTGGAGGTGCACTAAGTTTAGCCCAAAGTCTTTTCCTCTTCAGGCTGAAAAACCCCAGCTGTTTCAGTCTCCCTTCACATGCAAGATGCTCTGTCCCACTGAACATCTTTGTGATCCTCTGAACTTGCTCCAAAAGATCCATGTTCTTACGTTTCTTCCAGCCATGTGGGACATTTTCCAATCTCCAGCTACTCAAAAGTTATGGAGAGAGGCTTGCAATGGCATCAGCCAGCCCTCTTAACACCCTCAGGTGGACATTGTCAGGAAATGTCCATTTGCAAGGGTCAGACTTCTGTAGTCATTCACACATAGACTCTTCCTTCACTGATGGTGGGTCTGTGTTTGCAACAAACTGATTTTTTTTTTCCCATGGCCTGAGGTCCACCAGTGCTGGGAAAGACAATGATGAAGAGAGTGCTGAGAACCTCTGCTTTTTAACTGTTGTTGTTGAATAATTTACCTCTTCTTTTGTTTCTGCTTGTTGTTTACTTATCCAAAGAACCCTTTCTTGTAGTTTTTGGTAATTTGGCCAATTTCAGTTTGAGCTGAGATCTTGCTTTTCTAAATGCATCTTTACATGCACTGGGAATGCCTTTGTAGTTCTCCATGGATATTCCATCCATTTTTCCATCCCTGGCTTGCTTCCTTTTTGTTTTGATCAGTCTCAGTGCTTAGCAGCTCACAGATAAGACAAGGGAGTCTCTTGCTGCACCTGCTTCTCTTTCCTTTAAAGCGGCTGAACTGTTTATTTATTTCCAGGAGAGTGAGTTTTTTTAACAAAACTCCCAGTACTCACTACCTTCTCTATCTTCCATGAAAGCTTTCCACAGAATCCATCCCAACTGAGCTCCAAGCAAACTGAAGTTTGCTCTTCCAAAATAAAGTCCTAATAATAAGACAAAAACTGTATCTCAATTTTCAGAAAAAAAGATGTTTTATCAGTGATTTTTCAAGGTGTTAGATGCAGACTACCACAACTGTTCCTAATTTTAAGTCATAAGGACTGGAAGAAAGATATGAGAGCAATTCAGATGGGATAAAATGAAAGCATCTTCAAAGTAATGACTTTCTTTGATTAGATTAGACAAAATACATTACATTTATTTTTGAAGTATACTGCTGATGGGTGAACACTACAACATCTGCTTCTGCCCGTGCAACTGCATGTGCTGCTGTGCTTTCTTTTTTGCAGATAGAAGAGGGCAGAAGAGGACTTTAGGAATGTCAACACAATAAAGCCTGGTGTGAGAGGCATGTGAAAAAATGTACTCACTGCAAATTAAAATGATAAAATTAGCCAAGTCTAGGGGGTCATTAGAGACTAAAGTACAGCAGAAGTTAATTATAATATTAAACTGAATTTTTACAAAATAAGTGATTTCTGAACTAGAGAAATAGATTAAATAATGTTTATATGAGGCATGTACAGCATATATTGATACATTGTTCATATATATAAATAAATAATCTTTTCTTTTCTGGGTGATCCAAAGTTTTCCTTGATACTTGGCTACAGGTACAAAAGCATGAGTAGAAATGCCCTCAATGGGAAAGGCAGAAATGGGTTTGAAAGAAAAGTCTAAACATTTCTGGTCTTCATCATGATCTTGAATGTGGCTGTAAGAACCAGTAGAAGAGATGTGAGGCTGGTGATGGGTTACTTAAGAGCTTGTTACATCAGATATGTAAATGGAAAGAGATGTTTGGCCTACAGGGAATTAAATTCATAACCTTCAGAAAGAGTTCTTTTTCAACTCGAGAGTTCTCTTAGTGCTAAGCCATTGAAGAACCATTTTTGCAAGTGATCTGTACTTGAAATTTATGCGTTTAAGCACACAGGATATATGAAAGTCAAGACTTGAAAAAAGACTTGAAATCATCGATGGTGCCTGCCATTTCCCAGTTACTATTTTGATTACTGCTCCTGCAACCTTGTTTGTTTGCTTCTGTTGTTGTAATCCAGTAACAAACTAATATAAAAAGTACAGTTTAAGGAAACACATTTTTGACACCTATTGCCTTTGAAGCATACCCGTTTCTTCTGTGGAAGTTTGGTTTATGAAACCTGATCGTGGATCTTGCAACCTTGTAGCTGAGCTGCAAATTGTTTAGTGAAGAGCATGACCTAGAAATGCTAGAACACAAGGAGTACTTTACTAGGAAGCAGAAGCAATAAATTTAAATCCACTTAAACTGAGGATATTTTGAAATTATGGTTATCTGATTCCTTGCAAGTACTGTAAAGAGTAGGATGGTGTAGAACAGTAAGGCCACATTTTCTACATGTCATCTTCCTTTTATTAGATCCAACCTCACTCTACTAGGTGTTGACTCTAAGAAGTGCATTGGACATGCTGGATGCAAAACCTAGGTGGAGGATTCCTGATATTTCCTCCTGAATTCTTATACACTTAGTGGAAAGTGGCAGAATTGAATTTATCTCTCTCTTTTTTTTGTTGTTGTTGTTATTGTTTGCTCAACTTCTTCTTCCCTTTAAAATAAAAATAAAAAATTGACGTGCAAAATGGAAACTCTGATCTACTCTACTAGAAAGACTAAGAGAAGTTTGTATTTTGTATAACTGGATTCTTCTGTTCTCAGGACAGGGGTTTCTCTTGTTCAAATCTTCAATATTCAGCTTTTTTTTTTTAATAGTTTGGGAGTGTTTTCGTGATCTCCTTGAGGAAATGAGTTGGATACAATAGCTGTGTTTCATCACACCTCATTCCTGATGTGCAGCATGTAAACTTCCATAGCTGAACTAATCACCTTAAATCCACTTTGTGATGACTGGAAAGAAATAATAAATTCAAGGACTTGATTCATTAGGTCTGCTTTGCATACCCACTTCAGAAAATACTGAATTGTGCCTAAAATTGCCCATTTTTCTTTGTTGACTTCAGATCTTTAGTGGCCATCTGTCATCATCTGTACTGCATGTAGACATGAATATTTAAATAAATGAATTCTTTCCAACTTACTTTTGAAGTTATGCTCTACTTGGGCAAGTGGCTAACGTTGCATTCCTGAACAATGCACATTTTTTCATTCTCTTTGCACTAAAATTTTAATGCACATAAATGTTAACTAAATTGGATGTTTACAGTTTAGCAAATGAAATACTTTGCCTGTTTAACTATTTAAAGATGGTCAGATTACTCTGTGTTCTAACAGGATAGTCAGGGATGTGGGATCTGACCTAATCATTCAGTTTGAAATGGACATCAGAAGGTCATCTAATCTAGCCTTCTGTTCAAACCACTTCAACACTGATTTCAGACCAAGATGCTCAGACCTTCATCCATTAGGTCCTCAAGATCTCTGCAGACTGTTTGGATAATCTGTTCCGCTGTTTGACTATGCTCATAGGGAAAAGCTTTCTTCTTATCTTCAGATGGAATCTCCCCTGATTCAGTTTATAATGTTATCACTCACCCTTCTACCATGGACACCTACAATTGACAGAGTTCTGTCTTCTTGATGGCCCCTCGCAGATGTTGTTAGTTTCCCTGAGAGCCACCTCTTTTCCAGACTGAACAAGCCTCATTTTCTCAGCCCCTCTCATGGGGCAGTGCTCCAGTCCTGCAACCATCCAATGAGCATTGACCTGTTAATACAGCCCAATATATTAGGATGGCTTGCTGAATCCTGTTTACTCTGTTGTCCAGGGAGCAGAGGTGCTCCCTACTCCGTCCACTCCTAGACTTCATCTTTGTAAGAGTTTCTTCCTGCTCAGGTGCAGGACTTTGTCTGAATCCTTGCTGAATTTCTTGAGCCCAATCCTCCAGCCTCCTAAGTCTCTCTGAAAGGTGGCTCTTCCCTCAAGCATATTGATTGTCTAACCCTCAAAGCTACTGTATTTTTTATGTATCATATTATCATAACTTCAATTGATGTATTTAAATTCAATGCTCATAAGAAAGGAAGGAAGGAAGTTAAGATGAAGCAAGCAAGATATTCTAGACGTCAAAACTGAGAAAAGTACTCTTTCAAGCTATTGAGAATTTGAACATGGTATGACCATCGTCTTTCAGTGCTTAGCAACACAGTGAGTCTGACCTAAGGATGCAGGGTACTGTTTATCTTTCTGTTCCTGATTACTATCTTTTCAAAAACATTTAATAAAAAACCCCTGCAAAAGTCTAGTAGAGATTTCTAGTGTCAGCTTTAGAAAAAAAACTGGTGAATAATGGAAATTCTCCTGGTGGCTAAAAATTTCATATGAAACATCAAAATCCAGGTTTAAATTCCAAGACTGAGGATAGATTGACACTATAGACTGTAACATAGTATTTGAATATTTGTGCCTACTTAGACAATAAAACAATTAAGCTGTAGGTGCACAAAGTTCCAAATAGTCTAGATATTCTAGGCCATGCAGATTTCCATAATCATTGAAGGAGATTATTGATGCCACAATCTGCTCTGGTGCCTCTACTATGTAGCTATACCATCAGTTGGACAAACTAGAGATTCAGAAAAATGCCTGCTAATCCTAGTGTGAAAGCTCTAAGTACTATCTATTCCAAAATCTATCCTTTTCTTTCCTAAATGTTTTCTCTTACGAAAAATTTTTTCAACATATGCAGAATGAAAACATATTTCACAATATGTTTTGGGGTTTTTTTTAATGAAACAGATTTTCTGCTTTGTAGCCAGTCTATCTATAAATATTGTTACATAGCTTCCATTAGTTTAGCTCCTAAAATCCTTCTGTTTCTTGGATCGCCTGCCAAAATTGTATGGTTTATATTACACAGAACTGAAAATAATTAATATAATCTGACTGACGTAATTTTAGCTGATTTTGCAAATTAGTGAATATTAATTTACTCAGATTACTTCTAGTAAAATAGATGAAATAGATTAATCTCTTTTTTTTCCTAACAATTTCCCTGAAGACACCATCTGGGACTGAGAAAATAATTTAGCATATATAAAGAAATGTTCAAGATGACTATATTATTTATTTCTCCTCCTTTGGGCTAATGAACTGTTTCCTACGTAAATGTAAGATGTTGGACCTACTTTTGAAATGTTTGAATCTTTACCTTTCCTTTGGATGTACTTCTTCAGAGATTTGGTTCACAGATTTATTGCAACGCAAAATAGGGTGTGACCTGAACTCTGTTGTAAACGCACATTGAATTCTTGCCAAGGCATAATAAAATGTTGCTCTTTGATGGTTCTACTGTTTGTAAGCTACTGGACATGAGAGAGAAAGAGAAGGTCTGAGGGCCACATGCATGAGACATGAAATTCCATACCAATCACAAGTACTCCCATGCAGACTGAGGAATTCTGCACAGCAATATAGTAGCACCGGCTTTTAATCCTGCAAAATGTATTGCTACTCATACTGACAAGCCATGGGGTTGAGATAAGCTATCAGGAGAGGTTTCATAAATACCCTCAGAGAAGTATTTAGAGATTACAACTGTGATTTGAATTTACAAGGTGGTCAACAGCTGCAAATAGCTGGAAAGCTAAATCACCGAAAATGGAAACCCAGCTTTTAAATTACTGGAGGTGCATGAGCAAACCACAGCCATAATTATTTTCTACCTATACAAACATCTGCTGAGTCATGAACAGCCTGACTTGGGGACAACTTCAACATTTTTACATATTCTTACTGGCCATCTAGCTACTGCCAAAGCAAATGAGCTGAGCTGAGACCATCCCTGGTGAAAATCAATGACATTACATGAAGGTGCAACATGTAACAGAGAGACAAGTCGATCTCGTAGTGTTACACGTCCTGAGAACACGCTGCTTTCCCAGTAACTCAAACCACCTGCTTCAAGTTTTCAAAGCAGTGTGGAAAAAACTGAATTTTGCCGCCACAAGGATGAAGAGCTGTCATAGGTAAAAAGAAGGGGCTGAAGATGGATCAAACATCCTGTCAGAGGTGCAAGGAAGGAAAGTCCTACAGATTCAGGTTGTTCTGTCAGTAGCCGTTGCTACATGAAAATACTCTGCTTACCTGAGCACTTTCTGATTTAGCACACTTTCTGATTTTATCCTCAGCTGTTGTAAGGCATTGGTGGGTGATGGATACCAGCTGGTTTTTCTATTGGTATTTGGTTGTTTATATGTGATGCCGGAGAGGTTTTTGATTTTTCAATTTTCATATTTTGTAGATTTTAAGAACACAGTAAATGTAACACTGTAAATTTTAGTGAGTTAATATTTAACAGCTTATAGTATAAAGCCCTTCTATCTCTACCCCTGCTCCAGAACAGGCAGCTAAGATCTGCCAGCTATTTAGTCTCTTTCTCAAGGTACAAGATTAGAAGATATCAGAAGGGAACATAAACACAGAGCAGAGTGACCCGAAGCACTGGAGAGCGTCCAAAGGACCTTTATGTGTTAAAGAAGAGAAGGTAGACAAAGACAGAGAGTCCTGACACCCCCAGCCTCAATTCAACAGGGGGTGGGAACTAGGAGGAGACAGAGGTAGTACTGGACATGTGTAAGGTATTGATTAGATAGACTATACTATAAAAGCTATAAAAATTAAAGCTTGCGAGCGTGCGTCTATGTATTCCTTAATAAGCGGGGTTGCTCATTACGGTAACTGCCCTTTATCTTATCTCCTACAAAACTTAGCTCGGAGTCTTTTTTACAGACTTTTACGGCAACATATGCCTATTGCTTAGTAACATGTCTGATTCCCAGTATGATTGCACTGCCTTACAGGAGCTAAAGCTTTGTTCACTAAAGTTGAGTTTTGGATCTCTGAAGGACAAAATAGATTACAAAGTCATTGTGTGATTGGTATGGTTTTGCCTTTTGCTGCAAAATTATACACTGTTACTGTGCCATACACCTTTTTAATTGTAATTAAATACAATTTTTAGATGAAAGTATTTGTTTAAGTGCAGCTTTTAAAATTCTCCTAGGAGTCCCCCTCTTTTTTTTTTTTTTTTTTTTTTTTTTTTAAAAAAAAACACCCAACAAACAACCAGAGGAATGACATTGCCATAACCACCCTGGCTTTGCAGCATGCCCATCATGATACACTGTGTCAGCTTGAATGGTCCAATTAAAGCCATATGACCTTATGCCATACTGAATGTCACAGAAATATCTTTCCCCTCCTTCATTCCAGGAATAGCTGTCAGAAATATTTGGTTTTTATTGTCTCAACTAGTCAAACACTTAAAATCCACAATGGTATGTTTTATAAAACATGTTATCTTCAAACAGCCTGGCAGTTAACCCTGTGACTACTTTCTCTAACTGTTGCTAGATGCTTACAGTGTTTTCCCAAATGGCTGTATTTTATTTACCTCACTAAGTTGCAACATTCAGTGCCAGTAACAAAATTCCCTGATCATTTAATCGATCTGTGTCATACAATGGACTTATATGTTGTGCTTTGATATTTTTCTGGCCTGTCCAGAAGATTTGGCAGATCAAGATTTTGGGAGGCTTGTTCTCCAGATCGAGATGTTTGAAAGCAAATTTCCTTTTCAGTGTTCATATCACTGGCTTTGCTTTGGCATGTGGGAAATTGTTGACAACCCTCTGAATCCTGAGTGGATAAGCAGAGCAGAGCATGGACTCAAGAACCATCCTGCAGGTCTCCAAGAATTTGAATGAAGCATGATTAAAACTGTGGAGGAGAAGCCTGCCATTTTAATTCAAATCTTTCACTGAAAGAGGGCAAGGTTTACTTTTGGTTGTGTTGGGGTTTTGTTGTTGTGGTTTTGTTGTTTGTTTGGGGTTTTTTCTTATATCAATATAAATTATTATAGTCAATAAACCTTTGGTGTTTTGTGTACCCTGAACATCTGTTTTGGCTGAGCTCAAGCAACCTGTTCATATGAATATTAGTCACCTGACTTCTGTGGTACTTAATTTTCTGTTAACTGATGATACTTTAAGCACTTGTTACAAATATTTGGCTTTCATCACTACACTGAAATAATGCCCCCACTGCAATAATATTTCTATTTTGAGACCTAGTGTAACTCCCATTAGAGCCATTTATGGAATTAGAGGAGAAGTAATGTTCTCATGGTGACTTTTTATTCTCAAGTACAGTGAGCTTATGTCTATCACTCTTCAATTCATTCATTGCTAAGATGGTCCTGTTGAGTTTCCTTAAGTGTTGTTAGTATAGAGTAGCTTGTGGCTTATCTCGGAATTGGTCCTTCCAGAGTATAAGAAATTTATCCCTTCACTGTGTAAGTGAACTACTTTGGAAAACTTAAGATCGTATTTTGTTCATATTCAAACTAGGAGAGAAAAAAACCCTCTATTTTTCCTAATTAAAATAATAAAAATTGATGCTAACAAGTTTATCCTTGATACAAAGAAAGGTGAAGGGATTTCACCATGCTGCCCAACTTTGGATATCTTCTTGTATTTGCCTGAGTTAGGGAAAGAGTCTGCCCAGTCTGCCTGGGCAGTCAGAGGAGAAAGATAGACTCCCTTTTAACTATGATATCTTGTAAATTATTAATTATTATGGTTTTGATCAGCCTTTACTCTCCCTTGACTCTGCAAATGGCCCCACAGAAAAAAAGTGAAAAAAAATATAAGAAATACTGACGGCAGACCAATCCTTCCCCAGTATATTCTCCAGCTCCTAGCAGTAGTGGTTTAGGTAGTTGCTGAGGTGGATTTTTAATCTGGCCTACTAAGAGACTCTGAAACACTTGTATACACTTGTTTTGCTTCCCCCCCAACCCCTTATTTTTCTTAGTGTTGGTCTATCCTTTAAGAAATATTGCATACAGGGTTCAGGATGCAGCTGCACACAGTAGAAATAGCAACTCACAATTTCTTTGCTAATAATTTCTTAACTTTATATTTCCTTTTTGACTTCTGTTAAGCAGACATTTCCTTAAGAAATATGTACAAAGACTCCAAAATTCTGTCCTCAAGTGATAATAGCTCATTTAGAACCTATCATTTTATACAGTTTTCCCCATGATTATTACTTTGCATTTGTCAGCACTGAATCCTTTATATCTTTTATTACTCATTCACTTCTGTAACTCTGTAATCAGCATTAGCATTCACTTTCTTGAATAGTTGTGTATCATCAGCAAACTTTGTCACCTCAATGTTCATGTCCATAACTGAATTATTTTTATTATTTTTACATTTATTGATGTAATGAATCCATGTCTTAATACCAGTAACCTTCTTCCTTTATGATTATTGGGGGTTTGTTTCTTTTGTTTTCTTGAACTTATTTCCTTATTTTAAAGTTACTAATCTGTAAATGAAACTTGTTTCTTATCAATAATAATTCATTTTTCCAAGGGCCCTTTCCACAAGAATGTTGTGAAAAACTTAAGGGTCCTGTGTGTGCAAGTCTGAATGGATCATCCATCTCATGTGCTATTTCACAGAAACCTGATAGCTCTGTGAGACACAGCTTTCTTCTGCAAGAAAAACATTTAATTACTGATATGGAACTCTCTATACTTATTCACATATAACTTCTTAATGTTCAACTGTCTGTCCCTGCATCAGCCCACAAACCTTTTCTTAAAGTTCATTTTCCTATTTTATTACCAAATCCAGCTACCAGCAAGTAACAGTTACCTATCATCATTCATGCTTTTCATGTCTAAATATGAAGTATTTAATCATAATTAAGTTAATTTAGAACTCTTGAGTGATTCCATGTGGTCCTTGAAATTTGTTTCTCTTCAATTTATTAATTGATTCTGAATCTACCTCTACTCTCAATTCCCACATATAAACAAATTCCAATCTGTCAATTCCCTTTGCTATTTGTAGTATATACTGATCTAAAAATACCTATATATTTAATTTTACCCAAAGGTCTAGTGAATGATTTTTCTATTCTTGATCCCCTATTTGTGTTACAGACTCTATATCAGGCTTCATATTTTAGGGAAACCTTTTGTAATTAGATTCTAAGTCATTGGCAGGGTGCATCTCAAAATCTTTGTACCTCTAAATTATTGTGATTTTCCATTTAATTTTCAAAATCATACTTACCCCCCACCCCCCCACTCCCCCAACAAAAAAGCATAAGACCCTAATTTATGCACTTGTCTTCAGTACCCTACCTGGGCTGAGTAGCTTTCATCTGTAAAGTAATTAGGAGTCAGGACTAGTAGGCGGAGATTCAAGGGCTTTGGATCAGCCCAGCAGAAGTAATTTTCTGTTTGCTCAAGGTAAGCAAGTGTATTGTCCAGTGCACAAAGGCAAATTCTGCATATTTTTTTCAAAATAAAAAGGTACAAAAAAGAAAGTTGTTGCTGCACTCAAACTCATCTAGTAGAAGCAGGAAGCAAACTTTGCAATCTTTCAGTGATGCCTCATAACCTGGTTTGGAGGCCTCAGTGGCCATAGCCTTTATCTATGAAATGTAATATTGACAATATCAAGTCAAATATATAAGACTGTGGAATTTATTTAGGTCTTTGTTTAATAAAGTAAGGAAAAGTAATTTGAAGAAAAATAACTAAGACAAACCTGAACCAACTGAACAATCATAGCCAAAAATGAAGAGTGTACTCCAAATTTGAAGTCACTGTATGCGTGAATTATAATGCATTTATAATGAAATATATATATCTTCACATGTACATAGCAGAGAAAAATAGATTCCAAAAGGATCTTCACAGTGCTGAGTTTTTTCTTATATAAATAGGAAATTTCAACTCTATCCAGTTGCAGAATATTACTATTTTTTTTTTGTTTAACTCCAAACCCAAGAACATTTATTATCCCTTCTCTCAACAAAAACTCACTCTTTAAAAGGCCTTAAATAATCCTGTTTTAAGTTGAAGCAGGAATTTAAATGTAGAATTGTAATTTTGCCTACGGATGGCTAACATGTCTCAGCAAATAAGGATGAGGCTGCTATCATTGTGCTGTAATCAACATTTCTGATGTTTACTCAGGCAATATAATTGTGATTTATTGTCTTGTTATTTCTGTCATGTCATCTCTTGAAAATGAAAATAAAGTAAGTATCTGGTGCCAAAAGTTGGCAGTGAATGACCATAAACAGAGAATTACAATGCTCCTCAAAAACATAATTTTAACAGAAAAACAAACCTGTTACTGTACAGAATACAAACATGGCATTTTTCCAGACATCTACAACCTACAGAGGAGTGGCAGCTGTTAAACAAACAAGTAGCAAATGTGTGAAGTGTCATTTATCACTAATGGGAAAGCATTCGCAGAACAATGAATTTAAATTATTAGCAACAAGCTACAACTGAACATTAAACAAAAAAAAAAAAAGAAGGAAGGAAGGAGAACAGAGAGAGAAGAAAAAGATAAAGAATGAGAGGGAATAAGAGAGAACAATTTGCTGCTTTCTAGAAGCAGTATAGAACTGTATCAAAGGATAGACATGGGGCTATTACCTCCATTCATCCTTTTTTTTTTTCCTTTAGGAAAAAACAAAAGCAAAAACCAAAACAAAAAAGGAAAAAGAAAATCTCCTTGCCAGTGTTATTTTCCTCATTTGCAGCTGCCCTTTCATTTTTTTTTTTTTTTCTGTGTGTGGTCTTGCTCCACTTCTTAGTGTGGTAACTTGTATACCCCCATTCAAGAACTGCCACAGACCGATGTTGGTCAGATATACAGCAACCTGCTGCTTTTTGTCTGAAATAGGACTGTGAATTCCTTAGGATGCTTCCTCATTCTTCTTATTTTGTGTCAGCACAGAATGGCCCTGGGCCATTTGGGAATACAACTGTTATTGAGGCAATGAAGGGTAATAAAGGTTCCAGGTAGTTAAAGAAAATGAGGGAAGGGATAAATCATTCTCTTCCTGAAGACTTCTCTCCATAGCTCGATGGCTAAGACAGGAGAAATAGATTAATTCACACTTGCTGGAGCAGGCTCCTGACCCAGCTGTGGCAGTAGAGGTGTTGAGGATCAAAAGCACGATGATTCAGGATCTGCTGTTCCTCACAGTGGTGTCTAAATAAAACATGTATTGTATTTGCACTTTCCTGCAGTAGTGCATGCTTTTATTTGCTGTCAAGAAAAACTAGATACTTTCCTTTTCTTGCTCTGTATTAATAAACAACTTCCAAAAGGCTTCTAAACATAAACACATTGAGAATATTCCTAGTGTGAATAACCTTGAATTGCAGTTTTTAGAGTAAAAAGAAAAATCAGAAGATTCTTCTTATATTTGCATATTCTTTTATGTACACTTATTTATGTAGACTTCCAACAAAAATTCCATACATTGAGTAATATCTTATTCTATGGCTAGTTTAATTAAAGTCAGTAGGCTTACTGATGGATGTGGCTTAGCTTTCTATCAGTGAAGGTAAGAAAGAAGACTGTAATTTTTTGATTTCAAGATATGAAATCTGTAAACTCCTACTTGGGTTCCTTTTTTCTTTCACAAAAGAGCATTTGTAGAGTCTAATGTAGTCCTTTTGGGCAGAAAATTACCACACAGCACATTAGCACAGGGAGCTTTATCCTTCTATATCATTAATGAACTCAGTTTTACTTTCTGTGCTTTGTGTTTGCAAGCTTTGTGTGCCAGCTGAACTCTAGGTTAATACAACAGGGACTGAGTCAGGAACCTCAAGAGCTAAGAATATTAAATGCAACAACTTGAGCTGAAAAAGCAACCCTCTATAGTTGGGGACTGTAACACTCATCTGTGAATAACTCACTAGTATGCTGTGGTTGCTCTGACTGCTTAGCTCTGATTTACTTTGAATAATTCAAAACTAAACTTCTTGTTCACATATTTACAATCGAATACCTTATTCCTTTTCACTTGGAGTTTAGACCTTCATAAATGGCAGACAATCTTGTCAGATAAAAGTGGCAGACACACCTAAATAATTTTCTCTGATTTCTAGTAAGGCTTACTCCAAGGACACGAGACACTTTTCAACTTTAGCAATGGAAAATAAAATGACTAAATGAAAAGATCCAGCTGGGCTACCTTTACAGAAAATGGAGAGAAACAAGGAAAACTGTTCATCCTGCTCTTTTATTTGCCTGTTCTAGTGGAATGGAAAAATTCTAGCAACATCAGTCCTTCCTTTGGGTGGCAGTCCTTCCCACCTGCAATGAGTATCAGGTTCTGAAATACAGATGTTCAGTGCTGCTTGAGATACTATTTCGACTTGGCTTCCAGCCATCACTCCAGAAGAGAGTGGATTTTTGCATAACACTTTTGTTATCTCTGCCAACTGTGGGATGATGCCTCAGATAGCCTACAACATCTGAAATAGCAGGGCACAACTATGATTAGGTACCTGAATTATTCCCCTGACTAGGCAATGAAGAGTGCTTAGGGAATTAGCTACACTTTAAATCCTAATTTCACTGACATCACTAGCAAAACTGATTTAATTTTAGTTGTGCAGGTGCAGACCATTATCTCCCATGAGCCTCAGATTAACAAAAAAATACACCTGAGCAAACAGTTTAGGCAGATAGCAGAGAGTATTTGCAAATAATTTTCATCTCCTTTGCTGGAAAACTGTAAGCATCAAATATAGTTTTACATTATTATTTTTCAGCAGGAAAAAAAGTCTCCTGAGTAAGTTTACCAGCTGGGGTTGAGCGTTATATGTGTTAAATAGCCAAAAAAAAAAAAAAAAAAAAAGAAAAAAAAAAAAAAAGAAAGAAAAAGAAAGAAAGACAAAACAGTTGGCTCACAAGATGAATGAGTACTGAATTGTGCAATTTTTTACATTTCAAGTTTCACTGCTAGGAGTATCTTTATTTCTAATCAACAGAACAAAATCACATAGTATTAAAAAGAAATGTGCATGATTGCATTATACAGTCATACAATCTATGCCTCTGCAGTTTTATTATGGAAAGTTGTTTGCTTTGTCTATTAAGAAACTGTAAAGTGCCTGAATCCAATGAAATGGAGTCTGACAGACAGTGGAGCGAGTCAAATCTCAGAGTCGTTCTCTACTTTGAAGTTTTAGTGTCTTTCAAAAGAGATCATGTCTACACAGAATTTTGTTTTAAATTTTTTTTACATTATCCATAATACCATACTCTTTAGTGCTTGATACGCCAATACTCCAAAGCTAAAGAAAAAAAAAAAGTATGTAATGTACACATTATAGCAAAACCAAAACAATTCACAAGGTAGTAAAAAAATTTCTAAAAATGTTTTAACTATTCTCGGTGCTGGTGGTTTTATGACAACTTTAAGAACATGATCATAAGCTCTTGTGAGGCTAAAGACTGAGTTAAGTAGCATCTTAGCTGAGTGACAACAATGGAGTAAAACACTGATTGACACACTTCTAGTGGCAGAGGAAAACTATAAATAAATGGAATTCTTTTGAAAAATCATTGTGTAAATACTAATTGCATATAATTACAAATAAAAGTTCTCCAAAGTTTAGATAGATCTATTTCTGTCCTCCTAACAAAAACAAGACAGAGTGGTTTACATAGATGTTCCACTGGTTTAAAAAAAAAAAAAAAAAGAAACCAGTCTTCTATGTAGATTATATGGCATTTCATTGAAAAGCAGAGTCAGTGTATTTCAAAATTAAAAAGGCTAAAAACACCCACCAGCTTCATATAGAAAACCAGCAGGTTTGCAGAAGAGCCTTAGAGCTTCATGCATTTAATTTAAACAGTGAATGTGTGTGTTGCTTTGGCTGTCATTGGAATCTGTTGATTTTATTATGATACTTTCCCTATTCAAACAGTTTTAAAATACTGGATATTCATCTTTTCTGTTCCACTGAAATGTTAAGGTGTTTGTTATATAAGTTACAAAGAGAGAATTCTTTCTGAATAAGCAGTAATGATATTAAATCTTCATAAATGCATAGAAAAGGAAACTGGACATCAATAAAAAGTACCTAAAGGGAAAAGAGTTTTGACAATAAATTTTTTAAATTAAAACAAAAGCAGCCATCTCCAGTCACACACTAACAAGAATCCTTGACCAAATTCGTAACTCTCCATGTAATTGTTTCCCTCTTAAATCCTTCGTGCATAATTCAAGTCTGGAAGAAAAGTACTAAGATGTCATTCCCTACAGGGCTACATAGGCTGTTTCAAAATTCTTGGAGGTTTTAAACTGAGACATGTCTGTTGAATTATTTTCATGTGAGAAGCAGAGACCCTCTTTGTGAGTGAGATGAAGACTCAGGTCTCTTAAAGTTATGGATCTCTCCATGCTCAGAGCCACTGGCAGGGGTAAATGTAAGCTATTTCCTGCAGGTCTAGATGTTTGTGGCTGACACAAACAACCAGAGTCTGCCTTGCAGCAGACTGAGAGGGATGATGAGGAAAATAGCAACAATAATGATATTATGTCTATTGTTATCTTACTGATCATATATGGATTAACAGAAGGTCTAGATTTTCCATTTTCCCCACAGCCTTGCAACTGATATTTAACATCTTCATAGGCCAAACATTGAAATCCTGCACTGAATAAAATTTCTGCTTAATTCTTAGTTCATGACTTAGAGCTATCTCTGGAAACTCCTCTGTTACTGAGCTGTTTGGCCCTCTAAACATTCTGGCGGCAGATGAAAGTTGACACTTGCCTGGAAAAGCAAGGGCCTTGTAACTCCCAAAATGGGCAGTTCTCTGAGCACAGATGGGTGAACAAAGCATAAAGAGAGTCAATGTCAAACATTACAGACTTCCATAGCCTGGCATATTCTTTAACTTCAATGAAAACACAAGATGATTCTGCTGCTGACAGAGAAACATTTTACCTACACCAGATTCAGTGACTGGAGACAGGAATGTCACATTTTAGTGGTGTTCAGACTGTGTGTGAAACAGCTCACATGGTCTCCTGATGGCTTTTTAGCCACTACCTGTGACAGCATCCCTCCTACTAAAGCATAAAAGTAAGTTGTCAGCTTTTGGATGTTGTAGGATGAGCTCCTTCAATTCTGCAGCCATTAGTACTGCCATTAGGACTTTTTGAAAAACTTACTATGTAATTGTGGATAATGCTGGTCACAACAAATCTTTAGAAAATGAAGCCCCACATCTCTTTACCTCCCTAATGACTGAATTTCACATTATTTCTCTGCTGTCAATTTGCTCCTTAGAAAACTATGGTTTTATTTATTTATTTAACAGTTTTTGTGAGTGCTTAAGACAGCCTAACTCAATTGCCGCTCAGTTTAGTGATAATTACACATTAGATGCTATAAATGGACACAAAGAATATAGTTCCTAAAGAATCCAGAAGAGAAAAAAGAATAACAAAGAGCAGACTTTAGAAATTCTTGTGATCCACTTGTCTATCTACACCAGCTGTTTGACACTAGCACTCTCCTTGAAATAATTTTTAGACTGACATCACACAGCAATGCTGCTTCTGAAATGTTAATGTTTTCACGTCTGAGGCAAGACTAGATTATTCTCCCTTGCAGTTTTTTAGCAGACAGTTAGGTCCTTGCCAGCACCACCAACATTTTGAACCCCCACTGATGATAGAGTAAAAGAACTGCCTTTTCTCTCATTTCTTTCAGGGAATAAATGCTTTTTATGACTCACACTGCCTTACTCCTCTTGAATGCAGCTGTCTTTTTCTCAACAGAGTTCAAGTAAATTTACAAGGATGCTTTAGTGAGAGAAAACTGAAAAGGCTGCTTATTCTCCAAGCTCACTATGTTGTCTTTTTTCTGAGAAACACTCATTGTTCAATAATGATATTCCCTGCTGAACTCAGCAATTGTATCGGGGGAGAGACAGAGAAGATGTTTAGAAGGTTAAATTGAATGACAAGTTTTATCAGTGTGGTACATAAAGATCATAATGTGTTATTTAATAAGTTTTTTTCTGTAACTGGGATTGTACAATATGGAATGTTCTCTCTGGCATATATGCAAGATTTTTCCCATGTGTTTGGAGCTTAAGAACTCCAGAATCTGCTGTCGAGTGTCTGTGGCTTTCTGGAGGTCATTTAGAGTAATGAAACAGTGGTTACATACTTCTAATCTGCGTTTAGCCACCTCTCACCACCCAGGGAGTACAAAGCAAGCAAGGGGTCTTATCTTTGTTAGGGATCACATCTATAGCACTATCTGACAAAGAAAGCTTAATTTAATTACATCTCTGTGTTCAGTCTTGGTTGGTGGGATTGCTAAAGGTATCCTGCATGGGTGCCTGAAGAGGTGACCCTATGGATCCTCAGCTGAAGAACAAAGCCAAGATGACAGGAAAAGGAGGAAAGAACAAAACATTGACTCTATATTACTCTCTTACCAGCACTGGTATAGAATATACCAATATACCAATACAGAATTTTTCTAAGTTCTTGAGTTCAGTGTTTTACAACATGATATGGCAGATGGACTCTGAGGACAAAGAAATAATTTGCTTAGAGCAACTGTGTAAGACACCTCTCCAAACCAATTCTTTTGTCCTTTTCTTACAGGCTTTAAATTTTTTGTCAGATGCTGTAGAAGTCCTGTCAGTATTCTTTATAATCTGTAGGAGAAAAGTAAACCCATGAAGGAATCTTAATAATTATCTTAAGAATTTAAGAACTGCTTAAGAATTTGCTCTAAGCATGGACATTTGCTTTTAAAGCAAGGAAGATGGTAAGATGTATAAAAAATGTCACAGAGTATATAGGGAGCTTTACAATGTCTTCATAAAAACCCATGATGTAAATTGTCCAAGGACATTTGGAGCATTGTATCAGGTATCTAGAAGGCCCAAGGAAAGCATTACTAAAATGGAAAGGCTCAGGAGGGAGTCATAAAAATGAGGCCTAGAAAAACTCATAATAAAAACACAGTGTATTAACCTTTCTCAGCATGGTGGGATAGAAAATCATTAGTAATATATCGAAAGTAGATTGGGAACTTCTTGCTGTATCACAGAACAAGAATTGATTTTACATGAAAAATGGAGGTAGGATATCAAAAAAAGGTAAATGCTGAGACAGGAGCTTAATAGAAAACAAGTAGGGAGCGGATGTTTGTAAATTCTCCAGAGTTTTCAGAATTATAATCAATTGTAACTAATGTTGTGAAAAGGATATTGTGTGGGTTTTTTTTAAATTAGAAGAGAAAAAGAAAAATAACTACATATTCTCTTACAGTCTCTAGTGTTGGTCATTGTAAAAAGATGGGTTATTCAGTTGAAAAAACATATGGATTGATCCAGTAAGATAGAAATGCTTTCAAAATTAAAAGGAATACAAAATTTGGCTGTTAAGGTTTGAAATTTTAAACTCATTTTAGAGACTCAGCAATTCATTGAACAAAGGAAGAGGAAGCCCAGTTTAGAGGATCTAGTAGGACAAAGCACAAAAACTAATAACCTAGGGAACTTCCTACAGAATATTTGTTGATTTGCTTTGTTTACCTACAGAGGGAAACTAGAAAGATAAATTCTTAAGGCTTTTATTTGCCTGCCCTGAATAGTTTCTACCTTTAAGTAACACAGATACACAAAATTTAGATTAAGCCATTGCTGTCACCAGGCCCTGAATAAGCTCTATGGTCAAGCTAAGACTCTAACTCTCAATACTCTACAGTGGCTGATATAATCATGCTTAAATTTTCAGCTGACTTTAATGATAAAATGATCATGAGTAAGTACACTGTTTTATTTCTGCAGAAGAGGACAGGATTTTATCTCCCTTTTTATTTTATCCAACAACCATTTCACCCGCTTCTGCCTGATTCCCATCTGCTGTCAATGTCTGAGGTAGCCTATGAGAGCTGAGGACAGGCAAGGTCTTCAGGGTAGAAAATGGAATAAAAATTCCTTTTTTTGGCCACTAGATGACTCTCTGCTCTATTGAAATTTAGCAGGAAAATTTGCAGGCCCTGGAAATCCAAAAATGGGTGTCAAGCCAGGATGAGGCAGAGAGGGATGAAGATTGAGTTGGGATTGTTTTTTCATTTGTTATTGGTATCAGTACTCCGGGAAGCTAAGGCAGCAGGAAACAACCTACCCAAGGGTCAAGACAAAAGTCAGGTTTACATACTTTTACAGCTGAACTCCTTTTTTGTTTGGTTGTTTTTTTTTATTCCTTCAAGAGTCTTCCAAGACTTAAAGACAAGGAATCATACACACACACAAACAAAAAGAGAAAATAAGCAACCTTGACAAACCTAACAAGCAAAAGTGAGATTCTAGTGTTGATATCATCACATGAAAAAATAGGTATTGGTAGGAAATAATGTCTAATGTTCATTCCTCTGATGTTATTTGGTCCCAAAACTCCATTCCATTTCAATTCATTCCTTCAGTGATTTTGGTCTCTTCATGAGAATTGGTATTGTTATTCCTCCACTTCTACCCAAAAAGCTTCAAGGTGCTGCAGTATAAAAGCTGCAAATACTCTGCTTCTCACTTCTCTCTCTCCTGCCTCCTTCTTTCCTATGGCAGAGAAATGCTATGATTTCTCATAATAAGAACTTGAATTCAGGTGTATGGAAGTAAAAACTTCAGCTCTAATTTGGCATTTCACATTGGAGCAATGTCTTGATGAAAGTCAAGCCTTTGAATAAAGAAAGACCTGGTGCAAATTATATTCCTGTAAATGACATTTCAGTTTCATTCATGGCTTTATCTCTGATTGGGTTTTTTTATGCTTTTTGAGGAATACCTTAAACAAGGAGTATGGAGTGGTGTTGGAATTTCTCAGGCAGCCATTTTCATTTGATAATTTTTAAACAAGTGTGAAATTCATGAAGGGATCATTTAAGACTTCTTCATCTAATTTTTAATCTGGTTATCCTTTATTAATCTGTCTTTCTAGATAGCAAATATCATTATTTGATGGCATTTGATAAAGTGATTTGTGTCATCTGATAAATCTGAACTTATACCATCAGAGCAAACTTGAAAAAGTACAGTTGAAAAGTGAAGTAAGAATATACAGCTGCTTCTTGTCACTGTCTTGCATTGTAATACTTGTTAGCTATGACCTAAAATTCAATACTGAGAAATCAAGAGGTCAAGAAAAGAACTTGCAGAAAGGTAACTGGAATTTTTTATTACTTATATTCACCTTTGATACTAGAGAACTGTGCAACATTAGCACTTCGATGTTTCCCTCATTTTAAGTAGTTTCATGTTCTGTGCCATGGCAACTACAGGCAGACTATAACCATGAACAAATTGAGTTTAGAGAGAGCTTCAGAAGCAAGTCTGGCCCTCATTCAAAACCATTTGAAATGGTTGAAAATTTGGCTATTGACTTTGATGGACTTTGGCTTGAACTCTTCCACATTCTATAGGCAGACTTGGGATCTGATTATGACTCTAAATGATGTTCATGTATTTTATTCAATTGCTCTTTATTTATATGTATTGAACAGCACTTGGAATAGGTCCAGCAACAGGGGACATTTGCCTTCAAGGATGATATAACAGTGAATGCAAGAACATTACCCTTTTTTTAATGCCTCTGAATTTTATGTGATTCCCTGCACAGCGGCACAAATTTTGCAGTCAGGATATTATCCAACACTCCAGAATTAAGCCAGGGATGGGTGTCTGTACAGTGAAGTAAGATGGAATGCTTGGGGGCAAAAGAGGAAAGGAAATACTTTCCACATCAGAATTATTTCTGAAACCATTCAGGCCTGGCTCAAAATTGCACTTTTACCAGAAAACATTTTTAATTGCATTTTCATTAGATTCCAAAGCTGTCTGACAGCAGGGAAAGGTAGGACTTCAAGCATACCAAGCATTATATACAATAAATATGTATTATATACTCTAGATTATAAGGAACAGTTTATAAGGGACTGTCAGAACAAGAGCAAGGTACCTGGGAAATAACAGCTTCTCTCCTCTAGAAAAGACAAAAACATGTGACTGCTTCTGTGATTTTTGCAAAGACTAAGTCTTTGAAAGTTTGTGGCCTTTATCTCCACTTCTCTGAGGGGAATGTGCTGATCTAAGAACATGACAAGGAGCACAAATGGTTTACCACCTGCTGCCTGAGCACTCACCTGCAGGTCACCAGTCTTGTCAAAGGGATTTGCATTGATGGAATATGAAATGGCATTACCATCAAAACATATAAGATTATCTTTTCTTTGAAGAAAAGCAACAGCTCCAGTAACTTTGAAGTCTGAGGACAGGAAGGCAATTAGTTCAAAAGTACTAGACACAAATAGCATAAATGGGGAAATGAATTCAATGTTGTCGCTAATAGAAACTGGCAGTTTCAAACCCTGAAAGACGGACTTTTTATAGCACTTTTCAGTGACAAGTCCACAGCCAGTGAACTGATTTTGAACCATAAGAATTGAATCACTTGAATAACCATGTCCAATCCTCAAAAAAGTTAATCTTTCTGCTATATGTAAATAGATTTCACAGAACTACTCTGAATACCACCATACTCTGATGCAATAGAGGTGGCTCCAATAATCCCCATGTCACAGGAAGAAAACAGAGGAGATTGTGGGAATTGCATGAATTCTTTTAAATAAAACTTTACAGATGATGTTAGAAAGGGGACTACACTATATGCTACAGAAGAGAAAACTATTTCCTCTGCTTGCCAATGACCTGGTTAATGAAGAAGTCATTGAACATATGAACAAAATACAGCAATTAACCACTTTGGAAATTACAGTTCTGTTAAGGGTATCAAACTTGCTTCTTCTGCCTATCTTTAACTCTGTCTTAACTTCACCTTTGTTCATCTTACATTAGCTTTACATCAGCTTTAGAATTTATTTTGAGATTTCTCAGAGCTGTGTTACAATCTCTTACATCACTTTCAAATAATTTTTGTCATTGTTTTGAATAACTGCTAAGCTGAGCTATTAATCTTACATTTGTTCCTTACACTTCCTTCTGAAAGCCGTTTGCTGTCTCCTTGCTGTGCTGACCACCACTAACACTGAGTTTCAATGAAGATAAGTGAACATATCTCTCTCTGACTGGACATTCTGCCACATCTACAGAAATACAGAGCATAATAAAGCCTTTACTTTTAAGGCTACCCAGCTGATATTCTAGAGACTATGAGCTTCTTTTTTCTCATGATACAAGGCATCATATTAAATGTAATATGATGTAATCTGTGCCAGTTAGCCATGTCTTTTCTGCCTGTCTGCAGGTATGCTGCCTAAGATTAAGGTAAGACTAGTATCAATCACCTGAGAGTTTTCAGCAAATACAGAATAAATCTGTTCTTTTTTTTTCTTATTTAATTTAATTTAATTTAATTTAATTTAATTTAATTTAATTTAATTTAATTTTAATGCTGCAATTAGCATGAAATATGAATTCATAAATATGTGCTGATAATTTTTTCTCAGGCTTTCTTAAAGATTTCATTAACAGTATTTGAAATTTCAAATGTTACGGAAATAAGCTTTAAATTAGAAAACCTCTCACATTATAACGCCTAATAAAAGTTAAGATCTGCTAAAACAAGTAATCAGATTAACATTTTCTAAGGTATCAGTGGTGGATTCTCACAGTGGAAACCTATTCCTCTGGCAGGCCATCAGGCAGGCTAAATTTAAATTTGGCAGGCGGTCGTGTAGTATAAGGTTTACTTGTTCAATCAAGCATTCAATTAACTAACATGTCAGTATGTTGGTCCTTTGTGAGACAAATAAAAGGCAGCTAAAGTGCATTGAGGCATCTGAATGGATAGTTATGTAATTAATATTTGCTTTTAATTTATTGTAAGATGTCCAGATGTCTGGCAATTGCTTCCTGAGAAATCCTTAAAATAATTGACTGAGATCTGTAAATTTCTAGAGGGCAGCAAGTTTTCCTTTTCTTCCCTATGTGATTAAAATTGGGCAAATAATTCAACATGACCTTTTAAATTTTTAAAAATATTTTTTTATTATTATATTGTTTACAGTTATGACAAAATTTCTCTGTAATTTAATGTTTGTTTAATACTAGAGTTTATCTATTATCTATACTCCATCTAATACGGTCATTCTTTTGGGACCACACTGCATTCTCCAACTCAGTAAACCAAGATTGGTTGGTCTGGGAGAGAAGAAAGCTTGAAATTTCAGGACTTTTTTTTTTCTCAGTTAATCTCATCCTTGTTAGCTACTTCAGCAATTAATCTTAGTTGTGTAAACACTGGACAAGGAGAGGGAAAGGCATTTGAAGTGTGCGATTTTCTTACGTATGTATTGAGATAGGATGAGTTGTGCTCTGAAAGCATGACTCTTTACTGCTTAGATAAGTAACTGTATGAACAACTTTTACATGAAAAACTGGAGGAGAGAGATCAGAGCCTTTCAGTCTGTGTTTATCGCACTTAACCACAGTAGTTGTGCTAAACATTTCCTATAGCCGTTGAAGATGCAGGCATTTTCAGAGAATGACATAGCTTGGACTTCCCATTAAGTACTGAAGAAGGCCGAGTCTATATTGATAATTGAAATCAGGTGAATCAGACCTTCATGTGGTAAAACTTTGCATTTCCCCAAAATGGGGTGCCAAAAGAGATAAGCTAGGCCAACTGGCTATATTGCACGCTTTATACTTACATCGCCTGGTGTCACTGACACTGAGAATGGCAAGGACATTTCTAAATATGATTCCACTGGCGACCATTTGCCAGTCTCATATGATACTCCAGGCCCTAGTGGGGTGTCCATTATGTGTTCCACTGTGCCATTTCCAATATACTATTTTGTATGTCTGGCAAGTCCTAGAATTGACTTTTATCTCCACTCCCTGTTGCATTTGTATCATGTAATTACGCATTCCCCCCACTCAGACATTGGCCAAAATGTCATCTGCAGAAGGATCATTCCCACAAGTATCACCCCTGGCTTATTTTCCCTCTGGCCAAAGTTGTATTGATTTTTCTGCTGCCATCTTCCTGGCTAACAGTTAAGGATTCCACTCAATGTAGAGATAATAGAGATGCCAGTATCCTTGG
Organism: Hafferia zeledoni; assembly: GCA_035583235.1. Taxonomy (NCBI): domain Eukaryota; kingdom Metazoa; phylum Chordata; class Aves; order Passeriformes; family Thamnophilidae; genus Hafferia; species Hafferia zeledoni. Next base: position 103,919,954 of record JAWWEV010000115.1, on the reverse strand, counting down.
AGGGGTTAGATGTGATCACACAGAGCCACCTTCCCACCAAAATACAAAGTAATAAGAGATCCCACAAGCATTCATCTACATAAGACACATTAACTTGAATGATAAGGGAAACCTCACCCAGAAGGGGTAGATTAGCTCTTAAATCAGATTTAAGGAATACCTTTTCAAACTTTACATCTTGAATTCAATATATAGACTTCATTTTTAAGATAAACTGCTTAGCAGCTACTTCTTTTTTGCATGT
>JAWWEV010000115.1:103884288-103919610 GCA_035583235.1 Hafferia zeledoni | reverse complement strand
CGTGATTATTGAGGAGGAAGCCCCCTCCTCCTCTTGTGAGTAAACATCTTGGTTTTTCCCCTCAAACCAAGACAACTTTACATCTTGAATTCAATATATAGACTTCATTTTTAAGATAAACTGCTTAGCAGCTACTTCTTTTTTGCATGTAATACACTATGCTAACCTGTACGTTCAAAAACCCTAATATATTTAATGTTTAGTAGGATACCATACTGAATTCTGTGTTTTGGAAGATTAATTTTATGGCTATGAAAGGTTTTTAAAATATGTAATATTTTCCAAGCTCCATTTAACTTGTCTTCAGTGTTCCGTTTCTGACTGGAGTCAGCTTGGGGGCTTTATTTTCAGGAGGCAGAAGTTTGACAATATTTGGAAAAAATAACCAGTTTGAGAGGTGTTCAGTGAAATACTGAGAAGCTGAGGCACCACAAATGCCTAGTCATATTTGTAAAAACACAGAACATTGTGGAAAAAACCAATAAAAAACTATTTCATGTTTTTGACCTATTCAGTCTGAAACTAGTTCATACAAGGTTATAGTTAAAAAATAGGACTTGAGTTTTCCTGCCAATATGGTAACTCTTTTAAACTCAAAATGGTATGTATTCCTTTTCTTAGCATTGTTTGTTACAGTAAAGCACACCTGATTTTTTTTTTTAAGTCTATGAATGCTGCAAACCAAACAGCTCCCAAAATATCAATAAAAATCTTATTCCTGTTTCAAGGAAATAAGAAATATATGACAGCTGAACATGAAACAAATTCTTCCTCTGACATTTTATGTTCCTGCTTTATTTCCATTCATGTTATCTTCGACATTATTCTTAGGAAAGTCATTAAAAGTTCAAAGGTATGTATGAGATTAAGGCTTTCAGGAGAATGAAATTGAAGATCAGTTTTCAGTACTGATATCTCTTACAGTATGCAAAAATTTGACACTTCTATTGCTCTTGGGGTACATTATCAGCAGACAGTGAACTTAACTTTGGGTTCCTATGGATTAAGAAAAGTTACTAGCATGCTGTGAAATGAAAAAGCAAGATTATCCTCTTTATTTAGCATACGTATTCAAGCTTCTAGCATGCCAAAATTTAAAGGGTATCATTTCTATAATTGGTGCTCCTAACACAGTGAAAGTTTTATCTGCATGTTTCTGAGATTATCTGTATACAAAAGCACAAATATAAAAGAACAGCCCAAGCTTTCTGCTAAGCATGACTTTTTTTTTAAGAACTCTTTTTTTTTTCTTTCAATCTTTTTTCCCCTTTTTCTTCAACTTGAGAGATAAAGTAGGAAACTCCTTTACAGCCCTTAGCTAGAGCTAAGGGGACCCAGGCAGTATTACTGCCGGGTTGAATCTGCATATTAACTAACGCTTTGTGTAGGGGTCTAGCACCTGACACTCTTTTATATTGCCATAATTAAAATGAGTTGATGGGTCAATTAAGGTGAACTTTTCACTATGAATGACCTTTGATTCCCACTAACTGAAGAATCAATGGTATGAAGTCAGCACTGGCTGGAAATACTAATTCAGAAAGGCTGTCAGGCAGACATACCATGTAACAAGGTCTGGATCTAAAGCTCAAGTAGGGCTCTGTCATATTACCAGTTGTATCAAACATTAATAGGTCCTTGCATTCATCTAAGGTACCTCTGTTCAATGTTGTACCTTAACATGCAATTTAATTTTCTTAAAAGTAACTGTTGCTGATGCTCAGTCCAATGTTTTCATTACCAGCAATGTTTTGGTAGTCCATGATTTGTAATACTGAATGTTCTTTTAGCAGCAATACAAATATTTATATTAAAGAGCTTCAGCAGGTTAGGTGAGTGAATTCTCTTTCTTCCACAGCCTCTGGAAAGACAGAAATCTCTGAATTCAGTTCTGACAGTGATTTCTAGTGATAGGCCTGTACATGGAAAAGGGACTCGTATTACCCACAGGTAGTTTGATGAGGATAAAGAATTTTGGTAAAATAGTAAAAGATCCATAATCTTTCACCGGGTGTGACAAAAACATCATGGGTGAGGACACAGAATAATGTGGGCATTCTAGTTCTTCAAATGAAATTTCATTTGTCAAGGTCTCAGACGTATAACTCAGCAATCCAGTCCACACAAAGAACTCACAGGCCTTGACAGAACTGATTTTCACTCTTTATCCATCAGGTAAAGTTTCTCAAAGCAGTCAGTGTTAGCCTAACTGTGGCCCAAAAAATTCAGGTGAATGTTCACAAATGAGTTCAACGGAGAGAGCCAAATCAACAGTGTTTGCTTTGCTTTCCACAGTCCCACCATTTAACCTTTGAAATAAACATATGAATTCAAAAAAGATGATATAAGTCAAGAAATATCAATGCCAGCCACTTCTTTACTTTAGAACAACTACACAACAATAATTGAGTATGTCTGAACAACAGAACACTGCTAATTTCCAAAATATTACAGCAAGGGGAAACACATTCAAATTATGAAAAAACTTTTGTGGCACTATTCATTTAAAGATGCCAAAGATGGATGGATACGTCTCCAGATCATTCGTTTATTTATAAATACACAAGCCAGTAGCAGCATAGTTCATTTTAAAAGGGTACTTCATTATTGCAAAGTAGTGTTTCTTCATACTTTTCCTCGAATAAGCAGCAATATGTCAAACCCCACATATTTAACTCACTTCTCTTGATGTCAGACCATGGCATACCCTAAAGAACAAATATTTGAATAGTGTTAAAATCCTGTCAGCTAAGTCTTGGGTATCCATCTGTTGCACAGATAATATACATACTGAAATGACTGCCATTTTTTACCAATGCTAACAAAATAGTCAAGAATTCTTGTATGTCTATATGTAACGCATGTACTGCATGTATGGTATGCAAATCCATACGTATATACAAGTACATCTATTATATGTCAATATGCATATAAATTTCTCCTTAAATACTTACAAACAATTAATATATTTTTCAGGTTTAGTTTTTATATTGCTTTCAGCTGACTGAAAGGGCATATGGAAACAATAGGGACATATGGAAGAAAAGATCTGTTTTAAGACCAGATTGTGATATGTTTACTCATGTTGAGTAACATAAAAGGAATATTCCTTCTGTAGCATAAAATACTCTGCTGTGAAGAAGTGTCACAATGCAGCAAATTGTATTTTTTCACACTGTTAGATATTTGCCATTCATTTACCTGCAGCAATGATAGTCATGTCAGAACGAAATCTGGAGTTTGATTGTTTCATTTATTTCCAAATTCTATCCCATGATAATTTTCTCAAATCAGGGTTACTCTTTTATTTAGACAAATTGGGAACAAGCTCTTACCTCTGCTGTATAGAAATTACCAAGAAGGATTATTGAGGTCTCCCATTTATAAGCATCATGCTGTTAAGTTTATGAGCTTAAAAATGTGACTTTTCAAAATGGATTGCTAATGCCACACTGTAACCAAGCAGTGTTTAAACTGAAAAATTATTTGCTCTTTAAGGCTGATGAGACACTGCATATTTTACTCACCCTATTTTGCCTAGGCAGTAGCATGGATCTCAAAGTGTGAGTGGTTTTATGCATGAGGGGTGCACTGTTACTCACCCTCGCATACCTCGGAAAAGAGAAAGAAAAAACAGAATTTCAAGCTTGCCTCTGAACATCTTTCTTGAACAGCCTGAAGTTTAACTCAAACTCCCCCACCCTTTTCTGCAGTACCCACATTGGTTCCAAATTCCACCTTAGTTCCTGCCAAAACAGCTGGAGATATTTGCACTACAGCACATCAGAAGTTCCAGCCAGTACTCTAAAATTCAATATTCTGTTTGTGCCCAACACAGGTACCCATACAGACACAAAAGAGAGTAAAAGAGAGTAAAAGGGATGTTTGAAAAGCATAAGCCACTTTACCTGGGAAAATGTTGTTTTGCATAGATGACTACTATATGTACAAGTAAGAAAACGTAATTAAGGCCCTTCTGGTAAACGTCACACACATGAGCCTTCCATTAAATTCTACAGGAGGTTGATACTGAGGTCTTGATCCTGCCTAGTCCTGCTCCTTGATTTTAGCACAAAGTAAGCACCACATGAAGGGGATAGATAATTTATTTTAAAGATTCTGATCCTGCAAACAGTTTTACATAAATGGACCATCTGCAGAATCAGAAATGCCCCAAGGCCACATAATAAAAATATGAAACAAAATATGTAAAGGCATATTTTTAATACTAATGGCCTCTGCTAATGGAAGTTCTATCATTCCTCTAGAATATTTCCACCTAAATACATTTATGCTTGCAAAATTTAAAATTAGGACATGAAAGTGCATATTACTAGCTCCTCAATCGCAAGTGCTTTTAAGAAAAAATTCTAGTTTACTTCTTAAAGTTAAGTATGGATGAACAATAGCATTTCCATATAAAAAAATAGAACTTCACTGGGGATTTGGATTATTTAGACAAGATAATACCATTTTGCAAAAGATATAATGCAGAAAGCCACAACCACTTTAAAAAATCCAGCACTAGTAGTTTACATCTGTAATATAATCTGGAGCAAATCCTTGGATATGCCCAGTAACAGAAGATTCTTAGTTCCTTCCCTTTTTCAATGTAACATCTACAGTACTCTCCTTTTGATTTACAAGCAGTTAAGTACCTGATCCCAGGATTCGTTAATTTTCTTGACAGTAAAACTGTAAAAAACCCCTGACAGATCAAACTGACATGTCAGAGGATCCACAAGCATAGGGCAGCTTTACATGTCCAGTTTGAACTCAAAAGTACAGAGAAGTTAAATATCTCATAATAATAAAGCAAGCAAATAAATTCCAGACCTGCCATGGAAACACTGACACTTGAACTAACAGCAGCACTTGATCACACTCTAGTCATATATTATTAACTTGAATTCTGCAGTGAACCCGCCCTCATCAAGGTAGCCCAGTCATACCTTCTTACATATTTCTGGATTAATTCTTTGGGACTTCCATTTTTCTCCTGGGTTATAAAGCAGAAAGCACACTGTTTTCACACCATAAGCAGCAACACATAAAACTTTTTAGTCACATCCAAGTATCTTTGGGGGTAGAAAAGTGTCTATAAGCTGCTCTAACAGAAGTCTTTCATAGTAAATAACTAAATCTTGAAACTATCAGTAGCTACCCCAGATTGCTACTTCCTCTGTAGCTGCAGACAGAGAGTGGGAAACTGCTGTGTGTCTTGAGACAGTGTTCCCTCAACTCCAGCAAACATTAGTTGAAGTTAGAGATGTTCAATACATCACATAAACAGGTCTATAAATTCTGGAAGAGTTTTGCACATTACTTACCTGAATATGAAAGACACTTAAGTGAAATGAGGCAGGATAATTAAAGATTGTTCACACTCTACCACAAACTAAGGGCCATTTCTTGTCACACCCTGAAGGCCATGTCTTGTTGCACTTTCTTTTAACCTGAAATCAATAGTATATTGCCATATCAAGTATGCTATGATGATTTTTTTTGTCTTTTAATGTTATACAACCATAAGATTTGGAAGGAGAAAAAGAATCCTAAAAAATGAAAACAAAGTAACCTGGAAACATAAGAAGGAGATGGAGACAAAATTTGCCACCCATCCTTACAGCCCTCTCCCAGTATGCACAGCCAACAACCAGTACACATTTTGGTCATGACAGAAAAACATTTCACAAAGGCTCTCGACGTTTCAAGAGCTACTCAAAGGATTGCATTAAGAAAATTGTATCCAAGCAAAATTATATAGAACTGTTACCCAAAGAACTAACAGAAAAGCTTGAAACATGACGCAGATGTGCAAAGTATCCTGACATTGTTGTCATATTACAAGTCAGTACTTCAACAGCAATGAATGAGATGTAAATATTTACCCTAGGTAGCTAGACTGAAGAATGCAAACAGATTCCACAGATATAATACAATTTGTCAATATCTTTACTGCTGGAAATGGAAATGTTAACTCCAGCATGCTACTGATCTTGAAAGATGAGTATAATCAATTACATTTTTTACCTGTCAGTTATTCATATCATTGCCCTTCTTGCAGGTGACTGCTCCCCTGCCTTCCATTTCTTGTTTCAAGGCACTGAACAACTTTTTATATCGCTTTTCACTCAGTCTTTTTTGCAGATTCCCTACTGCTATCTCAAGTTAATACTGCTTGTTTCAGTACTAGTCTGTTTTCCTCCCTTGTTTTCTCATGTTGTCCACTGTCTGCCATCTCAGAAAGGTGGCCCTTCTGGTCTCTGCACTGTCACCTTAAATTTCACTCTTCCTCACGGTCCACAAATTTTAACCACCTCCTACAACCTGATCCAAAGCTCAGTGAAGTCAGCAAGAGCCTTTCCATTAACTTCAATGTACTTGTGAATTAGGGCCAGGTTCCTGTCCGTAGCTCTGGACTGAAATCTAGCAAGAGAATAAACAGCAAAAGTCAGTATATGGGTACCCTTGTTAATTACAGACTGATACTTGAACATAGCCATGGCAATAGGATACCCTAAGCTAATATCATCTATGACGATGTCCAGTATATTTTCTCCAGTCCTTAGGCAAAGGACTAAGGGTTTACATTGTTGTACCTTTATCTGTACAAATCTGGAGTTATGCCAAAGACTTCTGACAGACCTTGAATAAATAAGCATACACTAGTTCCTGCCAATTCTTTTACATTCTACAAAATGCCTTTCTGTATCTGGCTAGGTAAAACAAGGGAAAGTGTCAGGTTTATGACCCAGGTTAGCGAATCATTACAAAGAAATTCAGAGTTAAAATGGATGTTTAGCCAGAGTGACAGAGTATTCAGAAAGCACAGTGAAAAGTTTAAAGCCGGTATTTTTTTTAATTCTTACTAGTGAGGATGTATAATGCTGTCCTTGTAAGGAACCTCTGTCTAATCCTATGTTATTAATCTAACAGCACTTTGAAGAAAAAGCATTCCAGAAATCAAAAATAACACTGGGACTCTACTTCATTTTTCTTACTTTCATTCATAAACATTTTGTTACTTATTCCCTCTTCATGTTATTCTCCCTGCCTTATATTTCTAAAGCATATTTTTTACAAGGGAAAATAAGAATAAATTACTTTTACCCACCTTTCCTTCTCCTACCACTTTTTAACTTTCTGCAAGTGCCTTGTTATAAAGCCAGTGCCTTTCTGCAATCCCACAGTGCTCCCACCAAGTGGTACAGGGAAATCAGTTCTAACAATTTAGGAGATCCAATATGGTACAATAATTAAGTTACATAACTACTATGTAGAAGATTCTGTTCATGTTATGGGAAAAGCCATAATCATCAGACAGCAACTATCGTCTGTATAAAGCTAAAATATTACACATTTATTACAAGGTATGTTGTGGTTTGAGGCTATTTCAACAGTAATTACAATTCACATTTTTACCCTACACTGTACTAAACAAGGTACTTTAGGAGAAGGGACAAGAGTAACACTGGCTATTACCACATAACCAGTCAGATGACCTTCACTGAGGGGGTGCAGTTTTGAGGGTAGAGGTTTGGGTTTGGATTATGTTTGGTTTTTCAAAAGATATTTATGCTAACACTTATATTATAATGAAGTACAGTCCATTCTCACAGCTTCAGCTATGGGAGGTAAATGTTTTGTAGAAATGAAATCACAGTTGCAACAAGGCTGCTTATGACTTTTTTTTTTGTATTAAACAAGGAGTTAGGACACAGTACATTGATGGGGGTGGAATGTATCAGATCAAGAGAGGTGTATTACTTCTTTTCTGTACTCTGACATTGATATCAGAAGAGAGGACAAAAACAAATGCATTTTCTTTCCAGCACTGAAACATGCAAAGACAAAATGCTCATTACAAGCTGTACGCAGCTCAGAATAGTAATAAAAAGAAATGCCCCAGTGTACTTGTTTAGACTTTTAAAAGATACATATATTTAATTCTCTGCTTAATTCCAAGTTTTGAATTGAAAGATCAATCAGTGAACAGGATCTGAAAGACAGAGAAGGCATTGCTCACATCACATTAAAAGGCATCTTTCAAATGCTGCTGTGGATTTCTAAACTTACACTGAACAGAATTTTTAGTTGCTGGAAATTTGAAATGCAAGATGAACTTGGCCACATTACATGTATTTCCTTTAAGTGGAATTGCAAATATGCAATAAATTGCTGTTTCAAAGAGGCAACATGCAGAATTCAAAATTCTTTGTTTCTTGCAGGATTCTGTTAACCTGTGCATGAAGAAGTATTGAAGCAGTGGTGCAGTGAGAATCACTACAGTGATACAAATCCACAGCTCAAGCATGAGATCCTAGAGGCTGGATCCCTGAGGAGCAACACAGAGGATAGTGTTCTCCAAAATACACCATCTCCTTTAACGAATGAATTTAGTTTTAGGAAAACAGTTGTTCACCAACTTTTTTTTTTTTCTCAGAAGAAAAAAGGCAGAAAGGATGAGAAGAGGGAAGAGGTGGAAAAAGCTTATGCATTATGATGACATTTAGCATGGAGCTGCAAACAGAAAACAAAGGTAAGTATTTTAAATGTGACAGATTTCAACCAGAAACGTGAAAGCATTTTCCCCTGTAAATAACTTGTCAGAGTTGGCTGGGACCAAATTTGGGTTGCAGCTACAGGCTGAAGCAACAGTGCTGAGAAAAAAACCAAAACATTTTTTCCCCCACCCTAACACCCCCCTCCTCTCCCAGTTAGCTAAGTATGACTGATACTTTTGTTTGGCTGCAAGGCAAATATTAGCTAGATCCACATCCACAGTCCCAGATGTTTAGAACCTATCATGGATTAAAGCCATGAAATAAAAATTAAAAAAGAAATTTCAATTTGAAATTTTATTGGCATGTTGCTATAATGGTCAACATTGATCGACAGCAGAGACGTCCATGTACTCTGAGAGCAGCCTTCCTGCACCTCCCCCCTTCCTCTCTCTCGCTCTTTCAGCATTAATGCTATTAAAAGCCAAACAAAATACTGGCTATGGGTGTAAAGAATGCTGGTTTTTTTTGGAATGTTGCCATGGATCCTGCTTCCAGTCGCGTCCCACGGAAGGAAGGTGCAGCCTTCTGTCTCTGTGGCAGGCTGGTCTCCCCGGGCAGGGCAGAAAGAAGATAGCCATGTACTCCTGCTCCTCCCTATTCTTTCCCATCCACTATAGCCAGGTCTTTGATCACCCTCAGTTTGCCACTGGCATCGATCCTGCGCTTCTCGCGTATTAGATCCTCCAGGCTGTGGAACCTCACTGTGTGCACCTTGTTCTCTGCCAAGTGGATCTTGAGATAGTACTGCTGCTGGTGCTGGGTGCCGGCAGCCGCCTGCAGCTCCCCCCCGGCTTTGAACTCCCGTTTCCCGAAGCGGCACCAGGCGGCGAAGCTCTCGGAGTTAGTCCAGCAGATCTCGTCGCTTTTTAAGCCCAGGTGCCCGCAGGCGTTCTGCACCACCAGCTCCGCCACCAGCGGGCGGAAGCGGTACCAGCTATTCACCACCCGGCCCACGTTGCCCGCGGCCGCCTCGTACAAGCTGTCCTGGCGGATCTGCCCCTGGTGCAGGTGGATGATCTGCCCGGCGCCCACGTACACCGCCCAGTGCGGCGGCGGGTGCTCCGACGGGCCCAGGTAGAGCAGCTCCAGCAGGTCCCCCGGCTTGCAGAGGGCAGGCAGGGCTGACACCGAGTAGACGCTGAGGTCCCCAGCCTGGGGGCCGCTGCTGACCTTGGAGAAGATGCATTCCTGGCCGCGGAAAGCGGAGAACTGGGTCTCGTTCAGCACCAGCTGGTGGTGGAGGTGGTGGGTGGGCGTCTCCTGGCCAGGGCTGCCGGAGCCCTTCACGCCGTACTTGTCTGGCTGGCCTCGCTCGTCCAGGTCCTCCTCCTCATCCGAAAAGAAGTAAGCCACCCCGACGCGCAGCTCGTCCTTCTCGATCCCCGAGGGGTCCCCGGTCGGCAGCTCGCTGTAATTCAGGTGGGTGATGCGATCCAGTTGATTTCCCATCAATGACAGGGCGAGGCGAGGGCAGGAATCGCCGGATCTGAGAGAGGGTGGGGTGGGCATAGACAAGAGAGAACAAGAGAGGGGGAGGAGAGTGCAAACGGAGGAAAGGAAAGAAAGAGCGAAAGAAAAAAAAATGAAAGCATATACAAATAAAGACTTCAGCGATTCCATAGTAAGCCCCCGTCCCTCCCCCTCCGTGCAAGGGGTAAACTCCCATCGTGGATCCTTCCCCTGCCCGCGGGGTGCGGGGCAGGGCAGAACCCCGACCCCCGGCGCTCCCCCACGGTCCCGGACCGGCTCGCAGCGCCGGCAGAGGAGGAGGCTCCCGCCGCCTGCAGCCCTGCGCGGGGGGACCGACTGCCCCGGGAGGCTCCGCTGCCCGCCCTGCGAGGGCAGAGGGCTCCGGGGCCCCGGGGAGGGTCTGGCCGGAGGGTCCCGAGCCCTCCCTTCCGCCGCCGCAGCCGAGCCGAGGCTGTGGGGAGGCGGCTGGAGGAGCCCCCGGCTCCGCAGCTGACACCCCTGCCCGCCCGGTGCCCGCAGCCCGACCGGGACCCGGCAAGGAGCAGGAAAAGAGCAGGAGATCTGCATCTGCACCCACCCCCACCCGAGGGGTCCCTCCCGTCCCCCTCCGTACCCGTGAGTCGCCCAGCGCCAGAACCCCCCCAAACTCCTTTAAAGTCGTCCTGTCCCCATGGGCGCCGCAGAAGGAAGCAAACTCCGTCCTCCCCGGCTGCTCCGCCCGCGCCGCTCTGAGCGGCGCGGCCCCTCCGGCAGCCCTAAGTACCGGCGGCGCCGCCGCCGAGCCCGCCCCGCCCCGCCCCGCCCCGTTCATTGGCCGCGCCCGGCGCCGGCGGGGCTGGGCTCCATCACGGCCCGCGGTACTGGCGCGGTCCGCACAGCGCGGCTGCCCCGGGAAAGGACAGTAACGCACAGGCTGCAGCCGCCGAGCCAGCCCTGCGCCGGAGGGAAAAGGAATAAATAAAAAGAAAATTTTGAAAAAAAGTAATTTCCATCCAACTAACCCGTCCGGGTTCAGCAGGTGGGACGCGCATGGGCAAGAGTTGCTCCGTCCCTCGAGGCTGGAAGTGGGTGCCCCTCTGCCACCTCAGCAGCCTCAAGGTGTACCTGTGAGGTCTGAGCTGATGCTGTGGGTTCCCCAGAGGAAAGTCAGGCATTTCCAGAGGGTCTTCCTCTCGCCTCCTGCACCTCCAAGTGCAGGAAGGAAGTGCCTTGCCATTGTTCTTGCTCTAGCCTTGATGTGCTGTTGGAATGTTTGGTGATTGGCATTCGGCGAGATGACTCTGCCTTTTCACATCCAGACGAAGTTGTGGTGGTGGGTTTTCCTCAGATGTGACTGAAGATGTGTGTCCCTAGACGTGCTGTGGCTTGTCTTGAGTAAAAAATGAGACTGCAGTCCATTCCTTCTGAAAATGTGTGAAATCTAAAATCTGTCACCATTAGTAGCTAATAACAGTACACACTTTCACATATAATTTTGCACATGATGGAGGTGAAACTCTGAAAAGGTTAGTTCATTTGACCACCCTTTTTCCATGAGGTTGTGTCAAAGATGGGATTGTAACCTGGTTATTCTGACTTCTTAAGTCTTGTGCTCTAACCATGCAAACTTCTGAAAAGTAAGAATTTAAATATTTTAAGACACTTCATGAAAAAAATGGAATTACATTCTTTGGTTCAGATGTGAGTCATATTAAAGTGCCATTTTTAGCTAAAAGTAAATCTACTTTCTTCACGGTGGAAATAGCTTTGTCATCTCAACATAAGTATTTCTGCTTTTCAGTGTTTCAGTGGATAATATCTCTCTTCACTGCTGCCCTGTTCCCAGTCTTCAGGTTTAATTAACTGCGAACAATAATGCCATCACTTTATTCTTGTGATAGAAGTACATCCTTAAATAAATATACTGAATTTCAGTTCCTTGGGGTATGAGCTGTATACCTAAATTCATGTGGCTCAAATACTGAGTGTCTTAGATAAATGACCCTTTTTGTTTTCCATTCAAATATTGATATAGCTGTCTTTCTAGAGGAACATGTTTTTGTTCTCATAATTTTTTTAACATATGCAAAGGCATCACATCATAAATGGAAAAGAAAAAAGGGTTTGTTTGGTGTCATTCAAAGACTGACATCAGTTATTTTTTCACTGTGGCAATTATATAAATCTGTTGATGGTTACAGACTCCCCATGTCTCATAAACCCAGGGGCTATGACCAGAGACTCACAGATATTAAGCTGATTTACAGCAGTTAAGGATATAGCATTCAGGGTCTGTAGAACTAGAGAGTTAATTTGAAAAAAAAATCTTTTCTAGTATATGCATTTTAAAGTTTCACAGGACTAAGCATAACAGATGGATGTTATTTATCTCTGGAATTGTGTAAATACTTTTCTAATGATTGTCAGAAATTGTATGTTCTTTTACAGCATGACCTTCACTAACTGCAACGTTTTAAGTTAAATTATGAAAACATTCTAATAAGTTTAGAGTTAAGGCTGTAAAACAGTGTTTAAATATTTTGATTTTTTTTTCTGATAACTGTTAATGTGCTTATTGTTAATGCTAGTCCAAATTAAAAGCCATTTTCCGTAGACCTTCATCAACAGTTTCTGTTTTCTAAACACTTTACATTTTTTCCCCTTCAAAATCTGCATCTTTTTAGGTTGCACTCACACAGTTCACACTTCCCACGTTTGCCAATCATCAAGGCTATGTGGAGTAATTTTTAGATAGTTCTAAACAAACAAAACATTATTTCATCCTTTTCATGCAAAATAGTGAAGAACAGACTGCTTCAGCAAACTGCAGGTGCAGAAGGATGGAATCTGGGTGTAAGAAATGCTCTGCACTTCTAACTAGGTGGAATATCTCCTGCCTTCTGTGGTTTTGCAAGTCTGCTCTGCGAGGGTATTCTGTCTTTTGCCGAAGCACTTAAAATCCCTTACAATACACACCTCTCCATGAGCTCTATTCAACACACCTCCAACACCCATTTTCTCATATCATTTCAGTTCTCTTCACTCTATACTGTCTCATCAGTGCTTCATGCTCTACATCCATCTCTCAAAAGAATGACTTTTCCCTCAGTTTCTCTTCAATGACAGTTTTAAAGTAATACTTGCCAAGAAATTGCCTTAAAAAGACCTAAAAATCTAGTCAACCAACAAACCAACAAGCCCCCAAACTTATAAGCATACTTATATATAGCTGTATTTAAAGGACACTACTGGAGATGCTTGTTTTGCCTGAATTAATTTGATTAATAGGTTTATCATCTCCTTTAGATGTTTAACTTAACGGAGTTCATGGGGGCTTATTTAGCAAGGCAGCGAGTGCAGGCCTGGCTGCTCTCAGGTGATGGCACTGGCAGTGCAGCATCACTGTTCACACTCCCATTGAACAGCTTCAGCCTCATTAACCAGGGTCATAATCTCTTCTTGCACCAGGACATGGGAATTTGCAATGCTACTAGCCCTAGTCCGTTGTTACTAACCCTAACATTTTTTTCTGCATTCAGAGCAAAGGAAAGAAACCTGATGACATCTCTGGTTCTGTCCAGATCTACTCTGAGGGAGTGAATTTACATTTTTCTATTGCTATTTTTTCATTTTGTGCCTTTTTCCATCCTCGGCATTTTGTCACTGTTGCATTTATGTTTAATTTAATACAGGGAAAAACTCTTCAAATATGTAACAAAATAGATACCCAGTAGCTTATTTTTTAAAACCTTATTTTTTTAGATGTTCTTATCATCATGCCTTGAGCTGAGTTTCGGAGCCTTGGACCCCTGTTGCTAAAAGTGAAGCTGAAACCACCATTGATTTTAATGAGTGGAGAACATTTTGTGCAGAAAAATTTAGGGAAGCATGTTTCAAAAAAACAACCAGAGATAAAGAAAGTGATGATAAGGGAGGGAACTTTCCTATCTGTTATAAACTTTAGATTGTAGAAGTCAGTCCATTACAGTTCTGTTAATGTTGAATCTCAGCTGTCCAGAAGCTCTTCTCTGTTTCAGCTTGCATTTTGGTCTGCTTATGGGCACCCAGAAATAAAGGGTACCGGGAAGGATCTTCTTCACCTGAAATTCTCCCAAGTGACATACCCTGCATGTACTTCTTCTGTACATATACCTTCATTACGATCTCAGTGTACTTAATGCCTCAGACATAGGATTCCTTTGAGGAACCTGTGATCTGCACCACAACAAAAGTAAATGGTAAAGGTGCTCACTTTTGGCAAACAACTTTGCACACATATTATCCACATATCACGTAGGACTAAATGTTCTGTTCTGGGATACTGTGGGTAAAAATTTGCTCTGCTGTTGGGTAAACATATGCCTTGCTAGTCATATAGCAGCAGGCATATCACACAGCAAAGTACTGTTTCTCCATCTAACTAGTCTGGAAGAGCCCTGAGATTTTAGATAGGCTGAGGAAGCTGGATCTGTTCAGCCTCGAGACTACTGAGGGGGACCTCAAGTATCTGAAGGGAGGAAGTCAGGCTCTTCTGAGTGGTGCAAAGCAATAGGACAAGAGGCAACAGGCAGAAGCTGATGCACACGAAGTTACACCTGAACATGAGGAAGAACTTTATTGTGTGGATGACGGCACACTGGAACAGGTTTCCTAGAACGGTTATGGAGTCTCCCTCAATGGAGTTATTCAAGAACCATCTGAACTCAGTCCTGCGCCATGTTCTCTAGGATGACCCTGCTTGAGCAGGGAGGTTGGACCAGATGACCTACTATGGTCCCTTACAACCTTACCCATTCTGTGATTCTGTCATATTGTCCCCTTAGCTTAGGACAGCTTTTGGCATTTTTATCCAGTGATGGTAAAATATAAAATGTGAAAACTCACTCAGGAAGATAATTGTGGTCACAGTTTTTCCTGTTGCCTCTTCTATTGGCTTCTGGTGATTTCATGATTCTTGCATTCACAGGGTCACTTGTAAGTAAAATTGTTCAGGAGCTGTTCTCTGGCCCTGAGGTACACTATAACCATAAAATTGTCCATCTAAACTTTCTAAACTTCAAAACCAAATGGCTGCATCCAAACTGCCTCTTAGGTATTCCTAACCCATTTTAATCCCTAAGATATATGGAAGAATAGTATCTGACCTGTGCCAAAGCTTTTCAAAATCTCATGCTGCCTTGTATCAGTAATTCTTCGCTGGTCCTTGGACGTGTGACCTGGCCCTGTGTAGCCAGCTCTTTAGACTCTACCCAGCTACTGGGGAAGCCCCATCGCTTTAAATTCTCAGGCAGCAGCAGGGCAGGATGCTGGGTAGGGGTAGAGTTTGCGGAGCTGGGGGTGCCCTCACCCCTAATGTGCAGCTCCCCCGAGCCCTGGCAAAGGGAGAGAAGCTGAACCAGGGCCAGCTGAGGCCAAGCCAGGGCAGGTCATGGCATTAATGCCAGGCCATCCCAGCTTGGGCAGCCTGGCCCAGGCTTGGGCCAGAGCTCTGATGCAACTCCCAAGACAGGGGCTGGAGCCCCATTCAAACCTCCTCAGAGCTCTTCCTCATTAAATTTGCTTTTCTCCTGGACATCTTATCCAGAGTTCATCTTATTGGAGCTGATCTTGAACAGAGGTAGCCAACCCCAAGGAAGTCAAGAAAGAACTTGTAGATCTTGCTGCAGCACTGACAGTTGCATCATATTCATTCACTGGAGTATGAAAAAGAGATAGCTGACGGACTAGATTTCATTTAGATGTCTGTCTCTCTGCACTAAGTGGAAACTGAACTGAATGCATAGGGGTTTTTTTTAGGAGGCGGGGGAGGGGGAAAGAGGGGATATTATATCTTAAATTACCACTACATGCAAAGAAGCCTTCCCCAGGTTTACAACAATATCCTTTATAAACTTTTGAAGAATTAGATGTTGATGAGCATGCAGTTAGATCAATTAGAAATGAATCTTATTTCTTGAACCTTTTATTTCCTGGATTACTGCCTCAAAGTTATTTTGAACATTCCAAAATGCTCTGGCATGCCAACGTTTTCATACAGAGACAGAAGAAACTAAACAACACCACCACCAACATCAAAACCTTCTAAGCAGACATGACCACAGTAAAATAGGGTAAATTTGCTTACTCACAGCAGAATATTTACACTCACACAAGCTTGTGTTTCGTTTGGAAGCATAGTCTAAAAGTTCATAATATTTACATAAATTTTGTTTTTATCTGTGTTATGAAATAATATAAAATATACTTTACCCTTGTGGTGAACTTAACCAAGTGATTGTAGCCACATAAACTACATATTTGAAGCTAAGAATTTGAAAGATCTTGGTAAAGTAAGCTTGATCTTAAATTTGATGGTTTAATCATAATTGGTCCAGGTATATTCTGTATAATAAAGGAATTTTTATTCAGAGTTTGCATTTTGGGGTTTTTTTTGTTTGTTTGCTTGTTTGTTTGTTTTCAGTAAAGACACAGTTTCACATTATATTTAATCATGAATAAGAGGATTCCAGTTGACAGCAAACTTTCACCCCAATTACGTACAATTGCGTACTCCCTCAGCGTCTTTCATAGATGGTCTTGTGATCATGTAGTTACGGGGCGAGTTTGAATCTCCAGCATCTCTATAACAAGATGTTGAATATCTGCCAGATGAAAAACATCTTTTTTAAAGGTGTTGGTACTTCATAGCTGGTACTGTGAAACTGAAACAGTCACGAATATGGGTCCCTTCTGAATACATGATTTTGACATGCCCTTAATAAAGGTGGTTACATTGTTCTGTCTGTAAAAGGAAGATGATAATGGCCGTCTAGTAGGAAAATTTCCAGTCTCCGCTAGCTCTAGCTACGAATAAATCTAGAATAAAAATAACATTGTAACTTACAGGGAAAAAAGTATCTCCAGAAACCAGTGCAGCTTCAGAAAATAAGCTGACAGAAAAAGGAAAGGTAAAAAAAAAAATTAAAAAATATTTGTAACTCTCTTCTTATGCAATCTTATTAGGTGAACTATATCATGTGGCAAATTGACTTTTTTGATGTCTTCAAGTAACATTTTGCAGTTGCAGGCAGGGTGTTCCTAAATCAGTTTTATAGATTGGAAACGTTTTTAAAAAGATCAGACTATAAGGAATAAAGTAGTGGTTTCTTCACAAAAATGACATTTTCAGTTGTATGACTCTCCACTGATGATGTATTAACTCTGTCCCTAAATGACCTAATGAGAAATACATAATAAATTTGTATATAAGTGCACAATGGTTACTTAATTATGATTATTTTTAGCTTTTTCCCAAGCTACTGAAAGAGAAAAGATTTCTTGATTTCCCCTTTAAAACTAGAGAAATTGTCCACTATACTATCTTTTTTATTTTTTTTTATCATTATTTTTTAAATTGAAAAGCTCTAGGCAACTTAATATCTGCTTGCATGTATAATAACGGGGTTATTTCCTTGGCTTTTTCCATTTTCATATGTGCTTTGGGATCCTTTATTAAGTCATTGTTCTGTAACTATATTCTATTATAATTCTGCTCATTTTTAATAATATGTATGATATTTCTGCTGCCCTGAAGGACTCCCATGAAAATTAAATGTTTAAATAAAATGAGCATCCAATGCTTCTTTCTATTACGCTAGTTAATATTTTATAAAATATTTTTTATCTGTGAGTCTTTCAATACCTGAACTCGAAAATTACTTTCTAAATGTTATAAGCAATAACAAATGCCCCTTGACTGAATAGCAAAGAAGAAATTCAATCTGTGTGACAGTTGCTATTCATAAACAGTTTGAGCTTCACTCTCATGGTTTATGATGTTAGCTGAACCCTTTTGACTGAGTTACGGAACTAGATTCAGAAGGGAATCACCTTGCCACATATAAATACCTTTTGGAGGGAGCTTCTATTTTTCTTTTTCAAATACAGAACTCAGTCCTGGAGACCTAAATAATTCAAAATTTGTATCAATTCTATGCCCAGACCAGCATCATGCTGCCTATAATACAGAACAGACTGTCATGAGATACATGCAGTTTTCTTTGAATCCAATAATATTTCTGTCTGCATTCAAAGAAAGAATATAGCCATAGATGCTTAGAAATGACAAATGTATACAATTAGAATTAATTCCATTTGCTAAGGTGTATACGTACTGAGTAAAATCATTGAGATTGTAATTTGATGCTATTAAAAATAAGTTTCTGCTGAACAAAAATTGAGTAGTCCAAATTTGTAATTTCAATACTACTTCCAATAGTAATTTCAAAATGACATTTTCCCAGTCTCTAAATAACCTTTGGTCTATTGAGTACTGTCTATTCATATATCATTCTTTCAACTAAAAGTCTGCCAAACCTAATTGACTCGCACGTTAACCCTTTTATCTTAATACCTTTTTCTTTGGTGATCATGTCCATAGAAACCTCTTGTTTACAGAAGGTTTTTTAAAAGATGTAGCATACTAAACTTTAACCAACTACTTTATGTATAATGCATAAATGAGTGTAGACTACAGCTCATTTTACTTCGCTGTGTTGTTCCTTCAATAATAGCGTAAGTAAAAAGCCATGCAAATTTTATGTTTATCCCTAAGTTTAGAAGATGCAGCATGATTTGAGTATACTCAGGACAAGTTGCATAAGGTATAACAATAGTTTACCTTAACTTCTTCCTCCCCCTATAACAAAAGCAGAAATTAATTTGATTTTAGTAGCGAGAAAACTGTACTGAAAAGGAAAGGAAGAAAATCTGACTTGAGACAAGATTGGTTTTGTACCTATTTGTTTTACTCTAAGCCCTGGTACAAAGTACCTGTGTCAGGTCATTGAGAGCTAGGCTGGTACCATCAATTATTATTTAAAGAACTAGAAGTACTTTTCTGTTTAAAACATGGGCATGTTACTCACTTAGGTGTGAAAATCCTGGGTTCACTTCATTATGTACCCACAGTGGTTTAAAACTGTCATTCAGTTTATCTACTAGCAAAGACATACTATGGGCTATCTGGCTGTTTTGCAGTTATCATGTTGTGACCTTGTCCTTGTTAAGAAAATAATTCAAGGCAACACGAACAAAACTTTTAACTAAGAGATGTTAAGAGTACTCACCTAAAGGCAAAGAAACCCGCGTTCCTATTTCTGTAGTTCAAAGACTATTTAATGTAAAAATGGAAATAGCCTTGAGATGAGAATGTTCCTCCAAAAATAGGTGCTTCCCTCTTTCCTATAAAACAGAAAAAATAACTGGATCCTACTTTCCTGGTATCTGGTTTCGGATTTCACTGTTGATTATAGGATGGGTGGTCAAGTGCATCACAATTTGTGGCAGGCATGTTTTAAAACCCCATGATTCTGTGTTGTGCTCAGGCTTGCAGAGGATGGTTGGTGTTGCAGAACACAGCACAGAGCCCTGGGGAGGATCTCCAGGGATTTAGCAGGAGTTCACAGCATGCCCCTGTTGAAAGGTGCACTCAGGAAACTTCAGGCATGCCTGTAATGAGAAGCACTAACCTCTTGTAAACTCAAATCTGCAATCTCTCTTGGGTTTAAGTGCCTCCAAGTTTTGGCAGCAGCTGCTGCTTTGCTTGTCAGAATTACAGTTTCTACCTAAACATCTCCATTTCCTCCAAATCCTTCTTTAGATGTTTAAATCCATTATTGAATCTATCCCTTAATCTCTGTACTGCTTACCATCACCTATATAAATGGGAATATTTGTGCTTTTTTCACCTCACTTTACCTTCTGTGTTGCCTGATAGCAATTATATAGGACAAGGGCTGTCTCTTCGTTCACAGTAATTCTCAAAAGTCTGTTTCTTTTGGGGACTTTTCAGACCTTTATTGGGATACAAATTTGTATGAAATGAGTTGGGTGCTAAGTAATATAGGAAACGTAGCTATTCCTTACTAGAAAAAAAAAAATCTGTGGCGATGTGAGATGGAAATTTAGGAGATGAAAGACAGAAGTGCAATGTCAGTGCTGATCTGGGGAGACAGTGTAACACTGTTGATGAAATAAATGATGTTAATACATCTCTGCGGGGATGCGTGAGTGAAGTACAACAAATATGGGATATGGGGGTACTGTTAAGCACAAATAAATTTAAATAATGTAACTGAATGCTCATTTCATTTCACTTGCCTGTTCCTTAGATCATGATTGATGTTTTACATACAGTGCTGTAATAATTATATTATTTTGGATGTCATCAAGTTTAGGGGATAATCATCCACAATATAGCTGAAAATCTAGGTGTGAAAGCATGGCCCATGCAGCCCCTCCCTGTGCGGTGTTTGCAGTGTGAGAGAATTGCTAATGATAAAAGGCCTTTGAAGACTCTGATCCCTGGGATAAGCTTGTAGAGATTGTTGTTCTGTGACCATTTCGTAGGGAGATAATCACCTGAGGCTGAGATGGTAATGCCATGTCCAGAATATGATGAAATTTACAATTATAGAGCTCTATATGGCCAGTGGTTCTTTCAAAACTTTACCTGACATTAAAAAAAAACACCCTAAAGAAAAATTTGACCTATGAAAAAAGTAATTTTCGATTGAGTCAATGTTTCTGACCTGAAGAGTGAAATTTTTTAAATATGCACTTTTTTAATTGGAAAAAGGCGATAATTAAATATGAAGCATAAGTGAGTGGAAAGTGAAATTTTCTTTTGAAAGATGAAGCTTTTTTCTCCCTAGTTATAAAGACTAAATGCTAATGTCAAAACAAAATATTTAGAATCTGCAAAAATGCTGAATATTTTTGGACTGAAAGGTTTTGCTGAATTTAACTTGGACTTGAAAAATATTTTTGACGACTGAGCAATATATTTCTTGCTATGCAGAGTATTTGCCAAAAGAAAAAAAAACCCCAAACCAGATAGCTGTTTTAAATAAAGCATCCTGACAGCAGCATGTGAGCTGTGTTTATAAGTATAGTCATATGTGATATGGACACATGAAATGCTTTTCCAGACCAGAAACTGTTAATTCCTGGCAACCCTGGAGACACCTATACAGGAGAACTGGGCTTTGATAACCTACCCTTGCCAAATATGATTAAGCCTTATTATGCGTCTAGTTGAGGATTAGAGATAAATGAAGCTACTAAAGAGGAAAGAGTCTGCCACAACCCAACTGTATTAACTTAAACTGAAAATGGTGTAATTCAAGTATGTTCATCTCAGCTTTAACTGGGCTTATTCTTAGTGAATAATTTATTTGACACATGGTTTCTCTTTCTTCTCTTTTCCCTTCTGCTCACAAACAGCTTATGACAAAATAGCTATTTTATCAAATGTATTAATTGAGCAAAATTGTTTTGTTGAATAATCTCCATTAACAGAAATTGCTTCTTGTTTTCATATTAAATTTCTGGATTATTACTTGGGCTCATGAGCAGAGGCTTGTAAAAAGTATTTAAAGTTTGAAAATGTTTGTGGCACACAGTTCAAGTTCCTCTCTTAAGTCCTCTTTGTAAATGAAATAGTGGGAATTTTTATGGTTTCAGGATAAAGTCCCATCTGTACAAGATAGCTGGGAGAAAGATAAACCAAATCACATCTAAAGGAAAAATTAATAAATATATATTTTTAAACAAAAAGAATTAACTCTTAGGAAAAAAAGAGAGAACAATGCAATGTAATACTCTGTGTATTTTATGGAACAGTTAAATAAAGCCATTGATTTCTATATAGTCAAAGAAAAACTAAAAAGAAACACTTTCATATATTCATTATCTAATCTGCACCCTTCCTCAGCAATATCTCTGCAAGTACTGGTAGCTCATGTACAGTCTTTTGAAGGTCTTTACAATTCAAGGTTCCATAACCTCCCAGAAAATCTATTTCAGCACTTCACTGTTCTTACTATTGTATTACTGTTTTCTAATATTTTAATCCTAATTTCAAACATTGTTGCAGTCTAAACCAATAATTTCTTGTTCCCTTAGTTCATGGAGAATAATTTATTCCTTCTCTCTTACTTTCAGCCTTTTATATATTTGAAGAAATTCCCCTTTTTAGTCTTTTTTTTTCCTTAGGTTAAAAAATCATAATTCCTTCATGGTTTTTTTTCTTTCCAGTTATGTTTTCTAGAATCCCAGTTGTTCTTACTATTCTACCGAGCTCGCTTTAATTTTAAATCTTTCACAAACTGCGGTGCCCAAAATTGGAAAAGGAAACCCAGCTGAGGCTTGAACAGAGCAGAGAAGAATTGTTTGCAGGCTGTCTGACTATTCCTACCTTTTATTATGGACTATGTCTTTCTGTGTCATGGTGTTCACATTTAGTGTTCACATTTAGATTGTCACCCAACTACGCCTTTTTTTTTTTGAAACTGTTACAGTATCAAGTAATTTCCCACATCCCTGTTTCTGACCTTAAAATTCTGGACACTGGGAGTCGTGAATTGCTACAACTTATTGCCCTGGTGATTATATTCAGAAATTCTTTCATCTTAGCAAAACTATATATCTATAAATCTTTTGTTGACAGAGCAAGTCCTTCTGTATAAACTGAAAACCCTGAAGAGAAGTTAAACTCTGCAGAGAGAGATGGAATAAGATTTAAGTAATAGATGGTCCACTACAGAGGAAAAATTGGCTTGCCATAGCTAGTGTCGAGTAGTTAGCATTCATTGAATCTTTTTCGAGGTAAAAATAATTTGTGGAAGTGGAATGAAAAAGGAGTTGTGAACATAATGACTGTAAAAGCTTTCAAGAATGGAATATGTATTCATGGAAATTATGAGTAATGTTTGTCCAGCTGTATTCTTATTCCTAGGCAATTAAGATTTCCTGAATTACACTATTTGGAAGGAGTAAGATTTAGCAGAAGGGGTTTTTTTTCCATCCTAGACTCATGGAAGTGGTAGCTGGAAGGGTGTTAAGGGTTCAAACAAAGGAAGATAGTGTTGGGAGGAGTCCCTCAGAGAATTTTTCTCACCCTACCAACACAAAGGTTTGGGTGTTGAAGTGCCAGGACTGAGAACAAAGGAGTGGCTGATGACTTCAGGTTCCAACTGAATGGTGGGGTGGAGGGGAGAAACAGAACCCCAGCACCTGGGAGGGGGAGAGGTTTTTCCCTGTGTGCTGGCTTGACTTTCGGTTTTGGGCAGCTGCAGGAAAGGAGCCACTGCTTGCTAAACTAGTGAGAGCTCCTTCTGACTGCTCCTGTCCTTCCTCCCTCCATCTCTGGGCACCCTGAGCTTCAGAGAGAGAGAGAAGAGTCATAGGTTCTTCAGGACACACTGCAGACCTTTTCTTCCT
Organism: Hafferia zeledoni; assembly: GCA_035583235.1. Classification (NCBI taxonomy): domain Eukaryota; kingdom Metazoa; phylum Chordata; class Aves; order Passeriformes; family Thamnophilidae; genus Hafferia; species Hafferia zeledoni. The sequence continues at coordinate 103,896,331 of JAWWEV010000115.1, read as the reverse complement.
AGGGACCGACTTGGACTGAAAGGAGATTCCTGGGAATTATTACCACTCCTCAGCTCCCAGCTTTTCCTTCTTTTTGAAAAAAGGACAAGGAGAGAGAGAGAGGCTGCTTTTCCCCCACGAAAAAGGCTCCATCCTGTACCACGTGAGTTCGCTCTCTTGTCTCTACCTCTCTGGGAAAAGACTGAGAATTCACCTTGCAGCCAGATGAGGTGTGACACTGACACTCTTCATCAAGCTTCTCACAGGACTCCGGAGATGCACCTGTGAACAGTCAGGATGTTTTCATCAAAACACTGGACTTGTGAGATATGGATTATAACCAGTTAGAATTGTAGTTTAATGGTGTGAAATTACTTTAGCCAATTAGCATGTACCTTTGACCATATATAAATCTTTTGCAGTGTATCAATAAATGGCTTAGGCCATTCTGCCTAAATCATACTGATTGTTGTGTGGTGTTCTAGATCCTCTGTGAAATATTCTTTCTTTAGTTATTCCTCTTCACATGCAGAATTTAGTACTTCTCCTTTTTGAGCTTCACAAAGATTCTGTTGGTCCAGTCTTCACTTTTCTCAAAGCCCCCAGAGGTGAATCTGTATCATCTGATGTGTCAAACAGTTTTTCAGCAAATTTCCTGAGGGAACATTCTGCCTCATCATCCAGGAGAAAATATTGAACTTCTTTCAAACCCTAGAGTATTTGTTTCATTACCAACCTTTATACCTCAAACCATTAAATATTGCCTTAGAACCCAGTGCTGCAGCCAGTTTTCAGCCCAGTTAAAAGACTATTTATCCCACCACATTTTCTCAGCCACAGAAATGTGGTGGAAAGCATTTTCAAATGCGTTAGTGGAGTGAAAGTTACAGGGAACTGTTACCTTTAATCTTCCTGGTCCCATTTTATCATAGAAGGCAATCATGTTGGTCAGGTAGGATTTGCCTTTGTAAATCTGTGCTGATCTTGATTGCCTTCTTGTCCTTTGCATGCTCATAAATGGAAGCTAGGAGGATATACATCCTCCATCCCACCAGGGACTGTACTTGGTGTGTCCACCTGAGAGTTCCCTGGGTTGTCCTTCTTACCTTTCTTAAATATAGGCATGATTTGTCATTGCTGTGTTTTTAATAGTTAGGAAACAACTTTATAATTACATTGGCCAACCCTTCGATAGCCTTGGGCCTCTTTTCAGGCTCTGTAGATTGAATAATCTAGTTTCTAAGTAATCCCTTGCCTGTTGTTTCCCAACTATTCCTCTTGCCAAACCATGCTGGTATGAGCAAGCTTGTCTGGTAGGGCTGAGGAAAAACCAAAGAATTTCAGTTTTCCGTGTCATTCAATGTCAGATTATCATCCCCATCCATCAGCACGCATTCATTTGGTTGCTGGCTTAATTTTTCTCCATTACTTTTACAAAAATAGGTACCTAGGTCTACAAGCATGTTAAATGATGCACTACTGCTTACATTAGTAATCATGTGACATCTCCTTACCAGAAGTGGTTTCATTATGTCTAAAAAAATTACCCTGCTGTTGTGTTGTTTTGTGGAAGAGAACTAATATTGGTAAGCTTTATGATATTCAGCATTTCAGAAATAAGGGAGTTGGTATTTCAGATTGGATGACAATGTTAAGTGGATACTTTCTACACTGTCTTCTTTGACCATCATTTTGCTAATAGAATATTAATTAACCACACAAGAGATTCTGGTTCTTTTCCTTCTACTTTGGTGTCTGGTTAACATCATCCTGGTCCAGCCTTTTCCCCTTGGCCATGGGCAAGCAAATGTTGTGCAGACTTGTGATGTGCAGGAACCAAGAGGGATGAAGTGTGTTCATTCATTCAGTTGGGATGACTCAACATCCTCAGTCATTCTGAGGCCTAGAACATGTGCAAATCTATGCACAGCACTGAGAACTGTGTTAGGTCTAAACAAATTCTAGCAAGATTTTGTCCAGAGTATGCAGTCATGGGGTTATAATTTTCTATTTATGTTCAAAGCTGGTCAAATTTCTTTTTTTTTTTTTTTTAAAGATGGTTAAAAGTACCCTGACTGTCACTATGATGTCGGGTTCAAAGCATGGTTTGTCTTTATAAACAGATAGTCAACACTTTTTAATGTTATTTTCCTCTTAATTCAATTCCCTCAAATGGCTGAGTTGTTTGATTGAATATTGCCCACCAAAGAATCAGCCTCAGGCAGGCATCTGTCATAGAAAATTTAATCCCAATTCATTAACATTTTGCAAAATTATAAACTATGAAAACAGGAATTTGTAATATGAAGTGTCAAGGAGCCTCAAAAGTACATTATGTTACTACCTTCCTGTACCAATAAATTACTGATGTGATTGGATATTTAATAACGCTCTTGAACTATAGACTTTTTTCATAAATAGATGCAATAATTTGGCTCCAAAGTGCTCTGGATTTTGTGTAGTTCTTTGTTACACACCTCGGAACAAAAGATCGGTAATAAAAGTGAAATGGCAGTTTAAATTCAGAATGCCCATGCTTTTGTGTTTTGATGTCTCAGCTTTCATGCTATTTTTATGTTGTTTCTTTCATCTTTAATTTTACCAAGAGATTCATATTAGATGCATTATTAATCCCTGTAACACTGCCTTCCCTTTTTCTCCACAGTGTGAGAGATTTCTGGCTTTAGCAGAAATAATAATGTGTGAGATTATTTTCTACATTTAATATGCAAATAAACAAATAAACAATATGTGTTTTCCAAAATTTCCACACATTGTAATTTTCTTCCAAAGATTTCACTGATGCATTAGGACTGAAAGGCATAAGCAATCACCGAAAGCTTTTAAGCAATGATTTTGGTTGTGTACTTTATAACCTGAGAATTCTCAGCATGCAGCACATTATAACACATACTGCACTGGAAAATAAACAGAAAAGTGCTGTATGGTAACCGGACTTTCTATAGGGGTTTGACATAGATTAAATGAAACACAATTCCAATATGTTGACTAACTACAGAAGAAGCAATTAAATGTCTCACTGATGATGGTTAATTGGACCAATTAGAGAATGTGTTTTAAAACATAGCTGGTAAAGTTATGATGCCTGTGACAGAGAGGGAGAGGCAGGAGGAAGGGAAATAAGGGATTGTGAATGGCTAATGGAAAGACTGGTAGTTTGGGAGCTGGGGGTTTCCTTGGCTGTTGGGTAAAGGGGAAGCTGATTGCAAATACTGTTCTGCTTCAAATTAAAATGTGCATCATATAATTTTGATTGTTTTATTTATTCTGTAGCCAGTATCAGCTGCACAAACTGGTCAAAGAAAAAGGAGCAGGATGCCTAGTGAAAGTCTGGCCCATAGTATTTCTACATAACTACAATAAAAAGGGTACCCATAGACCTGATGACAATTACCAAAATCACCTGATGGCCATCAGACTTCCACTGCAGCCAGGGAGCAACAACAGTAATCCACGTAACAAAAAATTAATACTGAAGGAGTATTTTGGGCCCAAGCCATCAGCTAGCAAAAGGTGACGTTTTTCTGTAAGGTAATGTATCACCTTTGTAGTGGACATTAGGAACAGTGGTAATTCCAAGGGTTAATGTTTCCTGAGATCTGTTAGCAATTTGGAATGTGTCATTTGAAGCAGTGCTGCAGGTCTTCTCCTACTGGCCTTCCACAGAGACGGAGATGCGATGCTGCTGTAGGCATAAGGCAATTCAGCTGCTCCTCTGAGTCAGCCCTGAAGCTGGAAGGACTGAGAGATATGGTTGAGCCTCAGCGAACATCCCCCTTCCACACAACCCACTCTGGCCACACCAAAAATAACAGCCCCTCAATGTTTCTGGATCTGTTTTTCTGGGTACCAAAATTTGGTTCAGATTTCATTACTATTTGTATTCATAGCTAGAAATGAGAAGGGACTATGTTAACAGTGTAGTTCCTCTCTTCTTGGAGTAGTGCATTGTGCTAAGGTCTGCCTTCCAAAGACCAGTCACTGATGCTTCAGAGCACAGCACAGAACTACAAAGTGTGTTCCATGTTCTAAAAATGAAAACTAACTTGAGTTATGCTCTCACTGAACAAACGCATTCATCTCAAGGCACAAGAATTGCTGCGTTTTCTTTAGCAATGGTATACGGAAATTAAAGTGTTCATTATGTTTCATTTGCTCTCTACAGGTAATATATTGCCACAGATATTTCACAGAATATGCTGAGTTGGAAAGGACCCACAAGGGATTTGACTGGTTTATTTAAAAAAAAAAAAAGTTCCAGCATAATTTGAAACACTCATGAAAGTGGTAATTTTTCCACAGTTTGGTTAGAAACAGGCTAAATAAGAGTTTAAACTGAGAAGAGAGATTGATGTTAATTGTTTTTAAATAACATACTTTAAGCAGCACAGTTTCAAATAACACAGAGGTAATCACTGTAGTGTGTAAACTAGATTCTTTTTTTTCAGTTAGAAGTTATAACTCCAGCTCAAATTGAAAAAAAAAATCAGAAGAATTACTTCCTTTCATAATAAGGCAGTTGTACTGCGTCTGAGTAGGATAGAGTTAATTTTCTCCATAGGCGCTCATATGGTGTTATATTTTAGATTTGTTTCCAAAACAGAACTGCTAATGCATAATTTTTTAGCAGTTCAGGGCTCAAGGCTCTGTCTGGTTCTCATTGTGCCCCACTCCAGAGACCAGACTGGAGGGTGCACAATAAGTTGGAAGGGGAGATAACTGGGCAGATGTCCTCAACTATCCAAAGAGATTCCTTGCTCAACAATAAGAGGGAGTTTTAGGGAGGTTAGCCATCTTTTCCTTGCGAACTGGCTGAGCATTATTCTGCCCATGGGAGGTGGTAAGTGATTGCCTTTGCAACACTTTTTTTTTGTTTGTTCTCTTTTCTTCCACAATTGCTTAATTTATTAACCTTTTTTCTTTTTTTCTTTTTTTTTTTTTTTTTTTTTTTATCTTGACCCCGAACTTTTCTTGTTTTTTTTCTTCCTTTCCTCATTCCCCATCCCACTGGGAGCTAGGGAAGTGAGCAATGAGCTGTGTGGTGCTCAGCAGACCACCAGGGCTAAGCTAGAACAGAAAGTATAGAAAGGCAGTGGCAGACATTCCTTGTTATTAACTTGTTTCATGGGCCAGTACTGAATGGGTATAAATGTCTGTGTCCTCCTTTATTTATCCATTGCAAGGCAATGGAGATTAGTGCTGTTGGTTTCAGTAAAACTACTTTTGACTCAAGCTGTTCTACCTGAGATGAGATTATTGCCTGTTAAGGTTTCAATTAGGTTTACTCTCATTGTACTTCTCTGTAAAAAATATTTCACAACTGAAAACAAAGGTAATTGGGTATAATTCATGATTCATGGCACAAACACCTGCTGTTCCAAGTTGGGACTAAAAAAACACTAGGAGATATGTTAACACAATGTGAGACAATGTGAGACAAAGGCTGAGAAGTTGTAAATGGCTGTAGTGCCATTGTTTTCAGTTTATACACATGCATTCAGCCTTGTTTATGTGTGTTTAGATTGGGATTCAGCAGAGTTAATATAAATTTTTTAATAAGAAGTATATGCATGAACCAGCTGGAGCTGGTGCATTCTGTTCATCTTGGTTTTGTTGCTGCAGCTGATATTTCTCATACAATAAACAAGCACTGTTAGAAAGGTCCTCTTCTTAAAATTTTAATAGAATTTAATCCATAAATACTTCTCTAAATACCTCTGTTTTACTAATCATAATGGAATACATTCACTGCAGGAGTCATAAAACAGATGAGGCAGGGAAAATGTTTAGTGAACGTTAGAACTAATAATCATAATGATGCTACTAGAGCAGTTGGAGCACAGCACACAAAGACACAGCAAGATGCTGCCATAAACTGCACCCACTCTACACAGAGTAGTGGTAATCCAGGATTGTATAACTGGTATTACAGGCTGCACTGGACTTGGTGTCTGCCTCTGGGATTGGTTTGTGTTAGCAGAGCCAGAAATGACATAAATGTCTATTTGATGTTTAGAATACTTCCTCTTTGTCAGCATTCATTCTCTTTTTTGACTCCTTAAAGTGCTTAGAATGAAGCTTTTTGGTTTATCATCATCCTCTTCTTTGTTCTTTAGCTTCAATTTGTGAAAGAAAGAAGGCTCATCTTTTCTATTGCCTTTGGAGGTGCAATAGTCAGTAGACCAGCAGTGTTTTACTGTATCAGGTACATCACCCAAGGCTGCAGAGCTATGCTGCTGACTTACCTGGCTGTTGGGTATTAGGTGCTTTTATAGAGAGGCACACTTGATATGATGTCCCTTTTTGCCAGAAAACCCAGAAATATAAATAATTTTAAGTTTCTGAATGTGTGAGTGAAGAATCAAGAAAAATAAAAATGGAATAAACTCCTAGCATGAAAGAAACAAAACACATTCAAGCCTGTATACATTTAGTTCATAGTTCATAATTTTGGATGACTGATTGTGTGTACGTTGCATGCATGAATGTGTGTATTCATAGACATTACATGTATGTTAGGAGACCAATGGAATTGCCACCAATTTAGGAAGCATTTTAGCCTGGAATACATTCAGAAGAATTTACAAGCTGAGATTTGCTGGAATTTATGGATAACAGCAACATTACTTAAATTAGCAGCAAGACCAGTCATGCTGCAATATGGAAGATGGTAAAAGAACCTAAATAGGCTAAATTAGAATAGAATATCTTATTAAAACATAGAACTACAAAGGAAGTGTTCACTATGAATTAGGTGTGTCCCCAGCCCCAAGGAGATGTATCCTTAAACCACCAGTCTGTTGATCCCAAATATCCATGTTTACTTTAAGCAAAAATATCTGTGAAGGCTTTGTTTTACTATGCAGAAATTAATCCCAGATTTGATCATGCATAATTAACTAATGGTGACCTATACTTCATAAGATTACCAATGCTGATAGTGTCATAAATAACTGATAACCTGACAAATAATACAGTATAAGTTTAATTAGTGCACAGCACCGTATGCCTCCGGAAAAAAAGAATGTGTTTCAAAGACCCTGTTTTCCTAACCCTGATTGATGATTCCTTTTGAGTTTACTGACAGCTCAAAGCTGGGATCAAAACTTGTGTCCTTGCTAATGTCTTGTATTTATTGAGTTATTGTGTAGAGTATTGTAACTATTCTAAAGTAATGATGACTATGGGTTTGTGGCTTTATGTAGTTTTTGTTTGGTTGTTTGGTTTGGTTTGGTCTGGTTGTTTTTCATCCATGACAAAAGACATTTTTTTTTTTTTTGAGAAATAAACTAATCAATTAAAGTGTTTAGTATAACAGTAGATCAAACAAATTGTTAGATTCTGACAAGGAAGACAATACATATGTTCAGAAGAGAACTGGAAATAAATGAAAAGTGAAGGTGAGGGATGCAGGGAATTTCAAATCTAGGTTATAACATAAAATAAAACAAAACATGCTTAGACAAACAAAACCTAACTAAAGAGTACTCTGTTTTCCAGACTGAAGTGGTAGTATTTTGTATTTCCTTGTCTTTCACTTCTCAGAAGTGACTATATTTAACACAAGTTTCTATTCTAGTTATTTAAAACACATTAGACTACCTGGTTTCATTTTGAGTTAAGGCTTTCTTCTGCCTAAGGCTTTCTTCTGCTCCTGTTGCAATAATGGATAAAATTCCTAAACAGCAAATCTTGGTATGGGACTGGGACTTGGAAAAAGACTAAATAAAGTTAAAATGAATACAATTCAAGAGTTAGTATTTTTATCACTTTATCTATAGTGGAAAAAGGGAGAAAGGCTTCATGGTAAGAAGAGAAACAGACTTAAAAAAACTTGCCACTGAATTTGTCTTGTGTTTGTTATGCAAGTTTTTCCTCTTCCTTATTAAAAACACTCAAAAGACTGGATTATACATTCTTTACCATGAATGAATCTAACAGTGCATTTGTTTTTGAGAGGTAGAAAGTACTGAACCTCTCAGTCCGGGTTATTGAAATAGACAGTCTAGGGGCTGTGCTGGGCTCAGAGCGCAAGAGTACATTTGTGTGTGCATATGTGTGTACATGTGTATAAGTTTTACCTCTGTACAAGTTATATATAAATGTGTGTGTGCATAGATATATCTACATGTTTGTATGATGATACTGTCTCACAGTCCAAGCAGGATGCCTTTTATCTGCCTGTGTTCCTGTCCCTCCAAAATTTCTCCAGGGCTGCCTAGGGGGATGGTATGGGGCAGGGACAAAAGCTCTGCTAGTAAGAGTGCTGACTATAAATATGGTTTACAAGAATCCTGTACCTGTCTCTGTCTTCCATGTGTTTTACTCAGTCATATAAACAGTCCTTGAGGACTCTAGTGAGTCAGAGGGACTTTCACAGTTGCTAACTGGCTGGAAGACTACACTGGGCACAAAAGACAGGAACTGGCTCAGAATAGAGGGGGATCTGAGAGAAAATGTTCAAGACATCCTTCTATCAGCTTTCTGCCTGGTGGCTTATCAGGAGGCAGTGAAGCAAACCTTAGAGTAGTTTACAGGGTTGCCTCAGAGGTGTTCTGGAAGGCCTTGATCCAGCATGCTGGCACATGTGCCAGCTGCACTTTCACCAAGGGAAGGATAATGGTAGCCATGGGTAGCCATGGTAGCCATGCTGCCTCTCTGCAGCAATGGTACCTCAGTCTTTCAGCTGAGCTGAAAAATTGGTCAGAGAAATAGCTTAGTATTGACCTGTTGGTCAAGGGCTATTAAGATGTTTTTTGCTGTTCATTAATTGTGTCAGACTCAATATGATTTTAAAAGGGAAAAAATAAAGCATTCAGCATAACAAGCTCTTTAACAAAACTCTTTCATTAAAGGATAACTTTTCATTCTGAGGTTTTAAATATCTCAGGTGAAATGATTGGCTGTAATAAAATTGTTAAATGCTTTTTTATCTCTTTAAATTACAGTTTTTGACAAATTTTGTAAGAACAAGCGTCATGCATTTGGACTTAAGGAGGATTATGACATACCAGCTAAAACTAACTGAGGTACATGGCCTGTAGACACTCAAAGTAATAGATTTAGTGTGAAAGCTATTACCAAAGTTAATTTGATTCTGGTACTTTAAAAATAGACTCTTTCACAGATTTCAAATATCGTTCCACTTGCTATCCTGTGTAGTGTGTGACTACTGAACCCTTTTACATGGAGATGCAGAATAGTGGCTGTCTGCAGTTTTGTTTTTGCTTTGTCTTGAAGTAAGGAATTACTTAAAGCTTGGGCTTACAAGGGCTAGAATCTGTCCTTTCAGCCAACTTGTGAAAGTGATATATTATTCCTGGCCAACAAATCCAAACAGGTCAACACAGCCAGACTATCTTGTAATCAATTCTGTATTTCATATTTGCACACAACTTCCAACTCCTCACACGGCGTGGTTAGATCTGCAACATGTAACTAGCATTTGTATAATAACCTGTAATTATTATTTGAATAATATGTAACTAGTATTTGAATAGTATGAACATTGGATATTTTTAAAAAGAATAAAAAAGTGTTTTCTGGTAGATCAGTAGAAATGTTATATTAAATATTTTACTCATGTTAACAGAAGGAGACTGGTAAGATGATTTCCCCCCCACTATAGCACTTGAAAAGCAGCTTCTGTCACAGAGAAAGTATAATGCATTTTTTTGACCATTAAGTGAAAAGGTTAAATTTGTTTCTTTTCCTTAGACATACAATAAAAGAGGCTGAAAATTCTGAAAAGTCCACAGGGAAATGAAAATTTTTCCTTAAATTGTAATCCATCCTATATTCTAAAAGGTTCCTGGGTCCACTTATATTAATTTACTTACTGTAAATATTTCCTCTTCTCAGTCTTTGATACCTCAAGTGTAAGCAGAACATATGCATGCAAAAGTTGACAGAAGTGGTTTCTTAGTCCTTTCATGCAAGCAGAATGTTCATGGCAATTAAAGATAATTAAGGACTCAAATATGAACAAAGGAAATGCTAATATGTCTGTCAAAAATTCAGCTCAAAGGTATTAAAAAAATGATGTAATTTCCAAGAACTTTTAAAAGATACTACAAAATTTTTAATAGCTGTGCCAGACACTACATATCAACTTTCTTTTTTAAACCTTTCATGGTTTTCACTTGGTTGTGAAGATTTGCTGAAGCTCGATTAAAGAGCATAACTGGGAAAAGATAATGCTTTTTCCTGGATAAATTTACAGGAAAAAAATCAAATAAACAATGCACATGACTGAGATCAACATTTCTTTTTACAGCTCCAAAGTTTTGAACAATATTGTATTTTTTTACTTGTGTACTACTCTCTTAGATGCATCGAGAAGTACAGGGTTCTTTTTTCTATTTTCATTCAGTAATAATGCACCTACTGATGCATTTTAAAAGTAATAATTTTTCACTTTTTAATATGTGTGTAAATCAAACAGGGGGCTACACAGCTCAAAACTGAGCATAATAGCCATGCCTTGCACTGTGCACACCAAGGAGTCATGAAAGTGTAATCTCTCGCTGAAGTGCTGCAAGATGGCTAAAATGACTGTAATGGCCCTTCTGTTTCACTGTTTTTCCTGAATAAGACATGGGGTTCTGAAACGCTTTATATTTAAACATGCCATCAAAAAAATTGAGCAACATCCAAACAATGCACAAGGACTACATAAAAAAGAAAATGGACAGCAGGGGCAGCAAGTTAAGCCTCATTTACTGGAGTTGGATCTCATTATCACCTACTGTTAGATGTTTACAGAAACACTTATATTTTGGTCTTAGCCTCATTGTCTAGTTTGTATGGACAAACAGGCACTGGAAATGCAGTTTCTCATGCATGTTTTATAAATTCAGGTTAAGAAATAATGAATGACACCAAGAAATACCTATTTCTCTTCACTGCAGGGGCATCTAGACCACTAGCTCATATGTCAACTCCTACTCTCTAAATACCTGCAGTTACTCCCATGTATTGGTTTAGATTCACTTCTGGATGGGATTTTCATTTTCCTGGATAGCTTTCTAAAGTTGTCTTAAGTTGTAATAATATGAACTAGAGAATATTAAGGTAACTTTCAAGCTTTATAGAGTCTCATTTAAGGCTAGAAGCTAAGTTAGATCAAGAGCTGTGGCTGGTCATCACTGTGTATTGTATTAGCTGTATTTCCTGTGGTCAAATCAAGGTGTTTGCTGAGAAGTATGAAAAGTGTGTATTTTCTTATTGTCTCAGTGAGACATATGCCTTGTTTGAAAATTTCCCTAATCCTGAGCCTACTGTCCACACCCTTGCAGGCAGAAGTTGAACTGACAGCTAAAAATTCAGCTCCAACAGGAGCTCCTTCTCAGTTTTCAGTGTGAAGGGAATGCTCAGGACATTCCTAACCCTGCAGTTTCTGACTGCAGAGGGCCTCAGGCAACAGGTAGGAAGGAGTCAGAGCCACTCCTCAGCTGATCTGTATTAACTTGCTACCAGTTCAGTCCTTCCCAGCTTGGGAAGTACCTGCATAGTTCCCCTTCTCTGAAATGCAACAAGCTCCTTCTGGGTCAGTCACATTTGAACACAGTGGTGTTTGGGATGTAGTATTTCTGTGCTTTCCACTGGTATTTATCCCACTAAGTGAAGAATTATATACAGGTAGACTTCTAAATTAATCCTTTTTCACATAATGTTTTTTCTACATCTCCTTCTCCCCACCAAGGGAACAGTTTCAGATCTTTCCTTAGCTGAGTTCAAGTCATCATGCTTTCTAAATTTGTTCTTATGTGATGATTAGCAGAAGCCTATTTGCTTGCTGGGTTTTCATTTCTTTCTTGGGCGTGCCTTGTGCTCCTGTATTTTCCCAGGCACAGTTATGCAACATGGCAAAGGCAGATTAATGATGGACAAGGGCATAGTTAGTCTATGTTAAGCAACAGCTAACTGTATGTTACTTGTCAGGATTCCTGTTAAGACATGTGGCTCAGCTTTTATTTTGAAAATATATGGACACATTTGGTAGTGCACAGGTTACTGTCAATTAACAATTTTTAAATAAAAG
>JAWWEV010000115.1:103845262-103884188 GCA_035583235.1 Hafferia zeledoni | reverse complement strand
CAGCTTTTATTTTGAAAATATATGGACACATTTGGTAGTGCACAGGTTACTGTCAATTAACAATTTTTAAATAAAAGAATGTATTATTCAAAAGCCCACTTCAATCAATAGGTTTGATTTTTTTCTACTGTTTTCACTGAAACTGAATGAAATGCAATTCCCTGCAAACTTGATTTTACTGTATTTCTAGTAATTTTGAGTAACAGAACTGCTAATAAAAACTTCTCCACATTTTTACTACACTTAAGTGACCTGAGATATTCTCACTATCTCCAAAATTATTTCCTTTCAATTTGCATCAATTTTAAATCTTATTTTAAAAGCAAACAGTGGATTTAGAAAAAATACACCTCCCCCAACATTCTCTCCCTTCTCCTCCTGCCCTGCCCCCCAGGTTTTATCCTACCAAATGAATCTCTAAGTAAATTCGCTTAAATCACAGATTTCTTCTGAGGTTAATGATAACTGAAGATATTTTGAGTATTAGATGCACAATAGCATTAATGAGAAAAGTATTAGCTGCTATGATAACTACCTATTTTGAATGAAGAAAGAAATTTGCATAGAACATTTACCTAACTCTGGTGTGTCAACCAAAGACTCCAAATCAACTTTTCATCTTTGTTATTTTTCTGTGGCATTTGTTTTAGGAGAATATTTTAGAATGGAATCTTCTATGATTTCTCATGGTCCCTGCAATCTGGAAACTTCACTTGCCTGATGAATGAGGATTATAAATCGAAATGATATGACTGCAGCAATTACAGATGCTCAAGCAACACTGTAAAGTGATTGGCACAGACAATGTTTCTGTAGTGCAAGCTCCAACAGGAATGTGCCTCTGACTCAGAGGAAAGACAACATGTTCACTGCAAAGTTTGGATGACAGTGGAGGGCACCTTAGCAGATAAAAATTATTCAGGAGCAAAGTCATGAATGCCTGACAGCTCCACTGGCAGTGGAAGCACCTGGGAAGGATCTGTAAGGTCCCCCCAAATTTCTTTTAGGTCCCCCCAGAGTCTCCATGCTGGGTGTCAGGAAAGAATAAATTGTGATTTTGTACTACATGTAAGTAAGTGGTGGATCTAAAGCATGAAACCTGTGAGTGACAAAGATTGGTGATTGACAGATTTTCCGGCTGGGTAAGCTGCATTCCCTGTGTTTACTGGGGAGAGAGACCTTTTTACTCTCCTGCAAGATTGCATTAGCGATGCAGCGCCTACAAAATTAGTATGATGTGCAAAGAGGGGCTTCAGAAGGGTCATAAGTAGAAACAGAAGCCCATTAGCTGGTCCACTGAGGTCTCACTGAAATGCAGATGCCAGGAGCCCACCAGAGGGTTGCTGCTTAGGGGGAGGCAACGACAACTGTTCTATTGTTTCTTTACTTTGTTGGATCTCGGTTATTTTCTATCACTCCTCCTGTGGAAATGAACTTTAAGGGCAACTTTACAGTGTCAGAAATTGGAGGAGAAGAGAGAGTAGATGCCCTAATTCATATATGTGCTTCTTCCTGAGCAACTCTTAAGTAGATGGCAGTTCCCAGAGGCCTTTTTTGTTCCCTGTTTTTCTTTTCCTGTGCTTAACGACACAGGCTCTATCTGATCTTGCAATGACATCCAGGACAGCCTCATATTACATTAGAATATGTTTTTACTGTCTGTTCAGGAATGGAAGGGCAATCTGACATGATAGGTTTGAGCATGTGGTCAATTTGTGTTACAATTTACATAAAGAAATGTATTATTGCTATCCTATCATGTTAACAAATTTGTGTACTTTAATTAAGACTGAAAGTTCCAATATACCTCACAGAATAAAATCAGAAATATAATTTGTTCGTGAAATGAGCTGGAGACCTTACAGAGGTTATAGGTCTTTTCATCTATGTGTGTGCATGTCTTCTATGTCTCCTTACTCATTAATTCACACCGGTCAGTAACTTGGACTGAAAGCTGTAACATTCAGGAATAATTTATACAAGCATGGAGGAAACGTTGAGGTTTAAGAAGGATGCAGAAGAAATGAGAATGCCCTGCTTCCTGAGCACACCTGACACTCTGAAATGCCCCTGCAGTCTAGTCTGCACATCATGAAAAACCATCCAGTCCTTTCACTTCACTGTCTACCATGAGCTTTCAGCCTGAACCAGGTCATGAGTTTTTTTTCTGCTGCATAGACATGACTTGGGATTAAAAATCATACTGACTAAAAAAACCCAAATAACCAAAACAAACCAAAACCCCCAAATGATATAATGCTAAGATTATAAAGTACTTGTAATTATTACATTCTGAAGTAGTGACAGGATCAGACTGTGGGCTAATAGAAATGATATTATTAGTTCTCATAAATGCATACCTTACAAAGTATAAATGTAGATAAATAATTTTTAGAGCTTCCAAAGTTTATATACATATATGAAAAAAAAAATCTTTCAATATCTAAACAAGAAAATGGTTCAGACAGAGAAAAACATAGTAAATATAAACCTTAATACACCAGAGTGCAAAATTCATAATTCTTTGACCATTAAGATGTCTCAGAGACTGTTCCATTTGTCCTTGACTTTGGGCAGGTATTTCAGTCACAGCTGTAGGGTCAGCCAATTACTCCATCAAATCCAGGCTGCTGTCAGAGGAATTGTTTAGCGGAAAACCTGACAGAAGCACAATTCACACCATCCTGCAGTACTGCATCAGTGTAGCTAACTCAAACCACTGGAGTTCAGATGAAGCAATGAATAGGTAAATGAGTTTAAAATGGTTATGAAGAAAAGGATAAATATGTAGCATTGAAGGATTTTTGCATCTGTGGAAAATGTAGCATCTGATAGGTGTATTGTTTTTAAATATAAGCCCGTATTTGCTGAGAACTAATTTCTTTCTTTGTTTGACGCCTCATGAAAATGTTTTATTATGCTTCAAATTAAGACCAGGAAATTGTACATTTAGACGTTCCTTACAGCCAGTGAAAACCTTTGCACTGTTAATCTTTTCAGCAGGAAATTTGGGAAGTAGGAAGCTGAGCTTCTCATTGCATTCTGCTATCTAATTCATAATTCTAATTCTGCTATCTAATTTCATCATTAGAAATTTTAAATCCACCCTTTTTGTCAAATACTTTTCCTTGTATTGACTGTCTAATCACAACACTCAACTAATAGTCTTTGTAAAATGTGATTCCAGCTGGCTGGAAAGGTCCATCTGGTTAGAAAATTTGTTTTTAATATGGGAATTGTTGTGAGAAGGTGTATTTATATTAAATGCTAGTAAATTATTTATAAAGGGGGTATATAGAGTTGTAGTGGAGAGTGACAATAAAATCATGAAGAAATTTCAATTTTATTTGCATGCACCACATCTCTGAGGCTCCAGGTACGCTGTTTATCACAGAATAAATGTTTTGAATTAATTAAAATTGAATTCGCATTTTAAAAACTATCTATGCCAGATATTCCTACATGGGTTTTTCTTGGTGGTTCTGGTAGTCTGATAGTATGAAAAGTGTCTACAGATAGAAACATAGGATTAATTTAATTTAGTTTAAAGACTTCATAATAATGTTGTATGATGGATTGTGAGTAATTCTGACTTTAACTCTGGCTCAAACATGCAACATAGACAGTAATTATTGATTTAAATAATTTCATAAATTAAACTAACAAACATTTTTAGTAATACTGGTATTTCTGAGGGTGAGATTGATTTTTTTTCACCTTATCATCCATTTTATAAGACATGACATTTATAAGGTGTGAGCTTACATCTCCATAGCTATCAAGGTAGCTTGATATTGGTTCTATGTGCATAAACCTTTGTATATTTATTCAGATATATATAAAATCTATAATCTATAAATTGTAAGTGATTTATCTCTATAATGCATTAGGATATGTAAGATCAGGTATTCACAGATGGGATTCAAGTAGCACTATTATAATGTTTTGTGTGAGACAGTGATGGTGCCTCAAGCCTTCAAGCAGTGTGAAGACTTCAAGCCTCATGATTTTTGAGAAATTCAATTCAGAATACAAGTCTTTCAGTGTGAAATGGAATCAAATGAGGTACATAAAGATTTACAAAACTATGGTTAATACTGAATAAAACAAAACCAAAATATATCTATAGTTATCGCTTCAGTGCAGATGTTAGACAAATACTGCCAATCCAAATGTACTGTGACAAGAATCCCCTTTTCTCCTCCTTAAATTCGTTTGCTAATATGAGAGGGAGAAGCTCACTTTATCAAGTAAAAGCTGATTTGAGTCAAGCAGCTGTGTCCTGAGTTAAGACAACATACATTGTGAGATTCTCAGTAAAATCACTGGAGCTAGCAATATTGTAGAGACACTTACAGTCAAAGCCAAACTATCACGAGTGAAGGTTCATTAAACTAGCAGTGCAACGTCAGTGCTTATTCTCAAAAAGCTTTGTTTTCCATCCATACCAAAAATGTAATTAACAGAAATTGGTACAATATTCCTCCAATTTGGAGAACAAGTATCATTCTAAATCCATAACATTTTTCAGAGGTTAAAATTAATTTTAAGTTATCTGATTATTTCATAAATTGAGACTATGCTGATTTAAGATAACATTTCTTTCCAAAATACTAGGAAAATCTATTCTGATCAACACAAAGAGGACATAGAGGTGATTTCTTACACTGCCAAATGAAACACTCTTGATGCTGAACACAGCTTCGTGGAATAAAAGCCTATACAGTAGTGCAGAATATCAATTGTTCATCTCATTTATTTCTTCCTATTGGGTATATGTGGAGTGGCATCCTAGCTGAGTGTTAATGAGGAATTAATTAGAATTAAGTGCTTCAATAGCAGTTGGTGATTATTAGCTTTTTTTAGGATCAGGCAATTCAATTCTGAAGCATTTCTCTCACATTTCCAAAATGGGTATAAAACAAATAGAAAGGCCATTATTTCTCTTCTCCCCTCAAGCCTTGAATTTGCATTCCTTCATACAGTGACATTTTTAGGGTGATTTTTATTGACAGTATTAGAAATCTGCCTTTCCTGCCTATCCAAAGGCAAAGGACTGTCCAAGTTTTCAGCAAACTTTTTATACATAGCTTCCATCTCTGCTGTGAAGAAGGCCTTTCTAACAGAGCAAAGGTGGTGTCTTGTGTCTGTGCTTGCTCAATTCTCAGCCTGCCTGCTTAGCTGGCAAACCTTGCATCGTGTCTATGGATATAGAAGAAATCCAGCATCTTATAGGATATGAAGTTTGAAAACAAACTGATTTTCCATGGGTTGGAAGACATCTGCCAGGTGATAATGGCTTAAGGTCACTGTGGAGCTAAGCTAGATATGACCCAGAGACCACAGCTGAGACCTTTGGTATTCCTTCAGACTGAAACAGATTAGCCTTGCTGTGAGCAGCATCTCTATGTATTTTCAGACATCACTGAGACTGGCAATTTTAATTTATTCCTTATCAATCTGATATGATAAAATAAGCAGGAACACCTTCTTAAAGAGGCAATTTCTTCATATTCTGGCAAATACAAGGGAAAGTGCCAATGTGTAACTGAAAAGCAGTAGGAATTACAAAGAAGTAAACTTCTACAATCTTGTTTCTTTTTTTAAATAGTGCTTAACATTTCTTTTGGGAAGCTTGTAGCTGGATCGTGCAAAGTCTAATATTTTTCTTCCTTCAAAGTATTTTATGAGTATTATCATTAGGGAGTGGTGAAGATGATGATCCTCTGATATGAAAACAAGATGAGGTAAAAAGAAAGATACCATGCTTTTCTATTAACTTTACAGTTCCTCAGTTTCCCTAGTGAGGATGCTGTCTGGGCTTTCCCTGGCAAGCCAGAGCTACAGAAGTGTGTAGCAGGATTTAAAACTTGCACACTGCCCTGGGCAGTGCTGTGGGGCTAACACAGTCCTGTTTAGAAATGCTGCTAACTCTGTATATGTAAATGGCGACTTCAAAAATCAGCATTTTTAAGTCAGTCAAGCTGAAAAATTCTAAAAGGTAATTTGAATTTCACTAATTTGATATCAATGAGAAGTTAAAAATGTCTACAATAATATTTAAAATAATAAAGTGGAGTTTACATGTACTCCCAGGTGACATAAAATGAACATGTACTGCACACACAGCGAAAGGAAGAAAGGCCAACATGGGCTCATGAAATATAGGATGACAAGCATGATTAATAGAAGCAACAGGATTTAAATAACTTACAATTTTGTGAGTTATTCACCTCAGTCAGTTACTGTATTCTAACACAAAATTAACATGGCCTTCATGTTAAAATTTGACTAATTAACAAGCCTAGCTTTGCACCAGACTTGAAGATCTCCAGAGCTTGCTTCCAACCTCAGCTATTCTTTGTGGTTGTGTCACAGAAAGGAAAATTTAATCCTTATCTTGGACACAAGAATGACTAACTGGACTGGAGCTGACCATTGGTCTACTCATTCTGAAGTACTGAATACAGAGAGACCAATTTATCAAGGTTCTTCTAAAAGTACCTGTTTGGTTTTTTTGTTTTTTTTTTTTTTGTGTGTGTGTGTTTGGTTTTGTTTTTTTTTTGTTGTTGTTGTTGTTTGTTTTTTTTTTTTTTAAACTTAGGCATTCCTGCCTGTGCAACATGCTATTCAAGCTTATCATAGAAGACCCAGTAATGTCATGTTATTTCTTGTATCCACACAGAGTTCAAGATTATGGCTAGCAATATCACTTTTCCTTTTTTCTAATTATAATGTATCAGCAGAGTAGAAGACCAAAGTTTTCTACTAATGTCTGCAAATCTACATAGTAATTACCACTCATCTTGCTAGCTTTTAAGAATATGCAAGTTACTTAAAATTTAAAAGGTCCCTTTATGAAATAAGAAATGTTTGCAGCACTGACTGAAGACAGCATGGCTGTGTTGACTCAGGCTTAAAAAGAAAGGAGCAAAGTATATTGCATACTAATAAGTATGCAGTCTCTAACACAGAGCTTGAACTTAGCCAAAGAGGATTAAAAGGCGTATGTATGCAATTTTTTTTAAGTTCTACCCTAAATTTTGTCTTAGTGAACCAGAGTGTTTATGAATTATTGGAAAAATTACTGTTGCAGTCTGCAACATCGTAACAGTTTCATGCACACAGAAAGTGTAGTTATTTGTGCATTTATATATAAATATGTATACATATATATGTAAACTTTTTACTGATAGATGACAATGAGAAAATATTTAGTTCTAATTAGTCATCTTGCTAAAATAGAAAAGATGTCCGTATATGCATAAATGATCCTGCAGCTCACAATGGCTCAGCTGAAGAAGTACCATCTTTGTAAGATTATCTTCACTAATTGGATTAACAGTGAAATTATTATTGAATTAAGGGAATTTCTGTAAATTCCTAAGCCAAGCATGAATTTAATGCAGAGAATGCCATACCCATTTTAATTAATGTGGGGGGGAAGAAAACAGAGAAAAAAAAAGGAGAAGGCAGTCTGGAAAGATCGTGGTCAATTATGCTGAATTGTGTCAGAGATACAGCATTAACTGTTTTAAATAATGAACAGTCAGTCTGAGACCAACAAGCAGTTTTGTAAGCAGGCAAAATCACAAATTATGATCCTTTCATGGATGAGGAGTCAGAGCAAAATTCATCTGAAGCCAGGGAAAATGAAGGTACTCTTGCTGAAAGCCTATTTTGTGAGAAAGAGTAATGGCATGTCATGATCCTGTGGGAATATGTTCCTGTGGCAAGGACATCAGTGGGAAAGAAAGGGCAAGTTCCATAGCTGCATGAAATAACTTTTAACTGCTCCTGATGCATGGCTGAATCATTATCACATAGAGTTAAAGCCATGAAGGAAGAGAGATCATCCCTGTTTGAAGACCTACATAAGCCAAGGTCTGGTTTTCAACATCTGAAATACAAGGCACCACTATGAAACATTTGTCCCATATTGAGACAGCCCTTGAAGAGCCCAGGCACCAAGTAATATATATTTTTTGATATAAGACAGAATTTTACTTTGAGGTATTAAAAATAAAAATGATTTATGTGAGAAAGCAAGAACAGCACTGTGGGGTCAGATTCAGTATCTCCCAATATCCTGTCTTTGACAGCAGCCAGAAGCAGATGCTTAGTATAAGATTATAAGAATAGAGTGAGCACACAGTAATGCTTTGCTGTAATACCCTCTCACCTTCAAGAATTCTGGACTATAGCCACTTTCTGAGCCCTAGACCACAACTCTACGATTATAGCATTGTGCAATATTCAGAAACACACATAACAGTGGTGTATACAGATAAATACAGGAAAAATAGTATATACTTATATGTATATATTCATGCATATACAGACAGCTTGATGACTATCTGTACAGATATATGTCTAGCATAGATCCACTTAAATTTTTTCCTTTTTTTTTCTTCTTCATAAATTTGATGCTAGTTTATTAAATGCCAGGAGGGTTCTGTTGTGCAAAATGCATATCATACGGTGGATCACCAGGCCAATTTAATTCAGTATAATAGCTTGTTCTTGCCTTCCCCCTTTCTTTTGTGTTCATGAGAACATCTTTGACTTATGAATGTTATAATGCCTTCAATTTGCAATAAGCTTTTCGTTGCAGGGATTTTACAGCTGTTTAAAGCCCATTAAGTGGGAAGTAAATATGACCAGGACTTAGCTCTTCCTGTTTTCAATGGTTTGGTTTGTAAATTTTGGGGGTTTTGCACTAATTTAAATTTATTTTTTTCTGTTGGAGATAAAAAGAGATAAATTTTGAAGCTATTAATTTTAATTCTCCATAGAATAAAAAATGCATTAAATTTGTAAATTAGAGGTTTATCAGATGAGTTTTCTAGTTTATAAAAAAGAACCATATAGTCATAAAACATCTCCATGCCAAATATTAATAGCTACAAGGGTCAGTCTTGGCTATGCATGTGGGTATATGTGTGGGAGTGCATACAAAAGCAGTGCTTTATAAAGCTGCAAAACTGGAGCAAGCATTAAATCATTCACAATACTAATAGATATACAATCAGAAAAAAGAATTTTCACTGAAATCCATTCTTTAATCTTGTAACCTCCATGTCCATAAAAGTAAGTGCCTCGCAATTAAGAGAATACAGTCTGACATTAAAATCAGTGCACAATGTGCTTGACAAATTTTTAAAAACAACTATATATGCTTTTCTTTCAAGTGGTTTCTATTAATTTATCAATAGACTTTGCACGGCTCAGTGTTTGACACAGTAAAATGTATACAGGTAAATCTCCTACAGAAAGATTTTCCAACAATGCCTGGACAATAATGTATGGAAAACAAACTAGTAACTGAATGTTTTTTATTTGTAATGAAAAGGATTTGTCCTGATCCTGCCAAAAGGATGGGAAAGGATGGGAAATGATAACATTAATACCAAAGCAGATGCCAGGCTTTCATAGCACACCTCAAAAGAAGAAAATTTAGTATCTTTAAGAGCTCCATATATCCATGAGATGTCATTGGCAATGCTTTGCTGCTGGGACAGACTTAATAATGTTTGCAGGTAAATGAAGCAAAAATATAAACAAAAAATGGCACCTGCCAACCTAACTTCATAAGGGGGCTTCTGAGCTCATCCTTTGTTAGAGCCAGCAAGTGAATGATTCTTTTAAAAATTAATTTCTCTCTTCCATTTCAGAGAGGGATAGTTTTCTGACACTAGAAGAGTTGCTGACCTGTGTAGTTGGACGAAACACCAAGAATCTGTTACCTGTTGCATTTCTCATCTGAGGTCCTAGTGCTGAACTAAGCATAGAGGATGGATTGTCTGTAAGAAAGGTAGAATAAGGGGGAGAGTGTTTGAGAAAAAAGTTAAAGAAAAAAATTTTTTAGAGATTTTAAAATTTTGAGAAATTTCAGTTCATGCTGAGGACTCTTTTTGTAGAAAAGCTGCACAGCTCAATAAACAACTGTCTACTCAAACTATCGCTTGCAAGAACATACTGCTTTTTTTAACTGCAACACAGATTGTGTGGGGGAAAACTCCTACAGATTAAAGAAATAAAGGAAAGGTGGAGCATAACTTCATACCCTGACACTGCTGACACCTGTAATGTCCATCCTGGTGTAATTTCACTACATGACATTTACCTAATTTCAGTAAAAATTAATTTATTCTAATATATTTCCATTTTGTGTTTAAACTTACAATGCAGCTTTGTTTTTATCAGCTGCAGATTACTAGGACCTTTTTTCCCAAGCATATGAACTACACAAAGGAGTTGAAATGTCCCAGGGAATTCAGAATGAATTAAACTGATTTGTATTGCATAGAGCGTGTGGCTGGTATCTACAAAACACAAAAAAAATCCTTCAGGAATAAGGAAGAGCTCAGTTCTAATTATTGTTTGGGTTTTTTTCTTTTTTTTTTTTTTTTTTTTACTTCCCTCTGATAAAAAAATCTCTTTATTTGAATATAAACATGTGCACAGGCACACTGGAGTATAATTTCCAAAAGTTCATTAACAACTTGGGAGTACAAAACATCCAATTTTGCCCAGATGAATGGTGCTAAATGTGGTGTCTTTTTAAACCTTAATTTATATTTTCTGCCTTCTTACAGTATTGGCCCACCTCTCTAAACATATATTTGTACCACCTCTCTAAATATACATTTTTAGTCAGGTCTCTTCCATCTGATTAATACTACATACAGTGCACCTCATATATTCCTTATCTCAATATATTTAATATCTATGAATGAATTTGTTTCAGCAGTGCTGCATGCCAAATATGAGCTCACAGTTTTAAATGAACGCTTCCTCAGCATTTTCACAGTGTCATAAACAGTGGGTGGAAGGCAAGTTTCCAGAAGATTCTGCACATCTGAGAGTCATAGCATGAGAGTCATAACATGGAGCCAGGAAGGTTTAATTCATAAAGAAACAATGCTCTGTAGAGTAATTACTCCCAGGGGCTGAATTTGCAGTTATCGTATTCTCCTTTGAAGTTGTGTTTGTTGGTTGATTAGGTTTTGCTGGTGTTTGGTTTGGTTTGGTGTGGGAGTTTTTTGTTTGTGTTTTTTTGATTTTTTGGGTTTTTTTTCTATGATTTTGGTTTTGATGGGAGGGTTTTTGTGTTTTGTTTTTTTGGTTGGGTTTTGTTTTGTTTTGGTTTTTTAATTGTTTTTGTTTTGTTTTGTTTTTCTTAGGAGTGGGAACACCAACAACTGTGCACACACAGGAGTGAAAAGAGATAAAGAGTGCACAGTCTTTCCTCTGACACCTACTCTGCTCCTCCAGGTACACCAGCCTTTCTAAAATTCAGATTATAATCTCTCTTCTAATATGCCTTTAAGCTTTCTTTCTAACTTTCCTTACAGAATACCTACAATTTCCCTGTTTCTTTTCCGACTAATAAAACTTCCCACGTGACTTTTCTTTCTTTCCCCACCTGACACAGGCAGCCAGTGGAGGCCTGTTTGTAAATGCAACTGAATTTCTGGCTGTTAGTTCTCTTAACTCTCAGGTGCCAAAAATGAGACATTGAATACTGAGTATTTTACACTACATCCCCATAAACTGGGGCAAAGTCAAAGCAGCATTACCAAGAAGGCTACAGGAAGCGCTAAGGAGTTATAAATATCAAAATGCATCTTTATGTACATCATTTGGACTGGTTTTGTGTAGACATTGGTTATTTTGACTACATTTCATAATCTTGCTCGTTTATCAAACTCAATTTAATCTATTAACAAGTGATTTTAATTGCAAACAAATGTGGTGTCTCCTGAATGCTGAACAAATTGTGAGGTAGAGCCCAGCCTACCTGCTGCACTGCAGGGCTAAACTGTGTAGACTCATTCATTAAATGAGTGGCTTCTTGAGAAAGACTTCAGGTTCTTGTGTTATGTTGGGGTCATTCCCCAAGTAGTTAATCTGCCAGCCATAGGGGAGAGAGTGAGCCCAGCTCTAGGCTCCATCCTCAGTGTGCCATCTGTTTGCATAGGGATTCAGTCTCAAGGGAAGCACTGCAGGGCACTCTGGCACACATACTTCATGACTATGGCTGTGCTGCATGATGTGGATTTGGTCTTCTGCAGCTCAAGTCTGCTGCTTAGGTAAATGATTCTGTTATTACTATTATCAATACTACTCTCAAACATTCCAAATATGCAGAGAAACCTAACATTTTGTATTGGTTCCCATTACTTTCCACAAGAAGGAGGTGGTGTATGTGTACAGAGATGTCTGATATAAAGGGGAGAGAACACAAAATAGGATGGGAGATCATCCTTCTTTCAGCAGTTTCTTTCTCCATCCATTAAGTATGTGATAGAAAGATTGGATTATCACATGCAACTCACCTTCAAGTCAGGCACCTGAGTTTTGTAAGAGTGTATGCCAGTCAGATGTCTGAATTACCTGGGCAGAATTCTAACCAAAATCAAGTCTGCTTTTCAGTGATTTTAATATAAATAGGTTTCTCTTACTTGTGGTATTTCCTTTCACTTCTTTCCTCCTTGAAAATGTGTTTACTTGGTGTTGTTTCTATTTGCTGTGACAATCAACAGCATTTTAGCATCTGTGTGAAATATTTCTTCCTAATGTTCCCAAACTCTGAAGTTAACAGTGCTATTAAGTGCTGAAAATCCTTTGTTTTATTAATGTTCTCCAGAGTTAGATAATCCCTATGATCCTCCGGCCTAAAACTGCTCTGGAACAGATACCTGATGAATTTCAAACAATGAAAAGGCCAACACTTTAGCTAAGCTCCTGATCTATCTTGTGTTTAAAATTCATGAATTTGCTTTGCACATTTGCTAGCTCCCTGATTTAAGATTAGAGGAAAAAATAGAAGCAAGACTGAAACCTCCATGTTTATATGTCATGAGACTCTAAGATAAATGAGAACAAAAAGTAAAGCTAAAATAAAAACTGAAAATTGTCTTTTCTATTGATTTCTTTACGTCTGTAATCCAAATTCTAGGTGAAAAAAAAAAAAAAGGAATTTCTCTCATTATGAATTATGCACTGTTTAGAATAGTTTCATCCAAATATACTTAAGAAGGTGAAATATTTAATTACACTTACCATTTAGTACACCATTAACCAAGCACTTAGGTATGTTTGTTTTAAATAGATGCAAAGGAATTGTTCATATCCTTAGTTTGTAGTGATGATCCCAATGTCAGTAGGTATGACTTAATACAAAAAGGGCTATGTCTAATATATCACAATACTAAATGTAGTTCTAGCACTTAAAAAATAAATTGAATTTCAAGACTGATAAATATGGGCTCCATTTTAGTTGCTGATAAGTTTGCCAAGCTTGAATCATTTGGGCCAAAATAATCCAGAAGTGTTTGTAACGGTCAGTTTTGGTGTTTTGTTTTGTTGTTTTGTTTTTTGTTTTTTTTTCATTGGGAAAAGAAATTGTTTTCTTTTCCTTTTTTTTTTTTTAATTAATTTTTTTTTTAAACCAGAGCACTTTGCTCAGGTTGCAGTCAAAGAAATGGTGGTGCTATCTTAATTTGTCTTCCGAGTGCCTAGGCTTTTCAATAGAGTTACATAATTGCATACTAGTTTTTTCCACTGACCATTGTTCCATCCAGGACAGAGGAAAGATGCACCTCAGGGAATAGATCAGGACTGTCCTTGTCATTGTCACAGGCCCTCTGGAGTCATTTACTGCAGAAGACATCAGGTGTACAGCAAGAGAGGCAGGAGACCATGAGATGGGTGAAGGGTCTTGGGAGGAAACCAGCAAAATGGTACAGCAGGCTTGAAATAACTAAGTTAGAATGCTGTATTAGCACAACCATGCTGCTTCTTGTATCCAAATCATTCATTCCTGTCCCAGATATCTCTCAAATATCTGCAATGTACCATGTAGACACAGACAATTGTGTGATCCTTATGTTCTAACTTCCTCTATTGAGACTCTAGGGTCTGATTTGCAGAAATTGTGTACACTCACAGCTGCCATGGCTGTCTGTGGGATACTGCTTTGAACATCTAAACTGCTGTATAATTCCTAGTACTTCACAAAATCAGGTTCTGTGTATCTTTGATTGAATGAGAAAATTAGTGGGCACTTTGGACGTTTGTATCTATGTGCCTTTAGTTCTCAATCTGTAAAATGGGGATGATAATTTCATCAGATGGTTGTGGAAGTAGTCATTAGTCTAAGCAGAGCACTCAGATACTACACAGACAAGTACCAGAAAAAAAAGCCACAGGAAATGAATAACTCTGTATTCAGAGCAGGGTTTAAATAACTTGCAGTAAGTAATGTGTTGAACCGCTCATTGGGCGCAAATGAGAAAACAGCTATTGAATAGGTGCTCATTACATGGACAGTTGCCATTCTCTGAGATGAGATCAACAGTAAAGAAAAAAACCATTGTGAACCTGTAATTAAATACTGCATCAAAATCCAAATGCAAAAAAGATACTTTGGTATATTTGCTTTTTAAACTCTAATACTGATATTCCTTCACTTCTGGCTGCTTTACTCTGTGCTCTTCCTCATTTTGTTTATTTTTCTATATAAAAAACTGCTATGACTCTTTGGTTGAATCCTATGTCTCCCTAAGCAGCTGGAAAATAACATTTGAAATTACTTATGTAATGTTTACCTGGTCTTTGGACTGCTTTGTTTAACTTGGAAGAGTGATAGGAGTAAAATGTGGACAAAATAGGTTTCTGATTCGTTGTGTCCTATGCCTATCTTTTCATAATTCATTTAACGTGAGGGATGGATTTTGTTTCCCGTGATCCTAATTTTGTCTGTGCAATCCAGTGTTGGCTTCCTATCCATCCTGAGAGTAAAACTGGTTTTGAGGGAAATGACTCTGTCATCGTCGATCTACAGTATGGACATCTTAGTGAATATACTTATGCATACCAAATAAAATTCTGGTTTTTACTCTGAAGTTTTTTTAATTGCTGTTTGGGTATATAATCAATGAATTGCTGTAGAAACTTTTTGTTGGTATAGTTACCACAGTTGTAGGCTGCAGAACTGTTTTCACTGAAATGTGAGATGAGACCATAAGCTACTCTTTCGACAGTAATGTGCCACTGCAAATGTGGTAAACCTCAGTCAATGGCAGTAGAAGGGATGCACCTTACAAATCATTGACAGGCACCTCTTAAAATACAGCAATGCTTTTTCCTAAGTTTTTGCTAGTTTCTTTCATTCCATCACATGTGATAGAATAAAATGATACTTTTCACACTGATTTATTTCCAACAGACAGCTTATCTAAATTCAGGAAATTTAAATACATTAAACAATGCAAATAAGCAAAGCTTTTGCATCAGACTTTCCAGAATTAGCAACAAATGCTCATGATCTCAAGAAGTTTCTCTCCAACTCTGAATGAACTGAAATGTGGGTGATACCATCTATCCATAATAGGATTAATACTACTGCAGTTTAGAAATCTGTTGTGTATACTTTGACTCCCTGAAAAGCAGTTTCATCTCCCTTCATAGTCAATGGAACATTTTAAAACCCAATCTGTCTAGCATATTAGGATGCCTATTTCCAGATGAGATAGACAACATATAGAAATTCTTATTTCTTGGTTTATTATGGGAAGCTCAGGGAATCTGGACAGAAAAAAATCACATTTGGTCATGGTGTCCCACATTTTTGTAAGTAAATTAATGTAGTAATCTGCATGAGTAGTGAAATGGCTCCATCTAGACTGCCAACTTATCTGAATGGTCCCTGCCACAGGTAGGGTTGGGGCCAACTGGCATTACCCAACTAGTCCTTTGGTACAAAGTGGGCGTCAACATGTGGCCTGGCCTAGGAGTGAGACAGTAAATCCAATACTGTTTAATTTACAAATGTTCCTGTGGTGTGTGTGTATATATATATATGTGTGTATATATATATATATATATATATAAATATATATATATATATATATAATTCCGTTACATATATCCCTGTAAGTCAAAGACATCCATTCTGCTCTTCAAAGCACTTTATTAGCTGAACAAACATGGCAATAACCAAGTTCACAGTACTAAATCTCTGCATTTATAAATAAATTTTAGTACTTTTCTTCTAGTAGCAGTCATGCTATCTTTCTGTTCTTACGTAGGATTTGAGTCTTTAAACATATTTTTAATGAGCCCTGCCCTGCCCTTACAAGTAAATGTTTATGGTTAGGCATACTAAGTAAAATATCTTTGAGGTCAGAATGTCATCTAGTGTATCAACAGGAGTGATATATGACTTCCTGTGTGGCAGATATTACTCCGATAGTTCTAAATCCTAATTTCTCTTTCTTTTATTTCTCCATGTGTGATAATCTGAGATTAGCAGTAAAAGCACCAGGAAAGTAAATCGCCTTCTTATGTGATTAGGTTTCAAGTAAGTGGACATATATCCAGGGAATGTGTTTTGTACATTTCAACTACCAAAACAAAAAGGGATCAAGGTAAAAAAAAGGAGTGAAGTGTGTGCTAGAATTTGTAATATTTCAGCTATTTGAACAGTAACATCCTAAATCTCCTCTTGTATATTCTGTGAAGGATCCAGACAGGACTGATAACAGTGTCTCAGATATTTCAGACTCTGTAATATGCACACTAAATTTAAAAGAGGCAGGTAATGGTAAAATGCAGTAACTATATATACTTTCTTATGTACAATATATACTGACATATCTGATCATGTAAAAAGATGAGAAAAAGCTAGAGGGGTCATATTAACTGAGACAAAGCTAAATCAGCCAGTCGAAGGCTGCATTTTTGAATGAAAGGGTAATAAGGTAGGCAGGCAGAGAGTGGATTAAAAAAGAATAATGATAATAGATACAGTAGGAAAATGTGCTGTAATTCTGAGTTCTGCAGCTACAAAGATTAGAATGCAAAGGTGATAAGCAGTTTCCATTCAGTTCTTTGTATTCTTCCTTTCTAGCTGGGCTGCTGTTATTTATCAACTATTTGCAGTTTCATATTCCTTTCACTTTCTGTCGGTCAAATCCATCCCCCCACCCCCTCCTGTTTTTTAACCTCTTCAACTTGCATCTTCACCTTTTATCATATATTCTTCTTTATTCTGGATCATTCTTTTTTTATTTCTTGTAAATGGTTCTCTTGGTTCTCTTCTTGGTGCTTCCCAGTTTGGTCTGCATTGTGGATATGACTCAAATTCTGAACTTAAAAAGAACAATTCTTCAGGATTTTTTGACTCTTCATTTCCAAAGAAACTTTTGGAGCCAGTCTTCCTGTTTCATTAGTTTAACCCTTAACACTGCTGATGTGGGTTTCTTTGGAGGAATCAGAATGGAATTGCTTGTGGAAGCCCGAGGTGTGATGAGGAATGATTCAGTATGTTGCTTATGGCCTTGTTTCAAGTATCCCCAAGTGTGGACATTCTTCTTTTCTGGGCAGACTGTAACAATCTTTGATCCCTTCAACCTGGCAAGGCCAACAGCAAATCTGGCCAATTAAGACCAAGGCAAAGTAGGAACCAGGTATTCGTGTGTCTTTCTTTGAGTATAAATAATATGAGATTAATATGATATATAAATAAGGTTTGATATTTTAACTCATGAAATCGAGTGAGAAGATAAGAATCCAGTTGCTTTGTTATTTCATTTGATCTCAAAATCATAGTGATTGCATAGTACTAGGTGTAAGCAGTTTGGGAAGCTCGTACCAGCTGATGTTCCTCATTACATGGACCAGATCATCATTTAGAAGATTTAGATTGAAAGAGATTGTGAAATTAATTAAGTTTTCTAAACTCACCCTGTGAAAAGTTTCCCAAAAACTACCTTTTGCTCAGCAAAGATAGAGGATATGTACCCGATTTATACGTGGTAAAAGTGACACATATTGCAGCTGGCATAATGTAATGGTCAGTGGCCTAAGCCTGTGACTACTGGAGGACATAAAATACAGGAAGTTGAAAGATTGATCAAAATTCACTTTATTGAAATGTCTTAGGTCTTCAGAAATGGACAACAGTTGATAATGCAACTTTGTTTTGTTTTATTTTTATTTAACTCAGGTAAAAGCTATCTTATTTTTAAGATATACAATTGAAAATTTTGGCTATGGAAAGTCACTAAAGAGTAGCATGTCCAAGTTTTAATGTGGCAGAGGAGCACATACTTCAGTAATTTTAGTACATTTTATATAGGTGTGCAAAGCATTTTGCCAACAGACTGCCAATACTTGGAGCAAGTGAAGTCTTTCACTAAGAAAAATCTTCCAAAAACAGGGAGAAAGAGAAACATATTTGTTAATAATTATTATAATATAAGAGACAGCATTTACTTGCACTTATAGCTTGTGATTGTGAGTTAATTGATCCATAAGTTTGTTTCTGACATGAAAATTAACTCTGTACAAGAAATTGTATCGTATGGTCCTCAATCTTAGATAAAAAACTCCCTCACAAAACAGAAGAACCTCCAGAAAATTAAATAAAACAGAAATAAAGAGAAAATAATTGAGCAAAATCCGATTTGAAAGGTAGAACTAGCAAGGGTAAAATAGTCAAATTAAATTCTACCTATTAGATGCCTGCTGTACCTTATACTAAGTACTCAAAAGCTGGGGTCTATGAAAGCAAAAAAATTCTCTAAAAGAAAAAGCTTTCAGTTAACCTGTATATTGGAAGTACTGACTATATAAAATCTTTCAAAGTTAGAACATTTGTGAAATATATTAAATCAATACAATTTATTCAGAAAAAAAGCTTAAACGTACAATCTTACAGAGGTGAAACATGTTCATGTCACCATTATTCTGTGATAACTCAGTTCTTAATGCATTCAACTGTGAACTGCCTACTGAACAGAAACAATGGCTCATAATGGCAAAATCCATTTTCCTATCAGGTGAAGAAAAGACAATTTACATGTCACCTCTACTCCATTGCCTGGCATTGTCATTAAAGAAACAATCGATATTGCTCATTTGTGAATTAAGTATGTGAATATATAAAAAGCATTAACATCTGTCAAACTCTAGCCCTTTCAGTACATTTGGGGGTCTCACATTGTTCTCAAGTATTCAAAAAACTTGTGAAAGCTTTCTGATTAAAAGCCTTTCTCTGCTTTTTCAAACATTCAATTCCAAGTCACAGTAATAGAAAGATCTTGGCTACTACAGAAGACTTTGCTTCATAGATCGAAGCTAGTCAGAGATTAATTGCAGATCCAATGTATTTATTGAGTGACTCATACCCAAAATTCACAACAGCCAGCTTGTGCTCTGTAGCCATGGGAGGGCTGATTTCAGTGCTATTTAGGTGAAGCCTATAGGAATTCTGAAGGCCTCTTGGACTCCTGGACACAATACTTAAAACCCACAGGGAGAACTTATTTGAAATACCAGCTATTTGCAAGGCTGACAATTCAGCAGCTTAAAATGTCATGAAAATGGTGTATGAGGGACTACTGTAAAACCAGGGATTTCATGGGGATGAAACAGTCAGTCCCTCTAATTGTGACTGCAGATAGTGTAATTCTGACTTTTTTCTGTTCTACTTCTGTTAAATCTTTCCAGAATGCATATATGTGAGGGTAGGTCTGCAATATTGCTCACATACACTTATCCATCATCATTATTTAGACAAGGAAGAGAAGAACTGTACCCTAGCTACAAACACCTTGGGTGGGGGCATGGAGTGTGTGTGTTTATTTGGTGGTGTGGTTTTGGTTTGCTGCCTTTTTTTTTTTTTTCCCCAACCAACTGGCTACATACAAAACTAAATTTTTAGGTATTCATTTCTGGCTGCAAGAAAAATACTTGTTGAATTAATGCTACTAAACTGTCCTAAGATCAAAATACAGGATGGTTGCATTCAGTCTGTATGTTTTCTAGTAGTTAAATGAATTTAAATATGTCCCTCCCCATGGCTAAATTTTGAATTGCTCTAAGGACTTGTTTGGAAGAGTGTGAGATGTCTGGGGCCAAAAATTATCAAGAAATATGTAAACATTTTATCAGTAGACAGCTAAGTTACAGTGACCTGGAGTTCACTAGTATAAGCCAAAGGATGCAGAATGGGAAAGGATGCAAAGGTACAACCATTCCCAATACAGCTCTTTGACTACAAATACCTGGGTTATAAGATGAAGCACATTAATAATATTTTTAGTCATGAAGAATAATCTTAGACCCACTTTCCCAGTGAATAAACCCTAACAAAGGTCAAGAATATCTAACATTTGAAAACACAAGTTAGGCAAATCAAATCTCAATGTTACAATAGAAGCATTTCATAACACTATGGATGTGCTGAGAAAGTTTTGTGTTTTTCTTGTTTTGTTTTGTTTTTGTTTGTTTTGTTTAAAGAAATTACATAGTTCAGGCAGAAATTATTGATATAAGACTTAGTAGCTGAAATTCTAATCCCTGTGTTATAAAGAAGTCTATAATAATCACAGCAATTCCTTCTATGGTCAATCCAAAATTTTCTTGAAGAAATGTACTAAAAATAAGGCGTGATATAAAATTTATTTCTAATGTTATTTAACTTACTTTTAATAGAAGTCTGGAATTTATTTGGAAAAAAAAAGCAATCCTGAAGACTTTCGCTAAAAAATCTATTAGGGGTAATATTAGATAAAAAAGTATACGATAATCCAAGAT
The DNA here is from genome assembly GCA_035583235.1 of Hafferia zeledoni. Classification (NCBI taxonomy): domain Eukaryota; kingdom Metazoa; phylum Chordata; class Aves; order Passeriformes; family Thamnophilidae; genus Hafferia; species Hafferia zeledoni. Next base: position 103,863,578 of record JAWWEV010000115.1, on the reverse strand, counting down.
ACCTTCTTTCCAAGACAGGACTACACTTGTCTGCAACACTTAAATATTTCATAAGAAGGGGCCAAAGTCACCCTTAGGAATTCTTTGTTTCAAAAAACCCCCATATATCATGACATGTAGTATCTTCTACTAGAAAGGACTCCAGCTATGTCCTCCTGTATGTATCTAGCAGAGACATCTGACTCAGGGAGTCTGGATGTCATGGGACTGTTCTGTGCTGTTTGCAGAATGTCTCTCTCATCATCTGCCTTTTAGAGAGCCTGGAGGTCTGACTGTATTCATTGAGCCACCCAAGAGGCTAATTTTAGATATCATGAAATCTAAATTGGAAGCACCTAAGGGGCCTATTTGGGTCTTGCTTCTATTCTCTGAAATAAATATTTAAATCTTCCCAACATCTCTGTAAGAATACAAAGAATTAAAGTACAGCTTAATTCCAATTCATAAACACTGTCATAATTCTAACTCAAACATTTATTTTCTCTCCTGTAGAAGCCTTTATAGTCTGACTTTGAATCATGACTTTAATAGGGGTATTTTTCAAAGCAGTTTATCATACTTATTCTGGAAGAAAATGAAAGCTAATTTACTCTTTGTAAAAAGTTCTAGTTTTTTCCTTCATGTCACCTTCACTGATGACTGCAAAGGCACAGTAGTTCCTACATTTTTCACTTGCCAGCTCAATTCTGGTTGTGTGATCTCCTTCACTTTTTGCCTCACCAACCCCACAAACTGTCTTGTCTCCCTGATAATCCCACTCAGAGTCAGACTTCTTTGTTACTGGAAGATATGATTGACCAGCACTGTTTAACATCTTTGATGGTGACACAGACAAAGGGATTGAGTACACCCTTAGCAAGTTTGCTGATGAGACCAAGCTGTGTGGTGCAGTTGACATGCTGGAGGGAAGGATGCCATCCAGAGGGACCTTGATGGGCTTCAGAGATGGAACCATGACAAGCTCTAGAAGTTCAACAAGGTCAAGTGCAAAGTCCTGAACCTGGCTCAAGAAATCCCAAGAACAAGTACAGGCTGGACTGAGAATGAATTGAGAGTAGCCCTAGGGAGAAGGTCTTGCATCTATTGGTGGTTGAGAAGTCCAACGTAGCCAAGAAATGTGAGCTGTCAGCCCAGAGGGGCAACCATATCCTGGGCTGCATCAAAAGCAGCATGGCCAGCAGGTCTAGGGAGGTGATTCTGCCTCTGCTCTTCTCTTGTGAAACCCCACCTGGAGTACTGCATCCAGCTCTGGGAATCCCAGTATAAGAAGGACATGGACCTGTTGGAGCAGTTGGAGGAGGAGGGACATGAAAATTATGAGAAGTCTGGAGCACCTCTTGTATGAAGACAGGCTGAGAGAATTTGGACTGTTCAGCCTGAAGAAGAGAAGGTTCTGGGGTTGCCTTATAGCACCTTCCAATACCTAAAGGAGGCTACGGCAGAACTGGATAGGGACTTTTTACAAGGGCTTGTAGTGACAGGACAAGAGGGAATGGCTTTAAATTAAAACAGGGTGGGCTTAATTCAATATTAGGAAGAAAGTTTTAACTGTGAGAGCAGTGAGACACTGGAATATGTTTCCCAGAGAAGTAGTGGATTCTTTGTCCCTGGAAGTGTTCAAGGCCAGGCTGGACTGGGCTTTGAACAACCTGGTGTCTTGGAAGGTATCCCTACCCATGGCAGGGAGGGTTGTAACCAGATAATCTTTAAGGTTCCTTCCAACTCAAGACATTCTATGATTCTGTCTTCTCTTTGCATGTTATGTGCTCAAGTCCCCTGACAATCTTGATAGCTCTTCACTGGGCCCACTTCTATGTTTTTTTCTTGATGGTACTGGGATATAACTAGACACAATATTCAAATGTCATTCCATATGTGTAAATAGAAGTGAAAAATCAACCTCAACCTGCTGACTTCATATCTGCTAACACAGTCCTCTCTGTAGTTTGGTTTCTTCACTGCAAGGGAACACTTGATTCTCATTCATCTTCTTTGGCAAGACTCCCAGTTTCTTTTCTGCAGAACAGTTCATCTTTCTGACCAGTTGACCAGCAGCCACTACTCAGTCCCCCATGAGTTTATTTCCACACAGGTGCAGGACTCTGTATTTGCCTTTACTGAGCTCCATGAGGTTACTGAGAGGCACTTTTTGCAGTCCGTCAGTGTGTCTGAATATCAGTCTGCCTGCTGGTGTGTATTGATCACTTTCCACATCAGCTTTGTGTTCTTTGCAAACTGGGTCATTAATGAAATTATGAAACAGTATTGTCCCCAGACACTGCCCTTAGGGATTCCTATTACTAATCAGCTGCAATTTGACTTTTTCCCCACAACCCACTTTATAGGTTACCCATCCACTCCAGCTCTCTTCAGTTTGTGGACAAGGATACTATGGACAAAAGTATGCTCATGGATACTCTGACTGTGTCCCAAACATCTCTGAAATCAAAGTAAACAACATCCACTGCACTCCTTTCATTGATAGAGACAATCAACACAGAAGGCAAAGGTCTCCTTTGCACCATATCTTGTATCTCTTGGTGTGTGAGAAACAATTGTTAGCTTACGTATATCATTTATTTCAAAATGTCTGAAATCCTCTGAGGGATTTTTTTTTTAATGGTTTGAAACTATGATCAGCTGATGCAATCACTGGGGAGGCACAAAGGCATACATGACTGTTTGAAGGTGCAAAGGTCACTGAAATAGCAATAGGGGTAATCAAATTGCCAGTGGGGAATGGTCCTGAGGTGAATTATGCTCTGAAGTGCACCTAAGTTTCATCTTCATAGGAAGGACTAGTTGCTCCACTCCAGAAGAGACTCTGAGACTGAATAGATAATTAAGTGAATGAGTTTCTGAGAAGAAAACAGGGAACTAAGTTAATTGACAGTGTAGATGTACTTTCAGCTTAAAAACTGGACTCCTTATCACTTTGTTATTTGAAATTTTCTCTGCCAAGGTTACTGTCAGAGGATGGCAGAGTGGAAAGCACAAGGATGCCTAGGGCAGCTCTCTGAATGTATCAACATAAAAAGAGCACCTATATCAGGTATTTTCAGGCATGCTGTATGTTTCTTAGTATAGGGTGGCCTCAGAACCAAAGTTCTTTAGAAGAGGAGGATTTCAAGCTTCTTTACACTGGAACATGGAAATAGCTGGAAACCGCTGATCTAAAAGAAGACAAAAGCATTAGAATCTGACTTAATGGTTATACTGTTTACATCAAGGAACTTTTTAAATACTGTGATTATTAATGATTTGACCCAAGATAATTCTGCAAAAAGTATAAAGATGAACAAGATCCATGAAAACTGCAGAGTAGAGCAGGTGGAAAATCAAGTGTGAAATTGGCCAATGTTTGAGTTATGGGAAGTCTAGAGCTTTATTGTTAGACACTGAGTGACTAGAACTGAGTTACTGAGGTTATGCTATGTAAACAATGGCCATTTATCATGATGGAGTAACAGGATCTTTAACCTAGATTTGAAAAATGTGCAAAATTATGATTTAATTGAATGGAGCTAGACAAGGCATGACCAAAAAATGGCTTAGACCCGTGTAATGGGAATTTTACTAAGACTGAAGAAAAAATGGTATGTCTAATTTCCTAAGTATCCCATGGATTTATTTCCCATGTGCCATGTCTGCACAGAACAAAGAGGACAGGACTACAGAATATTGCAAGGACAGTTAGGAAGACGAATTTATTCCTGTTGCTCTGGTTTACTCTGTCATATTGTGACAGTATTAATTTACAAGCAGCAAGACTGGATGATACCATATATGAATGGAATGTGTTGATTTAAAAAGTGGTTGCTAACATATATCATCACTGAACCAGGAGATCTCTATCATTTGTGAAAAATTTACTATAATTACTGTGTTTTCAGATTGTGTTTTGTGCAGACACATTTCCAGCTGAGAAGATACTCATACCTGAATTATTGGAAAATACAAAAATTATGAAAATGGTTTGGGTTGGAAGAGACCTCAAAGATCATCTTGTTGTAACCACCCTGCCATGAGCCACTAGACCTGGATGTTCTGTTCAGGGTACCATCCAGCCTGCGCTTGAACACTTCCAAGGATGGAGCACTCACAATTTCTCTGGAAAACCTATTCTAGAGCCTTACCACTCTCATTAATTACTCTCATTAATTACTGCTCGATAACTTTATCTGCCTCCTTAGCTTTTTTGTTTGTTGTTGCTGTTGTCATACTGTACAATGGGAAGATCATATTCAGAGTGATCATGACTTTGGTTTGCTCATTTCAGAGGCATATACAGAGCAATCTTAACTCCTCTACAGTTTTGCTTATAAATCCATAAATGTACGAAAACACCTCATAATACTCCTTTATTAATGTAATGAACCTGATTAGGTGTTTTCGTTTTGCAGTTTCTATAGTGTTCTTGCTGTAGTTGGTTTATAGAACAAAAGAACAGCTAAAAACTAAGCAATGACACCACATAACAAGAGCACCTGAAAATATAGTTGTACACTTTTTTAGCAGAACTATCAGTACAGGCTTCAGAGAGCATGTCATGCCAGTGTGCAGCACCCATCATTCTCTCCCTTTAGACTATGAGGTTATCAATGAAGCTGTCAGTCACAGCAGTGCAGTTAATCTTCAGGAGCCAAAGCTGCATCACCAAACTGTCCCCACACACGGGAAACTGCCTGGGAAGAAAAGAAAATGACTATACGTCTAAATGCCACCAGGCTGAAGTGGCAGACCTTGATCCATGCTCATGGGTATCTCTGTCAGACTTCCTATATTCCCCAGAGAAAGCAGATTTTGCTAAATTCCCTTCATTAAAAAATGTGGATTACAGTGTTGAAGTCAGGAGTTTTTAGAAAATTAGGTGCATAGATAATTTTGTTACATCCTCGGATATTTCCATGATGAAAATTATTATAAAATCCATTCAAAAAGGGAAATGTAAGATTATACATCTTATGCACTACTTCCTTGATAGTGATTTCTAGCTGTACTGCACTTTTTAGGTTGCTTTCAGACTCCAAGCTTCATTTGAGACACTGCTTATTAGCAAAGAAACCTTCACAATTTAACACTGGCATTCTATTAGTTTCTGCTATTTAGTTCCATATCTATATCTTAATAACTAAAAAGGCCTGATAAGGACTTAAATGTTATTTGAAGGTTGGAAATTTAGTTACGGCATTAACTAAATGGTAAATGATAGTAAACTGTGGGTAAAAGGTGCTGTAGCCATGCATGATAAAGCAAGTTTTTCCTTTCTGTTAAGGGGTGACTCTTTTGGTGCTCACAATCTGTGACTGTTGACAACATAGGAACGTTTTCTGCATCTACCCCTTTGACTGTGAAACTTTATTTTCTGGTGGATGTCAATGGCTTTTGGTTTATAACATAGAAAGGAATCTCAGCATTAATGGTAGCTTAAGCATGTAATTTCTGTTGTTAAGGGAAACTTCATGTATAATCTACCATGCACAGCTCTAAAAAGTTACCTCAGTATATTTTTTTTCCAGAGGTGCCATTTGTGATATTGCTTGTCACAGTGAGTTGATATGCAATTTTACTTTTTATGTTACAAGCAACAGCCATTGACATTTCTCTACCTAATTCATGTCATCATCATAAATAGTTACATTTGGAACTATTACACGAATGTACTATTTATATGAGAGTAGAAGGGGAATCAAAGCCAATGTTTTCCTTTGAAGGATGCAAAACCAGAAGCACATTTTTCTCTTAAACAGATGGGATCAATCAGTATAGGTTAATGTGTATTTTCAGTAATGCCTGTCCTTATTTTACCCTGTGGAACCCTCTTGTAGCTGATTTCAACAACATGAACTGCATTTTGAGGACACCTGGTAAGTAGATAGACAGCCTTACAGAAGCCAGATATTCCTTTCTTCCTTCAGGCAATTAGAGATCAAAAGATTTACACCTTTTCCTCACATAGATCTTAATTTTAAGTCTCTAGTTAAAATTTTCTGTTCTTTGGTTTGCACAATGACTTTTCACTACAATTTTATTGGTAGGTCACCAGTTTAAAGATAGCTTTGGCCATTCCTAACAGATGGTTCTTTCAATCTGATGGAGAAATAAAGTGATTTTCCAGCCCGACTTCAGTTTTGAGGAAATGAGGTGCAGTTTCCAAAGAGTATGCTCAGTAAAAATAATTGACACCATGGCATATTGGCAATCTTCCTTAAAGAGGCCAAGCACTATCTGGCCTGTCACATTCTCATCCTGAAGAGTATGACTCTAGAAAATAGTATTATGTACTATGGGATACTTCTAAATCTCTCCTTCATTTCTTTTCCTCCCAATTTATTCATTCCTATTAAAAATTCATTACAATACATATTGAGTGATTATTCCTTCAGAAAGAAAAAGCACTAACTTTTCAGAGTGTAGCCATTATAAGGGCAAGAAACTGTTTTATATTCAAAAGATATTTGCAGTTACATACAGAGTTTAATCTAATTTAGGTAACTAAGCATTATTTGTTACAGTTCAAACTAATTACCTTGGACTCCTAAATATGTGTGTTGAATCATCCTTGGGAATTACCTATTTCTTTCCACTGACCCAAACAAATATTAGGCACACAAATTAGATAAGAAAAATCCTATGTAATTTGTTTAGGCTGTTAAGTGCTGATAGTCATAGGTCAGTTCCCCTGTGTCCCAAAACACTGGGGCATATGACAACACTGGCACTGATACCATTTAGGTAAATCTGTATGCACTGACATGACATGACTGTGCAGAGTGTTAATGTGTTCTGTCCCTCAGGTGGCTTACTAGCCTGTAGGCGTATTCCTGCACTTCTAACACAGTTGCTCTGGGACCAGAACTGGTTTGCACTATCCTGGTTTGGGTTGTAGATAGAGTTAGTTGTATTGAAAAAGCTGTATAATTTGATCCCAGCTGGGCAGTGAACTAGGTGTAAAGGCAGCTTCATTTGAGCATACAGACAGACATAAAAATATCCAGCTTTTATGTGAATGCACATGAGGACTTGTGGGAGCCCATTTAAGAATGCATTCAATGTACACATTACAATTTTCCTTTACTGCTTGGATCCAGATCTTTCTTTCAAGTACTTAAGTAGCTTTCTATATTGATGAAAGCATATTCTTGCCCATGTCAGGAGAGAGCTTGTCAGGAGATTAGGGATTGGGTTCTTGTATATCTGGCTTGAAAATAACTTTTGCAGCCAAGCATTTCAAATTGATTTGGCTGTTTCACTATTCCCCTGTTTTTATACACTAACATTTGTAAGCAGTGAAAATAATCCTTTTTATTGTTTTTGACTACACTTCTTTTTTTTCCTGGACATGAAATATAATGTGTTTGCTTTGTTCTGTTTTAAAAATCCCCCAAATAACCCCCCACACCCCACCAAAAAAAAAAAACAACAACAAAAACAACAACCAAAAAAACCCCCCAAAAACAAACAAAAACCCCCAACAAAACAGCAGAGGAGGATCAGAGTAATGAAAACACAGTTTTCCACTTACCCATCCTCAAAATATCATCCACACCCCTGGCTGAACCTTCTATCATCTGTGTTGAAAGCATGGAGATTATCAGACTGCTCATTCTGTCTATGTAGCATATTACTGATAGGAAAGAATTTGGGGATTCTCTATTTACTCCACAGATCTGAACTCCTGACAAGAAGAAATTACGATCAGTGGGAGAGTTCTTTCATATAAGGAATTATTTGAAGAACTCTTAGGCACAGTAGCATCTTTCCTCTCTACCCTGACCTCTTAGTTTTCCGCTTTTTTTCCCTAAACAGACATCTGACTGTGTCTCGATATCAACGGATTGTTGTTTCCCACTGATACAGTGGACAGGTGTTTTTCGCTCCCAGGAGCAAGGCCAGAAAAGCGGCGAGCGGCAAGCGGCACGCACGCGGCGCTTCCCCAGGATCAGGCTCCTTAGAAGCTGGGGTCGGCTCCTCCCGCCCCCGGCCCGGCGACCCCCCCGAACACAATAAGTCTGTGCCGGCCAAGAGTCCACGAGGAAAAGCACATTTTAATAGCGCGCGCTTCCTTATATAGGGGCGCGCGCAAGTATCCCGGATGTGGGCGGGGAAGAGGGGTGGAGACGGGGAGGAGGAAAGCGTTTCGTTGGGTGCGTGCAAACGAAGGGGAGGGGGAAGGGGAGGAACGGCAAAAGGACCGATAGGAGAACGAGGTGGGTGGGAAAACTCTGAGGGATTGTGGGAAGAAGGAACAGGGAATCCATTTTGAGGGTAGAATATTTAAACTGGGGGAAATGCCTGTTCACAAGCCCCCCCGGTCCCGATCCAGTCGCGGCACGTGCTGCCCGGGGTCCCGGGTCTCCGCATCTTCGTCCATCCAGCGTTTATAATACATGTGCCACTTGCTGAATTCTTCCTTGGTCTGGTCTCCTCCAACATCTCGATACTCCTTTAGCCCTCCAAATCTAAAATAATTACTACTCAAATCTAAATCTTAGGTCTTGAGTCCTAAAGTCTGTCCCATCTTCATTGCTCTCTTAGATTTTCAGGATCTCTCCCATCTTATCAGCTCCCGTTTTGCTTTTGTTCCCAAAGATGCTCCTCAGTTTCACATCCCTTAAAGAACCACTTGCTTCTCACTACAACCTTTTAATCTTGACTTCAGCTATTGCTGAATACTGTTTGCGTGCAGACTGAGCTTTTCTGTTCTCTTACAGCCAGTTGAGAGAGCAGAAGCAAATAATGGCAGCAATGGCTCTGCAGAATCATCGTTTTTCCTTTCCATAGGAGGCAGCTCCCATCCTTTCTCCCCCCTTCACCACACTGTAGTTTGGTTTGCTGTCTTTGTTTAGCTCTACAGATTATTACAGCATCATTAGCTATATGGGCTACAATAGCATTATATGCAGATCTTATCCAGGGTAGAGCTGCAGTAATATTCCTCTTATGTGGGCACTAGAACTCAGTTGCTTATGCTCCTTATTTGATTGTTGCAATAATCCCTACTCTGCTTTTCACTTTGGCAGACAAACACTCTCAAAATTATTTCCCAAGTGTAATACAGGGGTTTAGCACAGTCTAAGTACACAGTTTAAATGCATCCAGATTGCTAGGGAGGGGGCTAAAAGAGTTTCACAGAATGGACAGAACCAAGTTGTGACAGTTGGTTTGGGGATCAAAGAGAAGGTTCTAGCATTATTTTCTTTTAGTATTACAGATATAGACAGAATTTTTTACCTTCCCTATTCCAGTTCTTTTATAAAATTAGTCCAGTGATATCTTTGTACTTACATATGTAATGTCAAACTCTGGATATGTACCAGTATGGTTCTGATGATGTCCAGGGTAGGTCCACCAGTGCCATAGTTGTAAGTTACAAGACTGTACGTAGACCTGTTCACCAATCAGTGTTTTTCTGAAGCCTGGGGTTCATGTGACTGTGTCAGAACCTCAGTTTTCATTAATAAATTAATAGGTTGCCAGGAAAAACTTGAAAATATGGCTGAGGTCTAGAAAAAAAGATAACATTTCCAATAATATTTTAAAATATTGGTAAAGTTTTGTACCAACACAATTGGCTAAATTTATCCAATGTGTTTTAACTTACCATTCAAGCACATTCCCAAAGCACGGCTGCCTCAACCAGCATATAGTATGCTTGTCCTTCTGGAGTTAAGATTAGATTGTTTTCTGTTACAGCTCTATAGTACCTCAGGTGACCAATACAGTTATTTGACCCATCCCCTCAATTGTGTTTGTACTAAAACAGTTCTTCTAAACAATCCCACAGTACCCACTGTTTCAGGCAACAGAGCTATAGCATAGAACACTTTTTCTGTGGGGTGTGTTTGATATTTACTCAGTTGCACTTTTTTACTTTCATCACTTTTAGAAGATAAGTTGACTTTTTTTTTTTTTGTCAAATGGCTTTTTTTTTTTTTTTTTTTTTTTTTTTTTTTTTGCCAAATGGGTTTTTTTTTTTTTTTTTTTTTTTTTTTTTCCCCCAGTGACATGACTGGCATTTGTGAGCTGAGGTTTTTGACTACCCTTTAGAATGATTTCAGGCATTGGAAGTCTGTATATTGTCAGCTGTCCCTCCCCTTTTACTCTCATTTTTGTTGATAATCGCCCTCACTAGCAGATTCTTCAGTGTGCATCAGGTGTAAAAGAACCAGGTTTTCCCCAACAACAAACCTGGGTGAAGTCAAAAGAAGCTTGATTCAGACAGGATCCGGATGACCTACAGCAATGTTCACCACCTCTTAGGGTAGTGCCTCACTATTATACCATCAGATCTTGTGTATTTATATTTATTAAAAAATGTGTTTGCATTGTTTGCATTGCTTTTACTGTAATGAATAAGGACCGTTTTATAAGTAGCTATAGAAATAAAATTGCTATAAGGAACTTTATATTTGTGTGAAAGTTGTTTCCCTTTAATGAGGACACTGTGGTGGGTTGATCTTGGCTGGATGCCAGGTTCTTGCCAAGGCTGTCATTCCCCTTTCCAGCTGGACAGGGAAGAGAAAATTGGATGAAGAACAACTCATAGGTTGAGATAAGGCAGTTTATTAAAGCAAAAGCAAAAGTTTGTGGCCACACAAGCAAAGAGGAAAAAAAGGGTTTATTTTCTACTTACCATCAGTGAGTAATGTCTGGCCACTTCTCAGTTATCAGGGCGTCAGCACATGTAGTGGTTCCTCTAGAAGTCAAACATTGTATATAACGAATGCCCCTTCCTTTCTGCCTCCTTTCCTTAGCTTTTTTTAGCTGACCAGACATCATATGGTGTGGAATATCCCTTTGGTTAGGTTGTGTCCCCTCACAGGATCTTGCCCACCCCCAGACCCTTGATGGGAGTAAATGTTGACAGACAGCACTGATGCTGTGCCAGCTCTACCCAGCAGTAGCCAAAACACTAATGTGTTATCAACAGCCTTCTGGCTACCAATGCAAAGCACAGCACTGTGAGGTCTTGTATGGGGAAATGAACTCCGTCTCAGTCAGACCTAATGCAGGCTCTTAGGTTTTGTTCACTTCACCTGTAAATAAAAACTTAAATTGATCAGATAAATCAGATAATTTTCAGATAAATATGTAGGAAAATGCTGACTCTTTGCATGCCTTTGAGGTATGTGCATGAGGGATAGAGAGCACTATGAACTTCAAGTATCTAACAGGTAGGAAGTCTCAAGCCTTGCCTCTTTTTTTCCCCTATGGGAAACAGGATCTCCTAACCTAGTTATCTCTGAAAACAGTTCTTAAGAAAAATTTTAAAACAAACAGGAGGAAGGCTAAGATGTTGTCTAAGATAAGTAGGGGGAGATGACCTCTGGACTTGCCACAGTCTAACATAGTCTTAGTAATCTCATAAATTCTTGCTATGCAAAGATTAGAAACAGAGTTTACATGACTATTTAGATGGGAAACAATTTTTAGATGTCTTGTTTGGTGAGTCTCAACACATTCATCCTACCTGTCTCAGTTTCTTTTGCAAAATATCCTGAGATTGCACACATGTATGATATATTTGTCAGAGACTTTTTTAAGCTTCTACACAACTGTTTTCAGAGTTACTTCTCCATAGATAGCAATGTAAAGAATTTGTGACCAGATTAAGCAGTGTTGAATATTCTTATCTTGCACTTAATTCCCATATGCAATATACTTCAATTTCCTGGGATATTGCATCTTCTAAATCAGTCTTTTGCCACTGACTGAGATCTCTCAGACAATCACGATAGAAGGATGATTTCCCATGCTTTCCTGAGTAGTTCTAGAAAATGTGCTTTCTACTGTCTGTTTAGCAGAACTGAAAGGGAGTCATGATGGAAACAGTCACGGGGAGAAGGGTCAGATGTATCCTGACTGCAACACCATTTGACCTCGCTATCTCTGATTTGCTTATAAAGGAATAATGCCCTTCAAATAGGATCAGCTTGGAAAGAGGTTGGGACAATGTAGAGAGTAATATAACAGGTAAATATTCAATTATAATTGTACAATAATTTGTGTGTGCCTAAAAGAAGAATTTAAACAATCATTATCAAGCTCTTTCACCAGATGGTTTAGAACACCTACTTCTCCTGAAATGGAAAGAGTTAGGCCCAGGGAAATATATCAGAACCAACTTAGAATAGCTACTGTTGGCATCTAGCACAGCTGGAAATAATTTATGTTTCCAGGCAGCACTATAAAGCTAAGTTTAAATGCACTAACTTTGCTCTTTGCAGCAGAGAAGTTGTTTTTCCAAGAGTAGCTTCATACTGCCAAGGCCAGACTGCTTCTAGGATGTGACCTGGTTCTTTTGAAGCAAACTCTATTCTCATGAGGGGGATTCCTGGGAGAACTGATCTGTGGCCAAGTGAGAGAATCCAGTGACATATTTGTTAACTACAAACATATGGATCTGAAGTATTTCTTTCTGTTGCCAAACAGTGCCTCAGTCAGAAGTGCTCAGATCTATTGGGAAAATATAAAACCCTTTGGCTGTGTCACTATAGCAGCTTAGCTTTTGCTCTCAGACTCCAGAAAATATGATTCATGCTTGCCTGTGTCCATATATAAAAGACTATTCAGGCCTGTGTCTGGTGCTTGATATCTGGTCTTCAGGGAAAATTCGGGCAGTACTCAGATTAGACTTCTGGCATTCCACCTAGCATGGAATTTAACATCAAATCTAAACCTCAATAGAAGCATTTCCAAATCTTCTTTTGTTCACATGAAAACCAGTCATATAGTCAATACCTTTGTTTTCTTAAAGACAGCAGGTCAAACTGCTTGAAAATAACCTCCTTGTCACCCATCCTTCCCTCCTGATTTCCAAAATAACTCAGAACTGAATGAAAGTTCTTGAAAGCAGTCTAATTTTACACCAATTGCATCCCTATTTTCTGAAAATGTTGCATGATAATTTTTGAATGTCTTGTTACTTTAAAATACTTTGTATACATTTGTGTGAGTTTGGTCTCCTAAAAGGCTGTCAAGACCTGACAGTGACCTAATGCTGAGTTAGAAAGGGGAGAAATGAATTGTTAGTGGTACAATATCCTTTGCTGTCTGACTGGGTTGAGCACTCTATAAGAGATGAGATTGAAGAAGAACCCTACCAGGTGCTCAGTGTGGCATTTTGCTCTTTGAAGAGGTAGTAGGGCAATCAGCAACTGCCACTTCCTTGTAATCCTGAAACACAGAGAGAAGCAACTAAGACTGTACATCTCTTTTAAAAGGACTAAAGCTCAGCTTTTAAAATTTCTGGGGAAATTAGGCCTATATACCTGTTTATAATTAGCTGCAATACCTTTAACTTCAAGCTGTAACCCTGAAGCCATTAACAGAGTTTTCCTTGCCAATGACTGCCTTGAAAAAAAATATAAAACTGGGGAGAAATGGAAGAGAGAAAAGAGGGAAAGTTTCTGTTAAGAAACAGCAGAAGGAGTGTTTCCTGACCTCCTTTACAGACCCTACTAGCTTGTTTTTACCTCTGACATACAAACCAGAAGTCAAATAATGATCTTGCTTTGATGCCCTTGCAACTTGTTAGAAAACAAGAGGTTTTCAACATTTTCATGTGACTATACTATTGCATCAGATAGGCAAAATAGCTCTAAGTAATTGTTACACTATCTTTTAATATTCAATTTTTAGTTTTTGTATGTATTTATACATTTATTATAATTCTTGCTAAGGTTTTTCTGTTTGCATATATGGTAATTACTTTACTCAGATTCAGGCGTTCATTAGCAACACAGGACTCTAGTTTTCCTCTTCTTGCAATTTTTTGTCAATAAGTTCCAAAGAGAGCAATGAATGGAATGATTGCTCGGTTGATTGTTACACTGCAGCTCACGTACTCTGGAGCGTGAATAATTTAGACTGTGCTGGCTTGTCAGTATTGGATTTGTATGTGGTGTGAGGAGAGCACAGAAGGAGGCGTCAGATAAATCACACAGCAGAAAAAAAGGGAAAAAAAAGGAAAATCTCCCAAAAGATTGCATCAAAGGTGAAGAGAAAAGGGCTCTATTGTTCGTGCAGAGCAAAGAGAGAGGGGAGGGTAAATGTCTTCCTTCTTGTCAAGGAACTGTTTTGGATACTCAGTAACTTTAAAACAAATTGCATCAGCCTGCAGCACTGTTCAGTTCTTCTGGGAGTAAAACACTTTCTGAATTCAGTGAGAGTTGAAACTATCTTGAATGATGTCTTTCAAAGTCATTAGTTTCTTTTCTTTTGAAATCATTGCTTTATATAGTAACAATTTGATAGGACGTGGTAACAAAAAAAAAAAAGTCCAGCTCAGCATTAGGAAAATAACACACACAAGGTTAAATGCCACTAATCTGTCAGTTGTTATGATTAAAGATTTGGGAGAAAAAAGAACTTTGTTATGTGCCCGTCTCTAAACGTCTCCATTTCAAAATATGCTAGGAAATCTTCCACTTACAGAAGGATCAAGTGCAGCAAAAGGATTTCTGTGTGAGCATTTTACTGTGATTTTTATTTGTACTCCAGGGAACCCATAAATTGTTGGTCTGCAGAGCCAGACAGCAGTTCTGTGCTTCCCACAGTGGGCAGCTGTGGCTCTGTGAAAGTGTGTTGACTGAAACCAATGTGCACATTTCACCACCAGCCTAAGGGATCAGCAGTGTCCCACAGAGTCATTTCGAGGGTTTCTCTGTGTACTGTAGGTAACACACCTGAAAATAAAACCTCCTAACCCAGCAATTTTAAGTAGTCCAAGATACTGATTTACACATCAAGTGTTTCAGCCATTACACTTTACCCATCTCTCTTTGTTTTGACAGGGCCTGACATGTCCTTCACTCCATGCCTCAGACTCAAAATAGAGACACAAAGCCTGTCTTTGCCATGTTCTATCATAGGGTTTCAGTTATTTCCAGTCCTCTTTATCTCAGAGCATCTGATTAACCCCATTGAAGGGTCAGACCAGACTTGTGGGTTTGGCTACGCACTGAACATGATATCTTTAATAAAATAAAATACTATGAGATACAAAATGTCAGGTCCCTCTAGCAATCACTGTAAATGTGTTTTTTTCCCCAGTGGAAGCTATGTTGTTATGCTGATGCACAACTAATAAAACTACTCGAGGGTTCAGGAAAAAAAACAACAACAACAAAAAACCAAAAAACAAAAAACCCAAACCACAAATGTATTCCCTCATGTCCAGTATTAAGTTCTGCTTACTTATTATATAAGAATGTGTTGCTTAAATAAACATGCACGAGGAAGATATGTTTAGAATTTTAGACATCTCAAGGTGTTATGAAAACTGCAAAAGACACTATTATATTTTTCAATGCAGAACGACAAAATAATGGTCATAAGAGTCCCCAGTACAAAGATACAAAAACCATGACATGGGGTAATATTTAAATGAAAGTATCTTCAGAAAATTTTCCCTTTTATAATCTCATATCATAACAGGTATATTTGTGAAGAATGGTCATTTTTTATTGCCTACAATTCGTACCAGTGCCGTTCTCAGCATTTTTAGACATTGCTCAAGACTTGTACAATCAAGATACCAAGAGTACAAAATATTTTCTTCTCTCTTTCAGTTTTGAAAAGTACAGAAAAAGAGGTTATGAATAGTAACTAATAGCTATATTTGTATGAATCAGAGCAATGGCAAAGTTTTTCTCCAGTTCTGAGTCCATCTGGCAGAATTTGAGTACATCCACACTATGAAATTATCTTAGCCTGCATCCAGCTTATTTTTCCTAACCTCTGAACCAAGCCTGGAAATTTTTTTAGGAAGGAACTGGCCCAGACCAAAAAACATACTAAGGAATTCTCTGAAAAGTTAACATTATAGGAATTTCAGTATCATTTTACTTAACTTTTTACAGTCTGACATTGATGAACATACTGGTAACCCATAAATCCAGTGCAATTTATACTTCAGGCATTGTGGAGAGAGAGAAATTGCCTTATTTCAGGCTGTAGCAGCCACTAAAACTAGATCACAGGATCACCTATATCTAATTTGTTTTAGACTATTTGATTTAGAAATAAAGGGAAGCTTGTTAAAATTCTACAGTTCTAATTATATTGTTGAGAGAATAACATAGAGTTGTAGAACTGAAGAATGTTTAAATAGTTCTGGGCCACATTGGAATAGATATTTTGGAATCTTAGTTTGGGACAATTTGAAGGGGTAGAGACCTAGGACAGAAGTCTTGTCTCTCAGATTCAATACCCCTGGTCTCTCCAATACAGAGAGAGAGACCAAATATGACTGGATGTAAGTGGAAAAAATAACTCTTTACAAGAAGAATGCTAATAATGATACTGATAAAACTGGGTTAAACCAACCAATGAGGAGAAACTTCCTAAGCCCCGCCCACCAGACCAAATCAAGATGCTGCTCAGCCTCCCCCACCCAGAAAAAAACACACATGGCCTCAGGACATAGACAAGATGGGCCACCCTTCCACCTGGTTCACCTCCCCTGTGCCCAGAAAACCTGGTAGGAATGGTTGGAGAGCCAGCACTGCAGCGAGGCTGCGGTGCTGGTACAGGCAGTTGGAGCAGGGCTGCGGACCACCCAGGTGACTGGCAGGAGCTGCAAGACACTCATAGGATCAAGAGACAAGACTTGGTTGTTGCAATTTCAATGTCAGAGTGGAGGTCACAGTCTAGATCCTTCAAGGTGGTGGTGGTGGTGGAAGCCCCAGGTGGTAAAAGGAAAGTCCATGCAGTGAGTGAAGAAAACCAAGTGTTGAGTGAAGGTTGAGTGTGGTATTTTATTTGGCTTAGCCTGAGTGGGAACACCACCAGTACCTCCCTTGGGGTGGGGAGTTCTGCACTGGAAGATGTAATACTGGATCACAGGATATTTCAGGAGTCAGAATCTTTGGCACCTTTTAAGATGTTACAGCTGCTTGTTACATCAGCACAGGTGGATCCATTATGGCCCTATTATTGTCCCAAGGCTTCCCTGAAGGGGAGTTGTCACAGCTGGGTAATCTGTGTAAGGAAATACTACCTGGCCTAGCAGGATTTGCCTCTCCCCTTACCTTGTTCAAACCCAGCTTGTGGCCTGAGGTGGCAGGTGTGTATGCCCTCAGCACCTGAGGCTGGGTGGCCACTGCACTTTGTTAGCAAAGCGCACTGTTGATTGAGCCATTAGCATCAATAGTCCAGTCTCTCTAAAGGAGACAAACCCCCCCAAAAAAGTGTATTTGGAAAAAAAAAGAAGAAGAGGAGGATACCAGAATTTTGTGTAACCCAAGACATTGTTGTTCTTCAGATGCATTTTTTTTTTAATATCAAAGAACAGCATTATGATACAAATTTTGGTTGTGTTTTTTTGTTTTTTTTTTTTTCCTGACTGTTACACTTCTACAAACCTTTATGGAACAAAAGCTAAAAGTGACCATTTAGGTGGCCGTTTTGGAGAAAGGTAAGCTCCTTTCAGTTTTAGTAGGAAGAAAAATAGTCCCCATTTCCTCACACTGTTGGTGGTCATCATCTTTACTGAAAGCTGCTTATGTTGCAGTCAGATACTAGTGAGACGCATTCACCAATTTGGTGTCCAGGCAGTCTGAACTTCATTCAAATTAAACAACATATATAACCCCGTGTTAACCCCGCCTCGGGGGCAACACTGTGACTCCATTGGCTTGGGCTGCCTTCATGTACATATAAGGTAAAGTCCGAGACACCTTCCAGGGCATGGTACCAGTTTGTTGTTGTTTTGATTCCAAGTCCAGTGTTCCTCTGGACCCACCTGAGCAGTGGGCCGCAGCAGCTTAAGTGGACTTATTTTGATAAATGGGATCTAAGAGACATTTCAAAGAAGAAATTGTTCCTGAATTTCTGTGAAACCAGGGGGAAGAATGTTGTGCAGAGTGCTAAATATTTACGTCCTAACCTTTCCCCTTAGAAGAAGTCTAACAAACTAGACCTAGACAGAAGAGCCAAATAAATATACAAATGTGTCTACAGGCTTACCTTATTGAAATAAGGTTGCTGGAGACAGATGTATTCTGTCAGGATAATAGTGAAAAATCCAGGATATTTAGCTTGTTACATGTTCCCCTCCAATGAAACAAAGAAATTTTAAACACATCTATTTTAGTTGAAAAGCTCTATCTTTTCATGGTATCCCAAGAAATGCAGGCAGAACATAAAAATGAGTTTTTTACAGCTTTTTAATTACTTCAAAAAGTTTAAATCTCATGGCTAATGTCTTAAATACTAAGCTCTACAAATGCAGTTAAAAAAAATAAAAGACCTCTGTTTTGTGGTTAAACTATGAAGGTTAAAGTAAGTATTTTATAAATTTAAAATTTAA
>JAWWEV010000115.1:103823833-103845162 GCA_035583235.1 Hafferia zeledoni | reverse complement strand
TAAAAAAAATAAAAGACCTCTGTTTTGTGGTTAAACTATGAAGGTTAAAGTAAGTATTTTATAAATTTAAAATTTAAAATTTAATAAAAGTTCTACAGTCTCGATAGTTTATGGTCAAGACTTAAAATATTTAGTTTTTCTGTAACACCACATTAGTCGGATGTTATAGTAGCATTTCTTTTCAGCCTTAACTTTTGCTTGCAAATATACTTGGATGATATTTACATGATATAATTTTCTACACAGCAGATGAGGGCAAATCTTGCACAAAGTGGATACAGAAGAAATTTTTTTTTGTTTGTTGTCTTTAGATTCAGTGTTTAGTTACAGGGTTTAGTTGTATCATCAGCCTGTATTTGAGTTTAACATCCTCTTAATGGTTTGGATTTTTTCTTCTTCATTTCATGTGCTACAAAAATCTAGCTGCATTTATCATTAAGAAGTATGTGCATTACATTAGCATAAAGAAAGAAAAAAAGTATTTTCTTTTGTGCCCAGGCAAATCAGGCTACCAGACAGATTGGAGAAAGGGGTACCAGAGAAAAACATATGCCTTGAGTAAGACTGAAAAATGATCATTAACAACTAATTTTTCCCTGCTGTCTCTGATGCAGTGTTTCAGAAATTTGGTAGATGCTTTAGGAAAATCATGCATTCAATACATGCAGTCAGACTCTGAGAGTCTTTCCACTCATCTCAGTGAGGATTTGGTTTCTACACAATGAGAGTAGGAAGAGACTGGGCTAATTCTATGTTAGACATTCCCCATTAATCTTCTGAAATAAGTGGAATATCATGTACTTATATCAGAAAATATAAGATATTTGGATTAATTTTATGTATGGTCTTTGCAATGTCAGTGGACTCATTGCTTCCATGAAGCTGATAATGGCAGAAAAGAGAAGGAGAAGAAAAAAGACAAAATAGTCTCCTGAAATAGTTTGGTTTGAAAAGAGAAAAATGGATATTTGACTAAGAAGTCAAAGCCATCAGTTCTTCCACTTTTACTGCACCCATTTTACTGTACTGATAATCCCTAAGGCCATTTCAGATGCTTGTAGCCCCCTAATGTATGTTTCTCTTCTCAATTTTTTTAGCCCTTAGTACTCCAACAGCACAATCACCTCATCTACTGCATTTTCTTGCAAAACTGTTTTAAAGGAAAAGAGGCATGTTCCACTCTAGCAGGCATTTTCACTGCAAGAGCTTCACCCAAAAGCAGCTCTAGCCAAGGTAAATACTAAGCCACTGGGACCAAAGCAACCCCCAGTGTCCCACAAGAACAGAGGCACAAAGTTGTTATGGTTGGTAGAGTACAACAGGAACCTAAAACCATCTAATGTGAGGTGGGATTTATTTTTAGGAATTCTCAGTTTATATACGATAATAGGTCCTGCTCTTCATGATAGGAAGTAAGAACTTTTGCAGTGCATTTAAAAAAAAAAAAAAAAAGAAAAGAAAAGAAACAATGATGAGAAAAAAGACTCACCTTCACTGCTTACAGTAATTCTATTATTCTGTTAGACATATGAGGTGCTACTAATTGGGGATTTATGAGTGCAGCTGTAATTCACAAGGCTGGACCTTAAGTCCTTATGCTCAAACTTAAATCATCAGACAAGTTGAAAATTCATACTGAATTCTCTTTTCTTTATTATTATTATTTTTTAAAAAATCTTTTCCTTGTGGCTTAAAATAAAACTCAATTTCTTTCTTTTCTGAACTTTCTGACTCAAGGAATTTTAAAACCACTCTGTACCTGAAATCCATTTTAAGACTAAACAAGTGTGGAGGCAGGAGAAAAAAGTACCAGTTTTCATCCTTATCTTGTGTGCCATTTCAGATGTCAATAAAAGTTTAATATCGGAGTTAGGATGGAAACTGCGTGGGTTTTCTACCAGCAGTACTTAGGCCTCATCAATGAACAGATCTTAGCATCTATAATTCCAGAAATAACTAAATAAGCTTACTTTGAAATTATCATACAGAAAAATAGATTTCACCATCCTCCCAGATAACTCCTATTGTTATGTTTATTTGTCTGTCACAACATATATCTACTCCTTAAACAGCTCATTATCCAACTGGCTAATTAAGATATTAAAATATGTGCTTTTAATAAATTGCTTAAATGTTAATGTGATTTTACAATACTTCTATTTTCATATGAAAAAATGTGTTTGTTTCTACTATGCAGATTTAACAATTGCCATTCAACTTTCAAAATACTTGGGTTTTTTGACATGCATGAATGTAGCTGGGAGGCAACTGAGCATTTTCACTTGTAACTAAACCTTACTTTTTCATTGCAAGTTTCATATAATTTTAGCCAAAGTAACAGCAGTTAAATTTTTTTGCTTCAGCCATAGCAGTGCAAGTTTCTGATCACAGACCTGAGGACTGCATCTGTAAAGTATTTTTAGGTGATTGCATAAAACTGTCAGTCTCAGGGGCCATAATAATGGTTTGGTTGGCCTAAGTGTTTAAAAGTATCTGAATTACTCAAAATATAGTCTGTATAAAATGTACTTGACTGATAGTCTTTGTCACCTTCTCTCCTCTGGATGCCTGCAGAATTAACTTGCCCAGGAGGCTGACTTTTACCTGAACTGGGTGAAGATAAGAATTGGACAACTTCTCTTTTAATATTAACTGGTTGCTTTTATCACTTAGGCTTCTGTAAAAAAAGCTACCAACCTATTATAAAAAGGTAAAGACTGAGCGTTAGATAGTAATTCAGTTTTAAATTTCTTTTTGAAGATGCAGAACTATGAAATATCAATGAAGGGAACTGTTTTATTTTGGACTTCTGCTTTTTTACATATTGATACTTGTTGATATATAATAGTGAAATATATTGAGTATAGCTTTCATCTTCTTGGTGTGGAAACTCTCAAGGGCCAAGTAATATTTTTTTAAACCACAATCACCTGGAGGTCCCAAAGCACGTGAATACCCATGGACTATGTAGTCACACTTCCAAAAACTGTGTGTTAAGCAACAGATTCTGGGTGTGAATGTAAGGCAAAGCATGTCCAGAGCTGCTTTAATAAACCAGAAATGTCACCCTTTATTCCATTTAAATAGGAGGAACACTGATTACTACAACACAAGGTAAGCACTTATGAAGTTTTACTAGTCTTTACCTCCATGCAATCTAATACTTTTCATTTATGCATGTCCGTGATGCCCATATGTCATGTTTACCTCTTGCAATCTGAATGAGCAGCACTTTCTGATTAATCTTCACCTTCGAAGATATGACTCAGTGGAAACACACAAGGCCACTCCAATTTTTTAGTACTAAAGTAGCAGCAATTTATATTTGCTCCAATTTAATTTTATACTAAATACTAATTTAATCTTTTGCTGAGGTATTTGGGATCAGTTTGGAGTTTTTTATTCCATGCTGAGTGAACACACATCAGGTTTTTAATTATGCAGTTGTGAAAAATGTTATAGATAATCCCTATTAACTTCATACAAAATTATTTTCCCTTTCTGTAGGCACCTCACAGGGTTTTGGAAATATCAAAGTACACTATCAACACTCCTTTACTACTGGTTTTTAAAGGGCATGAAAGAGAACAACTTGAGCTTAGTAAGAACCATTAAGAAACAAGTCTATGGAGTCAAAGGTACCCTATGGGGTGCCTGAGGCAATCTCTCTCCTCTGGCATAGGTGTGCCAAAAATGCCTTTTAACTCTTTCTCTACCATTTTCCTTTGGACCTCAGTGAAAAGATTCCATATCTTTCTTTTCTGGTTCCTGCAGCTATTTATATGGTTTTCAGTTTTCCTTATTACTAGGCTATTCATTATTTTCTTACTATAAAGTTAATGACTGTTTCATACTTTATGTCCAAGGGGTGTAGAAAACAATCATTATTATCTCATTTTATGAACGCGAGGAAGAGGCAGGATGAGTTCAATGCATGCATTTGTGAAGATATTGACACATACAGCTCCGGATGACTTTAATTCCATGACACTGTACCTGCACTTAGCTATCAAATAAAATATGAAGTGCCTGCATTAGTCTCCAGTTCCTTTACTGTGCCCACAGTTAGTAACCCATAACAGTAACCCACACAAAGATTAGCTGTTTATGTAGGAATTACAACAAGTAATGACAAAATAAAATATCTTTTTGCATGATTGATCTTTTTTTAGTCAAACTCATTGCTGGAATGCTATAGATGCCAAAAGTGTAATTGAATTTTAAAAAGTGATTAAGCCAGTTTATGGTGCCAAAGTTCTCAAAGGCTATTAAATTTTGAAAAAAAAAAAAAAATGTTATTCTCTACTTAACCTGGAATTTGTCAGAAATTGGGTACTTTGGGTGTATCACCCCGTAATTGCACTATTCTTCTGCCACTGGACACTGTCAGAAACATAGTCCAGACTATAAATTTGTCTGATCAAGGATTTGTGTTCTTGTCATCGTATGTACATTCATATCTGTAAAAGTAACACATTTAAATATGCTCTCTGTACTATGTTGCATGACGGTTCTTTTCAAGACCCAAAATTTTTGTTTTAAATATAACTGAACTAACGAGATACTTACATATTTCAAGAATCTGAGTAGTCTGTATAAATGAAAAATGTATATGCACACACACACACACACACATATGTGAAGGATATATGTTGATATCAATATTAATAGATGCATAAAATATTCTTTCCAATCAATTTTTGTAATCAAATGAGTTATAGTAGTTATAAAACATTCCCATTGAGTCATAAAAATAAATAATGTTATCCATCCCAAATTGTTTATTGACAGTATATCCAATGATTCTATTTTGATTTTCTAGAGTGAACAGTTTTGGATCAAAAAGCAATGTTATTCAGCCTCTATTTCAGCTATCAGACAAAAAAGGACAAAATTCTTGAGCATTGTAGGTATATATTCTGTATGCCATTTTTATATGTGTGAACTTAAAAAGGGTAAGAATAACTATATACCTGGGTAGATCTTCCAGTCCTTTTCTGCATGCTAAAGAAAAGTTTCGATATTGCTATGCACGCTATATCTCAGATGAGTATTTCTCCTCATGATATTTCAGCATTAAAAGTATGGATATTCTCACTAAAACAAACAAGATAAAATTATGTAACAGTTTGTCCCAAAGGCAATTTAATGAGAACTTCTGTAGCAATATCTACAAGCTATAAAATATTTCAAAAGCAATTTATAAAAATGACAGGAAAGTACATATATGTAGATTCTCCAGCTGTTTGCTAGTCCTTGCTGAAAAATAAAAAGATGAAGTACATTCCATTAATCCAGAATTCTTAATTCAAATGCTTTAAAATAGTTTTTATACCACATTATAGGGTTAAGAAAGACACATGCCTAAGGTATTCAAGAATGAAGGTATTTGAAGAATTTGACAGTTTTCATATTTGTTTATGTATCTTTCTGATAACTTCCCAGAGCCATGTTTTTTTGCAAGTAGTGAAGGACTGCAATCTGGATGAATTTTGGATCATATATCATATCAGAACGTGGTCTTTCGGGGCTCTTATTTACTTCAATCAATTTTCAAGCTTATCTAGTGTCCTGGTTTAACTACCTGGATGTTATCTGAAAAGGAACACTTTCAGTAGCTCAGTAGGTGCCTACTTATCTATTTTAGCTCATCACAGAAATGATGTTGACTTTGAGCTTATTGAGAATGAAACTAAATATGCAAACCTTTGGAGATCTAAGCTTACTTGATAATTAGGATTAACTGAAATTACTTACACAACCTGGAAGAGACAACAAGAATTACCACAAAAACACAAGCCTGTAAAGATCAGCAGTCCCCTTAAAATAGATCCTCCTCAATGACAATCCTTGAAATGATATTTTAAAGAGATATATTTATTTTCTTTTTTCCCCATATTGACCAGCTTCATTTTTTAAATTAATATCTTGGGGAAAAAAAATGCTTCTCCAGTAAGAAGTGTTTCCTTTGTCTCCATCCTTCAATCTAAATAATTGTGTTAGAAGGAAATGATTAAATTATCTCAGAGGTTTTCTTTGAAGGGCTTCAGTTGAGTTGCACATCTGGACTTTATCCAAGACCCATGAAGAGTAAGAATCTGAAGAGCATGATTGTGCAATTCCTCCTGTACTGGCAATGCCAGAAGATGTTTAGTTCAACTTCAGCTGTTATATGTCTGAAGTGAACAGTATGAAACACACATCATGTTTTACCCTTCAGCCTGGGGAGAGGAGATGCTTCTTCTTGGCTGCACAGACCACTGACATATTGCTCAGGCTTCTCTTTAAGTTGAAAGAAAGTGTTGCCTTAACTGTAAACATTCATGTTGATAAACAGATCACTCTTGGCGATGACCTTGTTTGGCCATTTCTGTAGAAGAGAACCAAATAGTATTGGAGAGAAAAAAGAGTTTTAAAAATAGTTGTAATTAAATAATTGTTTTTAATACTTTTCAAGAAATATGTATTCATTTATTTTATGTGTCTTATGTTTCCACATCCATTTTTGCATTATCTATTTTTAACTCACACATAAATAGGGTTTATATCTACCAGAACTGTGTGTACCTGCTTCTATATGCAAAGTACCTTCTGACCCAAAGAATAATATAAACCCAGATAAGCTTCACAACTGACTGTACAAGGGAGGATAGGAGCAGAACAGGATTCATCTGAAAGCTTTTAAGAAGATACATAACTAGAAATGCAGAAGCTTTTGTAGTTGCACAGAGAATGTGTAGGATGGGAGCCAGTGAGCCCAAACCTATAAAGCATTATGAGGTAAATATTGGGCTGTCACTGTAGTTAATGTGGTATTTACAATACTTTCACTAAATTCTGGATACATATCCATTTTGTTAGACATTAAGAATTCCATTAGCAGAGATATTAAGGAATAAATAGTTACATTCAGAATGAACAAAGTCACAACTAAGACAGAAAAGTAAAGCAATCCACTAAGAATAAGCAAGAGGATGGATGTGTGAGAACTAGAGAGAGGGTTAATTAAAGAATTGAAACACAACAGTGAAGCATATACAGCATGTACAAAAAAGAATGAGAAGAGGAAGAGAGATCCCAATAGACCATGAAGGCATCAGTCAAAGCATATGGTAACACAGGAAGCAAACAAGAGCATTAGGAAAACCATAGGGTTTCATACTGACTTAATGTATTGTTGACATTAAGCTGCTAAAAACAGTGAGTAATGGAGTTGAAAATATATTTAGATCAGGACTGACAGAAATAACCATAGACATGATTAAATGAATGTGGTAAAAACAAGTAATATAAGGGGAGCACCAGTTTTGAACTAATGACATTAAAATTTGAAGTGAGAAGTAAGATGATAAACAAAATAATGCAGTAAGAGTAGTAACACTTTTGAGTGACTTTTAGGAGGAAAATTATATATTATACAGTATTTTCTCTTTATGAACTAGTCATGAAAAATGGAAACTACTTTGTTCAGAATAAAACTTTCATTTCACTAGTTGGTTTTTTTTTTTTTTTTGATTGCTGCATCTGTAAAATCTTTCTTGCAAGTTCCACACAAACAATCAAACACATACACTATCATAAATAATCAATTAAATTTAAAGTTAATTTTTAAGGCAGAAAAGTTACATTCCTTATTCCTGTTATAAAATAATCATGTTTTCCTGCTACTCAGGAAACTCAGGTGAGTAAAGGCAGGAATTATTCAAGAAAAGGACTATAATATGGGTACAAGATGAAACTGTCATTAGCAAACTCAGTTTATCTTAACAGATGTTTACTGGGTCATGGTCCAGTTTTGGTATTGACTGCATTCAAATTTTCCCTTAAAATACTCAAATTTCTAGCTGTACTGCTAAAGTAAGATTCATTGTCTTAGTTGATATATGACTTTTAGTAAGTTTCATCTACACAGTCCTGTAAGTCTTTCTATTTCTTTGTGCTGAAAAATCTATAGACAAGTTGAAATTATATTGTCTAGGCATCTGAAGTTAGTTTGTTTGTAGAGACTACAATTACAGAGAAAGTGTTAGTACTCAGATCTGTCCTACATCCTTCTAATAGATGCATTAGAAATTATGGAGCACTGATGCAAGTAAGTGCTGGCAGATTTTATATCTGGAAAGGTGACAAAGCACTCTGTAGTTTAACCCTTCACCTGCAGCTGTAGTATTTTGAGTAATGTCAGCAGATCACACAGGTTGAACAACCTTGCAATTGCCTGGGAGTTGCCTTACTGAGGACTGCTTGTGATTTCTTTTTTCTTTTTTTTTTTTTTTCCTAAATATAATTTCAGAATATTTTCTCAGTGTCTCTAGGGATTATTTGCCTCAGTTCTTTTCACATGCAATACTGCTTTTGATATCTACCAAATTCTAAACTACCCCATCCAGCTCAGAATAACACTGTAAGCAAAAGGAGAGAATTTGTAGGGATAGTCATGTTGTTTCTGTTACTGAAATTATTTTTGGACAGTTATGCCAGAAATCAAATTTTGGATTCTCAAGTGTATTCAACAAACTGAAAAAAGGGCAAAAAAGTCCGAGATATGTAGACCCCATTTGCAAGTGTTCTTTATGCTTTTTAGGGGCAAGGATGACTGTTTTCAGGAGAAACAAAAGTCTCTTGCAAAATAATGGATTTAGATGGATCTTATGAAAAAATGCAATGGATGGATGCTGGGGAGAATGATTACCTGATTTTGTAGCTCTGCCCTATCAGAGAACTTTCTGTATAGGAAGAGAGGAAAAGAATCACGGACACTGTGGCTGGCAGATAAGACTTGATTTTCCAGTGTGTTGCTTCAACAAAATGTAACTGTCATTCTTCAGTGAATTTAAATGAGAATGAACATATGAACCTTTATGGGTCCTAGTAAGCTGTAGCCTGTTGTTGCTACTGCACTTTGAATCTTCTGTGAATATGCACAATATGGAAAGAATATTTTATAAATTTAGGAAAAAAATCCAGAGTGGATTAGAGGCTGTAACATATGAGAGGAAATTAAGACAATAGAATATACTGTGTTACTGCTTGAAGGAAAGACTGTAAAGAGTGATATGACTGCTTACAAATACCTCAGAGATAAAGCGTGAGAGTTACAGGGGTTATTATAATTTTATTTACTGTAGTGTCTCTTCTGCCATCAATATAGGCTATTAACTCTGAGAAATATATATTGAGCAGAAAAAAAATCAGAAAAAAATCAAGAAATTGAATACACTGCACAGGCATATTTAGGTAATATTTTTTGGAAATAACTTTAAAGGGTAAGGCTTTTAATGCTTCATCTTGCACCATTAATATCTAAAAGTGACTTGAATAAAAAATTAAGATAGGGCCCTTCAGGCAATAGTCTGAGCAATCCAAGAAGGCAGTTAATATGTGAAATTCTCTTGCATCAAAGATATATTTTAAGAGCTGGGTGTGAGAAAATACCAGAGATAGGATTAAATTGGGAAATCCTGATTTTTATGTAGAGGTCTGTGCTAGCTGACCTGAAAGGTTTCCAAACTGACTTTCATGTAATATTTTAGAAGTTTCAAATGAAGATATTCAGGACAGTAAGCAGATCAGTTACCCATTATGTTTGATATGTTATGTGTACAACAAGATGTTGATGCTGTCTCATGTCAGATATGCCACAAGTGAAGGAAGCTTCTTTTTACAACTTAACTGTAATTAGTGCAGACCAAGAATAAAGATATTGATTTATTAAATTCCACATGGCTGCAAAATGGCTTGTTTCTATAAATGCCCACTATAGAACAATAAAGCTGCTGCACAAGAGTACACTATCAAGGCACAAGTGAAAATATACACAGTTTAAATGGACTGTTTTCCTTGTGACAGCTATTTCACTTGAAACATTATCCTGTTTCACATTCTAAACTGTTCTCATAAACTGTCATAATTTCAGTGTACAGCCTGTAATTTCATTGAAATTATTCTAGTTCTAAGATTTATGGTAGGAAACCAGTTTGGATAACAGCCAAACTACAGTAAGGCTGAGTTTTTCAAACATACTAAATAATGAACCTTTTTTGTGATTTAGCAGAAGTTTTGGGTGGCATTGGATATATTGATAATTTGCAATATAAGGCACAGCGGAACTGTGAAAATCATTGCCTCTTGGTGCTGTGGTTGCTAAGAGCTTAAACATTTCATAGGGAGACTGGAAAAATTAATGGCATAGAAATCTACTCTAGCTTATTAAATACTGACAAACCACTTTTCAAAGAGGAAATTCCTGAGCTGCACATTATTCAAAGCTAACATAGTCCTTGGTAGAAGTGTCCTTGCCTTCTTTTTTACGCTTAACTCTAGGCATTCATTTTGGTCATTGTCTGAGAACAGATTTCATGCTGGGTGCAATGAGTGTGGCTGCTGTCATAGGTGAAGAACTTTCATCAATAAAAGCTCCTCACTTTGCTCTTTGTGTATGCCTGCACTTCCCAGGTAATTATCTGACTGACTATATATGATTCTGTTTCTTTCCTTACATTGTAAACTGCCTGAGAGCTCTTTTGTTAACAAGTGGGAGACTGATTTCATAGTGTATGCCTAAACAGGATCTGATGGATGACCCATGGGGTAGGGTAGGGTGTTGAAATGCACTGAAAATTTTCCTTTTGTGTCAAAAATAATTCTGTGGGATCAACTCTTATCTGTGTACAGTTTTGATGTATGCTCAAATGGTTCTGACTCAGGATCTGCACTGTAATGTTTTCTGTGTCCATGACTGTTATATGAGCAGTGTTACAAATACTTTTATTTGAATACTTTCCAGAACAATAGTTAGCATTCATTAAAATGTTAGCATCATGAAATCTGGTCAGATTAGATAAAATAATGTATGTGCTTCCTGAAATTTACAGAAGAAAAAACTAGAAGAAATAGTGCTGCAAAATAATCCTGAAAACAGTCTATGAACAGATCACATATAATGAGACTACACTGTAAATAGTGCTATAGGAAAAGGCAACTGCTTCATCAAATTTCTTCATTAGGAACAATTTGGCTCCAAGCTGACCGTTGTTATCCCATACCACATTTGCACTTCTCTGGCAAGAATATACCCTCTCATTGACCTTCATGCGTGTCCATTAATGATTTCCTTAAGGCTTTGTCAAGGCACATACTTTGCTTCTGCATTTGAAATGAAATGGAAAGGGACAATTTTCTATTAATTATTATTTCTTAATTCTTAGATATTTTTATTCACTTTTTTCCAAACACCTTCAGAATGAAGTCCCTTTCAAAGCAGATATTTCTTCTGCTGACTCTACCTCAAAATTACATAACCACTATTAAGAATACTTGCAATCATGTAAGACCAAATTTGAAAAGAGATTCCTGTGAATAGTTCCTTCAGCTGCAAACTAAAGCTTTCTAAAGCTGGTAACATGTTGGAAAAGGTCTCAATGAGCCTAGTTCCACTATTCTTACACTGAGCAAAACCTTACTATATAAGCAAGTCCATATGATTTCTTTGCACCTTTGTGTTCTCTGTTTTATACTTTTTAAATTGACCAATATCAGTCCATAATGATGAAAGTCTTTTATCAGAGCAAGGTTTGCTGTAGGTTTTTTGCTAGAAATAATTTTATTTGACCTTCAAAACCCAGAGAGGAATTAGAATATGCATAGTACATTATGTTGCATATTTAAATATAACTTGCCTATATAAAGTTGTAATACTTAATTTACATAGAATCACATAATCATAGGATGAGAAAAGACCTGTAGCATATTACCTTTAGGCCTAGCGATCATATGCTTTATATATTTTATTATTATTAACAGGCATCTGATTAGATATCCTTTAGGTGCTCATTTTCTCAGGTTCCCATAGTGCCCTTAGGTGACCTACCACAAGTGTTACAGTAACTCTTTTCTCTCTATAGGAGTTATTCTTCCATATATCAGTTTGTCAATTTCTTCTTATCCAAACTGTCAAGAACAAAAGGGTCTGAGAATACACTTTTAAACACTTCTAATGTGTATTTGAGGACTTTTACTTCTCAACTGCCCACCCCATTTTACAGGACATCCTCCCCTCTGAGTTCTCTTGAAACTGAAAATAGAAATGCAAAGATTTTGGTCTTCCTCATTGCTCATGTTCTCCAGACCTCTGATCTTTCTTTTGGAGTCTATTCTATTAATCCCAACCTTTATTAACACAGAAAGCTAAAACTAAACAGAGGTTAATGCAGTGCTGAGTAATAAAGGATTATCTACAAGATACACTTTGTTCATCTAGTGTAATATGGAATTTCTGGGTTACAGAAAAGTGTGCTATTTCAGCCTGCCACATTTTATATTTGTATTTTATAGATTTTGAGGAACATCACAGAATTACAAATCCTTTAGGTGAAAAAATACATGTAATTTTATGTGAAATTGTCTTAAGTGTTAAGTACGATCTTGTGCCTAGTCCTGTGGATATTTTGACCAGTTTATGCTATCCACCCTTCCACTGTGTTCACTATCAATACTTAAGATAGTAATACAGGATTCAGAGTGATTATTTTGTCAATTATGGCACTTTAGGACTACAGAGATAAAAAAATGCTGTACAGAGATCAATTTATGGACAAGAAATAGTTGGGTCAAATTTCAGCCCAACAAAAGGCAGGTGAAGAATGTAAATGAAGCTTATTGAAGAGTTTACATGGCACTCTCTCCTTTTTAAAGATATATAAGAATCAGAGCACTTAGTAATGTTCTCATGCATTTTTCTGTTTTTAAAAGTGCTTTTCATCTCATCTCATCTATTTCCAGACTTCTGTAAACTGGACATCTAATTTCAAATTATGTACTTTTTGCTTCTTAACTAACAATGAACAGATCATAGTACACCACATTATTCTACACCACATCTTAAGGGAATTTGAATTGGTGTCTGAAAGTATCTGTTTCTGTACATCGTCTAAACCCATGGTGATCTCATACCACCTCTCTTGGCCTTAGACAACATACCTTGAGATACATTTGTGAGATGAAGCTGATTCAAAATTTCACTGAAATCAGGTGTAGTTCCAGACACCCCAGAACATCAACTAATGACAAAACAGGGCAATTTTTACTTAGAATCTTGACCTGAATCAATTAAATTACGTTTAGCGTTCTGTTGCATACAGTCTTTTGGATACAGGTACGGTCATATCAGATGACTAACAGTATTAACATCCTAGTCTTAGAAATTTAGATGAGCATACTGAGACTGAGAATAAACAACAATTCTAACTCTCTTGTGTTAAGAGACCGATCTACCAAAATACCATGTATATTTGTCATGGCACTTTAATGGCCTTTGGTGGATTTGAAATACCAGTAGAACAAGATATTATTTGAGATGATGCCATGCTTGAACTTCAGTAAATGAAAAAGCAGTTCTTTGGGTACTAGTGTGCTCTTTGTAGATCATTGTGACAGCATGATTGGAAATGTATCATCTTTGATGCTTTGAAGTTTTAATGTCATCCTCTTTCATTTATGTAATTAAATATAAATGTTTTAGAACGTTAAAGCCCTTTGTGATATCTTATTTGAAAAAGTGTTTCATAACCAGGGAACTGTGTATGAATATATTTGGACAATACATTTGAATTTAATTTCTTGGTAAGCTTAACAATGATACATAATTATACTAAACAGACTAAAACCTGATAGCAAAGAAGAAAAAAGATCAAAGATGGTGTGAAGGGAAGTATAATTCAAATTCCATCACAATATTTAACAATTTCTTCACTCTTTTGGTAGAGAAAAGGGTGAGACTTTTGGCATATTTTGATATTAAATCTGGAAAGTACTATAAAATCAGATCTGAAAGGAAATCTCTGATTTGTTTTTGAGATGGGATCTGGGAAAAAAATCCCAAGAATTAAGCACCAGAGATAAATCCACAAAATATATGGAAAGAAAATCTGGAAGTTTTATGCACAAATATTTCATAGTATGTTTTTTATTTTTAATAGTAATAATTAAAACTTCAGGCAAAAAACCAGCTGTAAATCAAAGGGAAAGCCTCTAGGTCATAGGAAACAAGCTAAGAATAGTAAAATGAGTAAAGATTATAACTGTAATGTGAGGAAAATAGGCAGTTTAATTTCTTCCAGGCAGTTTTATTGGTGTAAGTTTTGCCTTTGGCTATAAATTTAGTTATGTATGATAATCTCAGCTATTGACTTTAAATGGTAAATATGCCTCACTTATTCTTGAGGGAAAGAAGAGGAAGCTGTCCTCTATATTAATTATTTTTTAGTTAGTCCAAATCTGTGAAACACAGTCTAACTTTACCTACCAGAAATTAATCTCTGAGATTAACCGAGAGACCCAATCACTTTCTTTTCTTCCAGAGGACAGAAATAAACACAGGGCCTCTGCCTGAGACTCCCTAAACTCTATGGTTTGTGTTCCTTGTCATTAAAATACTAATGGAAAATCATCAAAATTTTGTATTAAAAATTAATAACCTTTATTCCAATTAAAGTCATGTTGACCAACACTGATAATGAAGCTCTCAAACAGAATAAAAAATCTTATGCAAAGGAATATTTCACGTACTTAAGCATGCTGCTGCTGATTGCATTTAATCAGCAGTTTAAAAAGTATTTTAATTGCATGGAAGCTACTGTAAGCCCGGAACTTTGATGATGTCCATATATATTTCTTTTAAGATGATGCTGACCAGGATCCATGTAACATGCACTAGGATTTGTATTCCATGTATTTCATGTAAAAGTTCCTGACTATCCCCCTGAGAATTTCATCCAGGTTACAAATAGGAAGCTGGAAAACCCCTAACAGTTTCCTATGCACTATTGACATGACAGCCATGGGGAATGCACTTTTTAGGAGAGCAGACACCCTCAGGAGAAATTTTGCTTTTAGCCTACAAGTTTCAGTTCCGCTGTTTTGGAGGTTTTTTTTCTTTTTCCCCAATTCTCTTATGTGCAACTTTAAAATACTCCGATTTTCCCCTCTTCTCTTTGCCCGCATAATCGTTCACATTAAACCAGTGTAATTTGATGGAAAGATTTTGAATAACTAATGCTATGGAGGGCACAGCCAGATTTTAGCACCACCAGTGAGAACACTGTCTCTGTCTATATCACTCTGAAAAAAATGACTCAAGATGGACTGTCAGCTCTTGGCTCTGCTTTTTTCCTGTCTAAAGATATTTGCTAGATATCTGTGATGATATGATAGTGTATTATCTACCAGCAATGCAGGCTCAACTCCAGGGCTGACATCCTGCCTGACCTCAGTCTGTCCCTGATCCCAGAGAGGTGCTTGATGCCCAAGGCTGGGGGTGCCCCCAGCTGCCCTCACATCTGCCCTGGAGCTGGCTGGCATGGTGGCATGAGTTCTGGCTGCCAGAAACTGCCCTGACATCCCTGGGGAGTCCCTGCTTCTCCTGGCCTCAAGGAGCTACTGGCCTGTGCTGCAGGCTGACATATTTTACTCTGTTTCATAAAATAAAAATTTAGCCAAGATCCTGTCTTGACCAACTGACTGTCTCTGAGGTCAAAGATTAAAGATGCCTTGAAGACACTGAGAGAGGAATGGGCAGCCTACATAAGTCAGCCTACATATATACAATATGCACAGGATGCATCAGAGATGTAGCTGTGGACAGGAATACCAATGAGAGCCGTGGAGGCTGTTCTGACTGCAATTACACTCTTCAAATACACAGCCCTCTGTACTCACTATTTTCATATTGCAAATGCATGAAGATCTTCAGAGTAAATCTGTTTGCACTTCAAACACATATTCCATTATCTACACAAAATAATGCCCATGTTTTTTTAAAAAATAGATTACCTGCAAACATATGAAGCCTTAATCAGTGAGAAATAAATATTCTGCTGTTTATAGTACTAGTCTTAATGCTTACATGCCAAAAAAAAGTTCTCCAAAAGTATCTAGCTTTGATTTGTGCAGATTTGATCAGTGTTATTAAAGGGAACATGTATTTCATTCTTCTCTTTATTTCTGAAATTTTACTACTTTGTCAAAGCACCTTTTGAATGTCATGTAAAGCTTCAACTATTTTGGCATAAATTTCATCGACTTTCCAAAGAGAATTTCCTATAAATTGGCTCCAAATTCTAAAACTCTTATGCAATTCTGAAAATATTTGCTTTTTAGACTGAGGTGCAGTATTGGCCTCCAACATGCTAGAAAAAATGTCCCAAATTCAAAACATGTAAAGTTTCAACTTTTTTTTTCATCATCAATTCTTTTCAATCAGTTTTACAATAAGATATCAAATTGAAGTCATGCTGCAGAAGCAAGCTGAGTGTTAGCATAGATGCTCTTATGGAATAATACAGATTTTTATGTCTGGTTAATGTCACAGGTATTTCAGCATGGATTCACAAAATGAAATTCAGTGCATAATTTTTTTTTCTTCTTCCTAAATATACTTTCTTCTGCACTGGAAATAAGAAGCAAAATCATGAACATATTTTCAGATTTTCCACAGCTACCTATTATAACTCATGGAAACAGTTCCATTTTTCAGTCAGTTTGAGTAGGATCATTCCAACCTGAGGTGCTTCTACAGTCCTGAAAAAAAATAGCAGACCCTGATTTGTACTGAAAATAAATTTAAAAAAGAGACATCACTGGTAAAATCTGAACTCTAACTTAGGGATGAATTTCCTTCACCATTTCAGTGAACATTGTGTAATACGTGATTATGCTGTGGGACATTTCACTTGGGGCATCAAATAAACTTATTCTGAGTTTCAGGTTTAAACTTCAACTGATACTAAAAGACACAAATTAGTCTCTTCAGTTACTTAAACTGAATATCAAGTTTTCCTATACTTACTACATAGACATTCCTTGCTGTACTTAATTTTAAAAATGTTCTATGCTTTCCTATATGTAGGCCAAAACAGCTTATATTTAGGCTCACTGTCTCAAAGAAAGTGACCTGGCAATTCTTTCCTCTGCAAACCTCTCACCAAATAAAGGCTTGCCTTTATTTGCCATGTTTTAGATGTTCTTTTGCTGCTGCTATACACTCTTGCTGAGTCTTGCTCAAGCAGCAATTCACATCAAGTTTGTTCCTAGACACAACAGAAACTTTATACCTAACTGTTGTACATTTTATGTATTTCAGACTGCTCAAGTATTCTATGATATACTCCTGTTGATTACTTCTTACATGAGCTCATAATTGACAAAAAGGATCATTTATTTCAAATATCTTGCAAACAGCAAAAAATCTACTATGCTTCAATCTAATATATTTTCTTTCATGGTCACCATGAACCAAGAATTGACTTTTTGGTTAGTGCTTGTCCTTTGATTTCCAAATTGGAAAAAAGGGATCCTAACAGAATCAGGCATATTTTATATTTGCTACTTAATGTCTTTTAAATCTAGCTAAATTCCCCAAATTATTTTTATCACTAATAAATAGGAAAGTCAAAAGTTTTTTGACCTCTGCTGTACTGTGACTGAATGTAGCCTGTAGCACCATCATATGGAAAATTTTGCCTGTAGGTAACTAGCAGCCAAATGAAATCTTTGTGGCAAATCTACATAGGTCTTTTTTAAGTTGTGACCATGCTCAGAAGTTCTCAGTAAGCACTGTGGCTCCAGTGCCTACATAATTTGTGTAATTCTAGCTTATCAAGGTGGTCTTAAGCTCTACAGCTGAAGAAACCAGAATGCAGCTGCTCTAACTAAGCCTTCCTGGTACCAAAAATTTTTATCTGAGATTGTTCTCTTCTTTCCAACACTCCAGACTACTTAGGTGCCAAAACTATCACTTTGTTCCTTTGTCTTACTCTTTATCTGGTCCCCTCTTAGAAAAATTTAGATGTGATGAACCACACTTGGGCACTGGCTTCTTTACATGTACTCTATTCCTACAGAATACAGAAATTTGTGTTTAGATACCAAAATCCTGACTGTATCTAAAGAAAATAAAATCCTTGGCATTTATTTCTGAAACTCAAAGCATAGGAAGAGAAAACCTCTTTTGCAGTTCTTGGCAATCAGCATTTCTTTGAAGTTTCTCCTTTAGTGTGTGACATTGCAAAGATTTTTTGCAAGATTGGCAGAAGATTAAATCACAGATTAGACAGCTTCCTCCTTTGAAGTTTGCATGAGTAGCTGATTTATTCATGAATGTCTAATAGGTGAGAGACTGATAGGTCGATTTTTTTATCATATGTCACCTAAACACTTTCTACATTGACCAACTATTTCCTGAGAAAAGGCTTGGCAGAACATACCAGACTGGAATGAATCACAGAAATCTGCTTATAAAATAACAATATATGTTCTGCTATCACCTTCCTACAGACTTGCCTGAAGTTAAAGATTATAGTAGTGTATTTATGGAAATGATACATCACAGAGTTCACAGTCACTGTGATATCATCCTCCTGTACCTTACTATTCTTGGGATTCAGCCTGAAACCTTGACTGTACACTTAGTAAAACATACCAGTAAAAAGACAAGCAATATGGAAGACAGGTATCTTTTATTTGCAGAGGATTTCTGGTTTCTGTCGAACATACCATACTGGAAAGAAGTGTGGGTTTGACTGTGTATGGAAGAGCTTTACCCTTGAAAAGTCAGTTTGTTTCAGCAAATCTTGAACTACTCTGTAATAGTACTAGCAGAAAATATAACAGTGTAATGGAATAGCCCCTCTTGTAACTTCATCTTTATATCTGCAATTTGATGATAGCACTTCTATGTCTTAGAATAATACA
Organism: Hafferia zeledoni; assembly: GCA_035583235.1. Taxonomy (NCBI): domain Eukaryota; kingdom Metazoa; phylum Chordata; class Aves; order Passeriformes; family Thamnophilidae; genus Hafferia; species Hafferia zeledoni. The sequence goes on along the minus strand of JAWWEV010000115.1, from coordinate 103,826,415 downwards.
TGTCATTGACTTTATTATATTCCTATTGGTGCATGCTATGCTTTGTTCCATAGGGTAAAGTAATAAAAAACAAATATTGACTTATAAGACAAATACTGTATCAATTAATTTGAAACAAATAATAACTGACAGTTATATGGCAATTTTTTTCTTAGAGGTTGTCAGAGCAGACCAGAACTCTGACAACTGTTTAATCAACTTGGAAAGAATCTAAGAAAGCCAATTGCATTCTGCTCTGAAGATGAGTAGTTTCTCAAAAGAGCAGAATATTTTCATTATGTGCCAGTTTCAAAAAGAGCTGCAAGCAAAACCAGTGAATTGTCAGACTGCAGCTCTATGTAAATGTTCATAAGTAAACAAAAAACAAATAAATAAATAAGATTATGTCAGTACATTTCAAGTTTCAAAAATGAGAAATTAATATTTTTCTACATCTATATCAGATGTGGGAGCATGATTGGAACATCAGATTTATTCAGCATTTCATTCTTTGTAAAGAATACACCTATAAATGTTGGACACATATGACTCATAGGAAAACATATCTGCAATTGTTATTTCAGGCTGGAGGGCTGGATTAGAATAATTAAGATGGAGATGTGCCACTGATGAATTGCCGCAGCCACACTGTACCTTTTGATTTCAGAGGCAATTCAAGTATGGCAATTCAAGTACCTGAACTGAGGTATCAGTGAACCACAGCACATGGTGAAAAAAAATACGCAACAGGCCCTTTATTAGAGTGCAAATGATACTAATCAAAAATACTGAGATAATTTTAATAATCTTTGGAATTTCTAATAAATACACTGTAGGAGTGAGAGTCTAAATAGCAGGAGGATAATTATGAGACAATTCAAAGGATCTTACACCAAAGCAGTCTTCCTTCTGTGCTGAAACAGATAAATTCTTATCCCACGCTAGATATTGGATTCTTAACTAATGTGGTTCCTATATGTCACCCCTCTTTTATTATTTCTTTACAATTACAAGTGTTTGATCATTAAAATAATGCTGCAATCCTTATAGTGATGTGCTAACATGTTAATTTTTTCAGAGATGCCAATGTGTTCCCTAAAGTGTCTTAGGGACAAAAGCATTTCAGCATCTTCATTGTGTTTACCTTCTCTCTGAAAAAAAGAAAAATACAAAATTCATTTTTTAAAACAAAAGATCTGTCAACATTTTTTTCTCACATAGCCAATCAACTAAAGCCAAGAAAATAGAGTAACAACAACAACAACAACAAAAAATCTAACATTCCTTCCATTGTATACCTCATTAGGGGTTGAATTCATACTAAGACCCATAAATATCCAAATACATATCAAAAGATGTGAATAATATTTGGTATTTAAAGGGCATTTAAAAATAGTGAACATGAATATTTAAAATTATTTCTGGTGAGATTTGGAGGTGGAAAACTGCTTTGAAAACTAGAATAGTATTTTGAAGCCATGAGTATGCATCTTGTCTTCAAAAGAAGGCTTGATTAGTATGTAATGATAAAACATGGAACCACATAGCTAACAATGAAAAGAAACAAAATCTTGAACAGCTGTTCCCAGATGATCATCATCAAACCTACACATTGAATGAGTCAGGAGTCTTGAGAAACAGAATCACATTTTGATTATATCATTAAAACTCAAGTAGACATAAAAGAAGCTAAAATATTCCATTTTTGTCTAATTTCTGACTTACATTTTTTATCTCCAGTAAGACACATTGTAGATAAGTTGTCGGATATACTACTGTGTTTTAGATTTCTTTTTTCATATACCTTGGCATTATTGTTAGCATATAGAACCACTTGCAACATTCTACTTCCACAGAGCCTGTCAATGTTTACTTTCTCATTGTATGCTGAACTGATGACTATTAAGTTTGAGTACTATTTTCTGGATCATCATAAGATTTTTTAATTAATTTGTTCTGATATATTTACCACCATTTTCTGTTTGCTTTCCCCAGAAAGTCATCTGACTGAGCTTAGTAACAAGGTTATTCACAGAATATTTAAAAAAAAACCCTTACCCTGTTTTTTAGTCTGGATTTTGAGCCATAGATTAGATATCATATTCAATCAGTCATGGATCCAAAATAACATGATTGCAGCCAACTAAACTAAAGAATATAACTTACACTTGAAATAATAAGCCACTAAGTCAAATATATTTCATTCATGGCTAGGCTTTGTGAATGAAGATTTGGGAAGGGCACTACCCACGCTTGCTGCAAGTGTACTGGTGGCTAAAGAGGATGATGTGGGATAGGCAAGTCCGGTCACAAAAGGCACAGCAGAAAGTCTCCTTAGGCGATATTGGCAAAGAACGGTTCTTTCTGCATTGTCTTTTCTCCTCGAGACTGACTCTGCATGCATTCTCAAAGGAAACAGCAGCGTCGTGAATGGTGTGTCTCCATGAATCCCGATTGGAAGCCAGAGTGGACCATTGATGGCAGTCAATATGGCCAAGGTTGAGGTGTTGTTTCAGGGAGTCCTTGTATCTCTTCTTCGGGACTCCTCTCTTGCGGCAGCCGGTGGCAAGTTCACCATAGAGCACAATCTTTGGGAGGCGGTG
>JAWWEV010000115.1:103800956-103813524 GCA_035583235.1 Hafferia zeledoni | reverse complement strand
GAGTCAACTACTCTCTTTGTTAACTACTGGCATGGACAGTTAATGGCAGGGGAGAGAATTTACATAATAATTCCAAAATACAACAGAAAGGAAACAAATTATCATTAACACACATGCATACACAAAGCAATACCCTTCCTCAAAAAAAACCCCAAAAAACACTCCCCGCAAAAGACCACCAAAAACCCAAACCAAGCAAAAAACACCAACCACCAAACCCCACCAATCATAAAAACTCAAATCCAAAAGCCAATGCCGGCCCCAAAACCCAAACCCTACCACCATTTTGACATAAACAGGAGGCTCTAATGTGAACAGTGTCCAGGCCTAGGCCCCAGAATTTGATTCTTCATGGAGGTCCTTACCTCATTTCGACCTGGTCTCAGATAACACTCTCCCAGTCTCTGAGGCCAGCAATCACTTTAATAAAGAGCCTGGGTATGGCCACCCTGTTATGGAGATAAAGGACTTTAATGACATGGAATAGTCACCTCTCTGCCAGGGAACACTTCTTGCCCTCTTTTATTTACAGGTACAGCTGTGAATTCAATGAACTAATAACAAGTAATGGAGCAATTTTGTGCTGGGAAGAGAAACAAGAGGAAATATTGGATGATGAAAAAAAGAAAACTCAAAGCCAGAAGCCATAGGAACTGGCCGGAGAGTAGCAAATAAAGCTCATAAAATTATTTCTCTATTTAGACTAAAAGGCTTTTGAAGCATGATTTGAAAAATGAATAACAATAACGAATGTTTTAAAGGAAACCCTTTTTAAAAAGAAATCAAGAAAAACTGTTTTAAAGGCTGAGGGTTTTCCATGTAAACAGAGATCTGGAAGATGGGCAACAGAACCAGAAGCAAGATAAGCTCACTTCTGAAAGCCAGGCATAAAAGTAGGACTTGCAGGGTCTTAGTCTGTTGCCTGGATTTGAGACAAAAAGGCTTCTCACAGTAGGGAATATGCTCTGTAATGTACTTGTCCAGGGTCCTGTCTCCATATGTCATGTACTACTAGGAATTTTTTCCCTGAGGCAAATTTTTTAGGAAGTTTACTCTCCCAAAATCAAGAAAATACACTGTTCCAAGCAGCTGGAACTACTCTGTTTTTTAAGCCACTAAATAAGAAGATAAACAAAATACTAAATAATTGAAAATTAAAGCTTTATGAGTGATGGACAGGACTGATGATTATCTGGTATATTACCTCTGTGTTTCACACAGCTTTATACCATTATTCAGCTGTCTCCTGAGAAAAAAATGTGTTTCCAGTTACCAGCATTTCCCCCTAGCTTTGCTCTCTTCTTTAAAATAAATGCTATTGATCAGTAGCAGTCTTTTCTGAAATGGGCAGAAAGCTATGAGCCTATTAAAGCTCTCTTATTAAGGTTGAATATGACTGGAAAGGAGAATTGATTCCTACTAGATTTATATCCGTTAGCTTTTCATTGCAATTCCCTATTTGTAACATTTCATTACACACCTTCAGAAGCTATTTTTTCTCTTTATATTTCATTCTGTGGATTTTGCTTCTGGTTTCCTGAAAGAGTGATCATTATTTTTCTTATTTTTGTTGTAAACATTATTTTGTACATATGAATTTTGAGCCAACTAAATCTTGCAAATTAATTTTTTTCTGGAGCAACCTCAGTAAGCTGTGTCCAGATTGCTTTGTTAGCTATGTTTAAAATTACTGCAGAACACATAAGTTTTTGAATGTATGTGTCTTGATTTCAGCATATAAATCTGTCAGGTCAGATTTGTTTGAATATGAAAACTGCAGTCTCTCCTTAAAAGATTAAAAAAAAAAGTTGGAAGTAGAATGTTTTGAATAATATTTCTATACAAGTGGAACAGTTAAAGGGAATAGGCTAAAATAAATCAGAATTTCTGACTGTCCAGGCTGCCAATTTTCTCTAGCTGCTATTTCAGAGCCCAAACACCCTGGTTCAATTCAGGGAAAAAAAAAAAAAAAAACAACAACAAAACCCAAACAAAAAAGAACGTTTTTGAGTCGGAAGAAAACTATTCAAAAAGCTCAGCTCGCTCCATTGCCCCACCTTTATGTCAGCTAGGTTAACTCAACTGGCATATATATTAGCTTTTCATTTTAAAGGGAGGATTTCTAAAATACCACTTTGAAAAGAGCTGATTACAAAGTTTCTGTTGCAGTGAATGAGAAGCAAGATAGGCTTTAATTATATCAGGCCAGTCAGATAATTTAGAATAGACCTCCATAGTAGCCATTTATATATATTTGGGTGTTTCTCTAACACAGCAGAGTGAGTTACTAATGTTGTCTGTATATCTTGCATGGTCTTCAGCTCTGTTTGAACCCTGAGGGCTCAGCATTGTGTCTGAACAAATATTTTACAATGTCTATTTTCTAAAACAAATGTATCTTTGAGTTGCCTGAAGTTAATATTGAATTTAAGCTGAGTTAAAAGAAAGAATAGTGCTTGGAACTGCAAAACAAGCCAACTCAGGCTACAATCAAGAGCAGGTGAAACATGATTTCTAAAAGGTAAGGGAGGTATTCCCTGCTTCTGAACATCTCTGAAAAAATTTCTTAACCAATGGGTTGAAAATTATCTTTGTGGCAAAAGAAACAATGAATTGCCAAGTTCTGAAGTGGCAATACATACCTAGAACTTTCCTCATTTCTACTGTTTTGGAAAAAAAGAAAATTCTTCAAAAATGTCTAAAAAGGAAAATGGATGACCCATAATGTTTTGTTTCACTTCTTAGTTCACCTAGGAAACTAAACCATCTTTAAAATTCAACAGACAAACAAAGCGTGATCTGAACTACACATATAACCATAGCTGTGTTGGAGTCTATTTGAAGCAGTTTGTACTGCAAGCACTTTATTTCAAAAATGAGATATTTAATAACTCTGAATGTGTGTGTGTGTGTGTGCGTATTTTGTTTGTTTGTTTTGTGGGTTTTTGTTTGTTTGTTTGTTTTTTTAAAGTTATTCTAACTCCAAGTCTAAAACAGAATTATAAAACAGTTTATAAAAAAGATTTTGGTACATCACACATAACGAAGCAGTGATCCTTTCCAGTGCAAGTTTTGGGTTTCTGAAACTGTTCTAATTTTTCTGCTAACACTGTTTTTCTCCTGTAGTGTTGATATTTTGCACCAGAAGACAATCAGGTTCTTAGAACTTTCCTCTTAATTTCATCAAAATGCTAATGAGCTTGGTTTATTCACCTTTTTAAAGAAAATCGAGCTGCATCTTGAGGAACAATCTAATAATGGATGGATATACATTTCTCATACTTTTGAAGTTCAGTGTAATAAAATAATATAATAATAAAATTATGTAGAATTTGCTTTGCCTGATATTGAAATAATAATAATAACAATAACAATAAAAACAACAATAATAATGACAATAATAAGAATAATAACAATAACAATAATAATAATGACAACAATAACCACCACAACCACAATAGCATTTAATTTACTTGATGTCTATGAAGAAAAGCAAATGTCAAACTGGAGAAGTTTCAGAGAGATGCCAAAAGATCAACCTTGCTCCATTGCAAATATATATTCTTATTGAGAGTTTAATAAATATCTTTTCTCTTAAATCACACAGCTTTGGGAATGATCGAAAAGCAAGGAAAGAAAGAAACACTTTAAATAAGAATTATCAAAAAATAAATGCACACCTGAAGAAATTATTTACCATTTAATTATTCAATATTAATATTTAATAATATGTAAAAATTAGCATTAAATATTTAATATTTTAGTCCATCATTTTAGCAAAAATATGATGCTATTCTTTACTGAGCTATTTTTTTAAAAAACACTCATTATGCTCAGATGTCTAAACCCTGTTAGTGAGCTTGTACTCTGGTCTTCCAGGGCAGTTACAGAAAATTAAGGAATCAGGAAAAAACTTTCTGCTGGTGGACACTGGTTACAGGTGAGCAGTCAGACTATAGTCAGGCAGAGCATCATCTCCAAAAATTGTGTCAACTGAACTGACTGAAAAAGACTCACTGCTCCATTGCATTAAAATCATGTTATAAATTGCACCATTCTCATGCAGACAAAGCTGTGGTGAATGCATGATGGAGGTTGAAGATACCTTATTAAAAGAAAACTAGACTAGTGCCAGAGCAAGTAATAGTTATTCAGCAGCGAGGACAATAGACCTCTGACATTACAAAGGGAATGTGTATGCTCACTGCCATGTAATAGCACTGGATGCCTTTCTACAGTAACCCTATCTAAGATCTATAGATGATACAGAGGAAAAAGGATATTTAAGGTATGTCCCACTGATCTGCTTAGGGTGTTTAATTTGCAATGACATAAATCATGACCTGCTGTGTAAAAGCAGCTTCTGCAGGTAGTCAGGACTGATCCCATCACTCATCCCTCAAATACCTCCTGGGTTGCTTTGTGGGTGTATCAGCCCTCAAGATCCTGTGTGCCATCAGAAGGACACATGTGACAACAGCCAGCCTTGGGCTCAGGAAGGAACCCAGCAACCTGCCCCTGGGGATCCTCAGCAGTCAGGCTTAGAGAGACTCTTTAAAAGTCGATGTTTGTGTATATATTTTTAAAAATATTATTTTAAATATTGCAAATAATCCTGGAGGTTCTGTTTAATAGACACCACATTTTCTTTTCATGTCACCAATCATTCAGTTGTTTTCTCTGCTTGACCCATTGCAAATACACATGGGAGTTCTCTTTGTTTTTCGGGATATTTTATTCACCAAAAAACCAAACTCCTAGTTGTATGAGCATTTCTTTTAAATTAACTGGGCCATATAAAAATTATTTCTTACTGCTTGATAGCTAATGATACATTTCTGTATAAAAAATGAAGATTTATTGCCATTCTGAACAAAATAATTTTTTTCTACTATAATGGTGGGTGTTCCCATTATCCTTTTAAATGTTTAGTTGTTTTAAAGCTTACCAAGTTACTTATTAAGTAACATATTATGGCAATGACTTCTACCAGTTAAACAGATTTCCACTGTGAAAAACAGATGTCTTGACATCAGTCGCAAACCTGTTCCCATCAATTTACTTTAATTTCACTTTTAAAAGGGTAAACAAAAGTCTTTGAGTTTGCTGTTTCATTTAGTATTGCTACAACTTTATGCAGATCTCTATGGGAATGTAGGACTACCTTTTCAATCTTTCTTTCTTTGTGGTTAAAAAAAAGAATCTTTCCTTTACATCTGCAATCACTTTTAACAAAAGGGATTATACTAAAGCAGGTTAGCCACAAGTAAAGTTTGGGATCAAACCAGAGAGAAAAGTGCCCTGGGAACTTTCACATATCTAAGAATTATCAAGGACAAGCCCTCAGGTAGGGATGAAAGGCTGAAATTCATATCTACTTTAGCCAGAATTTAGGTAAGTTGGAAGAGAAAGAAAAATACTGAGACTTTCAATAACTCTTTTGCTATTTGCTAGCCCTTGATGATGCAGCCCTATGTGGTTCACTTCATAAGAAATGGAATAGTTTCTTGTCCAGTGAGTCTGACTGCATGCATGAGGCATTAAAATGCACAGGTTGAAAAGCTTTCAAGAACAGATCTATCTCTAGACCCACCACACTGTGTCAAAGTGGTTGAAATGAATTTGCTTATGGCCCAGTGAATTGAGTTCTGACTTCCTGACCTCCTGGGTTTCACATCCAATGTCAAGCCCTGACAACACTGCTGTTGCTAAGGTTATTTTCTTAATATACCTCAATAGCATGAGTCTCTTCAAAGCACTTCTAAAATGACAGGTTTTTTAACTTAACAGGAAAGAATTGGCAACTAATGCAATATCTGTGATTGTTAGTATTCAAACAGAACTCTCCTTTTTTTTACAGATGATATTAAAATATAACAGCGAGGGAAGAAAATTGGTTTGTCCAGTTTTATGGCTAAAGCAGTACTCCCACACTTGGAAAAAGAGGGACTCCTTCCCATTTTATTCTCACGAGTACTCAGTATATTATTAACCAGGCTTTTGCAAATATGCCTATAATAGTAAAATAAACAGTGTGAGAGCCCGTTTTCTGTCTCTGAATCTAACTTTTAGTCTGACTCTGTGCCTATGAATTGTTTGGGAGACTTCACTTGAGGCAGAAACAGTTTTTCTTTCTTTGCACTTGAGAGATGCTATTATTTAGATCACAGGAGGGTGATTTAGGATGCTCTAATGGTGCAGCAGTCTGGCTGATTTTAAATAAGAAAGGCAATTGATGACTTTTTATTTTCACCTTAGAAAAACAACATCTTTTTTATGAATCATAGAATCACTGAGGTTGGAAAAGACCTATAAGATCATTGAGTCCTGTGTAATTTGGATGTGATGTAAAAGCAGCTAATTTCTGAGTCTGGGATGTACCTAACTTATTTAATTTCAGAACACTTTGAAGTAAGTCATCATACTCAGTAGGAAGTAATCATCCTGGAGGAATTTCATGAACACAGATGGGATTTATGCTCAACTGAGTTTTCCTGTCATGTGTTAAGACAAGATGAGAAAAAACTGCTCACATTGAGCTGATAAAATAATTAGCTCGGTCACATAATTACTGTTAGTGCTATGTGCTGATCCTGCTATGAGGTGCTTTGCCATGCTCTCAAGCTACTAAAACCTAATATAGAGCAAATTATCTCAGCGTGTCATGTGCTTGAGGGCCCCACTACGATCACTTTTAAAGACAGGCTGAGCACACATGTATTTTCATTCATGATAATTGTCTCTAGCACCTCAACAGAACTGTAGACAAACAACCATTGGCTTTGGAAGAAGAATGACACTGCCATGGTAAGCTGCAATCGCAGTTGTATCTCATATTTATTTCCACAATTTTAGTTGAATCACTAGAGTAATAGTAATAACAAGAATCTCAAAATCATACCTTAAGAAAGCTGAAATAAACAATAAAATTTAAGACAATATTCATAGTTTTTGTATAATGTTGTGTTTCATGTGCTGAAATTCCATACTATTTACAGTTTACACTGTGAGAGCTGAAGTAATATATTCCCTTGACAGATGTGTACTTCAAGAATATTTATGAATTAGGTTTATATTAATGTGAGACATCAGATAGAAGTCTGCATTTCACAAGAGATGAAGCAAAGATGAAAAAGAGGCAAGCAAAAACCTATTTTTTTAGGAGTACATCTGGAATCATCTTCCCCCACTTGTTGATGGAACACCATAAGGTATTCACTTCTGTAAAGGAGAGCTCAAAAGTCTTCAGGAACCAAAATGACCATGCAAATAAGTGTGTGCCCTGAATAAGCTAACATCCCTAAAGACATGTTAACAAAATAGATTTCAGCTTTATAGTTAATATCTCAAATTATCTGATGATTGCAATCCTTAATTTAGTGGCACTTACCTCATCAATCTTTTGTTGTTGTTGTTGTTGTTGTTATTTTTTTTTTAACTGTGGCTCTAGACATCTCTCCAAAATCTGATAAGTGGAAAATATATCCCTTTTAAAAGTATACCTATACCAGGATTTTATTTTAAGATGAACATTTATCATTTGGGGGATGTTACAAATTATATCAACTCAAAATCTAGTTTTATAGTATAAGTATCCAGGCTTGAAAGTTATTTGTATTTATTTGTTCACTGAAAAGCAACTAAAAATATTAAATTAATGAAATTACTAATTTCTGAATAATTGTTAAAGCTACTGTCAGCTATTGAATCTCCTCTGTGAAGGAAGGCAGACTGTGGGTCTTGCTACCAGAACCAAATTAATAGAAAGGGAAAAATGCACTGATGAAAGCTGGTTTAGGAGGACTGTTATGTTGGAAAACTGACCTCAAAAGTACAACATAACACAATTCCTGCCTGTAGTGTTATAACTGAATCATCCTTATTGTGTGATTTATCAAAATGCACTGACAGCTACTGCTGGACCTGACCAAAGTCCCAGCCAGGCTTGGATCTCCCTATGCTGAGCAGCACACAAATTCACGGAATAACTCTGTATCCCAAACGGTTTGCAGTCTGGCTTACAGGATGCTTAACTGTAAGAGGGATAGATTAATGGAGTATGAAAGAACCATTAGTAGGATAATATACCTAGGATGGAAGCTGGTATAAACTTCACAGTGGACTATTTAAGAGCAGTCTTAAAACCTCTCTTTTATAGCTAATCTTCCTATCTCTTTCCCTAATGAGTATTTCCTTTTGTCTACTTGCAGCTTTATCCAATAATAAATATGGAAGGATACTGTCCAAGTCACCATCTGAGATTTCGTGGAACTGGTTTGAAACTGCTGAAGTAGCAGCAATGAGAAACAGCAAGCTGTGTATTCTTAGTGAAAGGACATAACTTTTGAAACAGGAGACTGACTGCCATTTTGATATAAGGAAACAAACTTATAAACATTTCAAATAAATTACTTTGAAAATATGTGACAGATATTCCATTAGAAACTTTTGAAATGTAATTTTATTTGTTTCTAAATGTAATTGAACAAGAAAAATCTGAATTTCAGTTATTTCTTCTCTAAGTTAACTGTGAAAAACAAATAAGAATGCCCTGCCATTTATTGAAATGTTTTGTTGCTTTCATACTATTTTAACATAGTTAATTAGTTTTCCTATTAATGGCAATTGTCCTAGTTCAGCAGGTGGGACCAGTTTATCACTGTGTGGGGGAGACCAAAGCTATGTATTCTACCCCCTCTATTCATTTCCCAAGAATAATGGACCATTTGCAGCAGCCCAGGGCACATCCAACTCCTCAGGCTGTGAGCCGGGTGTGAAAGAAGCCTGTGAGATAAGAGCTGTGATAACTCCCCTCCAAGGAGTCGTTAGCACCTTCACATCCAGCCTGAGGTGTCAAGTCTGCTAATGGGCCATCAACGATTCCAAAATACCCCTGACTCACAGAGTCAGATGACCCATTGTGTAACTCCTTGCCCTGGGGGAGGGACTGGGTGCTCCCACCTGAACCTGAGGGTACATAATCTGGGGGTTTGAAGACCTCAGGTAACCACTCATTGGATCCAGAGGAGGAGCAGAACCTTAACAGGAGGAGACATCACTGTCAACCAGACTGGGACCATCCTCTGCACCAACAGGTTTCTCGCTTCCTTTTACTTTGGACATGGGGGAACCACGTGGGGTTTGTACCCCAGGGTGCTGGGTCATACTGGGGTTTGAGGGTTAAAACCAATTTCTCTTTGTGCCATTGTATTTATTGTAATATTGTTATTAAATTGTAACTCTGACTTATAATCTCTTGTGTTGAGTTCATTTCTCCTGCTGGTTTACCTTTAAACCAGCACAGCAATATTTTTAAATAGATATGTCTACTTACAATTTTCTAAATATCATAATCAATTCATGTATCTTTTAAGTATAATTGTAAACTTTTTTTTACTACAAAACTACAAAATTCACTGTTGAGTTCTAAAATTCAGAATGACCAAATGATCATTGATTTAAAGCATTCAAAATGTATTGTGCATAATTATTAGATTCTTTCTCGACTTGCCCTTCTGCTTCCTGCTGTCTCTGTTGCCCACCAGTGAGTTATACATTTAAGAAGAGGAAAGAAATCTATTAACTGCAGAGTTGAATTCAGTTAATATGCCTCAGAGTAGCAGGACAATGCATGTATCACAGCGGGCCTATTTTGCTGTCCATCTCTGGCTATGAATATTACCACCAAATGTTTGCAGTCCAGTGGTTCTCATTACACCGAAGTTCTGTGGTGTGGAATTCTCTGCAAAATTTAATGACCCAGATTCTTATTTGAAAAAGTACTCTTTTACAATGACATTCTTCTTGAGCACCACAAGCAAGTGAAATATATAAAAAAATAGATCTACAGCAAAACAGGAAAATGCAGCCTGTCATACCATCTGAAACAGAGTGCAACCAGTGAAACACTCTTCTAAAGGAGCAGCAAAGGAGCAACTTGGTAGCTTTTATACATAAATATTCCCTGGGAATGGGTTCTTCTAATTGATTGCCAAGTCCATGAGAACACTTCAGCGCATTATTTTCTGGAAGCAAAAAGCATGGCTGTGGCTTTGAAAGGCGAATTCTGCTGAATGTGCAGGGTTAGTGTTATGTTTAAAGCCAAAATGGAAATTCAGCAGGGGAACTTTTTACTTCAAATAGTTGCCACGGTACTGAAAACCCTGTTTTATGGCTTATTTGTCAAAGGTGCTGCTCACAAAAAAACTCTGCTGTATTCAACACCTTATTCTCATTATTCTTGTTGCTAGTAGCACTAATCATTCCTTTATTTTCAAACTGAAAATTGACATCGTGAATTCACTGTTGAGAGCAGGAAAGGGGAGGAAAAAAAGGAATCTAGCAATTTTTCAGTTGTATAAACCTTTTGAGTTCATTTATTAATAGATCAAGATTTCAATATATTCATGCATACCTGTAATTGTCCTAATTATCCATGATATTCTTCCAGTTAAACCTCTTTCCTCTGATCATGCCAAGTTCCTTTGCTGCTTTAATAAGTGCCAGGCAGTGGAGGATGTGTTCTGGTTCATGCTGCAATTTGCAGTACACAACAAAGTAGCCATGCTTTGGGCTTGAGCAGAGATTCTCAGAGAGCAGGTAGTTTAGGCTTATCCAGGGTGTTTGAGAACAACTCAGGTTTCCTTAAAACATATGGGCATAGGAGCAGAGAATAGATAACTGTGTTTTCAGAGGATAGTTGATAGACTGGGGCCATTTTAGGGCATATCATTGTATGATGTACTGTTGATATTACCAAATTGCAAATAAATCACTAACGAGTTTCCATGCCTGAAAGGGTAGGAAAAAACTTTACATGACATTTGTGTTTCTGATACAAAAAGGATTATAGCTTTAATGGTAAACTAAAGACCTATTCAAAAGGTATTTCACCTCTGAAAGTGTGTGCCAGCATTTAAATTACCTGACCTGTCTGAACTCCTGACCTTGGCATAGAATTATTAATTGAAGTGCCACCTGACCTAAGCCAAAATCATAGTAAACACCTACAGACAGTCCAGGTCCCAGACTTGCACCAGTATCCTGGCATTGCTCGGGCTAGCAGTGGGGTTGTAGCCTGCTCCTTCTTAGGACTATCTCTGAAAAGAAAACTAAAAGGTCTCCACGGAAGGAAAGAATCCACTTGAAAGAAAGTAGCTTACACAAAAAAACTCTCAAAATATGCACAGTAATTTCAAGTGTGTTCTAATGTAAGTGTGTGTAATCCTGCACTTTTAATTCAGCTAGTGACTGGACTAGAAACACAAAGGAAAATGTCTATAAGTGATTTCAACACATTTTGAGACTTTGCTATTATACACAAACAAACTGGAAGCATGTCTAAGTCTTTCTAAATCCAGTCAATCTAAACGAAAAGCAGTACATGTAAGAATAGGAAAAAAAGACCACTTTAAAGAAACTGATTTTTACAAAAGAGATATCTAACATCTGCAAACCATAATTGATGATGATGATGATGATGATGATGATGATGATGATGATGATGATGATGATGAAAAAGAAAACAGAGAACTTCATTATGTAGAAAGCTTCTCTATACCTCTAGGCTGTTGTGGATAGAATGCCAGCACCAAGGTGAAATAACTACAATTCATTAAAAGACCCCAAACAACAGATCTGACTGACTTCTAGGTTTTGACATATAACAGCAAAATGTTGACTAAGAAATTTCTTTTTTCTTCTCATTTGAATGGCATGACTTAAGAAAAATGTAGCATTTAACAAAACCACTTGCATTAGTGTAATCTAAGGATGGTGCCCCTAATGGTACCAGCACTGCAAACAATATCATTAAAAAGTGTTTACCTCCTATGGTCAGTGTTCCCACAGTTCTGTGAGCTCCATTAAGCCTGAAGTCAAATTTGAACTGAGAATTCAGAGACAAACCTCTTGAGCTAAAATGTGATTCAAGATGCCTTGGGATTATTCCAGAAAGAGAAATGGATAGACATTTTACCTTTTCCTCTCACTATTACAGAAAGGGTAAGTATCATGAAAGGAAAAGAAAGGAGGGAGAAAATAGGCTGATGATAGAGAATTTTATTAAATGCTGAGAATGCAGTCATAGAACTGTTAAACCAAAACCACAATTATTGCTACCTGTGTTTTTAACTCTAGTGGCTGAATTACACTCTATGATTGATAACTAGTACAAGACATAAATCTGGCAGCTGCTACTCAATTTTACCTGGCAGCATTCAGTGTCAAATAACATGCTTTTCTGTATTTTTGTTAATATCAGCAGAAAAAAACTTACTGTTGGCAAATAATAGAAAAGGATAAGAAAGGTACTCTGTTTCCAGTTTCTCAGTTCAGTCTGCATAACAAAAGAGACAATGAAAAAAAGAAACAGGAAAAGTAGAGATGATTGTTTTAACGCCTGTAAGAAATAATTTAAATGAGGAAAAGATTAAGTAATTTATGGACAATCATTATTACATATCAAAGTTGCTATTATGCAGAAGGAAACACAACCACTAAAATAATCAAAAATGACAATATCTTTCCTTCTTATATTAAATATTATGTTGCATGTAATTCAAAAGTG
>JAWWEV010000115.1:103787399-103800435 GCA_035583235.1 Hafferia zeledoni | reverse complement strand
CAACCACTAAAATAATCAAAAATGACAATATCTTTCCTTCTTATATTAAATATTATGTTGCATGTAATTCAAAAGTGAAAACTCAGCCTCACACTAAAGCAGGTTCATTGCTTCACTTGTTGCACTCAGATTCATTGAGTATGAATTCAATGCCACTGTGAGGCTGAGCTTAACTTTGCATGATATGGTGAAGCAATCACAGACCAGTAATTAATAATTTTGTGATCATTTTTTTGCACAGATGTGAAAGCTTTGACAAAATTAGATGGGTTTTTTCTTCCCTTTTTCAGGGGTAGAAATGAATATTTAAATAGCTGTTTCCAGCTACAGTTTTGTGCCCCTGTGGGACTGAACATTTCTAATTAGGTTTTTCTAGCTTTAGAAAAATTAGTAGGTTTTTACTGTTTTCTATGCAAAAATGTAGGCCAGTCAGCATCACCCAAAGTTCTGTCTCAAGTAAAGCACACTGAGTTAGGCTTCTGACAGGAATGTGTATTCTCCATTAATGGGGTGCTTGCTTGCCCAAGCAGCTCTGTATTACATATAAGTATAGTTATATCTAGCAGCAGTCTATATTCTGCTAAGGAGGCTGTTAATTCTAGAAATACACTGACGCAAATTTAAAAAAAAAAAATCATACCATATGTAGCTGTTGGATGATCATAAGACAGGTTTCAAGGATCTTATTAGACCAGTTCTGACTCCTAGAACAGTTTGGAAAGGGCAGTTACTTCATATGGATTTACACTACACTAAGGATAAGATAATTAAAAAAAAATTGAAAAATAGAATTTTTTTATGTTTTGTTTTTCCTCTTGTTAATTTTTTCAACAGAGTAGCTAGTACTAATCTTTCCTGCTTTTTTATATGGATCTTGCTCTCTATGGAAACCATCTCTTTCCTGTAGGCACCATTTTCCTGAGCTTAGCCTCTGCATCCTTCCAGCTCAACCGTTCCCACAGTGCCCATTCTTGCTCTCATTGGTAGCCTCATCTTCATTCACAGAAGCTCCTGCCAGTCCCACACTATGCTGATCTCCAACCCCATGCACAAAGCATCCTCCTCTCCTGTGCACAGAGTCTACAGAGCTTACAGCCAGGGCAGCTCTGTGCCCACTGTTACAGCTCGGCCAGCATTTTGGAGTCAGCCTGCACGACTATTACCACAGCCTCGCTACTGTGGTGTCTTATTAGTGGTGGATTCATGGCAAATGCAGAACAGAAAGTTTGACCAACTGTATTAGGATGGCATGGAATAATGTTTAGTGTGGAAAACCTTTTCTTGATTCACAGTAATGAAGAGAGTGAAAATGAGAATTTCCCCACAAGCTTTAATACAAAGGTGTGTTAAATCGCTGTGGGTATTTAGCTTTGCAAAAGTCAGTAGCTGACTGGATAGACATAGACTCAGCAACACACGCTGGGTGGGTAAATTCCATAAAGCTAAGTATGTTTTGTGTAAAAATAGAAATGTACTCATTTATGAGGTTTGAAATTACTAATGATAAGAATCCTGAAACATCTCTTTTGTCTTTCAAGGTGAAGTAGAGAGATTAGAAATTCCTGATTTGCACAAGGCATTCATCATAATGAGAACAGAGAATACAGAGAAAAGCAGGTAGAAAATATGAAGACAGAGCTGATAAATATAGGAACATAAAGTTACTCTTAATTTTTTTTTTTGTTTTTGTTTTATTAAAGAGCAGTAGTGGGACCATCGGAAAAAATGAAACAAAAAACCCCTAAGCTGTAGCACAACACAAAGTCTGATGATGCAAGTAAATCTTTAGGTTTTGAGGCTGTCTTTGTAAGACAAGGCCTTACCACTGAATATTGGGAGCCAAGGTGTGCATAAATGAATCTTGATTTGAATAGAGTTACACTCCCTTATTAACACATAATCTACCCAAGTTATCAGATTCCAGAGCTAAGAATGCCTCTTTAGATAAGGAATGGGTTGACAGTGTGACTGTACCAACAAATTCCCTAAATGGGGAGAGCTTATAGGATAACCGCTCTGAAACTGACAGTTTATATTGCCTTCCCCAGTGAAAGGTACTCTATCAAAAACTGTTTTTTCTTGGGTTTATTTTTAGCATTACTGTCTTTGCATCTCTTTGTTGTTGCTTTTGTTTGAATAGATATAGATATAGGCATAGAAATATATATATGTATATATATATATATATATATATGTCTATACTAGATAGATAATTAATAAGAGATAATTCTAGAGTTATTAACATATTAAAGCTACACAAGTATTTAAATGTGTGTTAGTTAAAACCTTCCAGCTTAGTAACTGATAGCAAGAGGAATGACAATAAGCTCTTAGAAATTCAAATCTCAGACTATGCAATGGTACAAAAATCGTAATTAATATTCTGAATTATATCTGAAAGCACATCAAAAGCCAAAAAAGAATTTAGTAGAGGTGTCAAAAGGATTGACAACGATTTTTGTTCTGCATCCAATTAAAGCAAAAATTATAGCACAGATGATGATCTTAACTTATTTCAGAATATTGAGAAGGAAATATCTTTTAATATTAAGACTGCGTCTAATTGTGAAGACTTTGGCAAGTAATGACATCTTTTTCATTAAAGAGTCTTACAATATTTTTACTGCATCTTGCCTGCAATATTTTTATTTCTTCTCTTTCAGACCGGAAGACCTACTTCTGATTCTTCCCAGAAGCCCCCCAAAAAGTATTCCACCACACTTAGCTTCAGTAGGTAGCGGCTGTTATTAGGCAATGTTTATACCACATTTCACTACAATGTTGAAATCAAGCTAAAGATCCTAATATTTTAAGACACTACATTAAAAAAAAAAAAAAAAAGGCAAGCCTTTTCTAGACTGGAAAGTTACAGTTTGATATTGACTGTTGTCAGAGCTCTACTCCAAATAATATCTCCCTAGTCCAACAATAAAATGGCAACAGACAGAAACTAACAGCAACATCCTATTTATTTTCTCTCCTAGAGTAGCATAGTCTTATTAGACTGTAGTTCACCATTGCATTCTGACAAAATGCATCTGAAATGAAGAATATGTGTGTTTTCAGTTTATAAAATTCAATAAAGTAGAAAAAATAAGATAAAATTTTAATGTTATTTATTTTTCCTGATGTTGCTTCATTTAAACAAAAGCTGGGAGCCACCTGACAGTTAAAGTTTACAGCAAATTATTTCCCCAGATGTTTTCAGTGACTGAATTGCCATAATTTTTATTTGTATATTGAAAATCTCTCATATGAGCTGTCACCTTCTATTATTAATTTATGTATGAAGAAGAGCTCTGTCAGAAGCATCTTTTTGCTTAAACTTGACAATGAATGTTTCTATACTGATATTTGATTCCTTTGATGGGATATCTAGACTGCTAAGAAGACATAAACTAAAATAACATCAATACACACATGGCCTCATTCCACAGTCCTAGGCTTTCTTTTGCAGAGTCTTGTAACTTT
The DNA here is from genome assembly GCA_035583235.1 of Hafferia zeledoni. Lineage (NCBI taxonomy): Eukaryota > Metazoa > Chordata > Aves > Passeriformes > Thamnophilidae > Hafferia > Hafferia zeledoni. Next base: position 103,796,964 of record JAWWEV010000115.1, on the reverse strand, counting down.
TAGGAAAGAACTGCACTGCCTTTGAAATTTCTTTCTCCACTCCATACATACTACTCAGGATAACACTAGAAATGAGAGAAACAGAAACTTTATAAGCCGCTACTTGGAGCTGCAATCAAGCCATTCCTAATAACTTTTAAAATGAGCTGAAAACTGCCTACCATGGTGCCTGAAAGCTGTGCACTGCCAATCATCTCTCCTAATTTAATGCTGGAAGTCATTCAACATAGCAGAGGCCCATTAGCAAATACCTTGTCATAGGGTACAACAAAAATTTAGATCTCTAGATATTTGTAGTTGATTATAGTTAAAAAAAAAAAATAAATCTAATGAACATTTGCAATGCATGCTATCTCAGTCTACTAAAAACAACCTCCTAAAAGATCCCTCCTCCCCAAACAGACAGCCTAAGCAATACAGCTATTTCAAAGACTAAACCCAGGAAACAATTACATAATTCTACTAACATGTTTCTTTTTCTTCTTAAACAAAGCCTGCTTTGATCAAGAAATTGAAGTGATGAAATCTTTTTCATTCCCCATGAAAATCTGCTGAACTTAAAATTATTCAGTGTGCACAGAAATGTCCTTAGATCTCTGCATAATTCCTAAAAGTTTTTGGCTATCTTTAGTACAGAGATTTCCTTTCCCTGTAAGCAAACAGCTGTGAAATCCATTAAGTAAGGGTGTATCTGTTATATCAGTCTAGCATACTAATTTTAGCAAAGGATGACAACTCACAAGTGCCACTGGTTATTTTGCATTACTTTATATGATCCACAGAGTGGACCGAAATTTTCCACCTTTGAAAGAATGCATAAAAAGAAGCAAGAGTCTTCTAGTTAAAGCAGTTACTTGGTGACCCAGACAGCAGAGTACTGGCATGGGAATATAATTCTCTGATTGTAGTTAAGTCAGTGAAACTCAGAGAAGAGTACCACGCACACATTTCTCATTTTCTAGGTGTCTATCTTGAGACTGTGGGGTCTGATTTATAGAAGTGTAAATGCAGTCAATAGAGATTGTGCTTTGAATGTATAAAATGGAATATAAACACTTTGCAAAATCAGATCCTGCATTTCTTATACTGGAGACTGACAATTTTTAGAAATTCTTGAATTTAATCTATCAAGGGCAACAAACGTTGAGGATAATACTCTGGCCATTTTACAAGCTCTTTTGGAAATAAATTCACAGTTTATGTGAAAAAAGACAAAAATAGTTCTGGGGGTAAATAGTAGGCATAGAACAAAATGTTTTAAGGAAAGCAGTTAAACATAAGTCCACATATCACAGAAGAGGAAGAAATGATGCTTATATTCAATCGGATTGAAGAGAAGTAGTTCAGAAACATATGATAGACATTATAATAAGACTGGATTAATAACTTCATTTTTAATTTTCCTTTAAAAATGTTAAATGCTCACTTAGAGCTTTGACATAGTTTTGCTTTTCCCCTTTTACACTCCTTAATAAATACCTTTTTTACTTTAAGAGAAATGTTCAAGTTATATTGTGAGTCACATGGACTTTAAAGAATTGTTTTATATGTGGCTGGTGTTAAAGACCAAGTTTAGAATATCTTCTTCAGATATCTAACTCTATATATAAGGCATACATGTCTCTTTATACATGGAGAGAATTCGGTAGCTCCATGGTGGAGGGATATACTTCTACAGAGTGGTGAAGAAATGCAACAAGACATTTCTATGATTCTATTTTAAGACTGTGAATTACAGTAATTTTGTTTTAGTTAATTCCAATGCATCACAGCAGTAATTTGTGCACTCCACAAATCAGAAAAAAAAAAAAGTTTCTTTTCATGTCAACTGGATTTTCCTTAATTCAAGGATTTTCTGCTGCCTTGTGGTTCCTGATGTTTGTTGTACTGTTCCTGGAAAATGCAGTTTTTACATTATTTGTAGCCCCTAGGCAGCACAGAATACCAAATAATATAAAATAATGTAAAATAGAATCAAATCTCTGTGTAGCATTGTGTCAGCTAGATACATTACCCTATAATGAATTCACCTTCCTCTGAATTAATGGGTGTTTACTATCTATATGTAAAAAAAATACTCACAGACTTGCATGTGTCATGTTTTTCAAGATTTTTATAATTTCTCTCCTTCAACTAATGAACCAAATTAAACAGCTCCATTTATAAATATAAATGATGTGGCTATCTATATAAAAAAGCCTAGCTGAAAAAACCCCCAAAACAAACCAACAACAAAAAACCACAAAACCCCAGCAAACCAGTATAAGTAGATTCCAGATTTATTCAGAGAACAGTATTTAACATTTTTATTTTTTAGTATGGTAGTATTGAATATCAGTCTTAGCTGCCTCTTTTGAAAGTTGAAGTCCTCTATTTCTTGAAACAAAAAAAATATATGGCTGCTCTGCCCATGGTGTAAACATTCTTAGTGTGCCCTTGGGGGCCCAGTCCAACCCAGGTGAAGACAATGTCTGTCTTTTGATGGAATTCAGTGTGTAGTTGAATTGCACCTTAAGGGTAGGGCTGACTAAAAAATGACTTATATCAAACTCCAGTCATCTCAGCCACAGTCCAAATCATGTCAGCTTTGAGAGCAGCTGAATCTGCCCTCAGCCCTTGGCCATTCTGTGAACCTTACCAGCAAAGTGGTGTTTAGTGCAACACCAGTGGGGAGTATGCAAATAAAACAAAAATCACAATGAAATTTAGTGCAAGGAATAAATAGATTCTTTTACCTGCAAGAAAGCTTTGCTTTCTCTAACAAAAAAAAATTCTCATGATTTTCAAAACTTTGTGCATGCTCCTGTAAATAGTACAAAGCATAACACAATTGGAGAAATCAATGTGCACATTTCAGAATAAGCAAACAAATAATTTCCCAATTTAGTGTGATTTTTGACAGAAAAACTTTTAATATAATTGCTAAAGTAACAGAATATCTGCATAGGGTAATGAATGCTGAATCCATTAGTTCAGTTAAAGCAACTATCTCTACACAGATTCACTGGGAGATGTGGAAAGCAGAAGCTCTGCTTGAACATTTCATTTTAATTGTGATAATATTGGCATTCTTCTCATGAAAATCTTTACAGAAAGAATGAAAAAATAAAAGACATTCTTCTTTTATTCATATGCAAAGAAGAGAGGAGAATAGTCTTAAATATAAGCATAGAAAATAATTACCAATCACATATAATGACAGTTTTTTATGCTGATTAAACACTGTGAATGAAACTCTGTACTGGAATTCGTCAGAAATTCACACTATTCTTTTTTTAAAAGTGTCTGTGGAATGGCTTTTTTTTTTTTTTTTTTTAAGAAGGACTAAGCAAAGAACATATTTCTTTTACTAATCAGTGAAGTGAAAATAGTTCTGAAAACAGCCAACTGATGTTGTTGGTAGCACTGGTTGAATTAATCAACAATAATTCATGGAATATTATCAGTTTAGCCAGATTTGCAGATGTTTTATGTCAGGAAAGCAATACAAACCAGATGGGTAGGCCTGACTCATGACTTCTAATGAACTTGACAGCAAATGGAAGTAGCCATTTAGTCACAGTTGAAGAGATAATCTTTTCTTAATGCTTCAATTTTTACCTTTCTTAAAGGTACATAAAATCTTTTTCAACTTTCAGGGAAGTTCAGAAAGCTTTGCTCTTCTGTTACAAGTATGAGGAAAATATATCAGTCCGTGATTCATTCCCCATAGTGAATGTATGGCCTCCAAGAGGAAAGTTTTATCTCTCAGTACAGAAATTTGCTAGAATTAATCCCTTGGGGTCTAATTCCTACTATTTAATATCATCTAAAATGTGGTTCTCTTTGCTCGTTCACGTTAAGTAAACACAATTTTATATCAATAAAGCAGGTTCAGCTGAAGTAATAAATGAGCTTCCCCAAGGAAGAGACACTATTCCAATAAATGACACCCAGGAAGGAATCCAATAGTGCTCTCTGCAACCTGGAAGACAGTAATGCTCCAAAGACTGAAATTCAGGCTTGTGCAAATCGGCGTTCCACTTAAGGGTCTCTAAATTGCCAGTAATTTTGCAATGGTAATTTTGTCCCTAAAAGGCATGTTTCAGTATGGATACTACGGAGGGCTGTTATGTGCTGCAGGGTGCTGGGTCAGCTGAGTTTGGAAAAGGCTCCCTCTGGTCTCACAGATGTCAGCAAACTCTCCCAGAATCACAGTAGCTTCAGGGATAAACAGAGACTTCAGCTCATCCTGCTTTTCTGAATTGGCCTGTTGTGAGTTTGTCAACTTCAGATATGAGTGAGTGGCAGAGATTACAATGACTGTATTAGAAGTACCAGAGAATACTGCTAGGAGGTGAGACAAGGATTTTCTGTCATCAGTGAGATTCAGGTGAGAGAATATTGAGTAATTCTAGTGGTAATTCTGCCATTAAAATTATAGCCCCTGCTCAAGGTCAACCGAAACAAGAAAGCACATACTGTTGAAAATTCAGTTCAACAAGATTTTCTTTTTGTCCACTGTGCAAAATCATGACAAAATGCTGTTTTTCTCAAAATCACTGAGCACATCAACCTGTTCATTGACAGTGTGGCAGACCAAAGGAAAACATGCTGAGAACTCTGGTCTGGGAATCACTAAGCCCATGTGTAATATCTGAACACCTGAGAGGTACAGTGAGGACATCTTTATGTCGGCTTCTATGCCTGAAGAGAAATAAATGTTTAATGTTTTACCAAAGCCAACTCAGGTTGCATTTCTGCTGCACTTGCACTGCTTCTTGTAAGGCTTGTTGGTTCACGTAGTTCCTGCTATAGTAATTTCCATAGCATGCAACTGAAATCATGGATTACAACCATTTAAAGGTATGTCCATTAAAATCTCCACCTCTTGTCGCTTTGGACCAGACTGTCAGGTTTAACATTGTGATGAACTCCTCCCCTTCCCCCTGATTTGGCCCTGAGGTTCCTTGGGGTTGTATCAGCTCAAAGTGGATCTTTTTCTATGAGCCACAGACTGTCCAGGGTTATACCTGCCTTGGGTTGTTCTTTTCCACAACCACAGTCACTTTGAGATGCACCTGTTCCAGTGGGGCCTTCTCCATGGGTCACAATGTCTTCCGAGACAGATGTGTTCAACCTCGCCTTACTCACAGCCACAGTCCGTTCAGAAGGTAAGCAGCTCCCACATGGCCTCACCCCTGGCTGCAGTGGGAGGGATGTGCTCCAGCACGACCTCGTGCACAGACACTGATGCTTCAGGTGTACCTGCTGCAGTATGAACCTGGGTATTTAAAGGTGTACCTTCTCCAGAATGGATTTATCCTAAGGTCCCTCTTGAGGTATACCTGCTGTGGTACAGACATAGCCATAACAACAGATGCTTAAAGATGTACCTGCTCTGTCATGGATTTATCCACCACCACCAATGCTTCATGGTGCCCTGCTCCTACCTGGACTCACCAACAGGTCAGAGTTGCTTCAGCTCAAGTTCATACTGGAGTTCCAGTCTGTCCAGTACAGCAGGACAGAAAAGCAGTGATGTCCTGGATGTTTGCCAGGTGCATCACCATGGCTGTTACCAGAATGTTCCTGGGCACAGCACAGTAAGGTGACCCACAGCACTACAGTGAGCAGTGAAAGCAAAAAGCAGTCACTAACAGCACTACCCTAACACACAGTGAGGCAAGCAAGCCCCACTGCAAGCACAGGAACTTGATGATTACTAGCTAAAGAGCTCAACTGCTATAAATTCTAACTGGCACATTCCAATCAAATCTGTCACTATCTCAAGACCTTGGAGCCCCATGTTGGGTGCTAAAAAGGAAAGTCATGGTTTAACCCCAGCTGTCAAACAAGCACCGCAGTCACTTGCTCACTCTCCCTTGGTGGGATGGGGGAGAAAATAGGAAGAGTGAAATTAAAAAAAACCTCATGCTTTGCGATAAAGTTTATTGGTGAAACACAAGCTGCACGTGGCAAACAAAGCAAAACAAGGAATTAATTCGCTACTTCCTCTGGTCAGGCAGGTGTTCAGCCACCCCCAGGAAAGCAGGGCTTGTCACAAGCATGGTGACTTGGGAAGGCAAACACCATCACTCTGAACATCCTTCAACTCCTTCCTCTTCACCCAGCTTTATATGTTGAGCATGATGCCCAATGCCCTATGGTATGGGATATTCCTCGGGTCTGTTGGGGTCAGCTGTCCCAGCCGTGTCCCCTCCTAACTCGTCATGCACTCCCGGACTCCTCACAGGTGAGGTGAGGAGCAGAAAAGACCTTAACACTGTATGAGCACTGCTCAGCAGCAAAAAAATCACACTGTGTATCAAAACTGTTTTCAGCACAAATCCAAAGCATAGCCCTATACTGGATATTATGAAGAAAATTAAATCTATCCAGCCAAAATCAGTACATAGAACAAAATCAAGGTACTCTTCATTTTGACAGAGAAATTTTTAAAAGAAAATGAGTATGCAGAAAGTGCCAGAATGCAAATATGTATCTGTGCTGGCCCAGAAATGTCTCTAGGTGCAGTAAGCCATACTGTAGCCCCTATATCCCACATCGCCTTTGGTTTCACCTAATCTAATACAAAACTAATCCTGGAAGCAAGGACAGGACCTGAAGTCTTTCAATGACCTAAACTGTAAATGACAGATTATGCCATGTTTTTTTCTGTCCTAGTGAATTGCAGGGGCTCAGCTTAATCACCTAGGCTGAAAATACAAGTTTCTAACTTAAGACACTCTTAGTGAAAAATGCTTGATCCAGACAGTACAAGCCTTAAACAGTGCATTAAACTTGCTCTACATATAAATAAAAATAGGCAAATAGTTTTGGTTGGATAATTTAAATCACAGAAAGGAAAATCACAGGTTATTTAAGCACCATACACTGGATACAAATTTCTTTCCTTTTTTTTTTTTTTCTTTAAATTAGGACATTATGAATTATCCATGCTTATACCCCCATTGACACTGTTCATAGTTTGTGAGCATTTTATAGTAGAGTTTTATATAGTTTTAGACACTTCAAAATCCTGGAATGAAAAAAAAAATAACCTTATCTATCTCAAACAAGAGGATGCAGACAAGGATGTTGCTAGATATTTCAAGATTTCAGCCCATGAGTGAGCAAAAATTGACCAATGGTTTAGTGTTGAAGACAACACTTTAGGAAAGCTCCTAAGAATGGTTGTAATTGCCATCTTATCAGAATTCAGCACATTAAAGAAACTTGCACAAAACATCCCATTTCTCTTCCTTCTTCCAACAGAAAAGAAGGCAGAAAGAGTTTGAAAAGGGAATAGTAACAGCAATTTTTGCTTCATAGCTCTCATGAAGCTTTCTCAGAAGGCAACTCAGTATCTGGAAATATTGGGCTGTATGTATTTTAACTGCAACACCCCTTTCTCTGTTTGGTCACTACATTTTTTTGTTCTTCCTTCAATGATGAAGAAAGGAAGAAGATGAAAGGAAGAAAAATCACAATAAGATGAAAAATGATCCCCACAAACAGAGTTTTCCACCTTAAACACTTTACCTTCCTAGATTCAAAGAAGAAGTATGTGAAATTAAGACTGTAAAATGCATCAGTATATAAAATAGTGCAGCTGCACTCAGAGGATCTGTCTCAGTTCTTGTTTTGGCACTGGCCTTTTAAACACACCTGAGAAAACAACCTGTGTTGTGCCTATTCAAAGAGCAGTAACCTGAAAAATTCCTTTTTCTGCACCCTCTGAGATTTCTCAGTTTTGTCAGTGCATCTGCAAAAGAAAGCAACCCTTGATTTGAAAAGCAGGTCGGTGTTCACCAGCTTCAGAAATGTCCAGCTGGTTAGGATAAATGTGGCAATGTCTGGAAGGTGGCAGCATATGATGGCAGAGTAAAAAATACCACAGCTTAGTGCTTTATTGCAAGGCACTATTATATTAACTACAAAAATATTTATGACCCGTACACAAGGTTCATTGATTTCTGGCTTCCCACATTCCCACAGCTTGTTTTGCTTAGTTCGTTGCTGAAGTTCCTGATTCAGCAAATCATGTGAGTGTGTAATAGCATGAACTCTTTGGATTTGTGTGCCTGCCTATTGGCCAGCTACTGATGACCTTCACAATAGCAGGGATGGGAACGCAACACATGGTGACATTGCAACTGAACTTGGAGCAGTTGGTCTTGGTAGAGGAGGTCAATACTCCTGTCCTGGGCACTTCTTCCTCACTTACTTCCAATAGATCTATATCTGCAGAATTATGTGCTTAAATATTTTTAGGTTCAAATAATTCCAAGAAAACACTCAGTTACAAAGCAATTTGAAAACTACTAGCAAAGCCAACTATTGCTATATATTGTGTCTATTTCAGAGAGAAAATACCTTTTGGGAAAGATTAGAACATTGACATATAAAATGAGAAAATTAGTTTGGGTTCTAATCTTCTGCTTTTCACTAGCGTTGCAGTCTTAAATTTGCATAAAATAATATGGAATAATATACTATATTTGAAAAATGATCATAGTGTCATTCCCATCACTCATTAATAATTTATGCCCATCAGTTTCTATCCAGTATTTGAAAAAAATCCAGATTCTTAACATCAGTTAAGAATGCAATGAATCTGGAGTCCATTCTATCTACATGGATGACAAGAAGGTGATCTGGAGTAGTGAGAATGGACTCCCTAGAGATAAGTCATGCTTCACCAACCTGATTACCGCCTACAATGAAACAACTACGTGGATGGATGAGGATAGAGAAGTGAATATTATTATTTACCTCAACTTTAGCAAGATTTTTGATGCTGTCTCTCACCACATCCTCATAGGCAAACTCAGGAGGTGTGGACTCCATGAGTGGAGAGAGAGTTGGATGGAGAACTGGCTGAATGGGAGAACTCTGAGGGTTGTAACCAGTGGCACAGGGGCTGGTTGGAGGCCTGTCACTAGTGGTGTCCCCCAAGGTTCTGTACTGGGCCCAGCATTGTTTAACTTATTCGTCAACAGCTTGGATGAAGGGACAGAGGTCTCCTCAGCAAGTTCACTGATGACACAAAGCTGGGAGGAATGGCCAGTAGCTCAGAGGGCTGTACGGCCCTTCCAAAGGACCTTGACAGTTTGGAGAGATAGGCAGAGAAGAATCATCTGAAATTTAACAAAGACAAATGTAGGGTCCTTGACCTGAGGGGGAATAATCCCATGCACCTGCACAGGCTGGGGTTGACCTGCCAGAAAGCAGCTCAGCAGAGAAGAACCTGGGCAACCTGCGGGACAATAAGCTGTTCATGAAGCAGCAGCGTGCCCTGGTGGCCAGGAAGATCAGTGGTATCCTGGGATGCATTAGGAAGAGCATTGCTAGCAGGTCTAGACAGCTGTGTCCAGTTCTAGGCTCCTCAGTAAAAGAGAGTATCTTGGGTTGAGCTGGCAAAATGCCATCTGTCCAAGACAGAGTGAAAAGGGAAACAGGGAGAAAGGGAAAAAACCCTCTAAACCAGGTTTATGCTGAAAGTGACTACATGTATTTATACAGAAAAGAGAAAATTAAGAGAAAACTACAATATAACACACACTTACACAAGTTATATGTA
>JAWWEV010000115.1:103768440-103787299 GCA_035583235.1 Hafferia zeledoni | reverse complement strand
CATCATTGGACACCAACACCAGTTCAGCTCAGGTCTTCTTCATCTGATGGTTCATGTCCTGCAACACAGAACTCAAATTGCAAGTTACTTTTTTCCCCAAGGTTAAATGTCCTTGAGGCACACATTGGGATTATCCCATCGCCTTCTCAGGGGTCACTATACCCTCATTAGGGTCACCATCCCCACACTGGGGTTACTGCCCCCACACTGGGGTTTCCATCCCCTTCTCAGGGGTCCCCATCCCCACACTGGGGTTACTATCCCCTTCTCAGGGGTTTCACAATAGCGGATTCATAGCCTCCTCAGAGAGACATGAAGCTGCTGGAGCAGGTCCAGTGGAAGGCTATGAAAATGATTAAGGGACTGGACCGTCTCTCTTAAGAGGAGAGACAGAGGGCTGACCCTGTTTATCTTTGAGAAGCAGTGACTGAGAGAGACTTCCTCAATATCTATCAGTATCTGAAGGGAAGGTGTCAGAGGCTGGACCTAAGTTCTCGGTGGTGCCAAACAGTGGGGCAAGAGACAACAGCCAGAAACTGATGTACAGGAAGTATCACCTGAGTGCAGCAAAGAATTTCTTTCCTATTTGGGTGACTGAGCACTGGAACAGATTGCCCAGAGGAGTAGTGGAGTCTCCCTCACTGGAGATATTCAAGAACAGCCTGGATGCAATCCCATGCTGTGTGCTCTAGGATGACTCTGCTTGACATTGGACCAGGTTGGACCACTATGGTCCTTCCAGTCTTACCCTTCTGTGCTTCTGTGATTCACATGAATTGCCTTAGCCTCATTTTCAATAGTTCAGATGACTACTGAAAGAGCAACACAGAAAGAGGAAATTTATTGGAATAATTCTAATCAGGAAGGTGCAGGATCCACATTTTATGGACTGATTTTCCAAATATACAACAATTTAAAAAATATTATCAACCGTAATCATTAAAATTTCACATTAAGCAAAACCTATATTTGAAGGAATGATTAGGATAAAACTGTGAACTTCTGTTGGACTTAAAAATAATATGTTTTGATTTAACTTTCTTATTAATACTTAGAGAACACTATAGGTTTTTGTAGTGGTAATTCAGTTTTTTCCAATAATAACGTGACTATATTTAAAGGCAAACTTTTGCCTTTTTTATTAGTGTTCTAAAACTATTACAAAAGAGTACAGGCTAATATTTCTTTGAGTGTTAGTCTTCATATATAGTATGGTCAAAACTACCATACTGCTGTCACAAGCACTTCAGAATCTGGAAAGAAACCCTGTCCCATGATGGAAATTCTCTGCCACTCCAGCTTGCCATAGCTGTGCTGCAGTCAGGACAGATGAGCAGATTTACACTGGACAGAGACATTATCCTTGTAAAGTCCTCTACTACTGAGATTTTTTTTGAATGCACACATGCCCTACTTCAGTTTTGAATTTATACAGGGATGTACTTCCAAATAAGGATAAAGTAAGAACTTGTGCAGACCTTTCTCTGAATGCGTGGATCTCCCACAGCAAGAACACTGTCAAAATGAGGTCGCATTTGTTATTTGTGCTTTTGTTAGCCAAAAGGATCACAAATCTAGTGTTTTGATATGAAAGATTGCAAGCTATATACGAAAGGTGCAGGAGCCATAGGAGAAAACACTTAGAAAATTGCTTATTGAAATTCCTGCAGCTGATTGTAATCTAGAATAGGATCATTTGGACAGTGAGGGTGCAAAGGGGTAGAAGACAAAAAGTGTGTGGGGGAAGAGAGAATAAAATTGACCTGAAAAAGACTATGTGTTGAATTGGGCTATTAAGAGCACTTTTTTTTTTTTTTTTAATAGTGTTTTTCTGTTAGATAAGTCTGAAAAAACATAGCTAAAAAGTGCACCAATTAGTTCAGCACAGACTTAGATGTTAATTAGGAACTTGGTAGCTACACAAAATTAACCTGTGCAGTATATGGAGGTGAAAAAGGACAAGGCTCTACCTACAAACACAGTCAGAAAGAGAAAGAAGGGGAGAAAGTAGGAAAATGTGCCAAGTCTAAGGACCAGATCCAATCTGCATTTACAGTGTGTGTCCAGAAATGGTCAATGCTAAAGAGTTTAATATCCTAATTTGGCTTGAGACAAAGCCTAGAATTTGCCAATGCAGAGTGCTTGGAGTAGTCAGAGAGCACAGGCACTAGAAGAGACAGGAGAGCACTATAACGCAAAGCATTGTGCTCACTGCTGCTGTTCTGGGACACTGCTCTTTTCATAAATGACTTCGAGGCAGACAGTATCAAGAAACATACATTCTCACACTAATTTCCCACATATTGTTGTGAGGTTTGGTGGATTCACTAGGAGTGGCACAGTTTTTGTCATACCTAAGAGTCTTTTGCCATCTGCTTAGAAGTATAATTTTTCCTGTACAGAACAATTCATGCTGCTTTTTGACCCTGCCCAACTTTCACAGAGGTCCACGTGTTAAAATTCAGAGATTTTAGTCCAGAGATTTATTAAACCAGTTCTTGTTCTCAGTCATGTGCAGGGACCATACTGCATCACCTGGAGGATTTCTGTCAAGATGGTATATGTCATTCATCCAGCTCCTTAAGCAAGACCTCATTTGTAAAGCATGGATGTTGCATTATCTCTCCTTAAAACATTTTGGATTGTCTTTTTACTGCATTTTGTCTTGTCTTTATGAGTGATAGGCCTGTATACATGCTGCAGGCTGCTGCTGATTCTCCCCCAGCTGTGGCATTCCACATACGGGCAGCTACTACATTGCCACAGAAGGACTGTATAAACTAGGATTTAGACTGAACTTTTGTGCAGAGGCATCTCTTATTCCAGCAGCTTTAATCAAGCCTTGCTCAAAATGCATGAGCACTTTCTAATACATTGTTGTGTGTGCAGATGTTGCAGGAGCTATATACCACTTGGAAAGGATAAAAAAGAAATTATTTCTGTTGAAGTAATTAAGTTTGAAATGAGGTGACTAGCTGTAATAATATCCTTGAGATTGTACAAACCACTTGGAAGGGGAACCTTCTGTGTGACTGGTAAAGTACTTCACACTTTACAACTGTGTATTTCTCCATCTATAGATCAAAGACAGATGATCAATGGGGAGGGTCATATTTTAAAAGGGAGATTGTTCCCTGAACCTATCTACTCTGTCTTGTTCTTATCACTGCATAAAGGAAATTACAATTACTTAGCTGGGAAAGTAATATTAAAAGAAATATTTATGCTACCTTTAATAATATTCAGTAGGAAAAATAGAGACAGCCAGTATCATCTGTGTAGCATCTTTCTTTTCACACCCTGAAATCAGCAGCACAATAAGGGGCTCTATCAATCAGGTGTCTGGAACTGTTGCTACAGTTCTGTGTTATCTGTAAAAAGACCTTGCAGTAAAGCTTGTTAGAATTCATAGTCTGTTAATGCCACAGTCTGACCAAAAATCTTTTCTGGAACTTTACGGTTGGACAAAGTGATTTAGTCAGATATTCTGTAAACATATGTTTTTAGTAATTTTCAGTTGAACAATCTCGCCAACTAGCAGCAGAGTTCTGAGCCAAGAGTGAAACAATTACATATGCTGATCCATCCTTACTCTGGCAACAGTTCTGTTGCTGTTGACATGTATATTCATATGCCTATGTAACTATCAGCAAGAGAAAATTTTTCATATTTGGAGCTTTATTAACAGTTTTAGTTCTTTATTATGCCTAGGGGAAAATATGGCCTGCAGAGTAATAAAGTAGGACTCTATTAAGCCTCAGAACCTATGCAAGACAAAGTGTGCCAAGCCAATATATTGTACCATTAAAAGATAGCACTTTATGTGAGAATTGTTCATAGATTTGCAAGTATCATTCTTAAGTCAAGGGTCCAGCTCTTTCTGAAAAGCCATTACTTTGCATATCTTAGATGAAGGGAAACAATGACTAATAAACTGGAAAATACAATAATCCTTTGGACTTCAAATTTAGACTTTATGTTGAAAAAGCATTCTAGTTATTAAGTGGAATTTCAAACCCAACATTTGTACACAAATACTTGGCAATGACTTACTAGTATAAGGAAAGCATAATAGTTCCTCTTAAAAAGCTTTAACAAATACTGTAAGGATATTTGTAAAGTAAAAGAACTTGGCTTAGAACATCTCTAATATATTGTGTCCTTGAAATTAGTCTATTGTAACAATGAGATCTTAGTTTTGCTGAAAACTTGGCATCTAACTATCCCAAACTTTGGCACATAGGAAAGAAGTGAGCTGTTCTGATGATTATTTCAGTACAAGAAACTAATTAAAACAGAAACCATGTTTTGTAGCTCAAAACCGTTACTATTTTAAATCAAATGAATCAGTTAATTATTAGCATTATCACAAAGCTCAGAGGTACAGAAAATCAAGGTCCATTATGCTTGGGAGTACATGAACACAGGAGACAGCCTCTGCCCTGAGGAGTTTCTCATCTACACAGGCAAGTCAGGGTGGAAAGGAAAATCACTGTGGTGGAGGAAATGAAGCACAGAGAGATTGCCTCACTTGTCCTCAGAACCTAGGAAGGTTTTTGCACTGAACAAACCTAAACTATTTTTATACATGTATTTTTATATATATAAAATACCCACTTGATATAGCATGATGTAATCCATAAGACATTATTTTAATAACCTCAATAGTCTGCCAAGAGCTATCAGGCAGTCCATGATGAAGTTACCTCAAGACAGAACTTTTGATCTTATAATGAGAACACTTTTTTCCCAGTTATGTTTATAGGGTTATATGTGTAATTATTAATAATAAAAATTCATAACCACCCCTTACAGAATATGATTCCTTTTTCTTGAGGGGAAAAAAAAACCCAAACAGAAAAAAATATAAAATTACAAAGAATTTACTTCTCTGTTGAAATACATTACTTTTTTTCTGCCCAGGAAGTGTGCAGATCTACAGACAAAAGTAGGCTGGCTGCAGGTTCATTTTCTGCATTTTTTTTTTTTCTATATTGATTGGGAACTGATATATGTCTAAGTTGGACAGTTCTGCCACCAGATCTCTCCTTAGGATCTCATTATGAGAGGTTAAGTTATGTTAATGGTGTGACAGGTCAGTTCAATATTGCCTAGAAACAAATGATCCTGACCTACTTGTGTTTCAAATGGGCAAAGAAACACCCTAATCACCTGTAAATATGTCTACTTCTTGTAAATGGAAAATTTCCCTAAGCTTGGGATAATTCAAACAAGAAGAAGATAGAAAAAATATGTTTGCTGTTTTTTAAGACGAGTTCATTGCATGTCTTCACAGATAAAATTCAATAATCAGGAGAGAGGATGACATTAGATAAAATTTCTAAGTATAAGCAACAATAAGAAATCATAGTATTTTAATAAAGGAAGAGGAGGAGACGTGTTCAACAATGTATATAAATATAAAGTTAAGTATTATAATATTTTGATCTGGGAAGATAAGCAAACAAAGACATCCATGGCTAATAGAGGTAAGCACAATAAGAGGAATTGTTGTTACTTGTTTATTAAATTAAAAAAAAAAAAAAACCAACAACAACCAGTTTAAGTCCATTAGTAGGTGAACATAGATTACTAAAAATAAAGCAGAAAAGCCACAAGTGTTCAATAAGTATCCTTTTTTTTCAGTATTTAAGAAATAACAGGATGATTGATTACAGCACACAAGCATGATGAAGCACTTTCCAAACCATTAGTAACCATGGAAGATATTAAAAAACATCTACTAGGTATCAACATTTTTAAAAACAGCAGGTTTTGCTAAATTGCAAACAGTATTACTAAATGAGCTAAATGTGGGATTTTCTGTCCATCTAATGCTCATTTTTTATTAAATCTTGAAACACTGAAAAAATCAAAGAGATCAGAGGAGTATTAACATTCAAAGAAGGCAAGTAGATAGTTTGTTGACCTGAGCTTCATTTGCTGTGATATTATTTGGGGGAAAAAGTGTTTAAAGAAACCTGAGCAGTTTTATATGGACATCTTCAATTTAGGGTATGGAGACCATCTGAAATACCTCTGATAGTTCTGTACAAATGAAGTGTTCCGTTTCTTTGCTGACCAGTGCATAATATTTTTGGCTTCTCTAATGATTTCAAAGGACCTTTAGCATAATACTTTACTTATAAAATGTTGCATTAGTTTTTAGCATTATCAGACCTTTTAAGAGTAAAAGATTCTCTTATTAGTCTCTTGCAAACCTAGAATACCTATGCATTTTGGATATGCATCAGAAAGGTTAATGTTAATGTTTCTTTCTAGCAGGTTATATTTATTAATTAAAATATAAAATAATGTAAAAATAGGTCATCATAGCAATTCTATTAATGACAAATAATAGTAACCTTGTCTGTACTGAGCTTCATTCACATCTGTGGGACTAGTTATGTTTTTGTGGTCAGTCTTCCTAGTAATTTTTCCTAGAGAGATTAATTAATTCTGACACAGTCAACACACAGTTCCTTCATTAATCCTTATTTAGAAAACTACTGATTTGCAAAGGTATTGTTGCTGACTTGATAATGGCTCTCCTTTTCAGAATCTGCCCTAAACCTTTCTGTCTGTCTTTTGCTAGCCACAGAGTGTGTTCAACCTAAATTTACAGTACTCCTGCAACAAGAGTATTCCTGCTTCTTGCAGCAGGAAATTGTCTTTGTATCTCCCAACACAATGAGCCTCTGCTCATGATTTTCTCTCATGACCTCAACTAAGATGTAACCAAGTCACAGATTAATGAACTGTGAACTCCATCAAAGGGGTAGTTTAACATACATTTTCTCCAGGGTCTTACCCATCTGCAGGCAGATTCTCTGTATGCTGCTAGAGTATAATGTCTTTTGTCAACTCAGAGCAATCTGCTTGTCCATCTGTGGTGTCTCTGGATCTTCATTCTGTTCAATAGCCTTGGGGAATAACAAATTGCTCTTTAAGACTGTACCTTGTATGGGAACAATACATCTCCAGATGCTTGCTGCTCCTTTAGTTCCTTAACTGGAAGTCTAAACCTTGTACAACTACAATTAGCTCATCCAGGGATTATCATGGCTTTCTTTTTCCTTTTCATATTGATGCCTAAGGGGTTTTTTTGCTTTTTGCTTTTTTAATTTTTATAGATTTTAGAAGCAACTATAGTGAGTGTAGATTTTAATGCACTTAGTATTTCTAGAGGCTTAAGTTCAATGTTTATGCATGCCAATCCCTACCCTACATCAATGCCTCAAATCCCATTAGCTATTTAGTCTTGTTTTCAAGGCAGAAGGCTGACTAATATTTTAAGGCCTCTGCCGTGAGACACAAACATAGGCCAAGGACCTCAAAGTCAGAACACTGGAAGGCCTCCAAGTATCCCTACGTGCTACGAGGAAGAAAAGAATGAGGAAGAGAAGGATGATGAAGAGAGGGTCCCACTCTGTCCCAGACTCAATTCCTGATGGGGTGTGTCAAGAATGGGATGAGGCTGGACCGAGGGGATGTGTGAACTGGGGATTGGATGATTATAAAAACCATGAAACCAGTGTCGAGATGGAGAGGCGCATCATCATGTATTCCTGAAAGTGCTCAATATGTTCATTTTTAAAGAGATGGTGGTCATCACTCTGCTCTTCAGTATCTTCTACCTCATCTTGCAATAAATCTCTTTCCTTAATGAAATGTCTCCCTTCAAGTTGTAGTCCATCTCTTCTATCAGTTTTTGACAGTATATTCATTAGATTTTCAAATAGAACATACTTTTATGTCAACATTGGTCATCTTTTCACCTTTACTCCAGAAAAGGCTATTTTTCTTGTTCTGCATACTCATTCCAGCTGACAAAAGAGCAGCTCTGCCTCCTTTTGGATCACTTTTGGGTTGGAATACCTTAGTAGCTGCTCAGACACTCCTGTTATCAGATCCTGTATAGGATAGTTGGAAGGTATATCTGATGGCTCTCTGGTCTGACCTCAGCCCTGTGCACAGTACTGCAGATGTGCCTACATTCCTGGTCCTTGGCATTGAGCTGCTGCTGTGCAGTCCAGCAGAGCAAGTCAAAGTGCACTTCCAGGATTAAGAATCTCCAGTGGCAACACATATTTTGTTCTCATTGTCCTTGGATGGATCATGTCCTGTTTCTTCTTTACAAGTTGTGATATAGTTCTGTTAGGTGTCAGACAACATAAAGCACTGCAGAGCTGAACTGCTTTATCCTGTCTATGGTTATTCAGTGTGACAAAGCTCTCTGGGCTACTCAAGCTTTTTTCTGGCTTTTTCTCTAGCACTCTTCAAGTGCTATTTTTTCATGTGGGTTGTCCTCATTCTCAGCTCCACATTAAGTAGAATCCAGGAATTTGAACTCCATTGCTTGGCTGGCAGCTGTAAAAGAGAGAATAGGGAGCTGTGCGGCAAAGAATTGATTCTGTACATTTTGAGTGGCCTCCAGTTTGTTTGTTCCACCTTACTCCCCCTTTGTCCTTCTTAGTGAATTTTTCCTTTAATTTTTCATCACCTTCCAAATTCAGCATGCTCTCAAAGCATAATTTTGAAGAAAGAGTAGTTCTTTGTAACATACCAGATCTTTCTGTACTTGCATGCAAAAATCCTTGTGTGTCTGGGTCAGTACTCTACAATGCAGTTGTAGCAGTTTGCTTTAACAATGTTTGCTTCAAAATGTGATTCTTGGCCCACTGAAGGTGACAGGTGCAGTCCCAGACCACTTCACATATTCCCACTGCAACACTGTATTAATGCTGCAAACTGAGCATGCAAAGCATGCCATTAGCTCTAGTTCTCTACCAGGCAATCACAGAGGCAGGAAACATTCTATTTTTAATAAAATCATAGAATCATTTAGGTTGGAAAAGACCTTTGAAATAATTTTGTCCTATCACTGCCAAGTCAACCACTAAACCACGTCTGTAAGCGCCCCATCTATCTGATCTGGTGGTTGAATAACATTTCCCATTTTGATTATGCTTGTTATATGCTACTTCCTTCTCGTCTAGGAGTTCTTTTTCCAAATTTAAAACAAAGAGCAAAAATATTTCCATTTGTGTAGTACCTGTGCCTATTATTATAGACTTTAACTCAGTTTTGGAGAGTTTTGAGCACTTTAAAAATATTAATTTATTTAAGTACATTTAGAAATGAGAAGATTCTTAAATGAATATATCAAACTCAAAAAAAACCCAAAACCAGACCCAAATGAAAAAAAACACAAAAACACAAAACCAGAGAAAATGAAAAATTTCTTCAAATTTTAGTCTTATCTGAATATTCATGTTATTCTCTTATGAACTGAATGGTAATTTACAATTTTATTTCAGATGTCTATTCAGACATGTATACATCAGCTATGTCAATCAAGCTGTCTCTAAGAGCCCTCTTAAAATATCAGCTGACCCTTGCGTAATCGCTTCAGGTATAGCTGACTTTCAAGAATAGGGAAAAAGAATCAGTTTTACTTTATAACCACTACATTGCAGAATAGTACAATAGTGTTTCAAAATCATTCTAAATTACACTACAGCATCAGTAAAGGCAGTATTTTTCCATCCACAAAGCATTGTGCATGTGACTACAAAAAGATGCACATAAGGCAACTTGTGGGACAGAAAGATACAGCAAGGCAAATGAACTGACTTTAGCATGAGTACCTGAGAGTAGAACTGGCTCTAGTAAATTATTTTTTTTCTTTGCTCTCCTGTTTTCCTTGTTTCCTTTGTGCCATTGCCACCCAGTGAACAGTAGTAGTATATTATTATCTTCTACTGTTTCATAAGAACAAATCTCATTATTTTGTAGGGAGCCCTGTCCTGCAGCAGCTACTGGCAGTCCCTGATATACATTGTTTGCATGATCTGATGTTACAGCAATTCAATTTGAGATACATCAGACCAATGTAATGTAATGGGCAAAGAAAGCTGTTGCCAGATATTTTCTGTTTATTCTGACAAAACCAAATAAAATAAATTAAAATATTCTTAAACTGGAGACAACTCCAAGGGCTGATTTGGGGGGACAGTTTAATTACTACAAGGTGATTTCAGTTAACTGAGATTGCCTCCCACTATCACCTTTGTCTCTAGACACCTTGAAATGAACAGGCTGTGCTAAGAAAAGGAAAAGACTATGGTCTATGCTGGATAAAAGCAGAACTTGCAGGCTGATGCTGAGTTAGAGACACATCAGCAATCTGTCAACCAATGATGCAACCTTTGCGAAAACAAAGTCAAAAGAAACAACTGTTAAAATCAAAGTATTTATTTCAAATTTGCAAAAATAATCCAACTAGATGGTACTGTATTGTTTTTGCTGTGACTCAGTGCCCACTCAGAAGCACTTAATATGAAATCCTCCTAATCATGGATGCTTGATAGTTTAGCAGTACCTACCTAACTCTCAAATACTTCTAATTTTCAAAAACAAAGTGGCTTTTAAAAATGTTTTAATTAGCTATGATAATCTTTATGCATGACAGCATGATCCTTTGGGACAACCCCGTTATCTTATCCTATTTTTGAATAACCAGACAATAATCCTATTATCAACATCAAGTACCCGAGTCTAGTAAAAGAATTGGATGGATTTATATTTGATGCTTAAAAAGATTTGCTGTTTGATACAGTATTTAATGTATAGTTACTCCTAGGGGCTGCCCAGAGAAGTGAATGTTTTGGGGTCTTGATTCAAAGTTTTTCTCTAAAAGGGAATAAATTTCTAATTTTGGAAAGAATAATTAAAACTTTTGTGAAAACACTGAATGCCGTCACCTGGGAGTAGCATGATGCAGGACACCATCCAGTAATTTCACATTCTTTAGGATGGTGAGCAATATCCAAATCAATATAGCACTTTCAGCCATGGCCTCACCATGAAGAAAATACAATCTAGATTCATCAAACAGAAATGTGGGATATGGCTCTAGCCAAATACCAAGATACATTATTTAAAACTCTAGTGAACTGCTTGCAGACATTATCAGGGCCCTTTTAAACATTAATAAGTCAGCTTCAGTAAGAAAGGAGATAAACCAAAATCACAGTGGTTGTCTTGGGTATTTACGAAGTCTGCCTTTTACTCTTCTTTATACATGCCTCTTTCTTTTCTCTCTAACAAAGACAAATGGTTTACACTTAAATAAAGATGTAGTTTCAGATTTTGTTCTCTGCTCTAACACTATCTACATAGGGTAACATCCAGAACATGCCATTCCTCTCGCATCCTTTTCAGAATCATTTTGGAGAAACTCCAGATTAAAACTAACAGCAAAATACAGCTATTTATTATTTTACTTGAATTTCAGGATAAAATAATTGCAATCTATCTCAATTTTTTATTTTTTATTTGTTTGTTTTAAGCAAGATTGATAGACTAGGGAAGTATTCTGTTGAGAATATAACAGGATAGAGACGTATTCTTTATTACACCCTCACAAAGGAGGAAGGAAATCCAGTTCAACTATAACGTGACTGTAGAAAGAGTCATGGGAAACTCTCTGACCTGTAGGATGCAGGAGGTTAAACTCAAAGGTCCTGGATTTCATTCTTAAATATATCACATGCCAGTGATTGCTCTGAGTTGGTGAATAAGTAGAGGTAGGGATCAAAACCCACAAAAGCAGGACCAGTGAAAGAATAGGGAATATAGTAGCAGTGATGGAAATTGCTAATGTGACATGTGAAAGCACAGTCAAAAAGCTGCACAACCATATCACTGTTGTCATGTCACATAATAGGGAAAGGTAGGTTTGACCCTGGCTGGATTCCGGATGCCCATCTAAGCTGCTCCAACACTCCCCTCCTTGGCAGGACAGGGAAGAGAGAATACAATAAAAGGCTCATGGGTTGAGATAAAGGCAAGGAGAGATCAGTCACCAGTGACTGTCACATGCAAAACAGACTCCACTTGGAGAAAAAAAAATATTTATTTTATTACCAATCAAATCAGGGTAGGATAATGAGAAATAAAACCAAATCTTAAACACCTTCCTTTCACCACTCCCATCTTCATAGATTCAACTTCACTATCAAATTCCATCCCTTCTCTCAGTGGCACAGGGGAACAGGGAATGGGGTCTGTGGTCAGTTCATCACATGTTGTCTCTGTTGCTCCTTCCTCTTCAGGAGAAAGACTCTTCACACTCTTCCCCTGCCACAGCATGTGTTGCTCCCATGGGAGACAGTCCTCCAAGAACTTCTTCAACATGTCATGGCCTGCAGTTCGCAAACTGCTTCAGTGTGGATCCCTTTCTACAGGATGCAGTCCTTCAGGATTGGGCTGCTCCAGTGTTGGTGACTCACAGCATCACAAGTTCTGCCAGCTTCAGTGTGGGCTCCTCTCTCCATGGGTCAACAGGTCCTGTCAGGAGCATGCTCCAGCAGGGACTTCTCAAGTGGTCACAGACTACTTCAGGTGTTCACCTGGTCTAGTGTGGGGACCTCCACAGGCTGCAGGTGGACCTCTGCTCCCCCATGGACCCCTATGGGCTGCAGGGGCACAGTAGCATCACCAAGGTCTGCACCATGGGCTACAGGGGAATCTCAGCTCTGACTCCTGGAGCATCTCCTCCCCCTCCTTCTGCACTGATCTCGAAGTCTTCAGGATTGTTGCTCTCACATATTCTCACACCTCTCTCCAGCTGCAACCACCATTGTTCAGGGCTTTTCTCCTGCTCCTTAACTGTGTTATCCCTACAGTGTTACCATCATCACTGGTGGATGGGCTCAGCTTTGGCCAGTGGCATGTCTTGAAGCCAGATGGCATTAGCTCTGTAGGACAGAGGGGAAGCTTCTCACAGCTTCTCTGAGAAAGCCTTTTCTGGAGTCCTCCTTCCCCTCCCTACCAAACCCTTGCCATGCAAAACCAATACAGCAGGTGTCCCATTTGTAGATGCCAAAGGCAGTGCTACACACGCGGACAGTGTCCTTAACACTGTCCCTCATTTTTATTCTGGCACCCATAAATCTACTTTTAACAGCAGGAATCGCTTCTTATCCCTACAGCAATGAAATACAACTGTCATTTTGTAAATCGAGCTACTTAGTCAGATTATTTTCACTCTAATCCAGCTGAGCTAATCTTTCAACTAAAGTCTGCAAAAGGGTGACTAATTATGCTCAATGCTTTCATGATGTTTCTCATGTTCAAAACATTAAACAAATGCTAATAAATTAACAAATACACAGAGCTACAAATCTGCAAATCAGTCATCAAGGCTGTATTTAATAGCTTATTAATTAAGATTTTGCAATTTTTATTTTGTCACAAGTCAGGCTAAATGAATTCTTCGTTAATTTTTTGAAGGAAAATTGTAAATGTAATCATATAGAAACAGAAAATTGATTCAATGTACTATAAATTCAAGTAAAATTATAACATCTAAAAATGCTGAAAAGTTCCTACTATATCCTCTTGCTCTATTTTTCCAGCTGATATATCCTTCCATGCTCCTTCATGACACAGTAATGCAAGCAATAAATACCATAGCATGTAAAACTCACAGCTGCTGTATTTATCCCCACATTTATCTTTTTGTACTGAATAAATATCAGTTCTTCACCTGCGGAATGGCACTGAGGCATACTGATACTAAAAATGCAAAGCATTTCATGTAATTATAGGGGTTTTCTCTTCCATCTGAGAAAAATTACTGTGTCATTAAAGAAATACATCAATATCTGCTCCAATGGGCTTTCACTGTGTACCTCCAGTACAGTTTGTACTTCATGGCAATTATTTACAATACATTGATGAGCATTTAAGCCTTACAGAGGCAGAATACTTCCTCTTCCATGAGTGTAGACTGCCTGGATCTTTGAGGTGAATAAAGTGTGCTCAATGAGAATACCTACCCTGGAAAGTGCAAATCATTCTCAAAATATGTGAGGGTGTTTTTGATGGAGTCTTGGGGTAAGTGATACCTACTTGTGGTAACTGACTCTTGGATGACATACTCTGCAAGAGTAAATGTTAGGAGTCTGTCCAGGTTCAATTGTTTCTTCCACCTCTTTCTTATTTTGGCCCATCAGGTGCAGGAGAATATTTATGTTGACTTAGGCATTCTTTTCTGGATTTTTATGACAACATAAGAATTTAGAACTTCTCCTGTGGCCCTGAAAATCACAATTGTGATATTTTCCAGTGTAAAAAACCAAATAACAACTGTGTTATTTTTGGCTAGTTTAGATGTAATCTTTAGAGAAACAGTTTGTTAGGCAACATGTCCATTCAATCTTTCCAAACCAAAATGTGTGACCCTATCTTAGGAGTCTGATTCAGGTTACTCATTCTAGTCTGGAGGAATCTTCTTAGCAGGACCTGTACATGTACCTGTTAGGTACTGCTGCAAAACAGAGCTCAAATTATTGAACTATTCCTTTGAACTATTCCAGGGATGAAGCATCCACAAATAAACCAACTTTGAAAAAAAACTTTTTGTAATATTTATTAATATTAAACTAGAGGAATTTAGATACACTTCTTAGTAAGCTGCAGCAGCCATGGCAGAGGGAATGTTATTGAGTGCCAGGTGAAAGGCAATTTTTCATATGAAATGGGTAAAGAAAATAATGTTAGGAAAAGCTTAGAGCCAGAGGAGCAATTCTCAGTAAAGTAATCCAGCCAAAAAGAACTATGCTTCACATATTTTAAACTTAAAATTAATAAAATTAATAGCATTAAACACAATGATGAACAGATTATCACGTTACAGGTCTATCTCAAAACAACAAAAGTCATTCTCAAGTTTCCATTTATTTCCATTTATTTGAATTTCACTGTATTATCATGAAAGCTTGATATTAGCATAGGCATTGCTAATTAATTCTTCCATTAGCTTGCTACCCACCTCCCACTTGTTAATTGGCATTGTTTGATACTTTTATTTCCTGTCAAAATACTGCTCCATGTAATCATGTGATGGATAGCAGGATCATGGTAACTTTGTCTTCTTCCTCAGAATTGTCACAGTGTCACCTTTCACTCAGTGTGATAGGATTTGAAAACATGCAGAATTTCTTCAAAAACACCCATATTAAATCCTGAAAAAAACTCCCAAATCCCCAAACCCCACAAAACCACAATCCCAAAAGAAACAATGAAACACATTCCCCTCTCAAAAAATAAACCCTGTAAAAACCAATTCCTTGAAATCTTTGCAAAAGACAGTGACAAATGACCTTAAGATTTTATTCAAGCTCTTATTGAACTTATTAGTTTAAACTAGAAGACTACAAACCAAGATTTTTAGGAGACTTCTGCAGTTTCTTAAAGTAGAATAATAAGAAGAGCATAATTTTTTTCTTTTCCTGGATATGACAAAATTTTTATTTGCTGTTCTTATGAGAATCTGAATTTTCCTACTGGAGTGTAGGAGAAAATAAAACCAAAAATTATTGAATTTCATACTTAATTCTTACCAGCAACAGATTTCACAACATTTTCTCATATAACATGGTCACAGCTGTTCTGTGTTTAAGCAAACCAGCAGATTATGTAATTTTTTTCATCTCAAAATGACAGGAGGTGTAATTATAAATAAATGAGGATTACAGAACTTCACAAATAGAATTCAGCAAAACAGAAGACCTAGAAATGGACTAAATTTCCTATGCATTTATGGTTTGCATTAGCAAAAGTTTCATAAGCTTCAATGCTTTTGTATCCATGAGGCAGAGAACTTGAAATTTAGGGCCAGATGTCCACAAGGCACATCACCATGTATAATATAGATATTTCTGAAGATGATAGCCTGGACAAATTACTTCAGGCTCTGGTTACTAAGCAGATAAAAACAATAAAATTACATGTAAACTCTATTTTTACTTCTTTATTTACACTCATCAATCAAATCCTACTCTTTCTGAAGATACAAAAGAGAAAAATAAAAGTTTGAGAATGTGCAGCAAGTGATCTTCTCCAAATAAACTTCCTGTCCTAACCTCACTTGTTCAGAGCAACCATAAAGTGATGATTTATAGACACAACCTGCTTGTGCAAACTTCATTTTTCTAGCCTTATACCAAATTCTGCTTTCTCGGAGACTCCTGCACCTTGTTATGGGAAATAATCTGTAACATATGTGTAAGTCCTACCCAGTATTACACTCTCTAACCAGTCCTCTGTAGTGGGTTCCTTGGGCTAAACACCGTAGCAGAGGAGTTGCTGGTCTTGGGCAAGTCCTACCTGCTCTATTGGGCCTTGTACTTGAGGCTTGAAAAGGCTTAATTACTCTTAGCATGAGTAGCTGCCATATCACCAATCCTTTTGCACACAGCACAGTAAAGGCACAAACTGGTATATCCCGGGCTGTTAGTGGCACTCTGGAGGACATCATCCTCCAGAAGCTTGTTTTGATACACAGCAAAGCGTGGGAGGAAGACTGAACCCATCCACAAGTGGTATGTGAGCAGCAAGCTGTGGGAATTCCGTGGTATCACTCCAATACTGTGCCAAGGTGGAGTTCTCAACATCTGAAGGGACATAAGACTTATCCGTGAACCTTATTTTTAAAACAATGTTATTACAGTATTTACTGTTATGCCCTTCTGATTGAGGTTCATAAAGAATCTGTACCCTCCATTCCCTTGCTTCAGAGCACCCTCTGAGCCTTCTCTGCTTCCCATGATATAGATAACTACAGCATGAATGGCAACATCACAAGTATGGGTCACTGCAACTTGCATAATAGTCAATAATTTGCATGAGGCCAGGCAAGGCAAGCAGCATCCTCTATTGGTACAAACTGGTAGAGTTTCACTCTGTTCTGTCTGGGGATTCTGATTATGAATATAAAAATTTGTTTAAATAAACAACCAAATTGCAAAATGCTCCAAGGCCCATATTTTGATATATTAGAATAGAAAGAAGTGTTGTCAAGGAGTGTTCCCTTCGAGAATAGGACTAAAGTAGCCTTGAGTTTCATAGAATCATAGAATATCCTGACTTGAAAGGAACATCGAGCCCAGCTCCTGGCCCTGCACAGGACCATCCGATAAATTACACCACATGCCTGAAAGTTTTGTCCAAATGCTCCTTGAACTCTGGTAGACGTGGTGCTATGGCCATTTCCCTAGGGAGCCTGCACCCAACCATCCTCTGTTTAATGAACCTTTTCCTCTATAGTGAGTCTCTAGTCTCAGGCCAACCACCTCAGCATCTTTCATTAAAGTCTTTGAAAGCCAGAAGTGGGGAAAGGCAGAGGATTCCTATGTATTTGCAAGCCTCAGAAATTCCATAGCTAATTGAGTTGTTCAGTTCTTCCTGCCTGCTCTCTAAAATGCACCTTCCAGAGAAGATCTAACTCTGCTAGTCTAACAGGAACATTTCACTTTAGTCCAATTATTTCCTGCACAAAGAACTGTGATTTCATAAGGGCAAGCTAGTATAGGAGACTATATTAGAAAGCCCTTATTATGTACCATCTATCAAGATTAATTATTGCATTTAGCCTCAAGCACATCAGGTTAGTCTCTGCTTTCATTTAATTATCTTCCTAGTTATCTTTTAATTATCCTGTTTCCCTACTAGTGCTAATATATGTAGCTACTATCCTTCATCTTTTCACTTTACACAGGAGAACACACATTGTTTTTGAACAGCAGCACAGCTTGTGCCAGTGTTTTGTAAATGTTACCTACATTAGAAAATATTTTCTTTGAAACCACAGATTTCATAGCACCAGTACAGTGACTGATTAAACAGAGCATTCAGTTATTTTATGAGAATTGTTATAATCTGAAATGTAACCCTGGTAATTGCTTTCCCTTTCATTATGTATCTTTGCATGCATTAAGCAGAATATTGGTATGTGAAGCAGATGGGATTGAACTTTCACTATCCACTCAGTCCCTTCCCAGTGAATAAAAGATCATATAATCATAGAATGGGCTGTGCTGGAAGAGACTTTAAATATCATTTAGCTACAACTCCTGCTTTTAGTAGGGACACCTTTCACTAGACCAGGTTGCTCAGAGCCTAATCCAATCTGGCCTTGAAAGCTTCCTGGAATGGGGCATCCACATCTCTGGGTAACCTGTTTTAGTTCCTCAGCACCCTCACATTAAAGAATTTCTTCCTAATTTCTAATCCAAACCTACTCACAGTTTGCAGCCATTCCCTCTTGTCTTCTCACTACCTGCCCTTGTAAAAGTTTCTCTCCGACCTTCTTTTAGTCTGCCTTCAGGTGCTGGAAAGCTGGAATTAGGTCTCCCTGAAGCCTTTTCTCTAGGCAGAAAAATTCCAATTCTCTTAGCCTTCCCTTGTAGGAGAGGTGCTCCATCCCTCCAATCATCTTGGTGGGCCTCTTCTGGACACATTCCAACAGGTCCATATCTTTCCTTTGCTGAGGACCCCAGAGCTGGATGCAGCACACTGTGTGGGGTCTCACCAGGGCAGAATAGAGAGGCAGAATCCCCTCCCTCACCCTGCTGCCCATGCTGCCTTAGATGCAGCCCAGGATATATTTAGCTCTCATCCACCAGCACCTCCAAATCTTCTCAGCAGGGCTTCTGTGGTAGTTTGGAATTTTTATGTAAATTCTCTCTCCTGCCACTAACTGCCCAGGCCAGCAGTTAACAAAAACAGTAGTTAACTGTTGATCACCGGAGTGGAGGCAGGTTGTCTCTTTTGTTTCTGGGGACACTTTCTATTCGTAGCTGGGCAGAACGCAGGAGAGGGTTCTCTGTGTGTGTGTGTGCTGGGGATAGGAGGAGCTGTCTCCTGGTTGTTGCTGGCTGCCCGGACTGCTTCTTCCTTGCTCCTCACTGCTGGCTGCTGCTTTCTGGGTGAGGCATTTCTTTCCTCCTCACCACAGCTGTTCTCCTGGTTCCTGCATCTGGCATCCCGGCTCCTGCTCCAGTCTCAC
>JAWWEV010000115.1:103736658-103768340 GCA_035583235.1 Hafferia zeledoni | reverse complement strand
GATAAAGAGTGGCGTGATTATTGAGGAGGAAATCCCCTCCTCCTCTTGTGAGTAAATATCTTGTTTTTTTCCCCTCAGACCAAGACAGCTTCTCTCAATCTGCTCATCCTGTATTGATATGGGGGATTTCCCAGACTCAGGTGCAGCATGTTGCACTTGGCCTTGTTGTGCCTCATGAGTTTCCCTTGGGCCCACTTCTCAAGCTTGTCCAGGTCCCTCTGGATGGCATCCCATCCTTCAGGTGTTTCAGCTTGGTATCACATGCAAATTTGCTAGGGTTGCACTCAATCCCTCCAACTATATCACTAATGAAGGTATTAAATAACACTGGTCCCAATATGGACCCTTGAGGGACATGTCACTGGTGTCCACTGGGACTCTGAGCTGTTGACCACTTCCCTCCAGATGCAACTATCCAACCAGTTTCTAATCCACCTAACAATACACCCATTGAATCCATCTATCTCCAATTTAGACAGAAGGATGTTGTGGAGGAATGTGTCAAAGGCTTTGCAGAAGATTAGTGACATCTGTAACCCTTCTCTTGCCCATTGATGTAGTCACTTATGTGACAGCTTCTATAAAAGCACCCCACACATGCTTTGGGTTGTTATTCAGGAGGATGTTTTGCCTTAGCAATTTCTCATTTTTTTTCAACAAGGACAATAACAAACAACAAAACCAAAAAGTCCAATTTCATAGGAAACTACAAAAGGTGGTTCCTTGGGTAGTGCATGTTAAATTTTACTATTCTCTGCTACAGAAGGCGGATAAATTAGCAGAAATAGGGGAAAAGTGGATGATGTTATAAATGTTTAAACACTGGTGACTATTCAGTATGAATTATGCTAAAATAGAAATTGCAAGGAAACTGAATGTCATGCTTCATTGGACAACCTAATAATGGAGTGTATTGTCTGTTTACTGTTAATTTAGCAAGAAAAGTATGCTTCAGGTAACAAAGGGAATAAAATATATACAAAAATATACCCAAAAAACAACCAACCAAACAAAAGACTACCAGAAAGCTTGCACAAGGCTCAGCTCAGCTAGAACTAGGAGCTCTGCTGAAGGTACATTTGCAAAAATGTGCTAGCCTGATAAATGGTAATGGTCAAAAAATCTGTCAAATATCACCCATCAACAATAACCTCATTCATAGCCCTGTCATTGTCTTGCACCAAACCTGGAGATATCTAAGGAGAGCTGAGGCTGAAGAGACTCAAGAAGACATTGAAGAGGGGCTGCTATATTTTTGTTTTCCCAGATATATACCATTTCTGTATTTGGCAAGCAAATAAAAAATAGCACATAACAAAGGGGTATTTGTTCATTTATCCAGAGTTTCTAAATGTTCAGTACCTTGCTGAGAACAGAAAGAGCTAGTACCTGTGAGGTAGTTACATAAATTCTCAGATGGCCATGTTGATGCTGTCACACACATGAACCCAAATTGCTTTGTTGAATATCCACACAATTTAAAAGAAACAGCATGATTTCCTCCTTTTCTTCACTTAAAAAAGGGATTTGAGCTCTGGTCCTCTTACCAAAAAGTGCCAGGTCAGGAGTGCTAAAAAATAGCTTATCGTGGGGACTCTCTTCATCTTTTCAATTGAAGCAATGCTGGTCTACTTGGCAATATTAAATGTTCGTTTTGGCTACAGGCAGCCCCATGCACAGCCCTGCTTCCTCTCCCTCTGCTTCTCGCTGCCCTTGTGTATTCTGTTACTTTTTAAGACCAGAACATCTTCAGAGCAGCTCCTGATCAGGAGCCCTCTGTCACCTCTGGAGGAGGATGTCTTTCTCCACTACCAGGAGAGAGAGCCTGGAGCAACCGGCTCTGGCCTCAGGGCATGTGTCCTCTGTCCATACTTCACTCTGTGGCACTGAACCCAGGTGCTGGAGCCTCTGCCAGCACACTAAGCTCATTCCACACTCCCTCCTGAGAAACATTTGTGCTATCAACACAGCTGCCCAGAGCTATGCAAGGAAAGGATCTCATTTAACCTTTTGCTTTGGAAAGGGGAAGATGCTGCTAAAGAATATACTGCACAGTATTAAAAAGGGAAAATTCTGCTTACTGGAAATATTGGTTTTGGTAGTACTTGACATCAAAACATGAGGGGAAAATTGTAGTTCAGAATGTTTTCACTTGTCCCTCTAATAATAATTGCACATGAAATGATGTGCTGCAGTGGCAATGCTTTTTGTCAATTAGTTTGAGATGAAATTGCTTGTTGATTCCAATTCTGCATGGATCTATGCTAATTTCATGGTACGTTTCCAGTTTATATTCTTCAGTTTGACAGATTCTGTGAAATGTTATATGGTGATATCTGATTTATTTTGTTAGAGATGCTGCCTAATGAGAAAAGTAATCTGTCCCACTAGCCTTTGCTTTCAAATATCAGATCCCATTAGAGACATTTCTGCAATCCCTTACTGCTGCTCTTCAGTCTATTTAAGTGGAGATTTTCTGACTGAAAAAACTTTCCAAATCCACAGATCATAATTTAACTGAAATATAGTTACTTTATCCTATGTATGTATTTCCACTTCTACATTTTGCTAATAACTTCTTTTTGCTGTTAAGATTTAAGCAAAGATTTTATATCCTACCAGCCAATTATTCTCATTTGGTTGAAGTGGCAGTGGAAGCACAATTAATCCACAATCTGTGATGTTGTAGCCATTGCCATGGCAATACCTTATCACGCTTCTTTTATGGAATGAACCATTGAGCTTTTTCATAAGCCAGAATATTCTTCCCTAATATTTAACACTTTTAAATTTAACAGAAATTTACAGATATTAAATAACAAATCATATAGCAGACATGATTGATAGACTGGTATTATGTTTCTTATCCTATAGATAAGTGCTGTAGCACAATTTCCAGTATCATCCGTCAGTCAGCTGGAGAACTATGTAAAAAACTAGACACCTACCTCCTCAATTTATGTTAAAGATATTATTTTCCTTATTTTTTTCACTATTTTCACATTATTTATAAATGTAAACCAGTTGGTAGCTTAGTCTAATGTTACAAGAATGAATTACAGTGCAAAGTTTCAAAGAATGGGGAACCTGAAAAACTAGTTTTCCTCCCACTACTACTGCTTAAATTTAAGTATGACTTAAATTCTTTATGTTGTATTTTACCAAAGATGAGAACTTAGTTATAACAAAAAATACCAAAACTCACAATGTCTAAATCTTAAAGCAGCTACAAATTAAGAAATTAACTTTCATATGAAGAGAAAATATAAAACCACTCTAAAACAAAATGTATAACCTTACCTAGGGAGTTCACAAAGTCTAGATGACTAATATTACTACTACATACTTCCTGATAATTGTAATAAAAGTCTTTATTGCAGAGCAATAAAATTGTTAGGATGAATAATTTGCAGAAGTTACACTGTTATATGAAATGCTACATAGTTTTAAAAAAGTTTCTTCTCAGTTCCTTAATGGGATTTGTAACATCTTGAAAAATATAGCTCATTTATTTATCCAACATTTTTAATAGACTTTTGTAAATAATCTGAAGCATTATTCTCTTTCACACAAAGCTACATGCAGCTCACAACTTTCATTACCATTGCTTCATAAAATGTCCAAAGGACCAAATGCAATGAACCTGATATAATGTACATGAAAATCCTGGTGTTATTAATGACAAGTTCCTGTAATAAAATGAGACCATTTATCTGTGTTCAAATCAGATCCACATGCTCAGACTCAAGAGATAAACTCGCTTCCTAAGTGCACCCTTGTATACTGAATCATTAAATGTCATGATATAGATGACAGAAAATAATACTGTATAAAAAGAGTATAGAAAGAGAAACATAAAAAAAAAATACTCAGAGGGTTTAAAAGAGTTTGAATCATTTTATATTCCAATATTATGCAGATTAATAAAAGGTACAAATTCTAATTCAGGCAACCCAGGCATTTTTCATGCCCAGAATCACAATTCTTCAAATTATTTTTCCTCTCATCCTGGACTCCTTCCCCTCTTAAATGAGCTTTTTTCCTATGAGGAACTGACCATACTAAATAGTTTCTTCTAGAGC
This sequence comes from Hafferia zeledoni, assembly GCA_035583235.1. Lineage (NCBI taxonomy): Eukaryota > Metazoa > Chordata > Aves > Passeriformes > Thamnophilidae > Hafferia > Hafferia zeledoni. The sequence goes on along the minus strand of JAWWEV010000115.1, from coordinate 103,764,258 downwards.
CACTCCAGCATGTGAACTCAGTGGACAGGTAAGCTCAATCCACAGGGGCTCTGCTCTGAGAATTTCAGCTTCTTATTCTACAGGAGATTTGCTCTCTCTTTCCCTTTAAAAATAAAGCACAGAGGAAATTGAATTTTCAGAACCTCGGGCTCTTGGCTAGCCATGAGCACCATACACCCTCTTACCAGGATGATTATCTAATTCCCCAGGGAGAGAGCTATCTATCTGGCTGTGTTTTAAGCACTTACCTGAGGTGCCTAATTTAAGAATAGCATCATTAGAAGGCATCCCATCATCCCTGAAGTGCTCTTCATGACTGTTCTAGAGAAAATTTAAGGCACGATCCCTCTCTGAAGAGGACTTGCTTCCTCCATTATTATAGAAAAAGTGCAGGTGTCAAAGTTAAGTGCCTGGTATGAGTATGGCCTGCACACCCAAGGATATGCTCAGGAATGAACACTTCCTCTTTTACTTCTAAGGCTTACTCTCTAAAGAGACACCTCTTCCACAGAACTTACCATGGGAATACATAGCAGACAGGATGTCAGTCCATCTTTATTCTTAGTCACATTCTCTCTTAATTACTGGTCTTGACAAACTTTCAGTTTAACTTACACAATTGTTTGTATGTTCTTATATACCTAGTGGCTAATTTCTCATCATGAGAGAGCAGTTTTCAAGTAGGGAAACATTGCATGTGAGACTTACATGAAAATTTCAGCAAACCTGAGTGATGTGAGGTTTGCTTGGTAGGAAATGTGTTTTTGGAAGTGAGTGTGTCACAGCATCAAAAATCAAGACATTGTGATTTGGAAGTGAAGGGAAATTTTGAACAGAATGCAATCAGAAACTACACAGTTTAGTAATATGGAAAGGCATATTAAAGCATCTTAACAAAGGCACAAAGGAATAAGTAGTGCATCTTCATAACAGAGATTCTCAAAGATTGGAAGAGAAGCTGATATTAAAAACCTTGAGATATAGTATAAACAATCATCATTATATGACATCAGTTAAAGATTTCTAATAAAGAAAAAGAAAGTAACTTTGCCTGTTTAAATTTTAAATTGTAGAAAAGTGATCAGTTTTCTTCTTGTAGACCAATACATTCCTCTTGTAGAAATGTTCTTGTTGCAGGATGCCAAGTAAGAAGCACAGCTTAATCATAGACAGTGCTATAGATGAAGAGTTGAGTATTACTATTTTGCAAGATCCAGCCAAAAAAAGGAGAAAAACCCAAATAAAACAATGTAATAAGAACTGTCTGCAGATCCTTATTCCTCTTATAATTTCTGAGAACAAGTAAAGCCGCTATAATAGGAGTTAACCCTGTGGATTAATGAGAACCAAGCAAGAAAATCACAGAAACATCAGTAATTAAGACATTTTTATGTAGAAGAGACAAGAAAGTGTCATGATAAATACTGAGAACATCAGAAAAATAAAAAAAAAAGTAAATACACAAACATATTTCACTTTTGTTAGTGGAAAATTTCCTAACAGAAAACTTTAAGACTTTATGACATTGTAGACTATTTACCTTGAAAAATCAGTTAAGAATAAAAACAGCATGGAAAAATTAATAAATTATCAGAAAAAATTTAAAATCTATTTCCAATTTCATTACTTTATTAAATGAACAGTCAAACTTTTCAACTCTTGGCAATTTTCTTCATTTTGTTTGTTTGTTTGTCTTTCCTGCATTCATTCAATATTTATGTAGGTTAGAAACGTAACTTCAGGTATGTTTCTAGTTAACCAACTATGTTAGCAGTTTGCTACTGGAAAGTGCCATATAACAGATTCTTTAGTTGGGTTTCCTGTAGCAATATTTGTCTAATGAATTATTGTGCTCAGCTGCAGTGATTCAGTCCCAAGATGGAAAGCAGTACACACTTATAAAGAGCACTGTGGGGATGCTGACAGGTAACTACACTGTCATTAGACTGAATATATCCTTAGGATGCAAGTTAAAAAACCCAAAACATTTCAAACACAGAGACTGCTTTAGAAAACAAGGTTTTACAGAACAGATTCAAGGGTAGATTACACTGCTCCAAGAGGCACCTTTATAGCTGCGCTTAAAAATAATCCAAAAGCTAAAACTTTTAATTTACTTTTTAAAGCATTGAATAGGGCAGATTATGCCTTCCTGATTTATCTGGTGTAAAATTTCAGCTCACAACAATTCCACTTACTATATTTGCATTAAGTTCCTTATAAAAACTATGTAGGCTCCTGTGACTCCTTCTCAGAGAAGATTCCCTTCTGACTTTCCCCCAGCTCTTGTCCAAGAGTGGGAGGAAGCCCCTTGCTCAGCCTCACATCTGGCTTTAAGTGCATGATGGGCAGTAGCAGTGTAGGCAGTCAACACATGTAGCATACCAGATTACCTGGACAGAGTCAAGAGTTTTCTCCTCTTGTCAAAGCACTCAAAAAGTGTAATCCAGTATCTCTTCAGTGCTCTGCTCTTCCAAGCTTGGAGTAGAGCTGAAAGAGACCCACATATGCTCATACTTTCAGTTATTACTGAAAGCATTTTCTTGAATAGTATAAAAAGGAGTTTATTCTGCCTACCTGGGCTTTCATTTTACTTGGTGACCTACTGAAAGCAATGCAAGATGTCACCATAGTCCAGGGAGAGAAGATGGATCTCATGTAAGTCACTGAACATCGTTACAACCTTTCTTCTGCTCAAACACACATTAGAAATGCAGTCATTACAAACACTTTCTGATGCAGGCATCCTTAAACATAAAGTCTACTTTCATTTTTATCTGGACAAGTTCTTCTGCTTAAGCTGAGCTTTAAAGATGTTTGATTTTATCTTAAAAGAAATGCTATGGTTGGGTCCAGCTGATAACAGAACCTCATAATCTAGGTCATGTTAAGTATGAATTTCTGAAAAAAACAAAATTCTCCTCTATAAACTGATCAAAAATGGCTTTTGATAGAAGTCATACTGCAAACTGCTTACATATCTGGAGCAATTAAGTCCACTGAATTGAATTCCAGCTATGATCTGGCATACCTTTCTACTTCAAATACAAATTAAACTTCATCAGTTAAAGAAGAGTTATTAACAAAGCTGTGTAATGGGTATTTTTAAAAGATATTGGGATATGTATAAGCACTAGAGGCTTGACAAGGGTTGAACACGAAAATCTGTCCTGAGACATGAAGGCCCTTCTACAAGGTTCCTGTGTTACTGCTACTGGGTATAATTTGTTGATGATTTTATCTCATTTATTTTTCTGACAAAAGGAAGAAATTTCACTCACTTACATAAACATTAAGATGTTATCAAGAGCTGACAAACTTGACAATACCAGAAAAAACCCAACAAAATAGGGAATGTGTGTAATATTTTTGGAAACTGAATTAAACCATATGACTCTCAGAAGGTTCATATCCCTGTAGAATAAACTCTTAATTGCTTCCACCTTTATTTCTTCAGTTCTGTTTGGGTATTTTTGTTTAATTTAACACTCCAATGAACTATCCAATATAAAAAAAACCCTGCATCAAATATGAACTTCCACATTTTAAGTTAAAGCAACAATTTAAGACAGTCAATATAAATCAATTTATTCTTTTTGTGATGATTCCCAGATGTAGGCTCTGATATTTAATGCATCACTAAATCTATCAAGTAACGATTGTTTTCTTGGAGCAAACAGAGATGGAACGATTCATTTTTTTCTAGTGTCTTTTTCCTATGCTGCTGTTAAGTTTTGCTTTAGCTGTTCAGACAGATATGAATGGCTCCCCCAAGGCAGAAAGAATCTGTAAATTTAGCTTTGCATTCTACCCCAAATCCAATTATTATAACAACCCTGCTACTACTGTTATAGTTAAATGCCCATAAGTGTTTCTATTATAACCCTTTCTGTAGGAGTTTATAACTCAACCATTAAAAAAAAAAAAAAAGCTCCAAGCTAAACCTGGGTGTGTAGGGTTCCAGCCCAGAATACATTAAAGAACAAATCAAAACACTAAACCTGCAAAGCCTACCTTGCCCCACTTTTGTAATATACCTCTTTGGCTGTTTTTAATGTTATAAAATCAGAAAGAGAAAAAAAAAAAAAAAGAAAAAAAAATCAAGAAATGAAAAAGAACATTGAAAGCATCATTTATCTCATTTGAAAATCAACAGCAAAAGTCAGGCAACATCTGGATCAAAAATGTTGGAACAATCCATCTCTGTGCAAAATTTTGTTGATTTCAGAATCTGCCTGGGTGGCTGCAGAGTGACTGTTGTTTCAGTGCCTCCTGAAGTAGGTTGCTGAATGGGATAGCTAATACCTAACTCTTATAATTACCTAATTTAAATATTGATACATGTGAAAGAGTGAATGGTCAATAGAAATATAATCAAAACACATTTTAGAGTCCTAACATGAAGAGGACAGATCTGTAGGGAGAACTACAGTGGGAACATTTTCAGTGACACATCCAGTTAGCATCCTCACTCATTAATACATGATGTTTTTAAAAATCAATAGCACCATAACATATCAAAATAGGCCTTTGCTTATTAACTATAAATTCAACTCTCTTCATCTCCCTCTCCTATAGTATTATGATCTGTGAAAAACAGCACTTATTGAGCAATTCAGAAGATCAGTTTTGGACATGGAGAATCAATACTTGGGATGGGGGATAGAAACAGTCACAGATGTGGTCTTAAAATATAGCCAGGAGCAACCTGTTCTAAAATATATCACTTACTGAATCAGTGCACTGAGGAACATTGGGATGAACTGTGCTGCCTTAGGATGCTGGAGAAAACATTTTCAGAGAGCTTTGATTATCAGCTTTTGGGGGGTTTTGTGGATTTTTTTTTTTAGTTGATGGTACATTTTGTTTTGTTGCAAAGCATCATTCATCCTTCATTTTGTTGTCTTTTACTAAATTACTTCAGGAAATTAAACGAGGACTTACAAAGTCTCCTCTAGGCTTGCTTCTGTCTAATTTACTTTGCTTTGAAATTATAAGACTTCTTGTGCCATTTTTCTGTGGCTTTGGAATTCTTGATAACCTCACTACATACCAGACTCAACTAATTAAATGTGCCATTGGCTGGCTGTCACCTCAGTGTGACCTTTTGTAGATCCTTAATTAATACATTGAAATCTACTATCTTGAGTACAATACTTACCTTTCCTCACTTAACCTTTTGGAATCTTGAAATAGGCAATTTAAACCTCTCTCTGTTTGGTTTTTTTTTTTTTTTTTAGTTTGTTTGTTTTGTTTTTCTTGTTTTGGTTTCATCTTTTGTGTTAAATTTTTATTTCCACTTTTGCTTCCCTTGCCTGGGCTTGCTAATGTCCTCAAGAGTATTTTCCTTTTTTTCTCTTATTTTTTATGAGGTCCCAGTATTTCAATGCTCTCCTTATAGGAAATGAAATTATCTTATACATGTGTATGTAGTTGACTGGACAGTTCTAGGAATCGCAACAATTAACATCAAGTAAGAATTTGCCTCATATGTTTTATATAACATGTTTGGCACTCTGAGATGAAGGTAGACTTATGTCCATGCTTCAGACTTTTTTCCTTTTGTTGGACTGTAGTATTCTGCTTGATTCCAGAGCCTGAATTTTATAATTTAATTTAAGCACAGTTCAGTTCTGTAATGCAAACTATACAGCCTACTCATTATTTCCAAAGGCTGCTACAGGGTGTGTGGAATGACCTTGCTGAGAGATGTAAGTGTATTAATATGCAATATTTCAGTGATTTCATTTACAATGCTAAGTTCTTGCTCTGTATGAATACAATCTAAATGGCATGAGCAGCTCTGAGAAATGTATGGAAACATAGCCTTTTATTTATATTGCTGTGATATTCTGTTGCACTACAGAGGTTAAACATACTTGTAATAGCCCAGGTCTGTATTTATTTGCACTTCATTTTACAAGGAACTCTCATGAACAGTGGGAGTTCCCTGATACTGAGCTGTCATTGTTTATCCCAATCAGCAACTAAGCCCTGCACAGCCGTTCACTTACTCCCCTCACAGTGGATTGGGGGAGTGAATTGGAAGAGTAAAAGTGAGATAAACTTGTGGGTTGAGATGAGACACTTTAACATGTAAAGCTAAAACCAAGCAAAGCAAAAGAGGGGATTTTTTCACCACTTTCCATGGGCAGGCAGGTAGTCAGCCATCCTCAGGAAAGCAGGGCCATTGCTCTGAATGTCCCCCACTTTTTTGCCGCCTTCACCCAGCTCTATATGCTGAGCACGATATGGTCTATATGAAGAGCCATATGATCTGGGATATCTCTTTGGTCAGCTGGTGTCAGCTGTCCTGCCTGTTTCAGCTTCCAACTCCTTGCACACCTCCAGCCTCCTCACTGGCGGAATGGGGGAGGAGCCAAAAAAGCCTTGACTTTGTGTAAGCACAGCTCAGCAGTAAAGACATTCCTGTGTTACCAACACTGATTACAGCACAAATCCAAAGCATAGCTACTATGAATGAAATTAACTCTATCCCAGCCATATGAACAGAAGGCTTAAGACATTCTGAAAAACGTTTACCCATTTAAATCAGTGTAAGAGGGTTTAGTGTAATTTTCTGTGTGGATAGAGTTAGGCTAACATGGATGCATTTGCAAAAGCCCCAGCTGATGTTCAAACTTGTGCTGATTTAGTGAGGTCTGGGGTGTTATCTGCAGATCCCCAGTGCTGAGGACTGCTCTTATGCACTGGCTGTTCATCAGCCTTCTTTCTACATAGATAAAAGTATGCAAAAGGCAGCTTCTTGAAACATCCTTCAAAATGTGAATCACTTGATTTGGGTGACTGGAAATCAGGCCGTTGTGTAGGACTATAGGTGGAGGAAAGAGGATGAGATTCCTGATGAGGAAATTTGCTTGTGAAAGGACATTCCTATAAGGCATGACTCAGAGCTGTGACAAAGCATCACAGACTCTCCCCATCACCAAAAAGGGTGATGCCATTACAGCTGCCAGAGTACATGATATATGGAAGGCCTGGTAATTAAACCCAAACTTTTCAACAACTCCTGAGACCAGATAAAATAAAGATCTACTTGTAACTCAAGAAAGGAACCTGCCTCAAAATATATAGCTAGACATCCTGTATAATATATGAAACACATTAAACTGTTCATAATGGATTTCCATTTTTGACAGAAGCTGTGTGAGGTAGACTATACATAAGGCAGTATAAAGAAGGATACCTTAAATCTTGTTTCTTTCCTATACTGAAATGTCTAACTCTATTCAGTACTTAATGTGTTCTGTCTCCTCCAAGAAAAAGTATGTAAATCCTGTTTTTAAAAACATTTGGAGCCTTTAACAGGATTTTGTTATACTAAGTAACAGATAGAGGTGACAGTAACAGGCTTCCAAGACTTGAGAAAAATCCATATTCACAGGAAAGTGAATTTATTTATTTAATTTGTACAATAAGACCCTATACTTTCCCAGGGAATTATCCAAATCGTCAAGGTTTTGCCCTTTCACTCTCCCGGGGAAAATGTTTCATTTACATTAAATAATGAGAACTTCCATAGCCCCAAAAGGGAGATTTATGGTTGTTCAGTACAATACTCAGTGTACTAAGCAAGACATCTGGATTCCTGTAGCCATTAACTTAAAATGTGGAATTTTATGTTGCAAATGAGTATTATGACATGGTGGCCCAGGAATCTCTTTTAGCATTCTGATGTACAGAACACTGAAGAAGAAGTTGGGAATGATTGTATTGCAATTGACAGTTTACAGATAAAAGTCTGAAATTTCTTGAACTCTCAAGTTTAACTTTTTGAAAGACTCTTCTTGAAAATCAAGGTCAAATTGCAATTTTAGGAGGAGAACAGGTTTTGTGAACTCTGTCATCACTTCATTTTTCCTCTATGCAAAGAAAATTGTGTTCCAAGTCACAGTACATTTATTCTCAGATAGTTTTACACTGCATTCACCACCAAATATTTTCTGTCAAAATGTTTACATCAACCATGGAACTGTTAAAGAAAGTAACTACACTTCTATGACTTGAAAGGAACAGATCTCATCTGGAGTTGGCACATCTTTTGTCTCACAGTATAACTGAAATGTTTTTCCAAAGGTATAAGTACAGTGTGATGATCAATAAAACAGAAGTACAGGTATTTCTATACTGTTTAAATAAAGGTTATGACTCCATTCATGGTATTAATTGGCTCATTATGAAACTGAAATCTAACCAGATTCTTCTAAGAACTTGAGCATCATGAAAGTGAAGCTCTTCAGACATATCAAAGAAAATACTTTCAAAATATCAAAGTAAATTGGATAAAAATTACTACTTACAAATTACAAACTAGGAATTAATGAAGTTTAAGATTATTGTCAAAATACACGGTTTACTGCAAAGTCTCAGATTTGTTTTTTCATTATATATTCAAAACCTCAGGGTTTGAGTACAAAATCTTTAAAAGAAAAAAACATATGCCTGAATTCTACAACATGGTAAAGGAAAAAGCCCAAGTGTGCACTCAGTGCCAATGGAGGCTGGCTGGGTATATCCTTCACTGTTGAGGCTGGCCGGAGGAAGGAGGCAACCTTGTTTATGGAATAGTTCTAAAGTAAACCACAGCATGAGTGGCCACCTGTTTGTGACCTACGGTTTGATTTATGCATCGTAGTTGTGTTACCTTCACTCATTCTTATCGGAAAAGTGCTGTTGAGAAGTGTAAAAATGTTTAACCTGAAGCCATACAAGATGAGAAAAGTTCGTAAAGAGAGATGTTGAGATGATAATAATGACTCAAGGATTCATGAAGAAAATACTTCCTAAGAAGCTATACACTCCTAGAAAACTCTCACAAACAGAGGATGACAACTCAGCATGACTGTTTAAAGCCAATTTAAGGCAAGTGGAGATGATAGTGAACATGTGAACAGGTAAGTTGGTAACATGCCCGTCCTAAATATCTGTGTGTACTGTTGACTGTACATCTCCTTTTTGCAAAGCGCCTCTTCATACGGTAAAATAACATCTGAACAAAGATGTTCATGAGCGAGGTTACATTGCCACACCATAAGAAAAAATAATTAAAACCCTATAAATCAACTGGACATGCCATTTTGTCAATAGCATGAAACACAAAGCAGGGTCAGGAAGCACAACTTCTATCTCATCTCCTTCTCCTACAGACCTTACAGAACCAGCCTAGGTCAGAGTCCAGTGGAAGAAAACTTGCAACAGAAGCAGAATTAAGCTGACATCCCACGATTTCTTTGCAGTGTTGTTCTATCCAGCTTCTACCTTGTCTTTGTGATTTTTGATCTGACCATGAAGCCCTTAATTGAAAATGGAAATCTATGCCTTTCCAGATCCTCATTTACAGATTCATAGGGGAGAAATAATATCCATTGATGGTGTATTTCATATATGATATTCCCCAATGTGAATCTTCCTGAGACTTGGAGGGTCACTTGTATGTTCCTTGCTTTTCACCTGCAGAGGGTGATTTATAAAGGAAAAGTTTATGATTGAATAGTTTTTGCTTGTCCTGGTTTAAATAATCACAAGGAACAACTGCTGTACTTATAAACATGACTGGAGTTTATTTTTGATCTTTTTATCTCCTATTGAACCTTTCTGAAGCAAGCATTGACTATATTAGTACTCAATTATTCAATCAAAAATATTTCTGCTACTTAGCTTGAAGGTAGTTTTTTTTGTGTCTTCAACATCCTTCATCATCATCAGTCTCCCTAACTTTTAGCATGCAAAGAGGTACAGTTGCTGTTATGTATGGCTCAGCTTCGCGAATGAAGATTTGGGAAGAGCTCTCCTCCCATGGGTCTGTCCTTCAAGCCAGCACAGTGGATTTTTTAGGTGAGGCACAGCGTGCGCAGAACTGGCCCCACCGTTTAACTCCTGAGGTTCATCTGCCACAACTGAGTGAGCTTGGACAGTGATAGAGAAGTCCTCAGGACTAGAACCTACAGCCCCCGGTATTCCCAGGAGGTCTCCCATCCAAGCACTATTCGGGCACAACCCTGCTTAGCTTCGAAGATCTGATGGGATTCGGCATCAGAGTGGCATTTAACTGCCTCAGTTGCTGTTATAGAAATTATGGAATTCATATCAACAACCCCAAAGCTGCAGAAGTGAAATAGAAATGCCATTATATTCTCACTGCCCCAATTCACTAAAAGGCAAGATTGACCGAGGAAAGGGCCAATCTATACTCACCTTGATTAATTGCTAATGTATAAATGAATGTTATTAATGATTCAGCTCTTGCCCTTAATCTCATTGCAGCATTTTAAAAATGTCTGCTTTCCTTCCCCTCCTCCCTCCCTGCCTCCCAGCACATGCACAGACCCTGAACAAACTTTTCCTTTCCCCACCTGGAGTACTCCATACAGTTCTGGTGCTCCCAACAAAACAAGGACATGGAATTGTTGGAGCAAGTCCAGCGGAGGGCCATGAAGTTGATAAGAGGACTGGAGAACCTCCCCTATGAAGAAAGGTTGAGAAAGATGGGGCTGTTCAGTCAGGGGAGACGTAAAAGGTATCTGAAGGTTATGTGGAGACTTTCCAGTATCTGAAAGGGGATTACAGGAAAGCCAGAGAGGGAACTCTTCATCAGGAACTGTAGTGATACTATGAGGAGTAATGGGTACAATATGAAAGAGAAGAAATTTAGCTTATGTATCAGAAAGAAATTCATTACTGTGAGAGTGGTGAGTCACTGTCACAGGTTGCCCAGGGAGGTTGAGGATGTTCTAACCCTGGCAGTATTCAAAGGGACATTGGATAAGGCCCTCAGCAACCTAGCCCAGTGAGAGGTGTCCCCACCCGTGGTAGGAAGGGTTGGAACCCGATGATTTTTAAGGTCCATTCCAACCCCTTAACATTGTATGATTCTATGATCTTGTAGATATAGATGGGGTGAGACAATTTTTGCAGTAGAATCAGTGTGGAGCCCAACTTTCCAGTCAAGCACATCCATGCTGCCCACAAAAAAAGATGGTTTCATTGTAGTTGCATTTATGTGGGGATTTGTAGGCACATCCATTATAAGATTTTATGAATTAAGTAGAACTATTTGACTTAGAGCACAGCTGTTACCTAACCTCTCAGCTCTTTGACTCAGGCTTGGAGCTTCCATTCTCTGTGAGGCATATGTGAGACTTGGTTTGAACAACCATAATTCCTGTAATTACAATGTCTCATCTATAACATGCAGGGATTCTTCTTTTTTTTTCTGTAGGAATGACAATCTGATAAGGAACTTGATGGAAGATTTGAATTTAAAATACTGCAATGTGTTTAAGTTCTTGGGTGTGTTTTGGGTTTGCTTTTTTTGTGTGTTTGTTTTTTGCGGGAGGGGGGAGTTGATGTTTTCTTTTTTTTTTTATAAAATATGTAGTTCTGTACTTGGAGCATGTCTCTGGAATAGAGAGATAGCTGTTTGAACTCTAGCACTGATTATGTACAGCATGCATCCTAAAGCAGAGTATTATAGTAAAAGTAAGTAAAATTTTAAGGATCAAAAGCAGTTATTCAGTTCTTAGTTTTGTGTACTTCATTTAAAAGTTATATATTCCATTTAAATCAATTGCCTAAGCTTATTAACTCCCATCAAAAGAATAAAGGGCATCACAAAAGGGAATTGGACCCACCATTCTCCGAAACATGTTTCCACATAGGAAAGACCTTTCTTTTCAGTCAAGGAACTGCTAAGCTCGAGAAAAGACAAAATGTTTACATATATGGAGATTGTTTATATGCCCAGAAAAACATGGGACAGCTGTGAAAAAACTTTAAAAAATGCAGCAAAGTCAAAGAATACAAGGTAAAGTTTTATTTGCTGTTGCATGCTTAGGAGGAGTTTGAATGACTTAAGTCATACACGTAAAGAATGTACAGATTTTACCTTGTTAGCTTATGCAGGGAAAGGTAATATTCAGTCACTGTTTGTCCTTTCCTTTGACTGAGCTCCCTTAGCAACATTGTTTTAAACATGGGGGACTACAACACCTCCATGCAATTCCATCCTTTGAGTCCTGACTCTCTCAGGGCACTGCACCAATTTCCCTCAGTGTCCCTGCTTCTAAAGTGTGCAGACAGTTTGTTTCTGTTGAACTACTGACAAGTTCAACAAAGTGTTCATTCTCATGGACACTTCTCCTTTCTGAGCATTGTCTCTCAGTATTTTTTCACAAGTTCCCCCTCTACCAAAAAAACCCAAAAAACCACACACACACACACACACACACAAAAAAAAAAAAAAAAAAAAAAAAAAAAAAAAAAAAAAAAAAAAAAAAAAAAAAAAAAAAAAAAGAAGAAGAGGAACACCTGAACATCTTGTTAAGGAAAATAGAGTCCAACACAAAAGATGCTGCCATGCAATCTGTAGGGTCAATAAACCAAGAGCGAAGGAAATGTCTAAAAATTTAGGAGTAGAAGAAGTAAAGGTAGCTTATTTTTTCACATCTGTGTCTACTGCTGGAGATCTTAGGCATTTTCACACCAGAATCTTTCCTCACAGATATCTCATCAGAAAATATGTCTGAAATTGAAATGTGAACAGGAGAGGTTTCAACACAACTCAACAAAATGAACAGTAACAAACTAATACAGCCAGTTGGTATTCCCTCAAGAGTTATAAAGGAAGTTGAGTATGAAATAGCTAAACTGTCAAAATTGAGTATAGTAATAACTTTTCCTTTATAACTGCCCTAATACCATAGAATGAAAGGTAACATATGTGCTCTTTCTGGTTTCTTTGAAGGAGAGGAGAAGGGTGACTTTTTTTATTTCTTCAAAACACTTTAAGGAGAACCTAACAAAATGCTAACCAGAAAGACAAATCAAAGTAATTATAAAATGAAAGAATGAGATTTATGGTCCTACAGATAATAGCAGTACCATGGAAAAATCATCATGGTTCTTATAAAAGAAAGTCTGAACACAAATAATTTTTAAAGGAATCAAAAATTGTGGGGACAAGAGAGATAGAGTCAAAAAGGTCCAGTTATCTTTCTCAAGGGTACTTGAAAACATTCTTCAATTAAAGATTTTAAAACCGCCCAAAAAGTATAAGGAGAAAAAAGCATTAGTCTTGTAAGTTAATTACTGGATAGAAGATAGCAATTCAAGGATAGGAATAATTAGGCAGCTTTCAGAGTGTATGGAAATCAGCAGTGGAGATCTACAGGGACCTGTTCTAAGGCTTCTGCTCTTAAAAATACTAATAAAGTCATAATAAGTGGAAAGTCATAACCATATTTGGCAAACTAACTATACAACTCACATTTGTAAAGATAAAATCAAATTAAATTCAGTGACAACAAATGGCAATGATGTACATGAATAAAAAAACCTATCTTTGAATACAAGGCAAAAGTCCCAGAGTAGTTATAAGATAAAAGGGATACTGGACATAAAGTAGTTCCATTAAAACACTTTTGCAGTGCTTGAAAATGCTCAAAAAAGAACAACTGGGTATTAGCAATTTCTAGGAGCTAAACAGAGAATAAGCATACATACAAAGTTTTACCATTGCAGAAACTCATCATGCTTCCTCCAACACAAGAGTACTGCACAAGAAGTCTGGTCCCCTGCTTCCCTCTAGAGCTTTGCATTAGTAATTGAAAAGAGATAAGGAAGGTCAGCAAGAATAATCAGCAGTAGAAAATAATGAAGAACAAATAATAAAGACAAAATATTCAGATTTTGAAATTATCAAAGAAGTAGAAACCTGAGGAGAAACCTAGGCTAGTTACTAAAGGATTATCTAACTGGATTGCATAGTTAGAGTTGGAATCTTTTAAATGTAAGGTAATCTCCCAGAAGAAGAAATTAAAAGATTAAGATGGACATTATATTTAAACACTCTTAATTCAAGTGCTGGTTGTAGGACTGTTTCTCCCAATGTCTCTCTTTTTTGTTTTCAAAACCAAATCTTCAATTTACATCCATACAGATATTGCTCACCTATGAAATTATCATGAAAGCAAACTGTTAACAGTTAATAGTCCATTGTTTCTTACTTAAAACAAATGTATTGAGCTTTTCAAATGAAAGCTTTGAAAAATCTCCATTATTCCTACCCTTATGTGATAAAACATGTTTTTCTATCTTAAAATAGTTTCTTTTCTAGAGGTATATGTAATTTATGTAATACTAATGTTTCCTAATGATATTATTTTTTTTTTTTTCCCCAAATTAGTAACAAAATGGAATCTGGTGAGTCTATTCATTTGTCCATGTTTAATATCTCTTCAGAAGTTTTACTTTGTAATTATTTTTTAAGAATTTTTTAAAAGCCCGAACAAAACCCCTGAATTTATTTTGGGCCAAAAAAAATTAGTGTTGGAGTACAAATACCAACTTGAAAAGAAAAACATGTCTATTATAAGATTTTTACATTAGGATACACTTGCATAATACATACCTTGATATGTTTTAGGATTTAGTAAAAATGTTGCCAGCTTTAATACCCTATTTCACATGTCATTGTACCTGAATATTATAGATCCTTCAAAAAGGCCTTCTATCCCTAGGCAGTATGCTTTATACAAACAGGCTCAAAACACAGCTGAATTAAAAGCAATGAGATATGCATACATATATATACTTTACATATATATGTATATATATTTCTTCATTGGAGACAATAGGTATCTACTCTACAGGAGCCCATGAACAACCTTCAGATGAACTACAGGCACCATTTTATTGCAGACTCCATGAAATTAGGATAGGACCAAAGTTAACTAAATGATTTTATTGTGACTTTGTAAAACATTTTTGCTCTTGTTGATTGCTAGACTTTCAGAAAGTACCACAATTCTAAATGTAAGCTGACTTTTTTTAAGAGTATCTTCAATTCTCTTCAAACTTTCAGACTCCATGGTACAATGAAAAAGAGTAGGATAAGAAAATAATTAGAGGAACTATAAGCAGGAAAATATTCTAAAATTTTAATAAGAATAAATTTAAGAAAATTTAAACAGCTGTGTAGTTATATGGGTTAGGGCTACTGGGGTTAGAAACCTTTATGACTATGTGAATTGGATCAACAGCACTTAAAGGCAATTGACAATATACTTAAAATTTATGTAATTGATATATTTTTTTTTCCTAGACTACCTTCTTCTACCCCACCTATAATTAAATAAATTACTTAACTGCATTTTATAAAATGGATTCCTAGACAAAAGTATTAACTGAGCTGTGTACTGACAGAAAAAATACTCTTTGCTGAAGTGCTTGTAGAGAAATTCTAAATTCCCTTGGAATATTCATCTTTAAGGCAGGCAACATAAAAAAATGAGTAAGTAAACACTGGCATTAAGTGGAAGGAGTATGGGAAAGAAGTATTTGTAGTAAAAAGATTTATACAGCCAAAGGGCAAGATAGATCAAACCAAAACTATCAGCATCACAATGAAAGAATCCTTATATAATCTACTAATACAGCATTAACGTCTTGCCATAGTAGTGATCTTTGTGACCTTAGCAAGAGCTACTGCGGTTTCTTAAGAGAACTCTGTTTTGACTTCTAACCTTGCTGATACACACAGAAATATATAAATGACACAGATGTGCTATCAGATAGAACCATAAGCTTCTTTTGGAACTTTTCAAATCCCATAGTTCATTGCTAAGGAACAGAAAAAAATTAAATACAGTTTGTGTGACACATAAGTGTCTCAGTTACAGGAAAGAAAACATCAGAAATGTCATGAGCTGAATGTAAGGGAATATTATTACCCAGAACACGCCTTGCATATCATCAGCTGCACTTTTGAGCATTACATCTGCAAAGTCACAAAGCACGTTTTAGAATGATGCTGTCATGAGCCATTGCACAGACTTTGGCCTTTGGATATTCAGCTGCTTGGGAAAGCTGATTTTTCAGTATTTCCTGAATCATTCAGGAAGCAGACAGATTTCATTTAAAGACCTTTTGCCCTTTCTGTCAGTAGTTATTTTTTAGAGGTGGGCAGTGTCATCCCTGATATGAATATAATGGTATATATATTCACATGAATTGAGTATGAGAAGGTGTATAGGAAACTCTTATTTGGAGAGTTTAATAAATAAATGTTAAAACAAAAAAAGTAAAGAATGCCAGAGTGTGAGTAAAAGATTAAAATATTAAAATTGGCCGAATAAGAAACCATTTGTATACCCCTCTAGTTGGTAAGATATATATAATGATTATAATGATTTTCACTAAGCAGAGGCCTGACAATCAAACATGACATAACTCACTAGTGAGAGGGAACAAGGGCCAATACCCAACCCCCCTCCCCAGGTTTCAGGCCTGTTTGCTCCAGCCTTATTACCAAGCATGTTCTGTTCTCTTTACTAGGACATGATTGTTGCTCAGTTCTCTGTACCGTAGCCTAGAGCCGAATTAATCAGGTAATGGTGGACATTTGAATAGAGCAAAATGGTAGCTAGCCAAGATTTTTTTCTACCAGTTTTGGCTGGGTCACCTATGAAAGGAAGCGAGCTGGGTCAAGGAGAGGAAGACCACCTGGGACCCTCCTTTTGGGGATGAAGAACAGAAGGACCCCTGTCAGATGCCAGAAGAAAACACCGCCCCAGCTCCGCCCAGACCCCGCCTGTAATCAATACACAATGAGATGTTGTAATCAATTATGTTTAAATGTATAAAATAGCCTACTTTGACACCTGCCAGGTGAGCAAGCCTCTGCAGTGTTTTGCTGCCTTGTTTCCTGCGCAGTAATAAATACCTGCTGCTAATGGATCCGAAACCCTTCTCTTAGCAGCTATTTTCGTGGCGTTTTCACTTATCACGAGTAAGACACCAAGGTATAGGGAAGTAAAAAGAAAGAACATTTAAGGTGATGAAAGAAAGGAATGTTCCTGCTGCTGTTTTCTTTAGCCAGCTTTACACTTTTCTTCAAGCAAGATCTCATAAGTAGAGGACTTTTTGTGGGTTTTTTTCAACTGCAATATATACATATGAAAGGCCCTTTAGCCTCTACCTATTTAAAGTGGCTGTTCTCAAAACTACTACCCAGCTTACAAATTACTCATATGATTCACATTTTAAAAGAGAAAAAAAAGTCCATAAAACTTTAGTACATATGACAGCAATAAAAATAAGCATAAACAATATATATTTCTATATGGAAAGCTATTCATTACAGAGTGACAAGATCCTTCAAGATTCTGAACTTCTTGTGATTAATGTATTTCTTGTTTTCATCAGCTTCACTTCATGCCTCACTTCACACCCAAGGTGTCCATTAATCAGCACGGCCACATAGTCTGTCATTTCTCATTGCTTAAATAAGACAATCACTTGTGGTAAGAGATATGTAGAACTACACCAGATTTTTCCACTTTGAGCTTTAGAATTTCTTAAATGGCTTTTGCAGGACATTTTATCATCATTCTAGCAGTTTCACAGACACACAAATGTTTCATGTAGAATTAAAGCAAAGGAAATTTTTTTAATGTGTCGACATCCTTGTTTTCCATTTGAAAAGTTTTACTGAGCATACTATGCAGTGAGTTATGGTAGCTTTATCTGACACTCTCAGACAAAGTAGAATGGTATTGGAATTATATGGTGGTTATAATTTATGGTTGTAATTGAAAATAAAGTATGATATATTTTCCACAATGAAGATTCCAAGAAAAAAAAAATAACATCAACATAAACTTACTCAAAAAATGGGAGACACTGGAATCTCAAGCACATTCTGTCAAATAATATTAGGGGAAAAAGATAAAATTTTTAATGGCAGTCAGAATTTTGTGCAAAAACATAGGAAACCAAAATTTCCCAATCCATTGTTTTCTCACTTCTCTAAGAGGCCATCTCAAATATTGTAGTGGCAAAAGAACTTATGTTTCTCCCAATAAAGTATTTAAAATAAAAATAAAACATTCTTTTTGACATGGGGAAAGCAGTGTTTTTATCAAAACACAGAAAGCAGGGGCAGAAAGAGAAGAGTTCCAGTTGGAATAAAGCATTTCAGTTGGAAGGAATCTACAGTGATCATCTAGTCCAACTGCGTGACCACTTTGAGGCTGACCAAAAGCTAAAGCATGTTTTCAAGGGAATTGTTCAAATGTCTCTTCACAGAATCACAGAATCATAGAATCACAGAATATACCAAGTTGGAAGGGACACATCAGGATCACCAAGTCCAAACCTTAGCCAGGCACAAGACCATCTCCAAGAGTCATACCATGTGCCTGAGAGTATCATCCAAACGCTTCTTGAACTCTGCCTGTCTTGGTGCTGTGACTACTCCCTGCAGAGCCTGTTCTAGTGCCCAACCATTTTCTGGATGAAAAACCTTTTTCTAATATCCAACCTAAACCTCCCCTGACACAACTTCAGGCCATTCCCTCATGTTCTGCCACTGGTAAACCACAGAGAAGAGATCAGTGCCTACTGCTCTTCTTCCCCCCACAAGGACATTATAACTGTAGTGAGGTCTCCCCTCCGTCTCCTCTTCTCCAGCCTGAACAGACCAAGTGTCCTCAGCCACTACTCATATGACTTCCCCTCAAGGCCCTGCACCATCTTCATTGCCCTCCTTTGGACACTCTTTAACAGCTTAATGTCTTCTTTACATTGCAGTGACCAAAACTACACACAATACTCAAGGTGAGGGTGCCCCATTGCGGAGCAGAGCAGGACAATCCCCTGCTTTGACTGGCTGGTGATGGACAAGGGAGGAGACATGGACATGGTTGGCCCTCCTGGCTGCCAGGGCACTGCTGACTTATATTCCACTTGCCATTGACCAGGACTCCCAGGTCCCTTTCCACAGCACTGCTTTTCAGTATCTAATTCCCACAGTCTGTCTGTCCGTCCCATCTCAGGTGGAGAATACGGCACTTCCCCTTGTTCTCTCTCTAACTGGTCAAGGTCTCTCTGCAGGGCCTTCCTGCCTTCAAGGGAGGCAGCAGTGTCCCCTGGTATTGGGTCATCTGCAAAATTGCTTCGCATTCCATCCAGTTCTGTTTCCAAGTCATTTATGAAGATGTTAAAGAACACAGGGCCCAAGATGGAGCCCTGGGGAAGCCAACTATTGAGAGATTGCCAGTCTTACGTCACGCCATTCACTATTACCTTCTGCTTGACACATGAGCCAATTGCTCACCCACTGCATGATGTGGGCACCAACAACCTCTCTAGGAAGTCTGTTTTGGTGTTTGACCACACTCTCAGTGAAGAAATGCTCCCTAATATCCGGTCTAAATCTACCCTGGTGCAGCTTTGAACATTCCCAGATATCCTATCACTGGATACAAGGGAGAAGTGTGCTCAGAAAGCTGTAGAGAGCAATGAGATCATCTCTCAGCCTCCTTTCCAATAACCTAGACAAACCCACAGTCCTTAGCCGTCCTTCACAGGACATTCCTTCCAGCCCTTTCACCCGCTCTGTTGCCCTTCTCAGAACACAACAAGGACTTTCATATCCTTAAACTGTGAGTCCCAGAAGTGCACACAGTATTCATGGTGAGGCTGCACCTACACTAAATACAGTGAAATGATAATCTCCTGGGACCAGCTAGTACTAGAATTTAATCTTTATTCTGTTAGAAGAAAATGGGAGAGTGTTCTATCTCTTTGAATACCAGCAGAGAGAAATACAAGCACCTAGACTTATGCTACTGGTTCAGGAATAAGTCTGTTTTACTTTCACCATATAAAAGCTGAAAAAAGATGGTGCACAGCTTTTGGGAAAATTAACAAATGAAACTATTTCTGTTTCTAGAAAGTGCGTCTGTGGAAATTGCACACCACGTGTGAGTGGCAATATAAGATAGGAACTGTTGTTGTGATGCTGGTTAAAAACCCCACCAAAATGTGAGAACAACAAACCCCTGCATTTAATGCTAACTTTTTTTTTTTTTTTAATAGAGTCCAGTCACAAAAATTCTTAGTTCTCTTGGAACTGATCTCAAGAATGTATAGGTTTTTATTTTTCAGAAGTCAATGTCCTTCAGAACCATAACTTCAATAAGAATCAGACCAATTAAGCAAAAGAGAAAGGAGGATAACTATTTCCCAGCCATAAACCAAAGCAGGGAAAAGCAAGAGGTTTTTAAAGTGGAGAATGATTAACTGCAATTCTGTTCTCCTTTGATTCAGAAGCAGCACTCTACATTCATTATTTATTTCCTAATACTGAACTGAGATTAATAAACTAGAAATATGCTTCACACAAGGATATGCAATAAATTCCTAGACCTTGCAAATTTTTGTCTCTGTGAGGTGACTTAGAAGAGAAATTTGCACACTGAAGGGTGTTTTGCTACAGTTTTAATACAAAAATAATGTTATTTTGCATATGAAAACACAAAACTCCACACATGCCAACTTCAGAGAGTTGAACTCTGGGCAGGCCATGACTACCTTATATACAGAAGGTCTCTCCATCAAGAGAGTCTCATGCCAGTGTCTTTGGTTGCTTGGCTATGTTTTATAGATGAGGAACAAAAGCAGAAAAATATTTCAGTCCAAATTCTGCCTATACTGTTCTCTTTATCAGCAGTTTCTTCTGACCTCAGTAAAGCAAGTAAATCAGAGAACAATTATAATGCACATTTTGCTCAAAATACCTTGAAAATCTGTGGAGACTTGAAACAGAATTTATTACAAGCCTTCTAAATGAATTCTAAACCTAAAGATTGCCAGGTAGAATTTTAGCATAATGTCTTTTCCTCAGTTGATATAAATTCCATTGCTTAAAGGATTTAAAGATATTAATGCTATAAAATTCTGTTTCTTGAGATTAGGCTATTAAAATAAATAAATGTTTTATATGTTAACAGAGATGTTATCATGCCCAAGGTTTAGATGGCTACTTCACCAGGCTTTTATGCAAAATTTATCTGAACATGAATAGATTAAAATAACAGGAAAATCTACACAAAATAAAGAACCCTAAAAAATTATGTTGTGAATTGAAATTTATTTGCTTAGTATTCAAACTCCAGGAAGCATTTGTATATCATTGTGATAAGATGTGGTTTGTGTGTACAGCTTGCAAATAATTTTCCTAACACATGGACCGTGACAGATATGTAGCATGCAATTTCTATATAGACTCTTCAAAAAAAGGAAAAGAAAACTTGTGGGTATGGTTTACGTGGGAAAGCACACAAACAGAGCAGATTTTGGTAGGTAAATGCAACTTCTTTGTGAACAGTCAACTGATTCTAATAACCTTATTCAATGCAATTTGTTGAATATTTATCATTAAAACATACATTTTCAAGATGAGAAATTTATGCACAGTGTTCACAGATTATTCAACTAGTTTGAATAGTAAGTAACCTCTTTAAAGAACCTTTTTATTCTTTAGAATATGTTTCTTTCCTCTCTTAGTGGGAGCTTTGAGTTATGGAGCATTTATACCACCTGTACCCCCATCAAGTATGAAATTCTTTGGTTGGGTTGCTATGGGAGAGGAAATAAAAGTCATGACAATTCAAACCTGTGCCTTTATTGTAGGCAGAAAATAAATACAGTAAAATGACAAAAAAAAAAAAAAGGTGGGATTTATGGTAGAGAATAACGTGTTATGACAACATAATACTATTTTTCAAGAATTGTTTAACAAAAGCTTCATTTAACATTCTTGGCTTGGGTTTTTTTACAAAGAAAAAATAAAAAGAAATTACAAATACATTTGCATAAACAGATACAAGTTTAACAGTCACCAGAGAGAGAGTGAGTATGAGGGAGATTTTCTATAGATCCAAGATCCCAAAATAACACAGAGAAGAATTATTCATTAAAAGAAGAGAAAGAAAAAAAAGATGTAAAGGTGTCCAGGATTACACAAAATCTCTATAAACCAGTTTGCGTCTACCTCTTTCCTCTCAGCTCACTATAACAAACAAAAATAATTTCTGATTTCTTTAAATACAAAAATCTATATAGACTATACTGGCTGAAAGTGGATATCCCACTTTCAGCTGGAATAGAGTTAATTTTTGTCCTAGTAGCCGGTATAGTACTGTGTTTTAGGATGACAATAATGTTGATAACTCATTAAAGTTTCAATTGTTGCAGAGCAATGTTTGTACAGAGTCAAGGTATTTTCTGCTTCTCATCCTACCCCACTAGCAAGGAGGCTGAAGGTGCACAAGGAGTTGGGAAGGGACACAGTTGCGACAGCCCAAGGGATATCCCAGACCACATGTATCCAATACCATAAGGTGTCATGTTCACTCTATAGAGCTGGGGGAAGGAAGGAAGGAGGGAACATTTCGAGTGATGGTCTTTTGATGACCCATTCATAAGAGGAAGGAAATACCTAACACTAGTAAATGCACATTGGTAAAAAAAAAAAATGGCAAAAGTAAAAATGGCAAGGGAAGAGAGAATTTAATGAGGTAGAGGTGAATTAAAGAAAGAAAAAAGGAGCAAAAAAAAAAAAAAAGAAAGAGAAAAGAGAGAAAAAAAAAGGAGTATTAAAGAAAGAGAGAAGAAATGAAAGCACAAGAGAGAGAAAAATAGATCACCAGTTCCAGAGTCGATCCAGCTGATGGGATGTCAGTCCTGGTTTCAGTGTTGATCCAGCTCATTAGCATCAATCCAGCTGTGAGTCCAGCTGATGAGATGCCCAGGGTCCTGAGGGTGGCACCCAGGCTTGAGGTAGATACCTTTTTATGGACAAGTTTCTCTGCCCTGAAGATAGATATCTCTCTTTCTATGTAAATTAGTTATCATGCACAGTCCATTCTTTCAGGCCTTTCTGGAAATAAGTCAAGAGGCTTTTGTGGTCTTTGGTGGTCTTAATCTTACCTTATAGCCCATGTCCACTTCCTGCCACTCATTCTTATGCTTGTGCTGTACTGTGCTGTGGTTCTCTCTCACAGAAAATTGCTGCCCTATCTTTTCTTGGCCCCCACTTCTCCAGCCAAATCTTGTTCTTTCTCATGGCATGTTAATACCAATAGTCCCCAGTTATTAACAACAATTTTTGTCTGTTATTGCTAAAAGTCCTTGAGTGGCTATCTGGTTATCAGAGTTTGAGACAAACACATTAGCCTCTTACCTTCTGGGAATTGAGAGCTCAAAAGGGTCTCACTTTGGACTGCTGTTTATTGGGTTGCAAGATAGTGGACTTTAGCCATAGTAATTTTCCATCCTGGCAAGAATTTGTGTCTGTAACTTCTTTTGAAGGCTTAACAACAAAAATATTATTCCACTTGAGTTGTTATTCAGGCAAGAAAAATAAGTTTCCAAGGCTGTTTGTTAAAAAAACAGGTGCTTACTAGACAGCACTAGTTCCTGGGAACAGACAGTGTTTCTGATAAGCTAAAAAAGGGCTTAGTCCAGGTGCTGTTCATTGAGACTGAGGCCTAACAAGCATTTCTTAGGTCATAGTGCAGCTGAGGTAGGGTAGGTGGATGGGTTCCACCAGCACAATGAACCCTGCAACTGAAGTCAACTTCTCTGGGCCTCTACAGGTGTTTAATCTTCCCAAGTTATTGTTTAGTGTGATCAGGCCATGCTCTCTGGGAATGGCTGAACACCTGCCTGCACATGGAAGTTTGTGAATTTATTCTTTGTTTTACTTTGCTGCAGTGCATGGTTTTTGCTTTACCTATTAAACTGTCTTTACCTCAGCTCATGAGTTTTTTAGCTCTTAACCTTCTGGTTGTCTCCCACATCCCACTGGGGGAGTGAGCGAGTGGCTCTGTGGAGCTAAGCTACCAAGTTGGGTTAAAACACAACAATGGGGAAATGCCAATATTTGATACAGCTCCCTTGCACATAAACATTATAATACATGATGTTTATGCTGTCTTTAAGCCAAAGCACTCATGATTTATTATGCTGAAGAATTGGCTTGGGTGAAAAAGTAAAGAAACCTCATATATGGTGTTAGTGGAAGGAAGAATACTTAATTTTCTCTAGGTATTGAGAGTTTCATAGATAATAAAGCACAACTGCAGAGGCAAAATTTAAATCTCATGATTTCATTGAACACCACCAGTACCCTCAAAAGACTCCAAACAAAACAACCCAAACCAAATAAACATTCTAAACAAACAAACCTCCAATCCCCTCACCAAAAAACCCCAAAAGACACCAACAAACACTCCATTTCAATTACTGCCTCAGCTGCACATTTTCTATGATGTTCGTATGAAGTTAGATGGCAGGCCTTTGGTCACTACTTTTGGTAATGACTTAACTCTCCTTTTTGGCATCTTGCACACCCTCAAAGCTTAAAATGCATGGTGGTAAGCATTCACATCTATCACTGATATAAATGGGAAAGTGAGTACCTTGTGAAGGTAACATCCCACATTGTCATATGGCTGGATGCCAACAGGTCTAAAATGTACTGAACAACCAAGACCACAGAAGAAACTATTGTTTCAGGCTTCTTCTTATTTCTGAAACATTGTCCTACATCAGAAACCGCATCCATAACTGACATGGCAGATCTACTACACTTTGGAATTCCAGGAAGCAAAATAATTTCATATATATATATTGTACAGCCTTACAATGAATATCAGTAAATATAGTGGGATAACCTTGAAAAGATGTAGAAAAATGATGTACTAGTCTCCCTTTTGGGTTGCTACTTAATCATTACACAGAAGTTATCATGGGTCCTGTGGGGTTCAGGAAATGACAGACTATCATAAAACACTATCAAAAGTGTTGGGGGATGCTGCCTGTGTAATGTAAATTCTATCATCCCTTAATTAAAGAGCTTAACTTAATTCCTAAAGAGTTATTCTTGTTGTCATAATCATCTACCACATTAAACTGCTTCCATGCCAGTGTGACTGAACATTTGTCAATGAAGTCAAAGGAAAGAAAAACTGGTGCAGTGAAGTGAAGAATCAGGAGTAACATGAATAGAACAGTCAAATGGAACTTTCACCTTGTCAGACGTTTTTCTTGTTAATATTTATATGATTATGCTTATCTAGATACATAAGGGAGAATTAAGATTTGAAAGGAATGTTCTGAGAGTGCTAGGGTTTTCTTTGGGTTTGTTTTTTTGTTGTTGTTTTTCTTCTTTAGGATTTTTGATTGCAGTTTTTGGGAAGGTTTTTTATTGTTTTTTGGGGTTTTTTTTGTTGGTTTGGTTTGGTTTTTTGGCTTTTTTTTTTGAGGGAGGTGTTTATATTTTTCCCCTCTAAAATAACCTGCCAACTTCTGGAACTCATTATATTCACGTAATGGATCTAAGAAATACAGTGCCCAGTGAACACTTCAAAATGGGATTTACTCCTAACAATATGAAAATTAGGAAGTAGCATTAGGTTGCAATTTTACTCCTCACAAGACTAGGTGAGATCATAAAGTTAAGAGGATATCTACTACTGCATAGTAATTTCCACCCTGAACAAATTAACTTCTGAAGTTGAAAGTGCATATCCCTCTAAACAATCAGGAAACATGGAATCACAGAATGTGCTGAGTTGGAAGGAACCCATCAGGATCATCAAGGCCAACTCCTGGCCCTATGCAGGACACACCGTGTACCTGGAAACATTGTCCAAATGCTTCTTGAACTCAGACAGGCCTAGTGCTGTGATCACTGCCCTGGGGCGTCTGTTCCAGTGCCCAATTGCCCTCTGGGGGAAGAACCTTTTCCAGATAAGGAAAGTCAGTACTGGAAGTCAATACTTGAAAACATATCATACTGCCTCTTTATTTCTCCCAACAGATCATTTAACTCATTGAAAACCAAAGGACCAAACTCCCTGTTTTCACAGCTGTATTCAAATTCACATTACCAACTTCCTGCCTAGATGTCAGACTCAGTACTCTGAAGCAGGCTGTCCAGATACGCATATTGGAGTTCTTCCTTTTTCCTACAAATATTTCAATAGGCTCTGGGTCAAAAAAGGAGTGGATGTAGGTATGACATGCTAAATGCTATCATTTGGCATACCTAAATGATATTTAGATATGCTAAAAGTGCCCAAGGTGTTGCTTGCACTATGTCAAACGGCATGGAAAGGACTGCATATGTAACCTACAGCTCTCATCCTCCAAAGGGAAGAAGCTGCATGAAGCCTGTCCTCTGGAAATAGTTCCCTTCCTGTGATAACTCTCATATTTTAGTCAGGAATTAGAGAATCATGGAATCCTGTAATCTCATTTGGAAAGATACTCAGAGTTATGAAGATAACTGTATCTTTTAGTCTTTCTACAATTATGTAGGTTATTTAAAGATGACAACCCTGTGACACCTAAATCCATTTACTAAATATATTCCATACTTCAAATGCCTTTGCATACTAGGAGAAAATTTGAAAGATGAAAAATCCTGTAATTTTAAAGTGCAAAATTTCAAGCTTGAATATCTGCTAAAAAAGAAACTCAAGAGTGACAGACTTATCAGTGTGTGAAAGATTCTGGGAAGGCAAAATGCAAAAAGGAAGGTAATCAGAATGTACCAAAGAAAGAAGGTACTTAAGCCCTATTGTTGTGCTTCTGAGAAAGTTAAAATGTGTAAGATTGATCTAGAGATGGAGGAAAAGAAGAAAAGAAATATACATAATAATTAGACTTCATCAGATAACCTGAATTAGTGCAAAGTGCATTTGCATGAGTAAAACACGTGCATAACACAAACGCTACTAAAAATAAAGTCTAATTTTATGATCATTTTATTCACTTGTCCTTCACCTTGTTCATATTCTAGCACAAAAGAAAGAAAGCTAATGCAGGCATATACAGAAGTGCTTTCATGATTCTATTATCATGATTCTATTATCTTAACTGCATTTCTGTCAGATGTTATTGGTAAGCAAACTAATCCTTACACATTTTTATTTTTTCCTTCTGTGATTTACGTACTACTCCCATACTGCGTTACTCCCACAATGCATTACTCACACAGTTTTTGCCTCTTACCTACTGAGGTTCCTATGACATAGTCATTATTGATCACTTTCTTTTCATTGGATTGGTGGGTAGATACACTAGTATTCCTGAGCTGCTGTGTTCAACGTGGTCTATTTCATTTAAACAGGTACTAGATAGAATATCTGTAGTAGCATTGTGTGGCTTTCATCAAAGCTGCCTGCAAAACTAAATCAAAAGACAGTTTTTCAAAAAACACTTGGGAAGGGGGAAAGGGAAGTAGGGGTGAGAGAGACACAGAGCATTAACAGAAAGAGTTATCTTAGCATCTAATTTAAAACTTACTTCATCTTCTGAGTGTTCCAAGATGCCTGGCCATGATGAGTACTTTCTTCTTTCTCAATGACAGACACGATGCTGACAAGGTCATAAGAGATGAAAATGCAAGTGCAATGTGCTCGTCAGCTAGAGCTTACTGCAAGAAGTCCTTGGTATTTTTCCATCAGAGGCTGCCAAGACATAAAGCATTCTAAGTGTCTAACTAGAACTCACTGCTTATTAACTAAGTTATAGTTGTAGAATTATCTTCCTGGTATCAGCTGAACTGAGCGGTCCCGTGGCGTAATGGAGAGCACTCCAGTCTCTGACTCCCAAGGTCACGAGTTCGAGTCTCAGTAGGGGACGCCCTGGCAGTTAAATGCCTCCCTGCCAGCCGATCCCGTCAGATCTCGGATGCTCAGCAGGGTCAGCCCCGGTTAGTACTGG
>JAWWEV010000115.1:103718528-103736068 GCA_035583235.1 Hafferia zeledoni | reverse complement strand
CCGTTGTCGTTGCAGTTTCCAACACCATGCTTGCCCAGGACTCCTTTCCAGGCTTCAGAATTCTTACCTACTCTGGCGTTGAAGTCACCAAGGATTATGATCTTAAAGGCTTCTATACATTTGAGGTAACTGGCTGAGAACAATCACATCTGTCTTCCCTCAGTATGCTCCTGGTTTAGGAAGTCACAATAAATACAGAGTTGAGGACACTCCTGTGTGAGAGTATATGATAACTCATTAGTAACTTTTTCTCTTCCTGGACTTACATAACATCTGGCCCTATATAATATGTCACCAATTCATTAAAGGAAGTGTGAGATGGTACTTCTAGGAGGCCGCTCCTTCATTCTAAAGTATGAACCTATTGACATATACCATTTCTCAGCTTCACAAAACCTTATAAAAGGAAAAAGTATTTATAGTCAAATCTCCCTTCTTTTTTCTGGACTTACTAACAACTCACAAAGAATATGAAAATACATCCAATGAAACCCATAAATCTGTCCAGCAATGTCTTAAAATTGAATCAGGATCAAGTTAATCTAAAATCTTAAATCAGTAAAGTACTGAAGCTTTCCCCTAGCAGATCACTTTTCAGACATTAATTTCCCAACTACCTTCTATTTCTTTCAAGTTTAGATACCTCAACTTTCTGTCTCTGAAAGAGAAAATTTTATGAAAAAATTTCTATCATGCTTCTCCTATCCCACAAATGCTGTAAAACTTTCTACTTTTCTCTCTGCTTTGGAAATTTATTGCATTGCTTCTTGAGTGGTCTCCTTTCAATCTGCTGAACCACTTCTTTAAGACAACACTACACTTGCTGTGAGTGACATCCTCTTATTTACAGTTTTGGCTAGACATTTAGTCTGTCCCATTCAATGGAGATTGGACATCTATCATTTAACAGTTTTTGATTAATTACCAGATGTTAAGTTAATAAAAAAATGTT
Organism: Hafferia zeledoni; assembly: GCA_035583235.1. Taxonomy (NCBI): domain Eukaryota; kingdom Metazoa; phylum Chordata; class Aves; order Passeriformes; family Thamnophilidae; genus Hafferia; species Hafferia zeledoni. The sequence continues at coordinate 103,735,116 of JAWWEV010000115.1, read as the reverse complement.
CAGAAGGAAGACATAAGCCCCCTTCAAAACAAGATAGTGAACTAGGTTACTGTGTTATTTATGATCTTCTCACAAATCTAAAAATTGACTTTAATTCTCACTTATTCATTTACATAAAAGTCTAAGTGAAAATTAAACCCTTTATGTTAGTAGCCGTGGGTGTTTTGTGTTTTCAGGTTTTCCAAGCATTCAAGTCTTGAGAATTTAAAAATATCAAACTAAAATTCCTAACAAACATACACAGGCAGTAAGTACAAGGAAGCTAATGAGAGTAAAAAACAGATTACAGAGGCTTAAAGGAGTATTCAGAGGATTTTTCTTTTTTCATCTTTTCAGTGTTCCAAAACAATTAGCTTCCCTGTGAGTGAAGCATATTTTTATATAAGAAACAAAGTAAAATAGAGATCTTGTCTCATCTCATGTAAGTTAAGGTTATTGTGTTTTATATTTCACTTCTGAACTGTGTTGTGTTTGCAGGCCTGTCAGCTGCTTTATCGTAAACAGCAAATACAATTTTTCTCATCAAAGTAGCAGCATTTATGAGAACAGAAGACTCTGTCTTGCTCACTCACAACTGATCTTTCACAGTACAGTATCCATCATGTTCAAGTACAGCCAAAATTTTATTTTGTGCAATAATATGTTACTCTGCATTTCCTCCTATCAATGTACACAAAACCAGACCTTTTGCTGACAGTTTGATCTATACCATCCATGTCCAAAATATATCCTGTGTTTTGTAGAACATACTGTAATTGCCCTCAGGAAAATGAGGGCGTATTTATTGCTCTTTGCACATAGTGGTACAAGATACAAAACAACTTACTGTCTTCTGGTGTAACACAAGAAAAAAATATTAAAGATAAAAAAGCAAAACCAAAAGCATTCCACTTAGTGGATTCATAAGCATTTCCTCTCAAAAATTTTCGTATGTTTAAAATACCTGTGGAAAGTGTAATTCAGTCTCTTCCATGCATGGATAGAACCTTTGTTCCAAAATATGAGAAAATGTGCTAAATAAAAATGTGCAAAAGTTTCTAATATCAGGCCTAGCTAGCATGGCTTCATGAAGGGCATGTCCAGCTAGACCAACCTGATCTCCTTCTAGGACAAGGTGACCTACTTGATGAATGATGGAAAGGCTGTGGATTTTTTCCACCTGGACTTTAGAAAGCTTTTAACACCATTTCCTACAGCATTGTCACGGAGAAACTGGCTTTTCACAGCTTGGACGGGTGTACCCATTGCTGGGCAAAAAGTCCTGCTTCATATCTTTACTGTTAACCTGGAAGTGGGATCAAGTGCACCTTCAGTTTGCAAATGACACCAAGTTGGGTTGATCTGCTGGAGGGTAGGAAGGCTCCCTACAGAGGGACCTGGACAGGTTGTATTGATGGACCAAAACCAGTTCTGTGCAGTCCAACCAAGAGAAGTTTCAGGTCCTTCACTTACATCACAACAACCCCTTGAAGTGCTACTGGCTGGAGGAAGAGTGGCTGGAAAGCTGCCCGGTGGAAAAGGATCTGGGCATGCTGCTCAACAGCAGCTGAATGTGAGCCAGCAGTGTGCCCAGGGGCCCAATAAGGCCAATGGCATCCTGGCTTCTATCAGGAATAGCGTGACCAGCAGGACCAGGGCAGTGATCATCCCCCTGTACTCAGCACTGGTGAGGCCGCACCTCGAATCCTGTTGTCAGTTTTGGGCCCATCAGGACACGCAAGACATTGAGGTGCTGGAGTGAGTCCAGGCAACGGAGCTGGGGAAGGGTCTGGATAAGGGGTAGCTGACAGAACTGGGGATATTTAGGCTGGATAAAAGAAGGTTGAAGGGAGACCTTATCACTCTCTACAACTATCTGAAAGGAGGCTGTAGACAGGTGGGAGAGTAATCCCTTCTCCCAGGTAACAAGATAGAGAAAAAGAGGAAATGGCCTCAAGTTGCACAAGGGGAGGTTTAGATTGAATATTAGGAAAAATTTCTTTATAGAAAGAAGAAATACTGGAACAGGCTGCCCAGGGAAGTGGTTAGGTCACCATCCCTGGAGGTATTAAAAAGATGTGGCACTTGGGGACATAGTTTAGTGGTAGATGGAAGTGGCAGGTTAACAGTCAGACCACATGATCTTAGAGGTCTTTTTCAAACTAAATGATTCTATGATTCTCTGTATGCTTTGATTTTAAATTAGAAACATGAATATTACCATATTGGCTCTAGACTATAGGTCTAAATAATCAATGTAAGTTTCTGTATTTGGTGTTCACATAAGCAGAAAATGAGTTTTAGATTTTAGAGGTAGTAGATATTTATCTCATGTGAATTATTCTGAAATATGTCTGCCTCAAGCATGGTTTTGGATGAGTTTAAAAATGTGATTTTTAAAATAAAAAAACCCCCTGTAGGTAGTCCCAACTACTAAACTAAGTCTGTACATTCTGTTTGCTTTTTCAGCCTCTCTGATGCTCAGAATGTGTCATTACTTCCTGCTGAATTTTTAGCTCCTAATATTAAACATGAATAATCCAGGTTTTCTCTCAACTTTTATTAATCTCTCATCTAAATTTTTCAGTTTGCCATATGCACAAATTACTTTGCAAAGTTAAATTTAAGATTCTAAAAGAGCATATAATTATCTATGTATATATATATGTATGAATATATACATGTATATAGGAAAGTGTTGAGGAAAAGGGGAATCATTAGTGTATGGCATAAAGGAGAAGTAATGTCAAGGATTTGAGAGAATCTGAGAGGTGTTTCAATCAGTGACATTAAGCTATTAGAGAGTATCTAAAGAAGTGCCATGAGGTGGGTGAAGGGTCTTCAGGGGAAGCTGTATGAGGAGTGGCTGTGATCACTTGGTCTGTTCAGCCTGGAGAGAAGGAGACTGAGGGGAGACCTCACTGTGGTCTTTGATGTCCTCAAGAGGGCAAACAGAAGAGCAGGTACAAATCTCTTCAATCTCATGACCAGTGACAGGACTTGAGGAAATGACGTGAAGCTGAGTTAGGGGAGATTTAGGTTGGATATCAGGAAAATATTATTCACCTAGAGTGTGGTTGGGCACTAGAGCACGTTTCCCAGGGCAGTGGTCACAGCAGCAAGCCTGACAGCTCTGAAGAAGCATTTGGATGATATTGTCAGGAACATGGTGTGATTATTGGGGTGTCCTGAGGAGCGCCAGGAGTTGGACTTAGTGATCCTGATAGGTCTCTTCTAACTCAGCATATTTTATGATTGTATAATTCTATGAATTCAAACAAAATAGAAAGATAAATGTTTTTTAAGTCCTGACTTTTGTTCTCATCTGTTCTGTCTTGTCAGTTGCTGTTGATTACACACATTTTAAGAGATGATGGGTTTCAATGCTTAGATTCGGAAGAAGGTTAAAGAGAGTCACTTTGAAATTGGTTTGATAGTCTAGGACAAGCAATGTTACTAATTTTTTTTCCTGTTGTTTGCTGTTTTGCTTTGTTTGGGTTTTTTTGATGGTACATATTTCTATTTTAAATTTTTTACTGCTAGTGCATCCTTAGATAAACTCTAGAGTTTTATTCTCTTGCAGTATCATTGATTTGGGCTTTAAATTTTGATGTCACTGCAATTCCTTTGGTAGTGATAGCGTATTTTGTTCAAACACAAACTTAATGTCTGGTCACATGAAGTATCACAGAAGTATTTTTCTTTACAATATCCATAGGTGACAGTACTTTCTTCCCTATTTTTTGTAGGATAAAGTGAAAACTTCTTGTCATTGGTGCATGAGTCTTGGCCTGTTTAATTCTCCTGTTAAAGAATATTATATTTTAGGAAAGGGAACACAAATAACTAATACAGACATTTCTGAAAGTGTACTTTAAAATTTATAAAAGGCACCTGTTAAATAAAATTTATAAAATGATTGTGAGTGGTTTAAAAGACTGTGTTTTATTCTTGTAACTGTGAAACAATTCAATGAATAGCATAATATGTGTTGACTGAGTGATTAGGTTATGAATTTTACACAGCTTGCAGGAATTTGTTTAAGGCCTGAGACTCTGAAATGACACTAGCTTTGGGCATGACGCTTTTCATTTTAGTAGTTTTCAGTTTACATGGGCACAAAGAAAAACTTTACTACAAAAGAAAAAGCAAGAAAATCAGTAAAACTAGGGAAAAAAAAGAAATCGTAATTTGAGAGTTACCAGAAGTGCTGATTTTAATGTTGGGATAGCTCTTTACAGAACTGCTAGGTTCATGAGCTCATTTTTCCCTAAAGTCTCAAATTCCATTAAGGTCTTAAGTTTCACTTTTCTTGAAATGAGTATTGATGCTCTTGCATCTCACAGAACCACAGCTGATCTCTGTCCAGATGTCTTGATTTGATTTTAAAGGATATACTCTTATTCAGAAAGACTCTTCCAGGTTTATGTTTTATTGTTTGGTTGTTGTTTTGCTTTTTAGTTTTGGGGGGTTTTTTGCATAGAGAGGCAAACAGGAGACACTATTTCATTCTCTCATATTCTGAATTAGACAAATTTTAAGAAAATAGAAGAGTATAGATAGTACAAAACCAAAAGATCAATTTGAGATATTGAAGGGATGCAGAAGATGGGAGTGCTATGTGAAAGCAAGACAACCTACTGAATAGGCAAAAAAACTGAGGGGAAGCTGAGATGAAATTGTCAGAATGACTAAAATCTGAAAGGCATAAAGGATTGTGAAAACATAGGGATAGAAAAAGGAAATTTGCATAATGCCCTTGTCCCTTCTGAACAGTTACAAGTCCACTTCTTTGTGTTTACAGAAGCACGGACTTGGAGATGAACTTGAAATAATCATGAAGACCTGACTGCTTCCTGAAGGCTCAGAAGTTAAAAGGCTCATTTTTTTAGTTCCGTGACTTACACCAGTCTCATTTTTTTTCCAGGGGAAAAGGGAGGGAACGCTGCCAAGCTGTTTAACTTCTTGACTTTGGCAGTATTGCCCTTTACAAAGGGATCAATTGCACCCTAAACAATGTCAATATGATCTGCAATAAATCATACTTACTTTTTATGATGTATTCGCATACATTCTAGAATTTTGTGAGTGAGATTCTGCTGTAAACCATGCCAAAACACACAGTTGTTTTAAAATGGGAAAAGAGATGAAAAGAAGAAAAAAATTGACATAGATTAATCCACGACATTTTAAGCAAGGCAGAAAACAGGAAATACTAATCTCCTTTTAAACTATGTAGTATAAAAAACCAGTATCTTCATCTGACAGCAAACAATGCAATGTGGACATCTGAATACACACCATCAGATTTTAGTCATAGTTTGTCTTGTAAAAGAGTTTGTTTTTTATACCATGGTAGATCCTTTTGGTTTTGTCTGGATTAGACTTAATTTTCTTCATAGTAGCTGATATAGTGCTAGATTTTGTATTTTGGATGAGAATAATATTGGTAAACACACTGATGGTTTAGTTTTTGCTCAGTAGTGCTTACACTAAGTCAAGAACTTTTCTGCTTCTCACTCCAATCCACCAAGAAGGAAGATGGGAGTGCATAAACGGTTGGCAGTATCTTCCTGTTTTGTTGTTGTTGTTTTGTTTTTGAGGGGTTTTTTTGTGTCTACTGTCTTACATTTAGTCTACCTTCACTACAAAATCTGTTTTATTGCTTTTTCCATGTGCATTTTTCAGTGTATAGGGAAATTATTAGCTTCATTCTTTAAATATGGTTTGTCTTTTTACTCACAGACAAACACATACATGTTAAGAATGATAGTCATCCCTTTAAGATTGACTGAAAAATTCAATAAATATAATCTACTTAATGACCTCTTCTTGCTATTGCCAAACTTCCATGTTCCCTTCACATTAGATGAAAATAACATTAAAGAGGTAAGTGTACTAGGTAATTCCTAGCCATGCAGAGACAGAGGCACATACAAGGGAAATTAATTTCTCAGGTTCACTAATTTGTGCTCTGGATGTGTCTTTCTGCCCACCATTTTAAAAAAGACTCCTGTAGCTACCTCATGCAGCTTTATATAATGTTTAATTATATAGGTAGTTTAAAGCAAGGACCTGTCAATGATAAAGTTAAATAAACTAGAAAAATTTCAGGGAAGAACAAAACAAATTATAAAAATATAGAGAATCCGCTCCATGTAAACAGATAAATATGCACTTGAGTAACTTGTGAATATAGGCTTGGGAACAGTAAGAGTTTTGCAGTAATAGATAGGAAGAATATACATATTAGGAAGTAGAACTATAGCCTAAAGACCATATAATCAAGAAATAGGACATTTAGTGCTTAGATGTATTGTTTTCTGTTCAGTTTTCAGGTAATTTTTGGCAAAATTAATGAAATTATCACCTTTTTTTTAAAAAATAAAATGTTTACTTGTGCAAACTGCAAAATGGTTAGTGGTGAAACTTGTCTTTAATCTTAAGCAAGTTGTAGCTTCTGTAATGAGATTAAGTTTCTCTCTAGCCAAAGAAATTGACTCACAAAATTTTAGTCATAGGGTTAATACTGAAAGGATATTTGATAACCTCTGTTGAAAATTATTAGATAAACACTACCTATGTATTTCTTTGAGCAAATTCAAGGTCAGTTTGTGAGAAAAAATTTCTCTACTGTGTTTATAAAAATGGCAAAAACTCTGTGAAACAAAGGAAGTAAAATGGAAGATTTACTCACAGCACTGTGGGTGTTTCAGTCTGCCAGGATATGAGGATACACTGCTAGTTTGAAACATGTGCTTTTTGTAGTTTCTTTGGTTACATAAACTATTCCATATTCATGAAATTGCTGGTTTTGCCTTAAAAGGTTATTTTTACTTTGTGAACTGGAGAGAGGGTGTCACCTTTCTTTCAATTGGTCATGATGTACTCCCCTGAACATGTGCAGGGGGGACCTCCCTATACCAAGTGTGATAAAAACTCACGACTATTGATTTTTGATTGCAAGGAAATAAAATCAATTTATTAGAAAAGAACAAATCAGCAAACGGCTAGCCGGGCGTCTGGAGGAACCTCCCTCGTTCCGTTGCAGACCGCGCCCAGAAGAGCGGGAATCGGGTTTTTATACCCCCTGCAATCCCCCTCCCACCAAGTCATGTCATCAATTGATTGGTGACAGTCGATGGATCAGGAATCTGTTTGGTTCCCCTTTCGCGGGCTGCTCCTGGGTTGGTTCCCCTTTTCGCGGGCTCGCTGTTGCCAAGGGTCCTGACAGACGGTCCAGTGGGGGTGCATCTACCAAAGCTGTGATCCTGGAAAATTCCACTGATACCAATCATGCAGGTGATTCCTTGTGACTGTAAATGTCCTTTTAAAACATGTATTCCTAGAGGCAAACATATCTAAAAACAATTATCATCATGACAAATCATCTTTAAGTTGTGGTTAGTATCTCTGCGATGTGACATCTCATGTGGTTAGTCTTGCTTAATATAACTTGTGACTTTAATAGAAACTTATGATTTTTAGAAATGCTGACAGAACAGTTAATGCCACAAAGCTCATTTAACAATACAACTTTTATAAATGTCCTGATCTGTAAATTTACGAGGTTTGATTATCTATAACACCAAGATAAGACTTTTTCTGGTAAGATGACATCTCCTCATGTACCAAGACTCCCCTGCACATGAAGCTTCAAGGGAGGTCATTGTTTTAGCTACATTATCTTTTCCCTTATCAGGACAGGAGAGATTCCCTGGCATCAGGCCTAGAGAGGACCATTCACCTTACAACTGCACATTTCACCTATTTAATTTTAATAAACAGAAAGAAATTTTTTTTTTTTTTTTTTTGTTAATAATAGCCTCCCCTGCCCTCTTTCCCTGGCCCGTCTGCTTGTAATAAAACTGTATTAAGCATTTCTCACAAGTTTAATTTGTAGGACTGTATTTCAGTCAATAAATATTTACAATGAACCAAAATCAGTTTAAAGTGGTGAATTAAAGAAAAGAAAGAGTTCCTTCTTAACCATTCAAATGTTGTTCTTATTCTTTTTCTGTGGAAGAACAGCATTAAATGGTAATACATACTTTTAAATTTATTTTCAGTATGTCTACTTCCTGCGTACATATGTGGAGTTGTTAAAAAACACAGATTTGGATTACGTTTCATATAAAGAAGATGCATTGCTTTTCAGGAAATTGTGCAAATATTGTGAATGTTATTTTGTATGCTTCAAGTTATTATGTTCCTGTAATATCAAACCTTGTATTCAATTAGATCTTGATGTATGAGCTTCATTTCTTATTGCAATCCATCAGACATTTTACAGGGTGAGAAACAGAACTGCTGAATATGATAAACATGTCAAAGTCAGTGAAGGATTATGAACTGGTATGAATATTATAACTTTCATGTAATAACAGTACACTAAGAACTGTATGTCAACACTTCATTATAAATTACCTACTCTTGGGGACTAAAGTAGTATTCTTACATATATAGTTCTTCAGGGCCAAAATTGTAATTCAAAAGCTTTCCAGAGCGAGCTTTCTTCTCTAATGTAGCTTATCTATTCTCCACGGTGTCCTTCCTCAAATTTTAAGAAGTAGGGGTGAACTGACAACTGCCAAATGTATTCAAAATCACAGTCTTTAACAATATATTTTTGTTGTAAAATATTTGCATTCTATTAAATCCATCATTGCCAAAATTTGATTGAGCTGCATTGAAATACTGATAAAATGGTGATCACTCCCAGTTGCCACAATTACAGCAGTGCCATTGCTTATACAGACAGAAGTGATGATATAAAGTCTCATACTAGGTACGTGGTATGTCCAGGTATATGATATTGTTATACCCTGGTCCTGAAGGTCTAACCTTTACCTGGTGTAACATTTAGTGGTGCAGCTGCACGAAGGGTTTCCTTGAGAAATGAAGAGATTTTCTTGTTATTTGGAACTTTTCAGTGGTAAAGTGGAGTTTGGTAAAAAAAACAGCCAAAAAACCAAACACAGCCAAACAAGAAAACCCTGCTAAAAAACTGTTTCTGCCTGACCAAGAGAAAAAAACCCCCAACATTCTTCATCTGTCTTCTCAAGGGGAGAGATGATTGTTAAGGTCACACAAAAGAACTGGTGGGATCCTCAACTCATGCTAAACTTTGCCTGTTTGTGTTGTGAGAGCAAAGCATAGTGTTGCTTGCAGCCTTGAACCCTTGGAGGGGTACAGGAGAGCTCATGGGCTGTCTAAAAGGGAGGTGGTAAGTTCTTCGCTCCAAGTCTTTTGCAAAGTAAAGTCTGGGTAAATGGAAACCAAGTCTCCTTTGCTGCTTGCAAACTTCCCCTACACTGCTGGAGGTAGTCATTGTTGTGTCCTGCCACCTGCTATTGGTAATCAGAAATGGAATTACAAATCATATTACATCCTTGCATGATGAATAATGTAGAATGTTTTGGTTTTTTTCTCCATGAGCTAGGGTACTGGATGCACGCCTGGACAAGAGGTGGTGAGACACTTGTGTAAAGTAGAAAAGACCTGTTTCTAGTTCCTGTGTGTACCTGCACTTGAAAAATTTACAAAAATACTGAAGTCAGCTCCAGAAAAAGTGGGTAGCCCCTAGAGGGAGGGAGAAAGGGATAACACAAGTTGTTGGTAGCAGCAGAAAAGTTTTCTCCAGCTGCAAACAAGTAAAGATTTCAGGTTTAGTAACCACTGAAGTTTATTAGTAAGTTAGACTGAGTTGGTAGCAATGGTTTCCCCTGTGGCAATCAGATCATTGTATATTACTGAATACCTCCACCCCACAATACACTCTGAATTTCCCCCTTAAACTTACTTGGTGGGAGGGACAAGGGTGATGAGGCAGTGGTCTGGGATGTATTTGGTTTGAGTTAATACTTAGTGTGCTGTTACTGAGTAAGCAAAGACCTTTTGAAGTGCTGCACCTCATTGAAGACAGAGGCTGTCCATGGATGGAAGTGAAAGAAGTGTTCCCGCTTATGCAGTGGACAGGCTGAGTTTGTGAACTCTATCCTGACATCTTGAGTTACATAGTGTTTGGAATTTTAAGACTGATGGGGTGGCAGATGGTGATTTGCATAGAGTGGAGTTTCTGTACTGATAGAACTCCTGGTTTATGGTTATTGATATAATAACTGTGTGCTTTACTCTTTCTTCTGTACTTCTGTCAGCTAGATTCTCCTGCAGCTGGCACTACCAGAATAGGAGAGATAGTTAAACCTGGTTCTAGTGGTTGTTCTGACCCCATAGAGTGGAATGTTACACACCAGATCAGTTATTATTGGGTCAGGACCACCATGTGGGGTGTGTCCCTGTGTGTGTGTGCAGGAGAAGGGCTGTGCCTGCTGGCCAAGAGCACGCAGGCTGCAGTCACATGGCCATGGGAATGGCTGGGCTGGCAGTCAAGGAGGCTTGCCTGGTAGTCCACCCACACTGCACCCCTGGACCCTCACTGTGGCTAAGGGGACAGTAAGTGTTCAGTGAACCAAAAGTCGCACCTGAAGGGGGTGGTCACAATGGCCAGAGCAGATAAAGAGGCAGCACGAGGTCTCCATTGTGGGCCCTGGTTTGTTCTCTTCAAGTATGACCTTCTGAGAGGTAACTATTTTTCTTTCTCTTTTTCTCTCTTTACTTTTTCTTCTCTTAATCTCTCTTCTTTTATTCTTTTCTTCCTCTTGTGGGTAACTTAAAACACTTATTTTCTGTACCTCACTTAAGTTGCATGGAGTTTTTGTTTGCTACGTGTAACAAAGGTTCCTTACTATAGCAATGCTTGTTAGTCCTGCTAATCTGTTCTAATGTTTTTATAGAGTTACATGTTTGTCTCCATAAAATCCTTTTTGTTAAAATGCTTATGTCCTCACCAAAACAAGAAATCCCTTAGAGAAAAATCTGTAGTCTTTAGAGGTTAACTCAAGGTACCAAAGAATCAAAGGCTTTACAAGAGTTTGTGTGAGAGAAATCTCTTGGAGCCCAAAATTAAAGTGAAACACCTGGGAAAGATTGGGCCTTCGGAACTGGGGTGTAACAGGCATATCCAGGTAAATTCCTTGTTCTGTCATTGTACAACCACAGCTAGAGACAGATTCAACCAACTGCCTACTAACAGATATTTTTATAAAAGAAAAGCTGTCAAAATGTTTCTCTATTTCATCCACAGCTTCCACCAGCTAACTTGTAACTCTCAGAGCAGTGAATGATCTTTACTCTCAAAAAGCTTAGGGAAGAGCTCAGATCTTTTTTAACCTGCTTTGCCCTTGCAAGTCAGTTTATCTGAGACCTTCCTATAAAACAGAGATATGAGTGGGTTAAATGCAGAAGAATGATTGAGAACCATAGGATAAAAAGAAAACACCGCATAAAATGTGAAGTTATTACCTGAAATACATTAATATATGCATGAGAATTTACTCAATTAAGAAAATGAAAGAATGAAATCGCAATTCATACAAAATAGATTTCCTTTGTTCAGATTGATTTGGAATGAACTGCTGATCATACTTGCTAGAACTTTAAACAAACACCAGAAACATTGTCAATTTCAATTTGCATGTGCAAAGTTAGGACCAAAATTGAAATTGTTCAAGATTAATTACTGAGAGTGTAATTAAGTTGCCTAAAATTATATGTCAAGTGCCTATGGCTTCCAGCTGATATTATAGAAGTTTGTAAGTCTACCATAGGTACTATATTTCACCTATAACATGTAGCTGCTCCAGATACCTTGTCTCTAAAATGACATTAGATATCCATGCCTTAGAGAACCAATAATACGCACACTTAATGTGCAAATAACCAGGATCACATAAAAATACGAGCAGAAGCACCTATTTCAAAAGAAGGAATGTAAATATTGCATATGTGGGGAAGTGGGCCAGGAAATATACATATATAAGTTAATAATAATGGCCCAACCTTCGTGAACGAAGATTTGGGAAGGGCTCTCCCCACGTGAGTGTGCCCTTCGAGCCTGCGCAGTGGATTTTTTAGGTGAAGCATAAGTTAATACATATAAGTGAAAAATGTAACCACTGATTATGGCCTCAAAAAGAGCCACTGAAGTACCAATGTCAGAAAGGAAGGATCTTTTCAGTATAGAAAGGAGAACAGCTGTAATTCCATATCTAATTCAAAACAATGAAGACTGTAAAATGTTAGGATCATCACCTGAAGTTCAGCCACAGTGCTTATGAGTAGTGCAGAAATCCTAATAAAAGCTCAGTTGCTTCCGCTCAACTTCTTTATAACAATTTAGACAGATGCTTGTGATCTGTTGTTAAGATTTCAAATGAAATCCACAGTCAACTGTTGCTGGAAGACAAGCACAACAGAATAAGTATTTAAAAATGTCAATACATTCCTTTTTTGTCAGGAATAGATAATTAAGAAAAATACCTGATGGTAGAGGACTTTCAGACTTGCTGGTAAATACATGGTGAAATCCAATGACTGGAAGTTTTGACTGACTTGGTCTTTAAATAAAACAGATTTATCCTCAGAGTCACTTTGTGTTGGGAAAAACTGATAACTTCAAAAACTTGAGCATGTACAATTTGTGAGGATCATATTCTACAGTGAGGGAATAAGGCTTTTCCAGTATCAGCAAGTTAACAATGCTGCCAGAGCTAGCTGTTGAAAGCTGTGGATTCATCAAAACTTGCAGTAATTCAGCTTAACAGGGGAAATGGAACCATATGATCCTCTGTCCTTGCACACTTTTCTTTTGGCTATCTGACGCAGGGCCTTGGAGAGGGCAGGATTTTAGAACAGTGAGTTCTGGCAGCTGACCATGAACAAGTTTCATTTTTCATTGCATGAGGCTATTGTCCTCAGGGGTAAGGAAAGAATACTGCACTTCATTGTGCACCCTTGGACTCATTGATGGCTTCATTTGTTATTTTAGTTTTCCTTTATCATCCTCTTAAGCAGGGTCAGATAAATGGCTACACCCAGGATGGATTAGTACTCTGGAAGATGGTAATATTAAAATATTCCTGATGATCTAATATTTCTCCAAAAATATGTCCTTTGCCCTATTTCCTAACACACTCTCTACCTGGTAAGAAAGGTTAGAAGACAAGTAACCTCATTACTTCTGTGTTCTTACATCCACCTAAAGTAGCCATATAGCTAAAATGTGATTGAAGAAAGATGAAATATTTTTTGATCACTCTTGAGACAAAATAGTCAATATTTGGCTTCTCATCTTGAGGATTATTTTTCATCATTATGATGCTTAAAGATTTGTTCTAAGAGGCTCCTCTAGGAGGGTTGAATTAGTGTTATTAGCAGTACCATTTTCTTTCTGAGAGATTTATGTCTCCACAATAATAGTTAACACCACTGAGCCATTAAAGAAAAATAATGCAATATAAAACATTGTTTTCATTTGAGGTTTATTAAACTTTGCAACATTTACAGTCTTCCATGGTCCATAACGTAGTCAACTTTCCTATAAGGATCAAGGAATTCTCAAAGTGCAATCTGTAGTCATGACACTGATATAAACATTACTGTAAGGAAAAAAGGAATGATATCTTTAGGGAAAACTTTAGTTAGGTGATGGTGCCAAAGAGAAACATTTCAGTCTACTTGGAACTGCAGGTGTTTTGAAGAACCATGTAAAGATAAGTATGTAGGACATGAATTACTGAACAGGATGTGTAATAAGGAACATGGAATGTCCGAACTGATTAACAGTTTTTAGATTGCCATTGTGTCATACTAATGTTAGTCCTGGGCTGATAAACAATTAATCTCCTTAATTATCCGCACTGTAAAACTACTGGGAATGTGTGACATGCAGTTTTCAGTCAGTGAAAATGGGAAGATTACCCAGGGTAGTTCCTGAACATTATTAATCTGCGTTGTTTTAGTACTTAGATAAGTACTGAGTGGGGTTTATTGGGGGATTACAGCAGTATAAGAAATTTTAGCATCAAAATATAGTCCTTAAAAATGTTTGCTGTTAAGTGATCTGACACTTCCTGTCAAGTTTTATTGCTCTGAAATTTTAGTAATTCAGATAAGAGAAACTCATGTATGAGAAATAAAGAATGGGAATATTAAACTGATATTGAACTTGTTAAAAATATTTAGCAAAATACAACTTTTAAATATAAATATTTATGCAGTCTAAATATAGGCTTATATATGTATACTGGAAGACCATTGTCACTTATTTGTGATGTCATTAAAACTAGTTATTAATAGAATGTGTGATTTGAAGCTGTTGATATTATGATAAGGATTTGATGAACACTGGATTTAGGCTTCTAGATTTAGCATTTACTTAGATTCCAGTTTGAAACTGCTGAGACATTCTTTTTAGGACACTGTATGGCATTAAGTATGTTTTTATCCAATAGTGCTTGAACAATAAGAAAAATTACAGTTTTGTCTTTAGATAGTTCCCGTCGTGTGTGAACAATTTTGGAAAACTTTAAATTATAAATTATTTAAAATGCAGTAGTACTGGACAACTGTATAGTAATCTTTAATTTTCAATTCAGTGAGTCATAAGTGCTAAGCCCTTTACTGCCACATCACCTTAATCCACTAGTTGTCTTCCTCACTGCCAAAAGCAATTAATTCCTGCAGTATGTAAATAAACACACAAAAAAGTGTTCACCATTGGACAATATTTGAAATATGGATTTCTAATTCAATTTTTTTTTTTTAACAGACTCCACGTGCATTAGCTCTCTCTTGAGTGCTTATCATTTCCCTCATGTGGTTATATTGCTTTTTTGCCAGCTTTCAAAAGGAAGCTTACAAACTCCCTCTCCATAGTGTGCTTGCAGTAGGTTGCAGCTGTTCTGCTTGAAACTGTTGCTGGATTGCTTAGAAATGAGACTCTGGCAGAGGATCAGACACTTCTTGAATCCTTTTAACCATGCCTTTGAATTTGTAAGTGAAATCAGTATTAACGAAGTGAACCTGAAATCAATTCAAGCAAAAGGAAAAAGGAAAATAAAATAAAAAAGAGAAAGTAGAGATTGGTCAATCTTAAATTAACAGTTTAATTGAAGAATATTATTTTTATACTATTATGTTGATCTCTATGCTTTGTCTCAATGTGATTCTCAACTTCTTCAAGTGCAGGTTTACACTCAAGAAAACTTTTGTGCATTGATTGCAATTAATATTAAAGCATGAGATAACCATGAAAAAATCATATTAAGCATTCTGTTATTTATAGACCAATGGATTGAAGGGTTTTTTTAAAAAGCAACAAATTAATGAAATATTTTTTCATATATTTAGAATATGAAAGTATGGAATGTATTTGTAGAGATATCAATATGTAATATTTATCAATATCAAGTTGAGCTAAAATAAGACATTTGTAATCATACTATTGCAATACAGCTTAAAGGCAATACAGCAGTTCAAAGTTCTAAATAGTTCTGTAAAATAATCTCATGAAGATAATTCATCTGATAGCTTCTTCAAGCAGAATGATGGAGTTATGTGCACAAATAAGAATATTACTGTTAAATCAGATCACTGTTTTAAATGTAATCTGCACAAGTGATTCATGATCATATGAGTTCAACAGATATATATTCAAATTAAACAAGTATCAAATTATAATCACCTACCAATGCAGATTTGCTTCAGTCTTAGGAAATAAATTATTTAACTATTTCCATGCACATATATCTGAATGATTGACTAGTTCCTATATGATTTATAATTTGTGTTTGCCCTTTGTGCTTTACAAGTAATTTATTTCAGTGTAAGTTTTTACCCTGTTTAACACTGTAGTTATTTTAAGGAAATCCCCCCTGTATTATGTATGTTCATTTTCTACTCCAAAACTATTCATTTTTATGTTCTTGATTTTCACTTAGATCATTGTGGTTAACTACTATATTCTGTGTGGACAACATGACATGGTGAATGTTTATGACCAAGTTAAGCATTTACTTTTGTACACATACACACATGTGGACACAAATATATGAAGGCAGGAATCTCTTCTCATACCTTAAATAGGTGTGAATATTGCAGAAGTTTAGGACAAAAGACTCCAGAGACCTTACATGTCATTCTGGCTATTTATGCAAGATGTAAGATGGATCTCTGTACGTGATGTTCCTCATGAGGATATAATGTGCCATTTCCTTTCATGTGTTAGTTGGAGCAGGCAATAGAAGAAATTCTTGCTACAGAGAAAACTATTTTTGAAATAACGATTGATAGTATCCATTTCATATTCAGTACACTGATAGATATTTCCATATCAAAAAAATAAAAAGCTCTAAAGCTTTCCACTTGTTTAGGGCCATTTACAACAGGAATGAACAGACGCGTTTAATTAAGTCTTATTTCATATGCTCCTGAATTATTGGGAGAATTTGGAGCAGCTTTTAGAAGTGGCAGTACAAAACACAACCACTGCAACTTCTTTCACATAATTCTTACACTATTCCCCAGGAACACTGTTGAACAAAGAAGAACTGACTAAAATAAAACCAGAATTTAAAATTCTGGAAGTTTCGGATTATATTTCAAAGCATTAAGGCTCCACTGTGTGATATTGTTATGGTTTCAGCCAGGTGGGGCCTAAATTTGGGTTTTAAAGTTTGGACTAGGCCTGAAAATTGTCAAGTGACTT
>JAWWEV010000115.1:103684094-103711932 GCA_035583235.1 Hafferia zeledoni | reverse complement strand
GCTAGAAGAGGTCAGCTGTTAGCTAGCTCAGCCCACCTCAAGTCACCTGACAATTTTCAGGCCTAGTCCAAACTTTAGAACCCAAATTTAGGCCCCACCTGGCTGAAACCATGACAACTGTGAAAGTGGGAGCATTTGATCTCTTAGAAATCAGTAACTACAGAAAAGTAATTTCTCCTTCAGATCAGATTTAAATTTTTTCAATTTTATTTTTTTTTTCTGTGCAGTATGAAACATTGGATCAGCTGATGACAATTTGAGGTAATATCCTCCCGAGTTACCCCTCCCATTGTGTTACTATTGAGCAGAAATAATATATTCTCCATACTCTTTGTCAACCTGGTTTTCCAAAGTCTGAGATCAATGCACTTGTTACATTTAAAATAGTCACAAAAAACTTTCTAGGTAATGGGAAGAGATGAATGATTCAGTTGTTTTTGGAAGATGCAAGTAATATCCATTGAGGGGGTAAGCAGGTGGGTTGCTAAAGCTGTTTCAGATAAAGTCCTAGGGTTAGACTAGGCATTGTGAACAGCAGATATCTGTCCTTAAAGAGTTGACTCATAGGGTAAAGTTCTTAAGGTAAAGAATCCTTAATTTCCAATATCCTTTATCCTAAGCTAAGATAGGACTTCAGCTGGCTGAACTAGGAAATTTTAAAGAATAAATTAGTGCTAACACACATATTGGTGGACAGCCAGAAACAACACAGGAAGAAGAAACAGAAAACTTACTTTCAAGGAAAGCCTACCTGAAATTTAACTCCTGCAAAAGAAACCTCAGCCAAATATAAGTGAACAATAAAATAATCATACTATGTCAATATATAATATTGATATAACTGTGTATCTGCTTCAATGAGTAAGTCATCTTTAGGATAGATGACAATTTGACCACACTGTTTATTAATTTAATAATTTTTTTACACCGATAATTATATTGGTGATGATGTAATTCCAGAAGTTGAATTGGAATTATTCCAGGGCCCAGAATTTAAGTCATCCTGTTACTCATAATGCTCAAGCCAAAAGGCCACTATTCAATGACTGCTAGTATTTCTTCTTACATTCTTTTTTTTCAATTAAAGGACCAACAGTCACAGTAATTTCTGTGAACCACGACATTACCCCTGTTTAGTATACTTGCTTCATCTACTCAGGCAACATGCTGATCAGTACCTACTTTTCACTTTATCCCATTAGGATTTAGATGTGCAAATGTGCTCATATGCTGTCAAATAACAAGAAACGCCTGAGAGCTCGTGTTAAGAGTATGTCTAAATCCATCTGAGGTGCCTAAAATATGTAGAGTGAATAGCTAGGATGACTAGAATTAATGTAGGACTATTCAACAACCTGCAATATACAAGAACCAAGAACTTAAATCTCACTCAGAATTTATTATGTGTGGATTTATGAAAACCATAAATGTTAACTATTGTACTTTAGTTTCATACTCAAACAAAAAGAAACTTTTAAAATATCACTTTATTTTTCAATGTGTTCAAAACTAGGCTTGCAATCATATTTATCCATTCTCCAAATAAAAACTGGGTTTTATTTCCCCTTGTACTGAAGATATCATAAAGCAGTTTACAAGCAAACTGGTCCTCCTCTGATTTGATCATCAACTAAAAAAAGACAGAATCAAATTACAGATTCGATAATTATTTAAAGGGCAGATAAAGATTCTTCTTGAGGATCAGCTTGAAGTTTACACAGCTACCACAAAGCAAATATCACCACTTTCAAATCAAGAGAACCTGACATATTTTTTATTAAAAATAAGTTGCTATTTAATTCCATAATACTACTATTAATTTCACTTTCTGCTATGACATTTTGGCTATATTTGTTCTGTCTTGCAGAATAAAGCCTATTTCATGGAATGAGCAAATATATATTTCTCTCTATTTTCTATTGCTTTCATGGAAACATAACTACAAATGCAAGGAAATGTGGTTTCTTTAATATTTCTAAATAATGAAATGAAAACTTATTACTGTTCTCACATCTATCACCATTTCATATTAAGATATGCTTTTTTCCCCTCAATCAGCTGTGGAAACTCCCCAAATATATCATTCTGGTATTTACTTACCAGCCTCATATAACCAGACAGATCAATTTCACACCTAAATCTGTTATCCAACATCATGTACAGTCTATTCTTTACAAGTGTGATAAGGAAAATCCAGTTTCCCAGACTTCACATGTTTAGGCTTTCAAGGTTTTACAAGAATGACTCCTACTATATTGAATTTGAGTTTTTTGAGAGCCAACATAAGTAGAAATGCTGTAGCAGAAATCTAGGTATATAACAGAAGTAGTCTTTTCAATTTCAAGTAGTTTTTCATTGCCTATATATGAACTAGACCTGAAAATTACCAAAGCACACAAGAAATTTTTTAACCTGTACATATTGACTGCCAGCTTTTGTGAGAGAGTCCTTGAATATTTTGCTCTCAAATACCTTACATACCTACAGTTTACAATTTAATATTTATCCCTATTTTTTCCACACAGACTTTTTAAAATATGAAATAAAATCCTCCACAAGGCAAACAGCAATAAGAAATGTTAACAACGAGCATTTTCTGATGTGTGGCATGTTATTATTATAGGTAGTATTTTTTTAATACCTGCTGATGTTGCATTGGTAGAAATCAGTCACTAGGTCCAAATTTTGTCAGCAAATGTAAGACACTTTCTTTCCATTGGATCTTTTTATTATTTTGCTGGTCTATGTGTTAGGAGATGGAGAAGAAGAATGTTAAAGGAAAACCCTCTCATCTGCTGATTCCAGAATCAAAATCATTTGCCCTCTGTGGTTTCACTAATGAACTGATTTGCAGTAACTATCACAGGTTTAAAACTAGGTTTTTTCTTCACAAGACACATCTCTGTCCAGACCCCCCTGCACTCTGCTATTGAAAAAAATTTTTGCTATCCCTGCAGATGCAGCAAGGCTATAAGGTTTTGATCTCATTTGTCATTAGAAGAACATAAGTCTCTTCTGAACACTGAAATTTTAGGAAGTGAGAATGAACAGGTAAAGAATAATTGGGACATAAGAAAGAAAAAAAAAATAGTCTTTTGCTTGCCAGACACAGCCAGCTACATCAGACTGTACACTGCAGGGCACAACTGAGCCAATCCACAAAGTTTTTGCCCCTGTGAAAGAGATTTGGTCCCATCTTCTGTGAAAAGAATAATGTTCTCAGCTGGCAGCCACAATATCTAGAACTATAAATCCATGGAATTTATAGTGAAGTTAGAAGAAATTTTTTCTTCAAGTGGTATTTACTATAACAATGTATATGCAGTCATCTCCAAATATTGATGGATAACACCTCAGCTGCACAGGACTGAAAAAAACCCATTAAAATTGCTAATGGGGAACAGAGAAAACATGAAAAACAGAAAAATCTATATAACAGTTGCATTTTCTCATATTACTTAATATAACAATATGAAAAATATGTAATATAACTATCTCAAGGAAAAGTATGAATAACAGAGGATATGGAGTTCCAAGCACCTCATCTTAGCTATTTCTGAATATTTTTTCCTAATCAGTTCAACTTGATGCTGAAAACCAGCAAATTTCTGATGAAAATGAGAATTGTAGCAGTAAAATAATATAACCTTTGTGTGTTTATAGGTATTTCTGGACAGAAATGCCAAGTTATATCAACACTATGCTAAACACACCATATGATGAACTTGTCAAAAGGTGCATGCTGACCACAAGTAAGCAGGGAAACAATCAGCCAGACTGAAGAGTAAACATTGTTTAGTGGTGCAACGCTGTGACAATAGGACAAATACTTAGGAAGACTAGGTGCTTGCACTACTGAAGGCCTTACATTTTGTATTGCACAGCACCAATGTGACCTTCCTACATTGGCAGCATTGTGCAAACCATTAAACTCTTCAATCATGTGTATTAGAAATAAGGTTTATGGTATTGTATCAGGGTGGGTCGAAAATTATGCCAGAAGGGAGACTAAGCACCATCAGGATTTCAGCAACACAGTATCTTTATTACTAGAGTGTGGGGGGTTACCTCAGCAGGTCTGCAGACCCCCTAATATTTGAGGAATTGATATAGAGCAGGTTAGAGTGTATTCTTGGATGAAAGCACTTTGCAGTGCTCCCCTAAAGGGGAAGAAACCACTTTCAGAATGCAGGAGACATTTTGACCAGTAGGATTCTTCCATGTATGTTTGCCTCAGCTGACTAACCAATTGTGGGATGACACTGTGTGGGAGAAAGTAGATAAAAGTAAAGTTGTAACTAAGAATGAAGTCCTTTATCCTCGGTGTAAGCTTTCTGGTCTAACTGTTGCCTGATCCGTCTCTGCCTCCTCGACCGCCACTATCTTACCATACCTTAAGAAAGGGCGACCCCCACACTAGAGGTGGTAAAGTAATGGGAACTCGAGAGAAGGGGACAGAGGAGAAGGGAACAGAATCCCCCTGTGTAAATATTCCTGCTCACCCAGGGATTACTCACGAGGGTTGTCTTACTAACTCAGCATACTTAGACTCCCCAGAGACAGGGACTTCATTCTCTAGGCATCAGCTGGCTCACATGACTAGCAGGCATCCCTGCTATTCCAGGCAACACTGTCCTTTATGTGAAGCAAGCAAGCACTTGAGCACTAGCCATCTGCCCTTTATCAAATCTGCCAATGATGTCTGCCCGGGCAGGTGTGGTCAGGACTGCCCAGTCAGAGGCCCTTGGCCTTACCTTCTCGTCATGTAAGTGGTACTTCTTCATGCATGTGAGGGGAATTCCAATTAATCTCAGTTTATACAAGCTCTGTCTTCAAGGACAAAAACTTTCTTCTTATCAACGCTTGTTTCCAGTAACTCGGCAGGAAAAGAATAAACTTCTGCCAGGTGGCTGGCAAAAGAACAGACCAAAAAATAATAACATCTCATTAATCCCTGATACAGGTATATAACCCCTCATACCCCAGAAATGTGTCCTTCATTCCTGGCTGCTGTGAAAAAAACCGAAACAACTGGAAACTACTGAAGAGGACGAAGTTGGCAACGTATACCCATATCCTGTGAACTACACAAATCTCTACCAGATGAGAGAGCAAGACCTGACAATCAAGATCTCTTGACTCACAATGAAGACAACTGTACCCAATGAGTAATAGGTTCTGGCTTGGTTCATTCTGCAAGTGTGTGCTGTGACAAGAACAATGGGTTTTAACCTATAAATAAGATATAGAGATGAATTTAGTTTCATTCTATAGTTACTAAAGTGTAGATGGTTATTAGTTTTTTTCCTCATCTGACTCAGGAACTTCCTGGGTAGTCCGTACATGGACAATGGATTGATAGGAAACAACAGATCAATTTAGGACAAGGTGATTGACTCACCTGCTAGTGATTTCATGGCAAAACATTTAACTAACTTACAGGAGCCATACTGGTGAGAATTTTCAGTCTCTTGGATTCCCCTGGGCATCTTTTGCTCCCTAGACAATTATTGGTTACCTAACATCCTTGATGGAGATTCTAACCAGCCTAGCGACCTCCCCAGGTGTTCCTTTATGCAGAATCAGCCAAAAAAAAAAAAAAATTACTGGTAAGTAAATAGCAGATTTCTTTTTCAGCAGATAAAGAACTGCACATAATAAAGTGTTTTATACATAGAAAGGAGAGATAGAGGATATTTTATAGGTAGCTTAAGAAAATCACTGCTGGAAGATTTTGCATTGATAGAATTCTAATAGAAGACCATGGAAAAACTGGAATTGAAAACAACAATGATTTTGGCAGTCTCATACAATCTTGTTAAAGATGCTGTTGCAATGAGCCTTTCAACATAAATACCCATCACAATGTGTGTCATTCAGGAGGACATGCTTGGAAGATTTGATTCCCCATTTATCATTAAAGGTCTACAGAAGTTTTGCAAACATGCTCCTCTCCCAAAATCCTTGCTGATTGAGGCATAGTTGTGGACTTTTCCTGCTTCTGTGTTACCATTATTTTCATTACTCAGTACTTACTCTCCATACCTTTTAAAAGAGTAGAGATTTTTTCCTAGCAGTTCCCATTCCTCTGGGCAACCATTCTTTCAGCACTTCAATTTGAGTCTACATACTTTGATGAGGCAGTAATTACTTTGTAAGAGCTTTCACAATGAGACTATGGCTTAAAGACCCATCTTTAAAATGTCACCTCCATACTTCATTAACCACTGAAAAATAAGTTTTATAACTGCCATTTTCTATTCGCATGTGGCAGGAGGTGGCACCAAGGAAAATGGGAAATCAGTTATTTCCAGTATTTGTGTCTACTAGCTTTTAAGCGATAATACATTGAAAACATACAAAAGATTAATTTCTCTTGGAAGATTCTTTGAAATGTTCCCTTAAACCCAAGACATTGTGAAATATTATATTTTTCCTTCCTAATATATAAAAGTCTTTAAGCTACATCAAAATCCTGGCATGCATTTGGCATAGGTAAAAGCAAGACTCCGCAAAAGCACAAAGTGCTCACCACTTCCTAGCAAATCCTCATTTTGGCTGGGAACTAAGGATGGATTCTTAATCTAACACTTACATATCAGCAGCAAATTTCATTTTAACAAGGGAATTATCTGAGGGCCACTTACTAATTTTCTGTTATCTAGTTGGAAGTTCGAAGGTCCATAAAACTGACTGAAGATCCCTGCATTGAATCTTTGTGAAGATTTCTTGGTGTTACATCTGAAGGCTGAATGCATTACCTAGCATTGCCAGCTCGGCATGTTCAGAATTCATAAACTGAATCCCACTAAGCATAGCAGACTATTAACAATCATAAGAACTGAGTACAAGTAGCCCAGCGTATTTGGTGCTGAATGTAGACTTAATTGTTTACATTGTTATTTTCTCCAATGGGACAGTTAGAAAATGTAACTTCACCTGGAACACTGAACTTGTCACGCATTTCAAGACATGGGTATCTAAGACAAGATCTTAACATGTTTCTGCATGAGGCCATTGGTCTTCACTGAAAGCTAAATACACTTTTTTTCCAGAAAATTAAAAAGCTTATTCTCTTTTCAGTTGTAGTACCAAAATGGATTGTCAGTTTCAGTCCCTGTGAGGATTACTTTCTGAACACGGCTTCATAATAGTTTGTCCCTCATTTAGCCAATATCCTCAGTGATCCATAGCAAGACTCACAATTTTAAAAGCAATGAAGAATGTGGTACACTTTAATTGCCTCTTGACTGGACGTAGGTTATTGAATAGGCAAAAATCAATTCTACTATACAGTGAGCAGGATTGGAATTAAGGTAGTCTTATTGAAGAGCTGGTCAAAAGTAGTTTCCAATTCAAGAGTTTTACATCCTAACATGCTAATTTGCCCATTATATCTTTACTGCCAGTGAAGACTGTCCAGTTTCCTGAAAACCTATCCAAAAAGCAAAGGAAAGCTGCAGATGCAATCTCTAACTTGCACTCTACATAGAGAACTAGGGAGAATTAAAATTTCTATTATTTCAATGTAGTCACTACTTTGTTACAGTCTTGTGGATCATCATCATCATGGCTAGCCTTTACAAACAAAGATTTTGGGAGGGGCTCTACCCACATGGGTGTATCCTGAATTAGTTTAGTGATTATCCTGTTGGAATTTCATATGGTATTTGGCCTAAAAAAGCAAGCTATGTGCTGAACTGCTTATGTTAATTAGGTGATGTAGCTTTAAGAACTATTTAATAAATCAGAAATGGCTGCTGCAGAGTTTCTCAGCAGATGTATATGGCCAGCCAATTATGAAGAAGTCAGTAATGTAAACAGCATTGTTAACCAATTATCATTGCCAAAGTGTCATCACCAGTGGAAGGTTACAGTCTTAGAGAGGTATATGAGTTTATGTGCGTATGAATAAAGTGCCTGTTGCTGTTAACTCCCACGGAGTCCTCTCATCAGGTCATAAACACATCTCCCCTGGTTACATTATCCTACTTCCAATATTTAAACTATGTGTATACCATGTGTATAGGACTGTCCAACAGATTTTATAATCTCAGGTAAGCAAATATAGTAATAACAGAATTTATTTCTGTATCAGGATTATAAAAAGTTTTCCACAGCTTTCTGATTTTACTTGTGTCATTTCATAGTCTTTACCAAATTTTTTGCGTGTGTATGTATCTGTCTTGGGTTGAGCTGGCAAAATGCCAACTGCCCAATACCGTGTGTCAGTCTAAACCCATAACAGTATCATTTTATGAAAGAAAAATATGTCTGTTACTATCTGATACTGTATAATTTATGCTACAACTTATGCATTTATGAATAGTTATTGCACTTTCCTAAGTTTTTTTTTTTTTTTTTTTTTACTGTCCCTGTAAGGCAATAAAGTCTTATAATGCATAAAGTACCTATTACAAAGGGCAGCAGGCATGGTACCCACAAGATATTTTTATTCAAGAGAGTTTAGAATTGGTAGAATTCTCAGAACCACTTCAGATGTATTAAAAAAAAAAACAAAAAACCCCACAATGTCTGATTTTCAGGCAAACTCATTTTCCTCATGAAAAGTATTCTGAGTTCATAGCCTGTTGCAAGAAGTTACCAAATGCTGGAATTACCAGTCCACAGCTGTGCAGTGCAGATGGTATAACAACATGACATGAACCAGAGTTAAATTTCATGCCTCAACATAGTTAGACAGATTCTGTATTGCATGTAATACAGAGTCATTCTGTGCATCACAAGCCGGAATGCCCCAAAGAGATGAACAGGCCTCTTCATGGTCTAGCGTGCCTGTTGTGTAATGCAAGACCAACAAATTCACAAATAAGGAGTCTTGCTGTGAAATGAAGTATTTTCATATAATAAATATAGCTGCTGCATGATGTAGGAACATAAAATCATGTCTTTCCTACTTTTGCTAAAGATTGCAAAAATTCAAAATTTTAAAATATGAATAAAAGGAGAAATTCATTCTCTTCACAAATTCTGTGACAAGAAAAAAGAAATAGTTTATTTTTTGATAGAGAAAATGATTTGTTGGCATGGATGTGTTTACTTAAAAAAAACCCAACCCAGTAATACTCCAATGAATTCCAGTGATATGAATAATATTAAGAAGTGTGAGCTGTATTAAGAAAATCTCAATGTTTATCAGGGACATAATTTTTAATATTGCTTCTCATGAACTAAAAATAATCAAATATTCTGAAACAAACCTTGAAAAGAATTCCTCAATACAGATATTTTCAGAGATATTTGTCAAGTCATGAAACTCTGCTGTTGCAAAAAATGTATTTCATCAATGTTTATGATGAGCTCCATGCACTTTCTTCTTTTCCTTAATCTTTACTGACATAGTAGATGACAATGGTTTCTTCCAGAACTAATATGGTGCAGTGAACTAATAATTAATGGACTACCATTATTATAGACTAATTAATTATCGGAGGTTAGAGCAAGGGAGATTCAGGTCTGCATTAACTCTAAATGGGTCACTGCTGCCTTCTGGAGAAACTGATTTTTAAGGAAGGCCTTATCTAAGGGAAGTTGTCCCCGTTTTCTGACAGCCACACTTAATGTGACTCATACTTCTCTTCTTCCATCATTCCAATGGGGTTACTGCCTGAGGAGGGTTATAATCAAGACTAAACCAGAAAGATACAGCTGTAAACTATTCAAACAGATTTCTAGATAAGTTTCTGCTTCTTGCCAGATCCTTAAGCAAGATTTAATTTAAACTCTAATACTAGCAACACTCTCAAATATTTCCTACTAGCTTTCTCTTTTTGCTGTGAAGAGATAATAAATCTTATTATAAATCTGGATGAATATTCAATAAGATGAAGTGAAAGATGCCTGATAAACTTGGTGGCCTTCTTCAAGAGGCTAGAGTGTTGGTGGATAAGGGAAAAGCAACTGACATCATCTACCTGAACTTGTACAAAGCATTTGACACTGCCACACATGTTACCCTAAGCTCTAAACTGAAGAGACATGGATTTGATGAGTGGACCATTCTGTGAATAAGGAATTGTCTGGATGATTGCACTTAAATGGTTGAGGTCAATGTCTCGATATCCACATGGAGACCAGTGATGAGTGGTGTTCCTCAGAGGTCAGTGTAGGGACCTGTGCTGTTAAACATTTTGTTGTCAACATGGACAGTGTGATTGTGTGCACCCTAAGCAGGTTTGCTGATGACACTAAGCTGTGTAGTGTGGTCAGCATGCTGGAGGGAAGGGATGACATTCAGAGGGACCTTGACACACGTAGGAGTCTGCGTGAACCTCATGAACTACGACAAAGAAAAGTGAAGTCCTGCATCAGGGTCAGGGAAATCCTTTTTGACCCTGTTTATGTAGCAGTCTTCACTGAACTATGTACCATACAATTCTACAGGACTTTTCACAAAGAAAATGCTTTCGTGGTATTAATTAAATATAGCAACATTTAGAATAGAAAAAACTTAGATATGCTAATCTGACTAATGATTAGCAGCTGAATGTAAAACTGAAAACTTGGAAAATTTTGTAATTCTATTTGGCCTGTAGTATCTTCCGCTTTCAGATCTACGGTGCTGACCATTAAATTCAGGAAAATGTTATCCATATGTTTATAATGGCAAAGGTAATATTTCATCTTCAGTTTCTTAACTTGGAATCATTGGAGTCAAGTAGCACTAATTACAAAATTGAAACTAATCAACCATTTTCATTACAACTCTTGTCCTAGTTGGAGCATCCAGGACCAGCTTATTACTGTGTGAGTGTAACCAAAACTGTGTATTCATTTCTAACAAGCTGTTAACAATGGCTTATTTGCAGCAGTTGACGAGGGCACACCTGACCCTTCAGGCTACAAGCTGAGTGTTACAGAACCCTGTGAGACAGGATCTTCATACCAGTGACTCAGGGGTGATAACTCCCTCTGGGGAGGCATTAGCACCTTCACACCCAGCCTGAGGGGTCATATCTGCTAAAGGGCCATCAATGAGTCCAGGAATATCCTATGACTCATAAAGTAAATCACCCATTGTGAAACTCCGAGCCCTGGAGGAGGTAGTGGCCATTTCCTTCTGAACCCAAGCATATGTTATTTTGGGCTTGGGGACTTCTGGTACCACTTGTTGGATCTAGAGGAGAACCTGAAACTCAACAGGACTCCAACCACCACCCTGGACCAGACTGTGAGCATCATCCGCACTAACAGGTTTTTTTCATTCCTTTCAATTTGGACTCAGGGGGACCATGTGGGGCTCAGCATAGGGGCTAGCAAACACCATTCTGTTTGTTACCCAGGGTGCTGGGTTATAGTTCTGGTTTTTGGAGGTTAAAGTCGATTTCTCTTTGTGTCATTGCATTTACTGTAATATTCTTATTAAACTGTGACTCTGACTTTTAATGTCTTTTCAGTGGGGTTCATTTTTCCTGCCAGTTTACCTTTAAACCAGCACAAACTCTGAGGAAAGAGTGAAAATGAAGTTAAGTTTTTCTTTTAGTCTCATATTTCAGGTTTTGACTACCATTCCGCTTTGCAAGTTTTTGCAGGACATTATATTCCTTTTGCTTAACAGCAGAATAGGCACAACAACTTGATGTTTAATCTGTAAGAAAACATTTCAGAAATTATCCAGAATGTTTTATCCTCCTGTTTTCTGTTCTTTCTGCTTCTGAGAATAAAAGAAGTTAGAAATCTATAACAGTTTTATATTTCTGCCAGTTGAAATCTTGCAAGATTTCAGGAGTTGGAAACTGTCAGGTTAGAGAGTATTCCCATCTAGGAATCAAGCTTGCTGATAAGAGAGACCTGTAAGGGAACCCTTGACAGCCTTGTTGCTCCTTGAGAAAAAGTTGACAAAAAGCTCATCAGAGCTTTTTCTCTAATAGCTCCACTAAAAACCCCCTGTGTGCCCCATCTCCTTTTGCTTGGGAGCTGCTTTTAAACCTGGGACATCACCTCTACCTGAACTACAATGTAGTAGCATTGCTGATATGCCTGCGCCTGGCCATGGGTCCTATTAGCCTGGATCATGACCCTGGCCAGTAGAGTTGATTTCTTGATTTGAACTTAGATGTGTTTTGTCAATTTGGAGTTGTTTGGGGCATTCCGGCTTGTGATGCACAGAATGACTCTGTATTACATGCAATACACAAGGTTGCTGCCTCTGCCTGTCTTTGCATAAGTTCTGGTTCTGGCTGACCTCTCCTCCCTCCTTGACAGAGACTACCAGATAGAGTCTGCCAGCACATGGCTTGTTACTGACTTTCAGCCATTAAGGTATGGCTCCACATGACTCCATCCCTCAGCAGAATTGCATTTAGGAAAGAGTTTAAAAGAAAGTTTCTTTTTGCAATTTGAACTTACTCTTTAATTGTTGAATCTGTTGACTTTTCCTTTGTTTGCTGTTTTGTACATGAAAGTTTTCAAGAAACAAAGGATTTTCAATCCTCAGATGCCCTTGGACACCTACAAGGGCAGAGAGGCCCTGCAGTGAGACCTTGATAAATTAGAGAGGTGGACAATCACCAACCATATGAATCTTGGCTGTGTGCATAGACTGGGGAATGGAAGACTGGAGAACAGTGCTGCAGAAAGGGACCTGGGGGCCCTAGTAAATGGCAAGTTGAATATATGTCAGCAGTGCCCTGGCAGCCAGGAGGGCCAACCATGTTCTGGGGGGCATCAGGCACAGCGTCACCAGCTGGTTGAGGGAGGGGATTTTCCCCCTCTGATCTGCACTGGTGCAGCCTCAACTTGAATATTGTGTGCAGTTTTAGTCACTGCAATATAAGAAAGACATTAAGTTATTAGAAAGTGTCCAAAAGAGGACAATGAAGATTGTGCAGGACCTTGAGGGAAAGCTGAATGTGGAGTGACTGAGGGCACTGGAGAAGAGAAGACTGAGGGGAGATCTCTTTGCAGTCTACAACTTCCTTTCAGGGGGAAGAAGAGAGGCAGGCACTGATTTGTTCCCCATGGTAGTCAGTGACAGGACTCGAGGAAATGGTATGAAGCTGTGTCAGAGGAGGTTTAAGATGGATATCAGAAATATTTTTTCACCCAGAGGGTGGTTGGGCACTGGAATAGGCTCCCCAGGGAAGTGGTCACAGCACCACGCCTGTCTGGGTTCAAAAAGCATTTGGACAACACTTTAAGGCACACGGTGTGACTTTTGGGGATGGTCCTGTGCAGGCTAAGATTTGGACTCTATGATCCTCATGGGTCCCTGCCAAATCAGCATATTCTGTCATGCTATGATTCTATGATCAGAGACACGAGTACTGGCACAACTTAGCAGTAGGGGTCATGTCCTTATTGAATTTGGGTCATTTGATCATCCAACAAGATCTCTGCACTGGATCCTATTTCCTTAATCACCAGCTCTAGCACGAGCTGACATTATTATCTGTCCATAGATTTGAACAATCATTTGAACAATCTCTTTCTCTACATAAAGAAAATTGTTAGGTTGAGAGAGATGGATAAAAAAATTAAAAGTGTCAGCACAAAAGCTAGTAATTTTTAATAAGGTTGTCACAATTATGCATGCATCATGGTTTCCAGATTTTTTTTTATCTCTAATTAACAATTAATCTTTGCAAAAATCACAATTTAACATAATTTCAGTATCTTGAAAGAAAAAAATAAAATTAATTTCAACATTTGAATTAATTTAGTTTATTGTTTCCAATATCACAGCCTAAATGGATCTGAGTAGCAAGAGGTAGGAAAACACTGAAAAATTGCAAATTTAAGCTACCACAGCTTTCTAGAATTTCATGCATGTTTGAATAAATTTTTGTTCTGTGATGTCTAGTGAAAACAATGAAAACCATGAGGTCACTGTAAAAGAAATTAATTTTAAAGAAGATAATATGTAATAGCAAATTAGACAGTAATAAAATTTCAACATGTGCTTGAAAAGAAAATCTTGAGTGATTTAATCTTGAACACTGTAGGTGTTCCACTTATTCATCTGCCTAAATGTAAAAAAAAAAAAAAAAAAAAAAAGATCTTAAAGGGTCTTTTTGTTGTCATTTTTGGTTGAAGCAAAATTCATGTCTAAGTGAACTACATAAAAAAATTGCCTTGTATCTTCAAATACAAATATGAAATACAAAGGATATCATTAAGAAAGTTTTAATAATAAAAATAAATTATGCTTAACAGCTCAAGATATATATGCTTTGGAAGAAGAGAATAGGAAAGCATGAATTTACTTCACATATAACGTTTTAAGAAAAAATGAAGGCAGAAAGTTACATTTTTAGTATTTTATGTTCAGCTATTTTTGTGTCGTATCCATCAACACCAAAACAAGAAGAAAATATCTACTTTGTTTACACTGTGGATTCAGCAGCTGGAGGGCCTATGAGAAAATGAAACATCTTTTCACTTGCTTAACTCTGTTCTTGCTTATAGAATAGTTGGTTGTAGAAATTGCTACTCCATGATTATGATAGTACAGGAGCTTGGAATCACTTTCTGCTGAAAACATTTAGCAGATTAGTGTAAAATTCAATTTTTGCAGATCTTATAATGAGAATAGAAATTTTATTTGTGAAAAATGCACATAACTGTTTAAGGGAGATATATTACTTTTTAAAATACTGATCAAGAAATAACCAAGACAGCTACTAGAAAAGCAGATTTTAAGAGAGATTATATAAAATTAGGAATTTTATAAAATGGTATAACATGAAAAACCCAACTAAAACTGTTCATATTTTCTTCCAGTCTCTTGACATCGTTTCCTTCAGTTAGTAGCATCTCTAGTAACAAACTGCTGCTGGCTCTACAGATGATCCGATTTTTTTCATTTCCAAGCATGGAATAAGAAGGTAATAGATCTCCCAAGTGGTGTAGGTTCACACTGAAATCTAACACTGCTCTTGAAACCAAACACCAGTTATTTGGCAATTCTATGTGCTATGGGACATCCTGTAAATTTGATTTTTCACCAGGGATGCAAGTTTTGCCCATCAGTTGCTGAGAAGGAGAAGACCCATCTGGACTTTCAGGACTAGGCAGACCCTAATGGTCTGATCCAAAGTGACATACCTTTAGTGTTCTATTTTAGATTTATGATGTCTCCTTTATGGAAGGAAATGTTACATTTTCACAAAATACAATGATCTTTCTACAAACTACTGTGCCATATTTAATATTGACATATCAGGGTGACAAATTGTTACATAATAAAACATGGAAACCTCCTAGCAGTCACTGAGAAAGAAGTGCTATAACACATAACAAATAACATTACTAGAAGTATCAGTACTTTCCCAACCTTATGTATACATTTATCTTTAAAAAGTACCTAATAAGTAATAAATAGACATGCATCATGAAGTATCAGGTGCTAAAATAGAAGACATTTTTTTTTGTTCAGGAGGAAAATACGATTTTACCAGAAGCCATTCTTATGGCAGCAGAAATCCATCCTTATGCAGAGCAGTTTAAATAGATTTTTTAATTCCCCTGACTGAAAATTTATTATGGTTTCTCTGGTATCTGAAGGAGGCTTGAGCAGTCCAAGAATAAATACCAGAGGTGGCATCAAACAGTGAAATGGAGAAATCCTGCTTCTTCAAAAACAAGGAATTACTAAGGAATTTACTCATGACTTTGCCATCCGTCAGGTCACTGCTGTTGCCTCCTTATAGCTGTACTCATGCCACCTCAGCACAACAGCTCCCAGGACAAAAAAAAAAACTTCTTAGATTTGAGTTTTAATAGATTATCTTTAATTAAAGATAATTAGGACTGGACTCCAGATTGCAACAGCTGCAAAACACTTTCATATCATATAGCCTAAGGCAGAAATATGAAAATGCAGCAGAATTTCTGCAGCTTTCAGCATGGTCAGAATTTATATCTCACATACAATGTGTGAGAGCTGCATGGAGTGTGTATGTCAGACTCGCACCACAAAGCTATGGAGGCTCTCTGCTTGCTTAATGAAAGCTGTGTAGATGTAAACAGTGGTTTGAAATGTGTACAGAGTAATGTGAATTTCTTAACCTCCTAAAAGACACTTCCAAGGATGGAAGATCTTTTTGTCCAAGAACACTAAAAGACTTTCAAGAATGGTATCAAAGGCCATAATCTTTGATTTTCCAGAAATAGTTTTTGACACTGTTAGACATCTGATCAGAACTTTTGTCTGTTTATTCCTAAGCTTTGCAACCAAAATGGAGAAACAAAAAATTGCTCACTCCTGAAAATTTTGACTGGTTTGGATTCTTTACTACAGTTGCTGTCATGTACATAATCCTGAGGAGAGTGGAATTGTTTTGTATGGTGGGTTTTTAATTTAGTAGATGAGATTATGTTGCAATCAAGAAAGGCAATGAAAACTTTGTGCAGGCCAGTGTATAAATGAATGACCTCTTCATCCTTGAGCTGTTGCAGTTCATCAAGTGGTCTAAATCTCCATCTGTTTCATTTTATATTCCTATATTGGACTATGAACCATGGCATTTCAGGCCTGTGATGCACAGTTTCTGTCAGAATTTACTTCAGTGGCTGAAGAGGTCACTGTTTGCACAGCTGGAAGTGGCAATCTGCTCAGATACCACAATGAAAGCTGACAGAAACCATACATCACAGTACCAACATGTTGACGTAATTTGATTTTTTTTTTTTTTTTTTAATGAAATGGCCCAGAGGCATTCTCACAATACAGCATAGCAAAGATGCTGCCTCCTAAGTGAATCTGTTAAAGCAAAGTCAAACTCTTAGTTTCTGTCTCTGGTGAAGGTGATCTCAACTGAAGAACTTTGTCTTGGAAGTCCCTGACAGAATTCATCTACTTCCAATGTAGAAAGCCTTAACAGTTTGTGTTGTGATGATGGTTTCAGGTCTCAGCTGAGATGCAATTGCTTTCCTTCTGCATAGTTGAAATATAGCCCAAATGGAACAGAGATTGTCCTTGAATACATGATAGTTAACAGTGATTCAGGTGTAGCTAGAAAATCAGGAAGTCAGAACCAATAGATACTTGAAAATACTGTTCTTAACTAACTCCATACATGAAAGCTCCTCAAAATTTTTGTATCTGATCCTACAAATCTCTGCAGTCATTTTTCATCAGCAACATCTTCAAGTCCTTATGTTGTCAAAATTTTCACTAGTTGAGAGAAATTTAAATTCAGAATTAAGCTGACCATGGTGCAAGGCACTCATTTAATTTTTTTGTCTTGATTTGTTACATTTCAGATTGATGAATTAGTGGATTTATCCATATGGGGTTGAAGGCAATGTTGTGAGTTACAAAAATGGAATTAAAAAAAAACATCCAAGGCTTTTCCTTTCAACAATTCTTTATTGGGGGTTTGTGTGTGGGTTTTGTTTTTTTTTTTTCTTTCCTTCTCTCTTTCTGTCTGTCTCTCAAAAGCAGGGAACAATTCAGTAAAGAAATGTGTTTCCAAACAAACTGTCATAAAAACTGTTAAGAATTTAAGGTTTGCTCATCTAAAATGCTGTTCTTTGTCCTTTAATGACACAGCTCTTTGGATGATAATTTGTAATTTCATCATCTAGAGTAAAAGCTCTGGAAATTGTTTTTAGTGTCTTGAACAAGGAATAGAAGAAGAGGCATATAGACACTTTTCAGACTCCTTTTCTCCAAGTTAAACAACCCCATCTCCACCCACCACTCCTCATAAGGCTTGTGATCCAGATGCTTCTCTAGCTCTGTTACCCTTCTCTGGACGTATTCCACCACTCTTCTTTGTAGTGAGGAGACCAAAACAGAACAATAGAGTTAAATAACACATAATTTAAAATTAAGTCTATGCATTGAAAGGGGGAGAAAGTAAAGTTGAATACTATGGTTTTTTAAAAATTTGTTATGTTGTTTTCCTATGTTAAATAAAAGGTTTTAAACAAATATATGTTGCATTGATTTTTTTCTTTCTTAGAAAAGGTTTTCCTAAAAGAAATATTTTTCAGTTGATTTAAGACAAGAGACATTTAATTTTATAAGAAAAGGACAAATAAGATACACTTGAATGCCAATTCTGAGAGCTTTATTTTCTGTTAATGTGTTATTTTGAAACATATGGTAATATTTTATTTGTAGATGAGGAGTAGACTGAGTGTCCACAGAGAGATTTTTGGTAACAGTTTCATATTTCTTGGCTTTTAATGGACAAAACATCTAAATTTCTGTTTTGTAGACTGTTGCCACCCAGCCCCTGGATGGGCTTGGAAGATTCTGGACTTTACCTGCAAAACAACAACAAGCCAGAACCACCCCGTGCAAAGGGTCTCGGACTTTACCTTATATGTACAAGAAAGCAGCCTAACCAATGGGGTCAGCGAGTAGCCCCCTGAGGCGGGGTTACTTGAGGTTATATGTGTTGTTGTAATTTGAATAAAGCTGAGTTTGCCTGGTTGCATCATACTGATGTCTGTGTCTCCACTAGCACCAGTCTGCAACAGTGGACCCTTAAATTTTTGTTAACCTAGCCATAACATCTCAGAGGTGAAGGTTTAAAATTTCCCTTATTTTGTGCCCCTCAGCACTACAGAATTGCAAAGTGCAATCAAATCCTCATTCCCATCGAATGCTGCCATATTCTACCATATGCCCTTTGGATACCTCTCTGTGGCATAACAGCAGCTACAGTCACTGAGCCCAAGGTACTGTGTCCCCATGATTCTGCCCTTGGCAGAAATATTACTGGTTATTGCCCTCTTGGCTTGGGAATGCAATAGAATTTAGGAACTGTAAACAAGTCACTGCCTTTACTGTGGTTCTTTTCAATATCTCACTAATAGTCCACCTTGAGCAGCTAGTCTAGAAGGCAAACTTTCATGTCATGATTTCTATCTATTTTCTATTCTTTTCACTGATGGTTTTTCCATGTTGAGTCTGTGCAAATGGACTATTTCAGGGAGGCTGTTTCCTATGATAGATAGTCAAGACATGGCTTCAAGGATTGTCAATACATGGAAAGAAATGAGGAGATACAGCTAGAAATGTAGTATAAAATTGCTGTGGTAACATTATTTATTACCTTGTTTATTTGTTTATATTAATCATAATAAGCAGTACTAGTCTCTGTCTTTCATCTGTACACTGAGAAAGTAGACATGCTGTGACATGGAGAGTGAACAGGAGGGTTGGATCTCTCATTTGTCTTTTCTCAGTGGAACATCCATAGTAAAGAAAAATCTCCTCAACCCCAAGGTTCCGCCAGCATGATTCAAAGCTGAAAAAAATATTAGACTTTTGGTGTACAATGAAAGTTAACAAACTGCTTGTCTGAGAATAAAGGGATTTATTTAAAAAAATCAACATTCTCTTACAGCAAATGTCTTATGGTTCTTCCTTTATAAATGACCAAGGGTACTTGTGACAAGGACTGAGTAATGTAGCAATGCGTGAATGAATGATTTCTGAAAAACCAAAATGATTTCCCAATAAGCTTCAGCAAAACTGCACATGAAATGTCACACAAAGTCTAAAAGGTGGTAAAGTTCATAGTATGATGAACTGGCAGAATGATGAACTCCTGGTGAGACGTTTTGCTTGGTTAAGGAAGATGCTAACTGCCTTATGAACTAAAATGGTAAAGTATTACACTATCAGTAACTCATGTTTAAATAACAATGACATGGATCATACCAATAAAGTACTATTTAGGGTGAAAGATTCTTATCTGTGTGGAAGAAAAAAAAATCCACCTCTGTCAATCAACTGTTCATACAATCTTTTGACTAATTTTCATCTCTCTCTGAAAATGAATGAGGGAGGGTAGTGGGCTGATCCAGTCAGCAAATCAGGACTACACAGCCACTTGCTCACTCCAGCCCTTGCTGGAGCTGAGGGAGAGAATATGAGAAAACGTGAGGGAACTCCTGGGTTGAGGAAAACATGGTTCAAAAAATAGAGCGAAGAGGCAGAAAAAACCCCCACCGAAACAAAATGATGCAAAGAAGAAGTGGTACCCAGCTAGTCCCTGAACAATCACTTCTACTCCAAACTGCCAATTTCCTCAGTTTTTGTCACTTAGTATGAATTTAATTGCAAAGAATAAGGGGTGGAGATTTTGCTGGATCTGTCTGGGAAAGAGTTAATTTTTTTCATAGAAGCCTAAATGTGCTATGTATTGTGTTTATGGCTAAAACAGTCTTGATAGCACAGTAGCAATAAAATAATGGAATCATAGAATAATAGATTCATAAAAAAGGTTTGGGTTGGAAGGGACCTTAAATATCGTCTAGTTTTGATCTGGTTGTCGTGGCCCAGG
Source organism: Hafferia zeledoni (assembly GCA_035583235.1). Classification (NCBI taxonomy): domain Eukaryota; kingdom Metazoa; phylum Chordata; class Aves; order Passeriformes; family Thamnophilidae; genus Hafferia; species Hafferia zeledoni. Next base: position 103,691,665 of record JAWWEV010000115.1, on the reverse strand, counting down.
CAGGACACTTTCCACCAGACCAGGATGCTCAATGTCCCATCCAACCTGGCCTGGAAGAGTTCCAGGGATGGGGCATCCATAGTTTCTCTGCACAACCTCTTTTCATGCATCTCCACCCTCACAGGAAAGAACTTCTTCCTTATATGTAATCTAAACCCATCATCTTCCAGCTTAAAGCTATAGTCCTTGTCCTGTCACTACTTGCCTGTGTAAATGCCCCTCTCCATCTCTCTTTTAGACTCCTTTAGGTGCTGGAAGAGTGCTTAGAAGGTCTGCCTGGAGTTTTTAATTCTCCAGCCTAAACAACACCAACCGTTTCAGTGTGTCTTCATAGTGGAAGTGATCGAGCCCACTCATCATCTTTGTGGGCCTCCTGTGGACCTTCCTGAGCGAGTCCATGTATCCATGTCTTTTCTGTGCTCGTGCCCTCAAACCTGGACACAGTATTCCAGGTGGGATCTCATGAAGCAGAGGGGAAGGGGAGAATCACCTCCCTCAATAATCTGGCCTGCTCGGGGAAGAAAGAGGAAGCCGCAATATTTGGAGTTAGGACATTAGTCTTCTCAAGTAACATAATGGAGCCCTGTTTCCTATGAAGTGACTAAACAGCTGCCTGCTGAAGGAAGTAGTGAATGAATTTCTTATTTTCCTTTGCTTGTCTACATATTTTTGTTTCCCGTACTAATCTCTTTTTATCTCAACCCACAAGTTTTCTTCCTTTTGCTTTTCTCATTCTGCCTCCTATCCAGGAGAGCCAGAGTGAGCGAGCAACTAGATGGGTGTTTATCTGCCAGCCAGGCTCAACCTAGTACAAGAGGCCAGTGATTTGTTTCAGTTCCCTGAAAAGTGTTAATTTGTTTGTTATCTCTTCCATAGCACTCTATTCTGCAAAATTTATGGTATATCTATCTTTCCATTTCCTTGTTTTGTTTTTTACTGGTTTTGAAAATTAAAATACTGAAATGCAATCATTCACAGAAACCTGTTAATAGTCATCTAGTTCTTCCCAGCACTGCTTTCATGGCAGCACTGTTGCCATATCTTAAACTTTTATGTTGTGTAATATTTCATTAATCACAAATGGATGAAGAAGTAAATATATCAATCACAACACTCCTTTCAGAATTTGTCAAAAGTATTTTTTCTTTATCATCTTTCCATTTATTACTTCTCTCATTTCTACTCTGTTTTATCAGACTCCTGCATTATAGGTATCCATCATGTGGTCTGTCACTCGGTCACTTTGGCACAGATCGTGATAGTTTAGACTTGAATTGGTTTTAGTTTTCTTAACATTTCTTACTTTTCCATAACTTGTTCACTGTTCCATAGAATTTTTGCTATTAATATATCATTACACTAATTTTGGCACTCTGCTCAGTATCTCCTAAACTTTCCAGTTTGATATCGACTCTATATCTCTGTTGAAGTGGAATACAATACATGTTGCATAGTGTTATATAGTTTATTCATATTGCTCTTTCTGTGCCCAGTGCAGACTTTCCTAAATATGTTGGGTTTATTTTGAGACACCAGCATATTTCAGAACATGCATCAATCTGTCATCTTGAATCTTATTAAAATCAATAAAGACAGATAACTCTCTAATTACTTAATTAGCAGACATATTATGAGAGCAATTTGAAATATAGTTGAGAGGCTCAGGCACATACAGTCCACTTTCCTTGTAAATTATACTTTAGATCACTAGTGTGGAAAATATCATTTCACACTTGATTTGCTACTTTGGGAAAAAGAGCATTAAGATTCACATTTCCTTCCCAACCTTCACATTCCAGGGTTCTTCTGACACGTTGCTGTAAGTGTGGTATGTACTACATACTGCAATGTAGTCTCACAGGTATGCTAAAAGGCCTCATTTTTTTTTTCTTCTGTCTATTTGTCTATCTAGCATGTCATTTTGTCCTTTTCCCCCCAAAACTACAGTGCTTACAATATCTATTTCCTTAGTACTTTAATGCTTTAATATTTTTTCACCTCATTTGTTGAACATTGGTTATAAGATCAGCTCAGCACGAAGCAGAAATGTGGGTGGTAGGAAGGGTAAAGAGAAGTTTTACTTTGATGTAAAGAACTTCTTTAGGGGTGAAGGGTTCAGAAAGGAATCCCTAAATTAATAATGAGATTAAGTCTCTTAAAAAAGACAGCTCTCTTGTGAGAGAAAATCTAATGAGAATTAATCCCTTCTTTGAGGTGTGGAATTGACACTCCCTAGTGTAAAATGAATTAATCTGACAAGAATTTACTGTAGCCCTAAATGTTCTACAGCTGCACAACTGAGTACAACAGATGTGCAGCAGAGCCATCTCTACTTGGGGAATTCTGACAGCTGTCACAAACTCTCTAGTCATTGTCAAGTGACTGTCAATCCCATTACTCACCTCTTTGCATGCCAAAGCAATGCTTCAAGCTTCAAGCAAAGTAAAAGGTAAAGTTTGAGATCCTATTACAGTCTTCTTGTAATAGTGCTTTTATCAAATTCATAGGCAAAACTCATCTGTAGAAGTAAATCAAATGCAGTCAAATCAATGCATTAATCAAAACAACCAGGACTCATCTATGTTAATCGCAAATGCTATTTCAAAATCCTGGTAACCAATATGTTTGTTTCATAGCCATAAATGATCACGATTTGGGTAATAAAAAGCCATTTAACCTATGTTAGGATTAAGTAGTGCAACTAACTGAGAAATGTCTGAAGTGATGTAAATTTAAGCACTCTTAGAAGAACAGGGGCTTGAACTGTGTCTAAGTTAATTTAGTAAGTTAAAGGAATAACGAATACCAACAATGCAGAGCCCTGGTATTAAGCAATAAGAAAGCAAAAGAGACCGATATTCCATTTGAGAGATCTGAATTCTAAGTTACTATTTAAACCACACTAGGCCAATAGGAAACTTCTGCTTTGAATTTTAAAATGTCATGACGGCCACAAAATGGAAAACATCCTATCTTGTTCTTTGCAAGCTGCAATTCACTGTCCAGTTGAAACATGAAAAATGATATGTTGTAGCCAAATATTGATAAAAAAGATGTTTTGATGGGGTCTGAACACATATATTTAATCTATTAATAAGGAAATAAAGGTTAATGAAACTATGTGAACAATGTATAATGCTGAAGAGTAAGAAGGTCACACAACCTTTTTTTATTTCTGCTTGAGGCCAAAAGTAACATTTAGATGTCACAATATTTTCAAGCTTTATGGATGTTATATCATTATCTATTCTCTGCCTGGAGAAAGAAGAACTGATTAAGCTTCAGGAGTGTATATAGAAATAATATAATATTAAATATTGCTTTGTTTGAGAAGTGATTTAATATTCAGTTAGGTCTGAAATGGCATAATTTCTGATAAATATGCTATATTCAGTAGAAAAAGGAAATGTCATACAGAGGACAAGAAACTGAATTATAATATTTTTATAATATTTATATATGAGGGTCTGGGATGGGTTTACTGCTACCAACTATAGTACCATATAGATTATTTGATGGTTTATAACCTAAAAAACAAAGTCTGGAATCCTTATTGAAAGCACATGGAATTAACTGAAGTTCCATCTCATCACATAATCATAAATACTGCATTTGGAGAAAGAAATTGAAAAGATGAAGTTAAATAAAAAAAAGAGGTTCACTGAATTTCCTGTCATGCAAGAGTCAGTGAATAGTGAATGCATGAATAAGGCAAAGTGCACCACTACACATGAAAGACCAACAGAGGTTATGAAAAGTAATGTTTGCAAAAAATTCTTCAAAATATGTTATATTGTTTTCTTTCAAGTACTTACTGAAAATAAAATGCTGCCCATGGAGAAAAGTTTCAATTAAACCCCCCCCTTAGTATTGTAGAGATTGCTGTAGGAGAATACATGCAATTTACTGCAAGTCTGTTTATTCTCAGACCTCAGTTTTCTTTAAAAGATGAGTTAAAATTATATGGTAGCTGTACTGAAGATGAATTATGTATTCCTTAAAAGATTATCATATCTAATCTTCCTTATTTGCAGGTAGGCATACGATCAAGTAATCACAGAGTCAGAGAAACACTGAATAAGGGAAGAGTTGACATCAGTCTCTGGAGGAAGGGACCTTCAGAGCTCTTCCAATCCAATCCCTATGCTTAACTCAGTTGTCCAGGGCTGTGTCCGGATGGCCTTTGAGTATCCCCAAGGTGGGAGACTTCACCAACTCTCTGGGCAGTGTGTGCCAGTGCTTAGTTACCCTCACAGGATAAAAGTGTTTCCTAATGTGCAGATGGTACCACGTGTGTTTCAGTTTGTGCCAGTTGTCTCTTGCCTTGTTGTTGGGCACAGAGAAGAGTCTGCCTTGGTCTTCTTTACTGTCTGCATTCAAATATTTTACACATTTTTAAGAATACTGCTTGGCCTTCTATTCAGATTAAAGTCCCAGCTGTCTTAGCCTTTCCTCACAGGAGAAATACTCCAGTTTCTTAACCATCTTTGTGGTCTTTTGCTGGACTTGCTTCAAGATGTCCATCTTTTGCACTGAGGAGCCCAGAAGTAGACTCACCACCACCACGGAGAAGAGAGGAAGAATCACCCTCTGTCAATATCTTGTTTACTGTTGCTAAGGGATCAGGGGTTTTAGGCTTTCTTTTTAAATTTTCCTAGGAGATCCTTGTTCATCCATACCTCTTGGTATTTTTGCCTGACTTCCTGCTTATTAAAGTGGAATGCTTTTGAGCTTGGAGGAAGATTGTTGAATATCCACCAACTTTCTTGAGCTCCTTTCTATGACAGGCGCTTATCCCATGGGATTTGCAGATCCCTGAAGAGGCAAAAATCTGCTCACTTGAAGTCCAGGGTTATGATCTTGCTCTTTGCCCTATCTTCTCTCAGGACCTTGAACTTGACCGTCTCATTGTCACTGCAGACAATGGTGCCTTCAAACTTCAGTTGCCCAATGAGTCCTCTCTTTTTAGCGAGTGTGAAGTCCAGCAAAGCATGCCTGCTTATTGACTCCTTGATCACTAAGTAGAATTTTCATAGTATTCTTACAATTTTCTTATATAAAAGACTTTTAAAATCTCTTATGTTAAAAAAGAAAAAAAAAGTTCATCTTGTTCACTATGCTGCCACACACACCAGCTTAAATTTTTCTCTGCCAAAACTTTTCATTTCATAACTCTGATAGGTTAGGGAAAAATATTTTCCAAGTATAACAATTATCAACTTTGGTCAGAAGCTTATAAATATTATGCTTAACTAAAAAAACAAAACAAAACAACCCAAAACATCTCAAAAAAACAACTCCCCAAGCCCCTCATTTCTGTTGCTTTTTATTTTAACTTTTCTTGCCCTTCTTTTGTAAAAAAGAAAAAAAAAAAAAAAGCTGTTTGATTTCTGTTTACTCATGTATCTATTTATATGCACCTTTTCTTTCTAAGCTTTCCCAAATACACTGTGTTTGGGGTTTGAAAACCCCCAACATTTAATTACTTGTCAAAGTTCAAGAACTCAGAAAAAAAAAAAAAATAATCCCTTAGTTTTGGCTGGATGTAAAACTCTTGAAATCAATAGATGTTGTTCTACTGGCTACTCTGAACCACAGGTCAGGTCCTTAGGGGGTAACTGTGGAGAACACTAATTTACAGAACATTTTGAACATGTACAAATTTTTCTGAGCTTCTCATAGATAATTTGAGCAGAGCGCAGTTGCACTTGATTGCATGAATGACTGTTTTTTCTTTAATGGCATAGATAAGAGAAGAGAGTAAAGGAGCCATGATTGTTTAGTCTGGTAAAGCAAAGTCATGAAGGAAGCCTAGCAACAATATTTTAAAACTGCAGGGTAGGTTGGCAAGAAGGCAGAGCAAAGTTCTTCACCGAGGTGTACAGTAAGAAAGTTAGAAATTGATCTTAAATTGGAATGCAAGTTGCTTTCACAGATTATTTAGCATTGGTCCAGTTGGACAAAACCCTGAGCAACTGGTCTGAATTCAGTATTCACCCCGTTTTGAGCTGGTGGTTGAACTGGATGCACCCTGAGATCTCTTCTAATGTAAATGACTTTGTGACTCAGGTTTCTCCTGAGGATACTGGATCCTTATAGCATGTCCCATTATCATACCTTTTATGTGAAAATTAAGATGTTCACATACACAAAAAGAGACATATATATATATTAGTTCTCACTGGTATCTTATGGTAGTTCCAGCAATTTTTTATCAAAATTATATCGCAAAGTACATAAATTTAAGCTTTCCCATGTAAAATTTCTGTTTTCACCCATCCCTACATAATAGAACACAAATCAAAACCCTGGCCTTACTAAGTTATTCATAACTTTGTCATCATAATCACCAAAATTTTCTTTGAAAATCAAATATTGTCAAAAATAAAATTATTCTAGTGAGTTACAGAGGATATAAAGACTATATTAATTTTGTTTTTCCTTTGCATTTAATTTAAATATGGAATTTTCCCTTTTGACGTCAGGATTCAGAAAACTTTTGATACTTACAGCTCCAGCACATGATAGGGCAAAACCAACATTACTGAAAAAACATGAAACCTAGATTTTAAAAATGTTTCCTTCTGCAAGGAGAAATTGCCTAATAACAGCTGCTTTTACAGTCATCTTCACTTTTACCCTCTGAAGATGTGGTTTCTGTAATTATAATATTCCTTCTGGTATGTTTGTTAACTATGATATTTAACTCAGTCAGGTAAATTCCCTCTCTGGAAAAATAAAAAGATTCCCAAAAGTTTAAAGCTTCAAATTCGCGTAGATGTGGCCTTATACAGTCAAATGCAATAAAATGTTATTAGATCTTACATTTTTAAGATTTATTAATACAATCCAGAATTGTTTAGTGCTTTTATTACAGAATCAGGTATGAATGTGTGTTTGAGTTGCATTCTGAAGGTCTACTGGATAATCTCACTGTGAGTGGTCAGTCATACTCAGTACTCAAAAAATGCTTATGCCATAAGCTTAAAAATCTAGTACAATTTTATTCACTCATTTGTTGAACTAATTGAGAAAGACCTTAATAATTTTTCCAACAGAAAATATGTTGGGAGAGGCTACCTTTTCTTTCTTGATGGAACTTTAGATGCAAGTGCTAGAGATTTTGTCTTTTAATAAGCTTAAAAATTTTTATTACATAGAATAATCATACACCTAATGGTACAGTTTAAAGCCTTACATCATAAATATACTTAATACTTGTAATGTCAGTGGGAGTAATTATAGAAAAAAAGCGTAAATCTGTGTAGGACAAGATGTCAGTATTTGTCTCTTAAACCCATGGAAAACACTAGTGTCTTGGTTTGAGGGGAAAGAACTAAGATGTTTACTCACAAAAGGGGGAGGGGACTTCTTCCTCGAATAATTACGCTACTCTTTATCAAATTTAAGAAAAGGAACTTTAATACAAGAAGGGCAACTGTTCTTAACTGCTATATCTATATATCTATATATCTATCTATATATGTAAACAGATTAGAGCAAACTACCTCCCCAACACCACAAGAGAAGAAAACAACAAAACCCCCCACAACCGGCAGATCTTCTCTGGC
>JAWWEV010000115.1:103668586-103683762 GCA_035583235.1 Hafferia zeledoni | reverse complement strand
TTTGTTAACGGTTGGCTAGGGTCGTTAAGAGTGGCAGGGGAGAGAATTTACATAATAATTCCAAACTACAACAACTAGAAAATCTTTTTGAAAGATCTGGCCCTTAGTTCCAGTACCATAAAATATGAAGCATCACCAATGCCTAATATGTTTCTAATATTTCATTCTAAGGATTAAATACATTGCATGAAAGTCATTGTTGGCATGAAATTCAAATATTTCTCAGAAGCTATTTCAGTGTATAATTTAGAAAGGGTTTCTTTCTCTCTCTATTTACTTACTTATTTCCTTCTTTAGAAAACCAAATTCAGTATTTTCTGACTCTTAGCAGGGAGTTTTTCTTTTTTCCTTCAAGTTCTTCACAGGTCCTTTGATAGCTCATGTTTTATTAAATCTTTAATAAATAACATTATAGCTTATCTTTATAAACTCAAATCAATAGAATGCTGTGAAGATAAGGTCATTGCTGACCTTTATGTTTCATATCATTTTTATTAAACTTAGGTAATTCAGTAGCTCTTTATTCAGAGTTTGAAAATCCGATTTGAAAATGAGCATTTGAAACTCTCTTGGAGTACAGGTGTAGTCAATAACAGTATAGAAACCCACAGTGTCAGCTTGCCACTTCATCTCTTTAGAAATGCCTAAACTAAGCACATGAAAATATAAATAAATTTAAAAATAATATAAAAATAAAATAAAAATAAAAATAAATATAAATATAAATAAAATAAATATTAAAAAATTTTAAAAAATATGTGAATAGAAAATTTTGTTCTACACATATATAAATCCACTGCCAGCACTTGTCTAATATGCATGGCACCAAGCACCCAAAATCTTATAACTTTTAGAAAAACTTGTTACTGTATATTTAAAATGAAATATAGTTCCACTCAAATAAGGATTGGCTGCTTCAGCAAAGTTGATAATTTTATCAAGTAAAGCAGTTTGTAAGGAGATAAATATATATTAAAAAGTCCACATTCTTGCTAGAAAGTATTTTTTTATTACTATAAATCAGTTATTGTCTGAATTATTTTGGTAAAATCAGAAAGATTTACAGTAATGATTATGATTGATTAAGTTATTGTGTTTGTTACAGTGTAATCATGAGTAGAATTCACAGCTGTTTAGCATAGCATAGAATACAATTCCATACAAGTTGTTTTTTCAAAATCAGTGTCCACATACACCATAGAAGTATCTTTTCTAGAGACAAAAACAGTAGTCCAAAAAAAAAAAAAGTTTACTGCCAAAAGGGATCAGATTTTCCCCTTTGAAAGAAAGGTGGTTTAGACTGTTTAAATTCATACTGTAACATGCTGTACAATGGAAAGTACTAGAATACTGAAGGACAGACAATGCAGCATTAATCAGTTTTAGCTCTATAGTGGGTTTGCACTGGGAGGTGTTCGTAGTGGTGGGACTACAGGGGTGGCTTCTGTGAGAAGCTGCCAGAAGCTTCCCCCATGTCCAGCAGAGCTAATGCCAACAAGCTCCAGGATGGACCCGCTGCTGGCCAAGGCTGAGACCATTAGTGGCAGTGGCAGTGCCTCTGGGATATTGTATTTAAGAAGGGTAAAAAAACTGTTGCATGGAACTCACTTTGTCCAGAGAAGAAAGGAGTAAGAATATGTGAGAACAGACACTAAGGTCTGTAAAGAAGGAGGAAGAGGAGTTGCTTCAAGTGCCAGGGCAAAGATTCCCCTGCAGCTTGTGGTGTAATCACAGTGAGAAAGCTGTGTCCCTGCAGCCCATGGAGCTCCACCACGGAGCAAAGATCCACCTGAAGCCCATGGAGGACCCCACACTAGAGCATGTGGATACCTGAAGGATGATGTGACCCCATGGGAAGTCCATGCTGGACAAGCTTCAGGCAGGACCTGTGGACAGAGAAGTAGACACAGAGAGAGAGGAGCAGGTTTGCTTGTTACCCCATGGGGGACCCACACTGGAACAGCCTATTCCTGAAGGAGTGCATCCCATGGCATGGACCTATGCTGGAGCAGTTTAGGAAGAACTGTAACCCACGGAAAGGAGTCCTGTTGGAGCAGTGTGTGGAGGACTGTCTTCTGTGGGAGGGACTCCATGTTGGAGCAGAGAAAGAGTGTGAGGATTCTTCCCCCTGGGCTGGAAGGAGCAGCACAAAACATGTGATTAACTGATGGCAGCCCCTATTCTCTGTCCCCCTGTGCTCTTATGTGAGAAGAGGTAAAATCAGGAGTAAAGTTGAGCCCAGGAAGAGGGACAGGTAGGAGAAGATTTATTTTTTATTTATCATTATCCTATTCTGATTTCACTGGTAAAACATCAAATCAGTTTTTCCTGAAGTGGAGTCTGTTTTGCCTATGACAGCAACTGGTGAGTGATCTCTCCCTGCCCTTACCTCAACCCATGAGCCTTTGATTGTATTTTCTCTTCCCTGCCCAGATGAGGTCAGGGATAGAGCAGCACTAGGTGAATGCCTGGTGTCCTGCCAGGGTCTACTCACCACAATCTGAAAATACTGCTAGGCTTCACTTCATATTAAAATACTCGTATGCCAGAAGCTTACACTATGAAATTTCAACAAAGGTCTCAGAGTGGTAATTGCTAAAAAGGAAATCTTTGCATGGTTTACTTAGCGAAAAATCTCATTTAAAAAGATCTTTTAATGTATTTAGTTATAAGAAGTTACATATTTTCCTCAGTATGTGAAAATAACATTAAGGAAATACTGTACAATCCGTGTGTGTTATTAGGGTTTTATAAATATAAAAATGAAAGAGAAAGGGTTAGTTCACCTCCAAACATTTCAGATGGACCATAAAGAGTGTTCAAGTCTTTCAGAATTAGCTTACTTGTTGGGTGGGTCACCTACTCCGTTTCCAATATAGTTGTATTCTTTCTAAAATGAAGAAAGAAAATGGAGATTTTATAGACCTATGAGCCCTTTTTGCAAAGACATCAATCTGGCCTGAATTTTTTTCTTACACTTTGTGTTACCTGTGTTTCCCACATATATCAATGTTAAAACTCCTCTTGGATTTCTGGATCAGGCTTTGAATGATTTTTGAGCAATGTTATATAAAGGCTGCTAAAAATATGAATAATGTATGTCTATTACTTCAACTCTGCAGGCCTCATTTGAGATATATAAATAGTATTTTTATATTATTTCTCTTAGATCAAGCTATGAACAGCTACTAGTGAGCATATTTTAAGACTGGTTGAATTTTTATATACTCAACAGTAGTATTTCTGCAGAGATTTAATGAAGATTTCAGTTCTTATACCCTAAATCTTTATTTTACACATTTTTAGGAGCTTTATAGGCTAGAATATTTCATTGTTCAGAAGGGGCCTGAAGGCAGTAGACATCTTTGCAGTGATTTTAATGAGCTTTGGGTCAACTTTACTATATTCTGGGAAAATAGAGCATTCCTGGGTGATAACACAAATTTAGATTTTGAGTAAAAGTAGACTTTCAAAGAAGTTAAGGCCAAAAAAGATTATCATAATAATTTCATATTCTGTTCCAGATGACTCAGATTATAATATCACACACAAATGACTACATCAAACCATGTGAGAATTATTGAATGTAGCTGATGTAAAAGAAGATTGTAAAAAGGATTGTGGAGCAAAGATATAAAATGGACAGAAAGAGAAAACAAATTGTTATGAGAGTGAAAGTGGAACCCCTCAAATGGTCTTCCTCAAGCACAGATGTTACAATGTATTATACGTTCCAAGTTCTACTCTCATCTAGCTCTCTTCAAAATGGGACTGGAAATCATCATAAACAATACAGATGGTACCGTGACAGTAGTCCAGTTTTTTCTAAATGGGAAATTTCAGGGGGTTTTGCCTCTTACAAATGTTCACCTGTAAGGCAGAAATAAGAGCTAGATACTTTAGAGCACTCCCCTACCTGGATATTGTCCAGTTCCTTACAGCATGAGACAGGGTGTTGAGGACCCTTGGAAAAAAAAATAACTTGGATCTGTTCAGAGATCTGCTTGGGAGAGGCCTGTGAGATATACTCCTGAAACTGAGTCCAAGAGAGCTGGCTAATTTTAAAGGCTGATCTCCTTTAAGCTTAAGAATGAACAATTCTGAAACAGACAAAACAACACAAAGGCAACAGGATGCCTGCATGGATGAACAGGTTGCTCCTCATGAGGCATAAAAGAGATATTTAAGTGGAAGCAGGGTCAGGTCACACAGCTAGCAATCAATGGAAGTGTCAGCAGTATCAACTCCAAGGCATTGTGTGTCTTCACAAAAATTCCACAACACAGCTACACAGTCATGAGATAATACCTTCTTTTTATTTCTTTCTTTGTGGTTTTTTTTCTTGTTTACTTTGCTATGCTTTAATGCCATAACTGTTCTTAAAGTCTTTTCAAAGAGTAAAATAGCCCCCAGGGCCATTATCTGCAAGCAGAAAGCCCTTTAGGTGGACCAACATCACAATAAACATTCCTTTCTTCTCTTCCTAACACTTTAGCTTTCTCCTGAATATCTAGATCAAGCACTACTGATTTACCTTGAGGATGCTAAGTCACTCAAATCATCCTAGCAACAAATTGTATTTTAACTTTCATAATAGTGGGGAAAGCTGCCTGTTTGGCGGGCATCCACCTCCCCTGTGTTATCCTGTCCGTCTCCTGTGTCTTTCCCCACTCAGGCATGATCAGTGGTGCTTACAGGAAGTTATGGGATAACTGTCAACTTCAAGAGAAACATTTATGATCAGAAGTGACACTGACAGGAGGACACAAGCCTACTGTTTTTTGTCCTGGGCGTCTTTCCTGTCTTTCCTGCAGGATGGGGAAAATAAAATTTTCATTTATCTTCTTGTTTGTTCTTGTAATGGATAATAAATGCTAAAAGTCAAGCAACTTTTCAAATAGCCAAGAGCACTCTGATTTCTATATCAGTTGTCTCATTATAACACAGTTATATATACAATACCTAAAATCCTCCAACAGATCCAATGAGAAATAATAAATAAATAAATTCACTCCAAGGCCCTATTTTTCTCAAAACAAAATGTTTTTCTAGGACAAAAGCAAATTAAGCTTGCTTATGTTAAATAAAGGTGGCATTCTAGACTTGAAAAAGTTTCTTTAAAGGCAACCCTACAATCTCAATATTAAGGTCTAAGAACCTTCCTTGATGTGATTAGAACAATTTATGTGTTTGTAATTTTAGTCTCAATAGAAATAGATATTATTCCATCACATTTAATATGGACTACCTGGACTACTGTGGCTCCACAATGAGTATAGTCACAAGACAGTTAAATATAAATGATACCAATTTTAAGTTAGTTTAGATCAGATTCCACATTTTTCCAAGATATTTGCTTTTTGTCCCTGGTGGAAAAAAGTCTGTAATTTTACATGGTGCATAAATTCCATCATGATTTACAGGTACCCTGGCTTCTCAAAAAGACATTTTTATTTTTTTTTTTTTTTTCCCCAATCAGAAGTGCCCCTGAGCCACATGTGATTTCATGGGTGCCAGAACATTGATTTCACAATACAGATAGGGACATAACTTTAAATTACTCTAAAATTTCAGCTAACTACATGAAGAAAATGGTTCCTAATTGGCATTCCTTCAAATACATCAGATTTTTTGTTTAATACAATAGCATTTAGTAACAGTTACACTTGCAAGATGCAACAGCATCCAACATTGAGTTAGACAATGTATTATTGATAGGACTAACTAGGCATGAAGCTTAAACCAGGCCAGCTGGTGAGTAGGTGACATGGCTTGGGATCCAGAGGTTTGTGAAACCATGGGAGGAGCTGGAGACTACAAAGTGACTAGGGCTTCCCCAGCTAGCTCTGTGCGTGTGTGTGTGTGTGTGTGTGTGTGTGCATATGTGTGTGCATGTGTATGTGTATGTGTGTGTCTGTGTCTGTATGTGTGTGCATGTGTGCTTTGTGAGCAAGACAATCTATACCAGCAACCTGAGTGGGACTGCGGCCTCAGTTCATATGTGCACGTGTCAGCAACTGGGAAGACTGGGATCCAGAGGCCAGCTGCTGGGCAATGTCTGAGCCCAGATATTTTTTTAATCTAATATGTACATATTTACATCTAATACATTTTTTTCCTCACAAAAGGAGCAGCCGGAGAGGGGACCAGAATGTGCTTATATGTGTTGTCTGTGCTTTTTTGAGTGCTCTGTGTCTATCTGTGTTTTCTGTGCAGCCAGATGTGTATATACATATATGTGCGCATTATGTGTGGTCTGCATGCTTAGCCTTTCTATAGCTTGGACCTGCCGGAACAAAAGCAATGAAGAAGACTCAGAATTCAACAAGTTTTGAAAAGATATCTAAGCAAACATTGCAATTTAAAATTACTTTAATGAAACCTTTGTAAGATCATTGTGTCTCAATTGATGTTGCAAATACAGAAATGATGTAATTATGAGTATGTAAAACAGACTATTTGCATTATGTAGAAGCACTGATTTAAGTACTATTTCTCTGAAACTTTATGTAATTTAGTGAGTTTTTTTAAAAGCAAGAAAGAATGTAAATTCTATAACTAATTCTTAGTTTCTCCTAAAGTCAAACTGTGAATTCCTATTATAACTTTCACATTATTACTCAGAACTCAACTTTGCAAAATCAGTAAGGAATTACAAGGTAAGCTCTGTATAATCTATCTGCAGTTGGATGACCAATGTCCTTAAGATGGACATGTAGGCTGAAAGTTAAGTTTGGTGAGAATCTGAAGGGAGCGAATTACTCTGTCATTTAAAAATAGAGTGTCTGTGAGGCCCATTGACTATTCTGTTTGTGGTTTGTTTTTTTTTTTTTTTCCTGTGTTGAAATTGATGAATACCCTAATCTTCTAAGATAAATCAAAATGACAATTTACTTTCTGTCTACACCAGGAAAGACCATTGTAGTATTTTTTTCTTTTGTTCGTAACTACTACTCCTTTAACAATTGTAGAAAACTGTTTTCTGATGCATTTAGAATAGATGTTTAAATTATTTTAAAATATTAATGAAAACAAAACTATGCTATTTATTAGTTTAGATGTGGATTCTGGGTCAGAGACCCCACTGACAAGGTGAAAAAGAGGGTAACTGTAAGTGACAGTACATCAGAAATGATTACAAACAAATCAATATGGAAATAGCTGTAGAGATATGCATATAGGTAAGCCATGGAAAGTGAATTTGGAATTATGAAAGTGGGAGCATATGACAGCAAAAAAGGAGGTAGAAAAGCTTGAAAAGATTTTTTGTTTAGCTAATAAGAATTCTTTTGCATTTAAAAATTGGCAGCTTTTCAATGGGTAATAATTAAGGATGATATAAGAGTATTTAAAAAAAAAATATGCTGAATTTTTACATCTTTAACTTTGAACTTCTTGAGAAGATATAAGACACAAAAATGTCCTCAATGTTACTGTTAATGTGTTCTGGGAAAGGAAAGGGAAAGGGAATCATTCTTGTAGTTGCGTTTACAAAAAATGACAACTTCTAAAATGAACTGAAATACTTTTCAGTGTGTTGGTATTGTGAAGAAGGTTCAAAGTATGCCCAAATAAACTGAATATTCTATCAAAGTTATTTTTAGCTTATTTAAAAAACAAAACCAAAACCAAAACCAACAAACCAAATAAACCAAAACAAAGAATATGCAGTATTCATTGGTTAAGGTGAATAAAATTACCCTGGAAATGCATAAGATTTATTATTTTCCTGAAGATATCCTAAGTCTTTATTGAACGTTGACACCATTCCTGACCCAAGTAGTCTTTTATATTAAGTTCTGTCTGTATTAAATAACGTTGTACTGATACATGGATTCAACAAGGAAATATAAATGATTATGATATACTTCAGTCTATGCTACCTTATATCCAACAACATTTGACCCTAGCTTTTCTCTAAGAAATAGTATCTTGAGCAATGTAGTTAATCAAATATGTTCCAGATCAGAGTTTTATTGCAGTCTGAGGCAGCAGTGTCATCTACTAGACAACTACATCTTCTTGCACTGTTTACATTTTTGCTGCCATCAAAGCTCTGACCCATGGCCTTTCTGCTCAATTGTCTCTCCAACAGCTGCTTTCATGACTCAGTTGCAGATAGATGGCATGTTGCTACATAGACTGATCAGATACTGTTTAAACACCCGATTAACAGTTCTTGCTTTTGGACAATTCCTGAACAACTAACTATTTCACCACTAAAAAAATTAATGAATATGAGTGACAAAGCTCTCTATTGAGTTAATAAAGAGTTTATTTTTTTCTCACAGCAAAAATCTCACTCCTGATGTTGTAATGAAAACTTGATATTCACAGTATTTTTTTTTTTTTTAATTCCATCTTGTTTACTATTGGCAGTGCTACTAGGCTTTCATTTATGAGTGATAAAAAGGTGTTCACAATAGTTGATCTGGTCATCTTGGTGGTTGACTAGATGGCAGTGAGGTGCCAAGGCAACTGCTGCCCTAATTCTTTTGGAGATTTCCAGCACGTCTCCTCCTTATCTGAATCCTCTATGCATCCCGTTCAGTCAGGTGGTTTTTTTCTCTAAAAACTGCTTACACAATCTTAGAACATGCTCCATGATTAGTGTGGATATAGAAAAGATCTCAGTATTTCTCTTTTCTCCTGTGTTTGTTATACAAACCTCTTTAAAAATTTCAAAAAGCAGAAGCTTTCACAGTTCTTACCAGAAAACCTTCATTGTTAAAATGAAGTTATTCAAAGGCTGCAAAGTGACACTTCTGGAAAGTAATGTCTTCAGTTCCACTGAATAATACATGGAGCACTTTGGTTTGTATTCTCCATGAGTATGAAAGAGCCATGTCCAGTTGAAAATATCTCTATCAGGCAATTCAGTCAGGGAGACACAGAAATGTTAATCAAGATAATCCTGGAGGATTTTCAGACCAGGCTCTCACTTGAAATTACTGCTAGTAATCGATGAAGTCAGTCTGTTTTTTCTTCCCAAGGTTTGAAAACTTCCAAGGATGGAGATGACCTATTCCAGAGAGGAATTATCCTAATGATTTCTATTTAACTAAGAAGTCTTTCTAAAATAGAAAGATTTATTCTAGAAAAGACAGCAGGACCAGTGCTTCTTTGTGATGATGGTTTTGTAGTACCTGTGTGTTCAAAGTGCTTCATGTGAACTATACATCTTCAGCATAACCAGTATATTCTTCATTTAAAGCTAATTACAGGGAGAGATATTTGTATATTAATTTATCAAACCTTGATGGTTAGATGACACAATTCCATTTATCTCCAATAGAAAAATGCTTAATTTATGAGCTTAGCAAGACTGAACATTTATCCCAAGTTTGTATAAACTTGTTATTCAAGTTACTACACATGTCCCACACAGAGAACTGTGTAAGAATCAACATGGGGACTTAGCATCTATATGTTTCTTCCTAACTGTTTCTCTGTCTGCTGAATTCTACAACTTATTCAAGAAACAGGTAGGATTCCAGCTGGAATTAGAGGTCAAAATCCTATATTTATCACTTTTTTTTTTTTTATAATATACTGAACTCTGGTGTTTTCTTTGGACTATTGAAGGATCAAGTCTCCATCTCTGAAAAAAAGTAGTTGTCTAATGCTGAGATATATGTCCCAGCTTAAAGAAAACCACTAAAGTTGTCACAATAGCTGGCTTGCTATATATAACCATTTTGTCTGTTTTATGGAAAGGCCTACATTATACAGTGATGGGTTAAATAGCTCACATGAAAAAAGATGCAGAAACTCAAGACATCTATTTTGGTTAGGGGAGGGAAGAGGTTGCAATAGAGTTACTAGAATAGTGTATTGTCATGCAAAAGAGATTACTACAGGAAAATGGTGGTTTGAGTCATGTTCAAGTGTATGCATCACTCTGGAAACAATTTAAACAATTTAAAAAAATTCCATTACTCTTGAGAGACACACTTGATAGCATATAATGATTACGTATTTCAGTCATAAATCGAAAGTGATTTCAAAATAATTTCAGGTCAAGAGTGATATCCAAAATAAAGCCAACAAGTGAAGTCATTACTCTAAAAGCATAAAATGTGTGCCCTACATGTCCTTTTGTTTGATCTGACAGGAATAATTTTTGATGGAATTAATTGCACCTGGAAATCATTGACAGGATTTGCAAAATGTACATGATAAATTTGATCTGTGACTCACTGGCTTATCAGTGTTAGTTGGACAATATTTCTGTACTACAGAAAATACCATACACTCATATTTTGCCACCCAATAGTCAGAAAAGTCCATTGAACAGAAATGGGTCATTTTATACATTTAGAACAGGATGCACTCACTCCTTCACCCTCGGCCCTAAACATGAACTAGAATTTTTGATCCTCATTCTGCAAGGAACATAGGGATTTTAAATTAAGTACAAAGGGAGCATTTTGGTGCCTGAAATAGAACAGTTAAAGGACAATGTGCCAAAAAATCTCCACAAACCTGTGGTCTGTGCTACCTAAGGGCGTGCACAGTGGAGGACTTAAATGAAAAGTCTGAGACACTTTAAGGGATCCTTGGTACAAGATGAACATCCTTTTGTCCAGCTTGCCCTTTCTGTCCCTATTCCTGGCCCTGCGACTTTATGTGTGCCCTTTTAACAATTTCAGCATTCGTTTTGCATTGAATCCTCTACAGAATATTTTCCATGGGGTGCAGTGCTTCCAGAACAGGCTCCATGGGTCCCATGGGTCCCAAGTCCTGCCAGCAAACCTTTTCCAGCATGGGTTCCTCTCTCCATGGGTCCGCAGGTCCTGTCAGAAACCTTCTCCAGCATGTCCCATGGCCCATGGCCTTCCCATGGGGTCACAGCCTCTTTCGGGCTTCTGCTGCATGAAGTGGTCTTACAGCAGATTTTAGGGGCTTTTGTATTTCCATAAAATGAAAACCAAGAGGTCACAATTATTTGGTTTACAGTCATGTGACAGATCTGGTTGTGCCAGTTTGCTTTACTACTGCATGTGTTCTGCATTACAGACATTGACAAATTATGTGGTGGTGAACAAGGGGAAACAGACTGTTATTGTCATGACTATGATAATATCCCCTTAGGAAACATTAAAATAGTTATTTTCTTTTTAGATTACCATAATTCCACATTCAAACATTTTTTTAATGAATCTGATCTAAACCAGCAACATGTTTTCTTCAAATTTCTATTCTATCTGGGAAAAGAAAGAATGTCCAATAAAATATTTTTCATTCAGAACAACTTTTCATTTACAGTGACTGTTTCTGTAAAATATTTTTCTTTTCATGTCAAATGTAACAATAGGAATTCTTCTCTCTAAGTTATAATAGACTAAGAAAAATTGCAAAAAAACCTCAAAAAATTAAGTCATAAGGACTTCCTTTAGTTTATGAGATGTAGAGTTGTTAATTGCAAGTCAATATGCAGATAAATAACAGGACTTATAAAATCACATTAGCATGCACTTATGTTACTAATTTTTTTCCAAAATGTCCTTTTAAAAATATTAAAATATGATAATTCTCCTTTCTCTCTTCCTCTCTAAAACTGTTTTATTTTCGTTTCTTTTTCAGTAATTTGTTTCATTAATAGTAATAATAGTGATCATTGGCCATAGTTGCAACCTTAAGAGAGATTGAAGATAATGAAAAAAAGTTGTTTTATTTTTTCCAAATATAAATGATAAGTGTTCTTATTATTAGTTTTAAAAAGAAAGTAATGGATTGAAAAACCATTTCAGAATCTTCAAAGCAGTTAAGACTGCAAGGAAATTTGTACAACAGGTCTGATACTACAGTGAGAATTAGACCACATTTTCTCCTAAACTAGTGATTGGCAGGCAGGTAGATGCAAAAATACATAAATAAAATTAATTTGTATTAAGGTTTAGTTCAGTTATATTTTCCCCCATATTTTGTGTGTCCAGCATTCATAGATATATTTCTTCTTGATTTAGTCATACATTCTAGATGTTCCTATATGAATATTTCTGTATGTTCAGCCATTTCTTGAACAAAGTGTGGTCTCAAGGTAGACATTCACGGTCAATACACTTCATGACCGACATTGAATTAAAATTATCTTCAGAGAAATGCAGACAATATTTCAGGATGTTTAGTTAATTATGGAAATTGCTGTAAGATCATAGATAGTTTGGGGAATCCCTTTGCAGTTATCATCTCCTCTAGCCTCCATCAAAGCATCATTTGATCTGTCTTTGGAAGCTGCTGCAAGTCAATAACTCAGAACAAAAAGCAACAGCTCTAGAACTGAGTTTTTTCACGTTTGCTTGGAAAAATTACTTTGAGAGAACAAAACTAAACAAAACCAAACCAAACCAATAAAATAGTGATAACAATTAGACTGGTGAGGATACAGACATCAACCCACTAAACAACCCATGTAAATTTGATTTGAAAGATGTGAAAAAAAGAAGAATAGGCAAAATAACTCTTTAAAATTTTTTTGGAGATGTTCTAGCTTGGATAGGTTGAAAGCATGAATAAGACAGATTTCTTTAAATTATTTTTTTTCCCAGTAAGCTATTTTGCTAGAACAAACCTATTTTTGTTCATACAGTGCTGAGTTTCCCTGGGCTCTAAAGTGAGCTGGAGAAAACATGAGCTGCCCAGAAAGAAAGAAAAAAAACAAAGGGTTGTTTATTACTTCCATGCTGCTTTTGTACAAAATGGCATGCAAGATTTTGTTCTGCTCCTGTATCAGCAAAACTGTCAGAGGTTTAGGTAAGCAGAGGAGTAATATCTATATTATTCTTCCAATCATAATTAGCATTTGTGTTGCTTTTCCACTTAATAAGAGTCTGTACATGATGACATAGACCATGAAGATTATTTATTATGAAAGGGCCACTGTCGACTCATTTCAGATTAATTTAATTTTTATAGATCTTATACTTTAGTGCTTCTCATTGATATAAATGCTCTCATTTTAATAATTTTTAATTGAACTGTTCAACAACAGAATCTTTATAAAACCCTTGTGGCATAGCATTTTTTCTTTTTACTTTTTAAATTAAAATGAAAGCAACATTCATTAAGAAAAATATGAATTATGCTATTTTTAAGAATATATAAAAATGCATTAGTATTCATAAATATGGTTAAATATTTGTATCTTGCTGTCCTTAAACAGCACAAAATTGCTATCAGGACTTCTGTAGCATTTTACATGTATACATTTATTACTATATAAGTAGCAATGTGTTTTATTATAAAATTATATATTATTTTACACACTAAAACTACTTGTATCAACTTATAGTATATAATATAAATGTCCTTATTTAGTTAAATTTTTTATTTTAAAATGGGAAAAATCATCTTATTCAGAATAAGTTAATTTTAATATAGAACAAGACATAAACCCAGGAAATTCCATAAGTGATCATGGAAGAAGGAGAAAGTGTATTTGTGATAATATAAGTTGTCTTCATTGTCTTATAAAGAAAATATTTAGCTTGAAAAAATATGGGAACATCTGTATTGTACTTTGATCCATAAAGTACAGCTGGTCTAGCAGAGAAAAGCTCTGCTGCCAGATTTCAACAGAGTTGTTCTGCCTAGGACAAAACACTTATATAATTTCCATGCTGCTTCCAAATCTGTGCCAAGAGCAAAGTGGCTTTAATGAACCAAGAAATCCTAGCCAGTGCTAACTAAATTTTACAAGCATCAAATTATTTTGGGAATAAGCAACCAAAGAATAAGAGATATATCATCATGTTCAGCAAAGGTCTTACTGAAAACTGATGGTGGGATAACAAACTCATATTTTCTGTCTGTTCATTAGCCTATTTCTAAGACTGAAGGATGGACAAAGAAATATTTGAGAAGAAATACAGTTTAAACTTCTAGGGAGCATTTTCAAGTTCTCTTGTTTTACTCTGAAGAGAATATTAAACGGACAAAGTGGGTGTTGAAAGCTCAAAAATCAAAAGAATTTCTGGCCTGCTCTGGGTCTGTGCTGATTGCAAAGGCAGTTTGCCTCTTCAGGAATGCAGCAACACACATTGAAATCTGCAGTTCACTACAGTCAGTGTGCAGAGCTTTGTAACTGTGGTTTATTTTCCAAATAAGCTTATTTTGGAAATAAAGGCTACTTGTGTGTTTTCTGGTAGGGTTCAAGGAAAGGTCTGCTTCCTTTTCCTCAGTCAGAGGTTGTGCTCACCTTGTGGGTAAGAAATTATGCGACCTTGATCAGAGACTTTCCATTCAGTTTGATTCACTGCTGTGCCTTGAGGAAGCTGACAACCAGACAGCTGCCATAGCTTCTCATTGTCTTCTAATTATGAAAACTGAAAGCTTATAATTAAGTTCAAGCATAGTAAGACAGCTTTTAGAAAGCTTGCCATGTTATACCTCCCAACTCTATTTAAACAAGATGAAGAAATAATATAGCTTTTTGTTTATTATGTAGCTGAAAGTTTAAGTGTTCCGCAGTAGTCTTAGTCTTATTCAGCTCTTTTAGAGTACACAAGGAAATTTTTACACTTCAGTGTAAAAACTCAGATGTAATAGCATTCAAATGTATTGCTCAGGGCACAGTATAGCTGCAGTCTAAACTCTGCTTTTCCAAAATGAAAGGAAATTCTTTCAAAATGCAGTTTATCTACAAAATAGTCAGATACAGTTGCATGTATTTTGTTGTTATTATTGAAGTATTTATGTGAATAAATTCCACAGGAAAATCCAACTCAAAACCAACATGAAAAATTTCAGTTTATACCTGAAGGAAAAAATAAGTCTTTGCATTTCAGAAAATGCCAGTTTTCATATTTTTTAAATGGACTGACCAGGTCTGTTCTCTCTGGAACTGGTCTCTTGAATGTCACTGAGTGACCCATGGGAAGTAAAACATTACAGTTCAAAGAAACAATACTGCTATATTGTCCTATTAGCCTCAGGCATGTTTCTGCTACTTCCATGCTTGCATGACAGCCAAGTTATTCTGGGAATCAAAAATTTAGTTCCAGGTTGCTGCTTTTGCCTGCCTTTTTTCTTCTTCTTTTTTATTTTTTTCCCCTTCTTTTTATTCCAAAATATAGCTAATATTTTGGAGAATAATGCCAATATTTTGAAGAAAATTATTTCCACAGTTATACAAATAAATAAAAGTAACTCGGGGGGGGGGGGGGGGGGGGGGG
>JAWWEV010000115.1:103642728-103667970 GCA_035583235.1 Hafferia zeledoni | reverse complement strand
CTCAAGCTGGAGGCTGGGACAAAACCAAGACACTCTAGGGCTATGAGATAAGCAGTTAATATTCCTTTGCCACTAGCTAAAATCCTGAGTAATACACTTCCAATTCCATGTATTTATGTATCAGCTGTGAAGCAAGACAATTGTGTAGTAACTTAGCCTCTTTTGCAAAGGTGGAGTAGAAAAGCTTAGAGACAGTACATCTGACGTAATAAAGTGCAGAAGTCCAAGGAGGCATGCATTTCAGGAAGCCTGTGAGCAGTAGGTGGAAATATGGAGTAGCCTGGAGGTCTGAAAAGCTAGTGAAGGGGTAAAAGGAACTTAGGTCTGCCTGGGACCTCTTTAGGAGCTGTGAGACAGCCACAAACTTGGGAATGAATTGAGGAAGCAGTAACCAAGAGTGAAGGATCGATAAAAAGATATGAGTGAGAAGTGAGACATCCAAGCCAGAGGGGATGTCAAGAAAGAGAAGTCAATGGCAGGGAGATGCCAGTTGTGCACAAACAGACAACAACTTCTCCCAGGAACCAGCACAAGTCCAATGAAATTTGTTCAAAGAGCCTCATTGTCTTTGGCAGACTTTGGAGAAAGTGAAGGTACAGTTACTAAGTAAAGCTTAGTAACTGTTATTACTTCCAAATTCAGGGAATACAGGCAGCATTCAAGTCCAGAATGCTAAGGACATGCATCTTCATCTGGAGTAAATTCCCCATGCTTATACCACTTCCAAAAATGATCAAGAGACAGACAAGGAATGCTTGCCTCACAGTGTCCTCCTAATTGACATGAATGTTACTTACGTACCTTTTGGTAAATTCAAAGTAGAATGCCTAACATAGGCATTACATACAAGGGATTTCATAGCATCTTGTACTCTTGTACTGAAATTAACTAATTTTCTTGTCAGAAGAAATGTTGCACTGTACAGGTTATGACCTTGCTAGCTTTTCCACAGTTCTTCACTATGTCTGCAGAGAACTCTTTGCTGCAGAACTAGTTCAGATCTCATTAGAAAGAGAAACTGTGTGCAGATGGATGATCTGTAAGCGTGCTTATGCTGCACAGCACATAAATCCACTTTGTTCCATCTAACCAAATGTAATTATGAGTTGGGTTTTTTTGTTTGTTTGCTGGTGAGTTTTCCTTTCCCCCAGGTGTGGCTTACATGAGATGGAGTCACAGGATAAAAGGGCAACTTCAGAGAAGCTGATAGGTTTCTCTACTGATAATAAGATTTTTTTTCCCCCTAAGAATATTTTTAAGCTACAGTACTCAGGATGAAAATAAATCATAAGTTCTTTTGACTTTCACACAAAAATAATTCTGCCAATTTCTGTTTCTCAAGGTTACAGAAAAAAGATGAAAACCCAGATATTAAAATCTGATTTTGCACATATGTTCTTTTTATCAAATTGCATTGCCAACATTTTCTTGTTCTGAACTCTGAGGTTCATAGTGCAGATTCAAACTTGAAACAAGTCATTTTAATGCAACAGTTTTACTTAATTAGGTTATACCAATTTTAAAAATTATCACCAAGTTCATTTTCTCAGAAATGTTTTTCTGCTGGTTCCTGAAATTGTCCAAAGTAATTTCAGAGATTGCGCAGAAGCATTTCCATGGAGGTCTGCAAGATTTCTGCTCTCTAAGTTTCTTTTCCAGAATCAAAGCCTAACTCTAAGCAGGTAAGAGGCAAATGGTACCTTAGGATAGAAAGCACAAATGTAATGAGGTCAGTGATAATGTCAGAGAAGTTATTAATAGTTTTCTCTATGCAAAAAATCATCTGTAGGAACTAAAAGCAAAAGTTTCTCCCCAGACTGTTAAAATATGATTTTTCCTCTTTACAGGTTTACTAGAAGTTGTTGCTGCTGCAGTTGCTGCTCATGTGTTTTTGGGTTTTTTTTTGTTTTTTTTTTTTTTGGTTTTTTTTTTTTTTTTTTTTTTTTCTCTTCACGTGGAGCTAGCTACTTCTTTGACAGATGACTACTTTAAAGAGGGAGGCACAACAAGGGCACTAATGGCTCATTCACAAACAGTTGGATGAAGTTAGGGATTTTTTTCAAACATTTGAATTTAGGCAATATATACTAGCAGTGTACACCTGTCAAGTGTTATCGAGTACTTGATACAGCTAATATACTATAGCTGTGCTTTCACTGCTGTCAGCTCTAACCATATAGTTAATTTACTAATATAGGTATTTTGGGCTTTATTCTTTTTCACTGTGAAAGAAAAAAAATCAATCTAGTCATCACTTTCAGTTCTCCTTTGTATAAAAAACACCCCCAAACCAATAGGAACTAAATACTGATCAGTATTCTTCAGCTTCTGCTCACAAATCATTCTTTCTAAAGAAAAGTAACTTGAAATTATGCTGTAGGCGCTCATTAGCATATTTAAGAAGTCAACACTTTTGGCCATTTGGATGAGAAAAGTCTAATGATTTGGGACTTTCATAACACTTCAGATGATGTACTTCCTGACTATAATCATGACCATTTTTTCTCCTCAGTAGATGTCTCTCAAACATTCATCCTCAGAATAAATCGAAAAGAAACAGTGTACATTATCGCATGCTATTAAAAGTGAAAATATGAAGTTCTAAAAAATGTTTAAAACATAAAATTGACAAAAAAAATGACATTACAAAGGATTTGGTTGTGGTGGGTTAGTTCTTTTTTAGTCTTAGCATATGAAAAAGAACCAAAAACTTAAATAGTCAACAATGTATCACAAAGAGATTTATGATTTGTCAGTGCTTTACACTAATGCAGGACCTGGTTTTCTGTATGTATGAATACATAAGATATTATTCACTTTTCCCTGAATCTGTGAATATGAGAGCTCTACATCTCTTTAGAACAATGGAGAATTTTTCTCTTAAGGGGAAATGAAATTTCCTGAAGTTCTCAATGGATCATCTTTAATGTTTCTTCCCATATGATCCAAAAAGATTTGCTGTGTATACATGACAGTCTCCACATATCTCTTTAAAGAAAATTTCCTTTTTTTACAGAGACTTTTTAAGACATGATGCCTAGTGACTCATGCTCATTAAAGAAAATAGAAACAAATGCATTATAATTTTAGTATCAGTTATATGTAAGGTGCCCTCTTACTCCTCCAGCAGGAATACATCGCTTACTAATGAAGAAGATAAGGGTCCATTTGGGAAAATAAACTCTAAATATGTATTAGGGAAATTATACTCTTGATATATAATCATACAGTTCAGTAAATCATCATAGATGAAAAAGTGGAAAAAATGTATTTCTGCCCCTTGTCCATTTTGGCCTCCCATTAATGTCCAAATTTGAGATTCTCATTCTTCCAAAACAGGATGCAGGAATGTGTCTGGACACAACCATATAAAGAGCAGGTGACTCTAATAATAATTGAGATATTCAGCTGTATTGTTGGAAGCTCCTGGCTAAGAAAGTGTGACTAAGACTAAGTCTGGAAAGATCCTGGAAAATTAATCAGCTGAAAAGCAAACAGAAGTGTTATACAACTCCCAGAAGCCAATACTAAACAAAGACACAATTATTTAAATCTGCACAATATATATCAGTGTACACTTATCAGCTTACCATGACAGTCACAGACTCTGAGTTTAATTTAGATAAATAGATTGGGAAAGAAATGTTTTCAACTGGCGGGTAAGACTGTTTTCAGTTCAGATAAATTGTTCCATCAAATAACTTATATTGACAGCCTTGTGAGGAAAGAAAATATGTTTGTGAGCTGAGAGTACAGTTGGGATTGGATTTTATTTATTTAGATATTTCCATATCAGGTGGCAAAGCCATATGTTTTGAGGGTTCATTCTTCTGCTAGCAGCAACCTAGATTATAGCATGTCTGAGTTGCCTAGGCTGCAGTATATATTTTTTTTGAAAATATGAATTGTACAAATAATAGAAAATACCTTGTTGCTTTTAAGCTGCTGCATGAAGTTATATAAGATTGTGGTACTTCTCACCCAATCATTTTCTAGACAAGCCAAAATAGTAGCATTGCTGCTCCCTCTTTCTGTTTCCCTCTTTTTCTTTCTTAATTTTTCTGTGTGAACCACATTTATTAACCATGTTTATCAACTAGAAAACCACAATAATAGTGTAAGTAGTTAAATCTTAGGGAAGAAAAAAAAAGAACAAATGCTGGAATTAATTTTTCTCCTAATTTAGTCATCTTATTTTCACATTACGATATAGTCTGGAACTGTCTCAACATGTGTTTTTAGTGGGAATATTATCTGGCTTGGTGAAATAATTGTGTAAATCTTTTTGTTGCTATTTTTAAAAGAAATTGAAAAATCAGAGTTCTGTCATAATGGCATCTACCCTTTGTTGCAAAACAAGATTGTTAACCTCTGTATAAGCCAGCATATAAGGTAGCTAAAACACATCAAAGTCTCTTTCAAAGCCAGACACCAAGAGCTGTACCTAAATAAAACTCTTGGGGTCATTTCAAGATTATGGTACGGTCCATGTCTTAGAAAACCTATCCTCATCAGCCTGTTTTTTCTGTTGTATAAAGGTTTTTTGTATATCGTTTGCACTGTGTCTGTATTTCTGTTATTTTTCATATTTAGGCCAGTTCTCAGGAGCAATTTGCACACATCAGTTTAGCCCACCATCCCTGTTAGGTTTCTATGATCTCCTGCCTCCTAGTCCGAAATCTTTTTAACCTTTTGATAGTTACACATCTATTCTAAGTTTCTCTTAACCCACCTTCCTGTGACTGCAGTTGAATCTCCTTCTCCAGGCTGTTTGTTTTTTCCTACCCCCTCTATTAGGACCCACAAGGGGATTAGTCTTTTTTTTCCCCATCAGTTCCAATTCACTGCCCAGGCCACTGTACTCTATCCCAGAGACACACTCAGTAGTAAAGTCTTGCAGTTGCAGGAACAGCATCTATGAGGAACTTCTCAAGAAGATATAAGAGCTGTGCTGTCTCCACAGTTTATAATATGGCCAGTTGTGCCCAGTTGTTCATCAAAAAAGGCAATCGAAACATTCTCTCAGTGTTTGAGCCAGACTTTGGGATCTGTATCAGTGTTAAAAACCTTTTTTAACACTGAGAAATATACTTTCTCTAATGTACTTTGCAGAACTTGTCAGAACAAAACTGCTGAAATTTTCTGATAGTAATCAGAGTGATTTTTATGATCCCTATGGCAGTTTTTGTTGAGGCAATTAAATATTGTAAAATATATAATTAAGTAACACAAACCTTTATTTACGGGGGTGTAAAAATGATGTACATTTTATAATAGTCAAGATTCTAACTCTGATTTGACATTCATTTAGTCTAAAATAATGATTTCAAATATTTCTCAGTTTTTTTATCTACCTACCTCTTTATCTATCTATTTCATATATATGTTATTTGTATTCTTAGTATGCTGAATAGAATTATTTCACATTCCCCTTCTTTAAGTTCATATAATTCATTCTTATAAGATTTTATTCTTTAGTTGTCATGGTTGAGGAAAGATTAAGAACAAAAAGAACATCAACTTATGAAAATAATTTAACATTCTGAATATGGTTATAGGTAATGTGGATGCTATAATTATTAAAAAATATGTAAACAGTCGTCTTTGCTATAAACAAGGAATAGATTTCTTTTTAGATTATCTTACTGAAACCATAGTCAAAGGGTGATATACGAACAAAATATTGCCTTTTGACAAGTCCCCTAACACTGAAGCAAAAATTGTAAATGTGATGTTCAACCACTAATTATACATAAGACACACAAAAAAATTATGTAGGTCAGATTTGTACCACACAGATTTTGAAACTTTGCAGATACCTTCAGTGGATGATTTGACTTTCAGTTGGATTTGAAATGCAATATTGGAAAGCAGAGAGGACTGACCAGTGGAAAAGGATCTCAGTACCAATTAAATCCTTTAGAAGTCCCTGAACTGTAGTGGCCTAGTCCTTGAATAGCATAGACCGAAAGATCACATTCAGATCTTCAAGGTTGATTCCTTAGCCTATAAACAGGCTATTGTATTTTAAGTGCTACAAGCATCTTATAGTTTGCTAACGACAAACCTTTTATTTGTACCTTAAAGAATCATGTCTCAGTAATCATAATAAACAATAATCTTCCTCAGAAACACATAGAATAATTTAGGTTGGAAGACAACTTTGGAGATCATCCGATTCAACTCCAGCTCATCCAATTCTCCTCCACTTAGGAATTGTGTGCACATTTGCAGACAAAGAATTTCCATACCAACATCCGAGTTACTAAAGATACAAAACTGTGTCATTCATCATGCTAATTTATATTTATCAACACAAGTTACAGGGGGATAACCAACTTTCAAACTTCTTTTGGAAGGTTGTCTTAACCTTCAAACCTGTGGTATAAATTTCATTTCAGACACCCTATCATAGAAACTAGTTATTGTGCCCTATTTATATACTCTTCTTTGTGTTGCATCTCTATCCCACATCCCCAGGGTCAAAAATTCCAGTAAGGCTTGTGAATATTTGAGACTTCATGAATAGGATACAATATCCTTCATCTTTGTTTCACCTCTTTCTTCCATGGATAAATTGAAGTCAATAAAATTTAAATGATCTGAAAGTTATCTAAGAATTTCAGCCTGACTGGAGTTTGCCTTTATGTAAAACAAAGCTGTCTAGAACACCTGCCACAAAGATTTGCATTATCCCAGGAAAGCCTTGGCACACTGGGAAACTAAACACTCAGGAAATGTTTCATTTACATCAGCCTATGGTTCTACAAACCTTGGTTCTTCAAAGTATAAAATAATCCTTTCATGGTGGAAGATTAATATCAGCTTTATAAAAAAAAGTAAAACTGAAAATTGTATTAAAATTTATGAAAACTGTCCCTGATACTGGTGAGAAAATCATGCTGAGCAAGATATCTATAGCTTGGAAACAGAAACATTTACAAATATCTGATTTTTCTCCAATCTTTTGATGAAAAGCTTTCAAGGAACCATTTGTATCAGCATGCTTCTTATTCAAACATAAAAGGTAGATAATACAATATAAAGGTTTCAGAGACATCAGATAACAAAAAGCTTGTATTTTTTTCCTTGATGTAAAGGTAAATCTAGCCAACTGGTCTGTGTAGAACAATCTAACATACATAGCACTGATTATACAAATATCCTTAGAAAAGTGGCCATCCAGACAGTATGTCTAATATTTTAAGGTTACTGGAATGTTCTATGACTGGACAAAAAAAACATTAAAACAAACACCTTCAAACCACAGTTTGTCAATATCTCTATGAAAAGCACATATGTACTGATTTCAATAAACTTTGTAACTCTGAATGCCAAAATAAACTGTTTAGAGATTTTACTTAGATAGCATAAAAAGATGCAGCTATATTTGAACATATTGACTCATCTAGGATTAGTATCATAATATCAGTTGAGTAGAATATATAAATATAAATTCTTTAACACATTATTTCTCATTCTATAAAGAGAATATTTTTATGTTTCTAGTTGGAAATTTTTTTTCAGAAATTTAAGATACATTTCAGAATCCTAATTATCAACAAAAATAACTTTTAGAATATCTGTTTCTTACAAAATTAAGTTCCAATCAATTTTCACAGCTGCAAGTTATGATAGAACTACTAAGAGCACATGGAGGGAAGAATGTACTGAGAATGATCTGAATTGCTTTCTCTCACATCTGCATGTCCATGGATTACCTTTTGTCCATGACATCTGAATACTGAAACACTTCTGGATCTTATAAATCCGTTTGGTTGCTTAACCAGTTTTTCACTTAACTATACACTTACTGAGAACATGTACACTTTACTTGGCAATTCTCCAAAGTATTTACCTATGAAGAGAGCAACTTCTAATAAAGTTACTCTAATAACCAGAACTCCAAGACACACCCACACATGTTCTGAATTAAGGTCTGGACTCACTTTTTTTCTCATTACCTTCATTACATCAAAAAGACCATTAGTAACAAAATATGGATAATGAAAACTGAAGGTGAAAACCCTTCAGCTGCTTTTCACACACTGGGAAGTGAAAAATATTGAAAATAAGTTGGAAAAAGAAGCAGATCTGACATACTTCTTGGAATAAGACAGAAGTAAAGAAAAACATGTCTTGACTGTACAGCAATGAGGAAGAACACTGGAAGAGGATTTGACAGAAGTATTTAACACTTTCCACGTGAAAGTAGGTGCTTTTAGCAGTGTTCTGAGTGGAAAAAAAGGATTCAAAACCCATCTTGTGCTCTTAAAACTCTATTGTGTGTAGCTGTCACTCTAAATTACTTCTATTTGATCTACATGGAGCAGCTGGAAGTAAGATAATGGGTACATATTGGGACATGGGATATTTCTGAACTTACTTTAATGTAAACTTATTTTCACACAACTTTCATACAGGGAAGGACTGCTCTCCATCCTAATGATTCTGTTCTATTCACCATGGTCTGCAAATATAGACAAGGGGAGACATTTAGGGACAGAGAAATTACTTTTTCATTGATTAATTTATCTTATAAAAATTTCAGTTTTCCAGACAAATTCCTTAGTCTTAATATTAAACCACTGTGGTTAATATATTCCTTCACCGAAACTCTGTTCTTTTCTTTCTCAAAGTTTTCACAGAATCACAGAATATGCTGAATTGGAAAGGACCCACAAGGATCGAGTCTAACCTCCAGGCCTACAAGACCATCACCAAGAGTCACACCATGTTCCTGACAGCATTGTCAAAACTCATCTTGAACTCTGTCAGGGTCTGTGCTGTGATCTCCTTCATCTGGAGCCTGTTCCAGCACCCAACCACCCTCTGGGTGAAGAATCTTTTTCTAAGACCTCCCCTGAAATGATTGAATTGGTTAGATGTAAGCAATCTTCCTATAGTTGTAAATCTGAAAGGGTGTGTTTAAGTGAATACACATGGAATTTCAGGAAGAATGGCACTTTCATCATCTACTGAGGCATCTGCAGCACAAAATAGATCCCAGACAAGGAGATCAGAGCTCACAAATATACCCTGACATCCCAAAACTTTAACAGTGGCTAAATTCTCAAAAGCATTAACACAGGAATTTGCTAACCTGTATTACCTTGATGAACAAATGCAGTGAGTGATTATGATGTTTGGTCAAATTTTGTATACTCATACATGCATACACCTGCACACGTGTGTGTGTGTATGCATGCACATACCTGCACATAAACACAGACCTACCTGTGTAAGTTTGCTCTGTAATTTTAAAATATGCCTTGAAACAAGCAAGGCCTGTTGTGCAGAATCTATGATTCCTTTTCTATAAATAAAAGGTCATATCCATTTAAATTAATTCCATTGATTTGTCTTCAAAAGCATGTAATCTCTTAAAGAGGAGAATGTCATAAATATTTATATGTGCTAAAATTATTACTTGGGATGTTTCATTTAAGAATGAAAGAGAAGGTCAAAATTTAACATCTTAGAAACTGTGAGAAAAGTTGCCTAAAGAAACTATAATGAAAAAATTAAAATATGAAATAAATCTTGATGAAATATCACTATTTACCAGCACAGATGGGATACTATATTATAGTAAACTATATTGAATTCAGTGAATTTATTATATGAAAAACAGTAGTGAGAAGCCAAAACAACAAAAAAGTGAAATGGAGAAACATATTTGCAAAACAATATGATAAAAACCAGCTTGCTCAGATTATGTCTCTAAGAAATTTGAAAAGAACAGAGATTCAAGTTGTAGTTTCTGAGTGATTCTGATTTCAGTCCTGAAAGAATATGACATTCTTCAAACTTAAAAAAAAAAACCCAAACAAAAACTGTAGATTGTTTTTGCCTTTAAATTTCTTAATCCCTTCTAACTATCTTTTTCCTGCTTCCTGATCTGAAAGACAAACTCCAAATTATTGATTCAGCATTGTATAAATGCTTTACCTGGAGATGGCTCAGTGTTACAGTAAAATTACTTTTTACCTCCAGTGCCTTCTGAGAGTGGCATCTTCACAGTCTAAGCTTTGATGAAAGGAGCTTGTTGACCAGATGGCTTCTATTTCAACTCTTCTGTATCTTTCATCTCAACCATTGCCTATTTATAAATCATGGTTCGTAGGCATAAAAAAAGGTTTTGGCTGTCCCATATTATGAATTTCAGGTCAACTAGATGTACTGACCCAAAACACCTTGATTAGATTCTGCCAAAAGAAAATCTGAATATTTTACCAAGGAAAAAAAAAAAGAAAAGAAAATTATTTAGGATTGAAAAAACCACAATTTACCGAAACCATGCTTTCTATTTTAATCATCTTATTTTTGAAAGAAAATTTCAGTGTTCCAGTTATAATAACCAGTAGAACAACATCTCTGCTATCATAATTTCATTTTGTAAATTATTAATATAATTTTTGGGTTTTACCAAAAGTAATTTTATTACAAGATTTACAACATAAGATGCTAGAAATCAAATAATTCTGCCAAATAAATATTTTCTTTTAATTCCTTTCATTCTGTGTTCCCAAGATCCCCAAACTGTGTCTGTTTTACACGCTGGATCTGTTTAGACCACGAGACCCTGAAGTGTACATTCTTATTTTTGGACTTACTCAACATGGAAATATAGCAACTAACTAATTCCCTCCATTAACGAACATAGTATTGTACCTACAGTTTGAACCACACCTGAAGTTTAAATCAAATTGCAAAGACTAGGCTTCAAGAGAATCTCTGACATTTTGATAGTTTAGTGAACATCTAAAAACTTTTTGAAATTTGGTATTCCGTATGAACATTCTTCCTCTAGCATTCATGAATTCTCTTAAATTGAAGCATGAATCCCTATGAAACTTATTCTCTTTTGTATGACATCCATATCAGTTTGACCATAAAGCTCTAAATTATTTGGTTTTCTATGTTTGAATTTTATTCTTAAGGTTTCTATGCTTTGAAACATCGAGACTATAGAACATTTCTGTCTTCTGTATCTTTCTGTAATTCCTTTATTCAAGCTGAAAATATAATTAAATTTTTGCTTTTACAACTTTCTTTAGAAAGGTTTTGAAAATAACAGAAGGTAAGGTTTCATCTTTTGTGTATGCTCTCTTACCTGAAATTGTTGACCTATAATCTGTTGAATGAGATAGTGACACCAAAATACTGAATATTCCGGGTTAAATTGTTTTCCACTCACTGAGCCAGGCCTCATTCTTATTTTACTTCTGCTTAGAGATGAAAGTTAGTCCTTACACCAAGATATTTAAGGATAATGACAATCAATAAGGATTGAAGAGTTTGAGTGCAGGTTATTGACAGCAAACATCTCTTAGAGATTAAGGCATGTTGAATGAGAAAAAAGTAATAACTGTTAAAAGAAAGTTTTCTTTTTTCTGTGATTTCATTTCCAAATGGCAAATAAAAAAGTTGTACTTTATATTATTACTTTTTACAAAGCATTTGTATTCCAAAGGTCCATTCAGCTTGCATGTCTCTGTGACCCTATTTGGCATCTCCAACAGACAGCACAGAAATCATTAACAGTAAAACAGAACATTACTAGTGGTTTTTTTGGACACTATTTTTTTCACTTCATTATTGTGATATACTGAAGAAACTTTAAGGCTGCATTAATCCAAACAATGCTACAAACTTCACAGATATTACCTTCCCTTAAAACTGGAAATTTGACAACAACGTATTTAAATATGACAATATCTGATTTGTCTGTTTATTAGTCACGCTATTACACTTGCAATAAAGATAGGCTGTCCTCACTATCTTTGCTCCATCTGAATTATTTTTATTGGTATTTTGCTGGTATTAACTTTTCCCTTTTCCTTATAAAAGACAATGCATGGAGTCCCACACACAGAACTGAAAGTAAACACAGATAATTTGGATGAAGAAACAACTGGAAAGGAAAGAAAAGAGTGAGTAGATGTAGAATGAATGAGAAGAGAAAAATGGGTGAATTAGAAAAATACAGTTAATTTCTTCCCTCACAAATTAATAAAGTATAGCATTTGCATTTCCTGATAGGTCCACTTAAAAAAACAAATGAAGCAAAACACGCAGTCCAGATAAAGAACTCCCCAAAGAGGAGTTTGCTTTTGTTTATCTTTAATATATCTCCATTGTTGTTACAAGTAGACTATGAGGTTGATAGACCCCATCCTACCATAAACTGAGCACCCTCAACTGGAGGACTGAGTAATGAACTGTAATTCAGCTGACAATGTAGATACTTATGATAGACTCTTACATTTGAGTTAGCCACACTCTGGTATCTGTGTTAACAGAGAAATTATTTGTGCTGCTAATCTATCTTGCATGATACAAATGCAAGATAAATTGTATACTTGCATACTAATGCTCTGCCCGTGAATATACTTTGTACCTGGCTTACAGTCAGAATGACTTAGAATGGAGCATTTTGTGTGTCTCTCTCTTCCTCCAGTGTAAACCATCCTGAACTGTGTAACCTCATATGATCTACAAATGAAAAAAATTAATTATGAAAAGGAATATTTTAATAGGATCCATTTATTTAAAGTGCTCATTGAATTTCTGCCCCTGTTAGCCTGTAAGATTATTTCTCTTTTTAAAAAATCTAACCTTTTTATTGATTATCTGTTGTAATGCCTGTTATTATGGCCCATAATAATGTAATTTCATTATGTCATTTTTGACTGGAACACTTTGGAAATGCTTGGCACAAAGAACAGGGTTATAGACTTATGCTCACTTCTTACTCTACTCTTGGGGACAGATTGTTTAGGGCTGTTCTCAGATCAGACCTGAAGCTTTTCCATATTATTGATGTCCTCTCTTTTATTTAAGGCTGTCAAAGCTTTCTCTTGACTTTCTAATCTCTTTATCATAATGAGTTACTTTTATTTTGTGGAAGAAATCCTCTTATGTGACTTTCAAACAGAGGAGAACCATTTTTCAACATGTTCAATTATGATAGCACTAAGAGGAACTCACAGTACTTTGGGTCTCCTACTCCCATACACAGAGTAAAGGTCAACACTTTCATATTTGAGTGCCTATCATTAGAATTTCAGAGTGTTAAACATTTCTTCCAGATTTTACATCATAGTAAGAAAAGAGCTTGTTCCAATTAGACTGAAGAATCCAGCTGCAAAACCTCCCAGCCAAATAAGTAATTATTTTGCTCTCTGGACTCATTCTTCTGCAAATTTTATATTATTGCTTGCCTCTAGACTACAGTTTTGTAAAAAAAAAAAAAAAAAAAAATTGAATAAACTTTTCAAAGACAGACACTAATTTCAGTGTTTATTTTTGAAAATACATTAAAGTTCAGATAAGGAGTGCAAAACATCTGAATCGGATGCAATTTATTTGGATTTAATTCCAGTAGTTGCACTTCCATTTGCATTGACTGAAATAGTGAGCTGATATGCAGATATTTCATAATAATCAGACAACTATTTAGTGTGACTGTTTTATATTAACATAACCAAAATGCTGTGAAATTGGCTCTAAATTGAGTAAGCAACTGTGTTTGATTGTGATTTTTGATAATTAGTTGTCAGGTGTTTCAATAAATGCTAAGTATTCTTTTACCATAGAAAATAAATTTCTATCATACTGCCAGTTTTTCTTAGATGAACAAGACTACATAGTATAGACTCAGGATATACAAACTGATCTCATAATAAAAACCAGAGCAAATAAAATAAAGTGTTCTAGTATCATTTCAGTACTCATATGAGAGCACCTAGGAAAATCATAGACAATGTCTAGACTTCCTATGTCCAGTCTTATAAAAAAGAAAGCCAAACTTAAGTGCTGCACAGGAAATCAGTGAATTAAAAGTGTAAGAAAAAGGAGCAAGAGATGGATTTATATCTTATCATCTAACTCATTCTACTCATATTATTTCAGTATAATTTTTCCAAGCAATGTGTTCTCAGCACATCACAAAAGTTGAGATGCTCTCTATACAACCACTAGTAGGACAAGAGGGCATGGGCTTAAGCTCTGTCAGGGGAGGCTTAGGTTGGATATCAGGAAGAAGTTCTTTCCAGAGAGAGTGGTCAGGAATTGGAATGGCTTTCCCAGGGAGGTGGTGGATTCTCCGACCCTGAAGGTTTTTCAGGTGAGACTGGATGTGGCACTTAGTGCCATGATCTAGCAATCAAAGTGGGGTTGGATTAAGGGTTGGACTTGATGGTTTCAGAGGTCTCTTCCAACCCAATGGATTCTATGATTCTATATAGAATTTTTCCAACCCTCTTTGATACGGGTAGCTTATGAGTCATACTCAAAGGTTGTGTTGCTTGTCTTTTGCTGGTTATCTTTGTACCAATGGTTAATCTAAGATATAATTTTTAACTTAAATAAGTGAAATGGTGATTTTGAGATATATGAGTTTTTTCCCACAAGCATATTGCTCATTCTTTTGGGACATTACCAATGGCAATACTTAAGGTATTTATACCAGATATGATTTACTGTGAAATAGATCAAATCTATTTTTGTCCTGTTCAGCTTCTTGAGGAAACTTCATAAGATTGGGGAGTAAGGATCTTGCTTGTGAGTGTTTTGACTTTTTTATTAAAAAGTTATAACAATAATAGAAAACAAGGTTAAAAATAGAAAGAATAAAATGAAATCAATAACACAGAGTAAGCAAAAGCTCACTCAGAGGAAATAAAGAGCAGACCCAGTGGTCAATTCTCTACACGAACCTCAGTATTGACTTCAATCAATCTCTTGGCTGAATAGACTCTGAAACAAAAGTTGCAACAAAGTCTAAACTGAAAAAATATACTATGAATTTGTAGAGTAGGAAAGAAACAGCAGGAAAAATGAGAAGTCTGGAGGAACATCAAAAAAATATTAGCATAGATTCTGCCTAAATTTAGAAAGTTAGTTAAAAGCAATGAACAGTATTTATGGAGAAAAAAACCCCAACATCTAAATTACTGCATACTCATTTTGGGACCTGCCTTGCCTAGGGACGCGATAGGTCTTCTATAAATTATGCAGTGAGTTCAAGGCACCTCTACTCTAGTTGTAACAGCAGCCAGAAAACGAAAGGGTAGTAATCCAAAAAGCAGTACAGAACTAAGCTCTGCTCTAGAAATTCCCAGCAGGATTAGTATTGTAGATAGTTGTGCCTTTAAGCTTCTCATACTGTTTTACAAAAATTTGAAAATGAATAATATTATGAAGTGTATCTGACAGGTTTTTTAAACTGATGCTTATAATTTTCTGTATCTTAAAATGCTGATGAAGCATTTACCCAGTTAACTCTAATTAAAAAAGTAAAAAAGGCAATTTGGCTTGAATTGTATACTTTGAAATGCTTACACTATGGTTAAGGTTCAGACAAATACACTTTAAAGAGCAAACTTTGCACAACAAGGCTTTATTCACGTGCTTACTGTTTTTTGAGGTCTGTTAAACTAGGACTAGTCTCCCATGGGATGTGATAATGCTGGAAACTAATAATTCTGTGTTGGCCAATAATGAATCAGTTTCTACCTGTGTCTTTCACAGTTCTGGTTTCATTAGTTCTGAATACACACACATGCACAGCTTAATATCTGAGTATTATATAGACCTACATGATGTTGTTATGTGTATGAAGGCAACTGAGAACTTAGTGTGGGCTGCTATTATTCACCGTTGGCATTAATTGATTGTAATTCATATATGATATTTAGAAAGACAAGCACTTTGGATCTCCACATTACTATTGTTGTTGATGCTATAATTATTATTAATAATATTTTAATAGCAATAATGATGACGACAACAACAACAACAACAACAACAAATAATAGTAATAATAATAATTTAGACATGCAACAAAACACAAAGTTCCACTGAATTAAAACAAGGACATTTTGCACTCATATTGTGAAAGCAAAATTTACAATAGAATATAAAAGTAAATTCTACTTAGTGCCAAAAAGAGTGAAGGCTTTTTCTTAACTTGGCATCCCAGTCCCACAGGCACTCAGGGTCATTTTAGTTCTGGAGTTATTCCAGAGGGTGCAATTGGTTTTGCTTAAATTGTAAAAAACAGACTACAGAATTGAAAGCTTACTGTGCAACTCAAGGCAATCCTTTAATTAAATTTAATTCACTGCCTTACGTTATAGGGGGTTTTGCAACTCACAAGGTTTCAGTTTTTACTGCTGAAAAACCTTTACATGACCTTTCTTTGAAAGATGGTCAGAGAAGGAAAAAGGTAATCATTTCAATTCTGTATTCACTATGCAGGTTTCAATATTTATCACATAATAGATGCTGCTGTAACTACAACAAATCACCTGTCATAAAATGTTCATAAGCTGGAAGACACATAAACACATGAATGTTTTATATATTTACCTTACCCACCATTCAAGCGTACAATTAGGGCAATTCAGGTCAGTTGTGCTATAGAACAATTTTGGGTCAGCTGAGTTCTGTGTGCTTCACAGTTAAAGCAGATCTTTAGGGTGGATTGGATCAATGATGTGGTATTGAACAGGAAAGAGAAGGAAAGCAAAGGGGAAAAAAAGAATTCCATTAAAAATTTTTCATACAGTGTTGTGGATTAACTCAAGTGGGAAGCTGAGCAACACACAAGCCTTCACTCACTCCCCCCTCAAAAGATGGGGAAGAATATCAGAAGTGTAAAAGTGAGAAAACTCATGGATTGAGACACAGATAATTTATCAGGTAAAGCAAAAGCTATGTGCAAGTAAAGCAAGATAAGGAATTCATTCACCACTTCCCATGGATGGGAAG
This sequence comes from Hafferia zeledoni, assembly GCA_035583235.1. NCBI lineage: Eukaryota > Metazoa > Chordata > Aves > Passeriformes > Thamnophilidae > Hafferia > Hafferia zeledoni. The sequence goes on along the minus strand of JAWWEV010000115.1, from coordinate 103,651,191 downwards.
ATGTTCACCCATCCCCAGGAACACAGGACTGTGACATGTGTAATGTTTACTTGGGAAGACAAATGTCAAGACCCCAACTATCCCACTTCTTTCTTCACCCATCTCTATATGCTGAGCATGAGAGCATATTGTACAGATATCCATTTGGTCAGTTGGGGTCAGCTGTCCTGGCTGTGTCCCCTCCTAGTTTCTTGGATGCACTCAGTCCATTCACTAGGTGTGTGTGGTGGTGAGAAACAGAGAACACCTTCACAGTGTGCAAGCTCACACTGTGCTCAACAACATTAAAACATTGGTGTGTTACCAATACTGTTTTTTCTCACAAATCTAAACCTAACACTATATGAACTACTGTGAATAAAATCATGAAGGAAATCAGTACAATCTCCTTCCCTTGTTTCACACCATTTGTGTCATGCTCAAGTCCTACACTACCCAATACATCCTCCTTTTCCTGTCCTTTGATATGCTCACTGATATCATAGAAAGGCTTGCATTGGAAGGAACCTTAAAGATTGTCTAATTCTAATCCCCTGGCCATGTCCAGTGACACCTTCCATTAGAGCAGGTTGCTCAAAGTCTCATCCAATCTGGCCTTAAACACTTCCAGGGATGAGGCATCAACAAGTTCTCTGGGCAACCTGTTCCAGCGTCTCACCACTCTCATATCTTTATTCTCTCAGAATGGGGAATTAATTTATGGGGAAACATCAGCATGAATAATCACCTTTGCTTAAAGATTAAGTATGCACAATAAAGTAGAAAACAGCACTAATTATTATCATTTGGGTTTCATTAACAAGCACTATACAAGCTACCCAGGGAAGTGGGGTTGAGTCACGGCCTCTGGGAGTTTAGAAAAGTGGTGCATAGAGACATGGTTTAGTGCCGGACTTGACAGTGTTAGGTTTAAGGTTAGACTCAATCATCTTAAGGGGCTTTTCCAACTAAAATGATTCTATGATTTCATCATCTTCTGCATTTGGCAGAACTTTAATCAGTTTGAAATTTTCGGTGCTCCAAAAGGATCCAGGGGTCCCAGAATTCCTGCATCTCATCATCATACCAGACCAATCTCAAATGATTTAAATATTCAAGGTTGTATGACTTGGCTTGTGAATCTATGGGTAGGCATCTGAACCTTTTTCTAAATGTCAGTAACATTAAGTACAAATTAAAGACTTCATTAAAATTTATGACACAAACTACAGAAGACTTCATGAGCACCTGAAGGACAGACATAATAACTTAAAAAGTTTCAGTGGCACCAAATGTCGGTGGCTAGCCAATAGGATTGTTGTTTCTGTGAGGGTAGGATTCAGCTTAAGTTGAAAGCCAAGGAAGTCCATAAAGACACAAGTAGTCTCTTATTCCAGGAGTTGAGCACTATTTAATCAGAACAGTTAATGCAGCCTAAGAAATGATATAGCTGACTGGTCTCCATAGTGTATGTTGAGAGTCTGGGTTTCAATTCAGTTATCCACATGTAGGTGTTTTAGTACCAACTGAGGTGCTTGCAGGTATTAATGATATGAAGATGTCTTGAAAATACTGTAATACATCTATCAGCTGAGCCCTGTGTGGTTTCTCAAATGGTACAGATAGCTGATATTATATTTATAAAAATGATGTTATATTTATAAAACAGGGTTTATATGATGTTTTTCATGAGTCCATTACTACTGACTATCCTTGACTGAAAGAAGCTTAATGGGCGTGTAAAAAAAAGAAAAACAAAGAAGATAATGCAGTAACTTTGAACAAAAAGTGGAAGGAAATTCTATAGTAAATATTAAAAACAAACAAACAAAGAAAAAAAAAACAAAACCCAAAACCCAACACCCCACTGTCCCCTAAACAAACACTTTAGAGTTATGGCATGTTCAAAAATCCTTATCTCCACAACAGCCTGAATTGAACTGGGGACAGGTGTGTTTGGGAGGTCACTGAGTTTGTAGAACTATTCAGTAACTGTTATTCTGTGCCATCTTAGTGGGAAGTAATAGGTAGTGGGTATTTCTCTTTTGCAAGCTGATAATCATCCCAAGTCTGATGATTTCTGTTTCTTTAAAATACCTTAAGTGAAGAAAACTCAAGACTTTTAACTAAACAGTAAAAAACAAACAAACAAACAACAAAAAAACCCCAAAACCCAAAAAAACCAAGCCAGCAACAAAACCATTCAAATTAATTTGGTGACGAAAACAATGGTCTTTCTACATCTCCCTTGCTATTTACTTGAAATATAAATATGTCCTAGGAGGCCAGGGAACCATGTTTCCTATTTTTTCATTTCTGCCTCCTCCAGAGAATTTCCACTGTTTCCTCTGTACAAAAGTAAAGAGAGACTTATGATAAAACATGTATTTTTAATAATGCTAAGCAAGATTTATCTATATACCCTTGAGAGCTACATCTCCAATTGGTTGAAGCAGAAAAATCACATTTGAATGTATTAAGCTTGACTTTTAAAAACGTGAGTAGTTCAGTTTTCCCTTGCAGCTTGATAGTTGATTGTTCTGCTGTATTTAGAGTAGACACTACTCTTAGTATTAAGAGTAGACACTACTCTTAGTATCATGCTTAGTATCAAGCTAACTTAAAGTTTACTTCAGAGAACAAAAATGACTTTGATTAGAAAAAGTTAGATAGTACCTGTGATGCTTTAAAGCATATATGGCTTCCATAAGAGCTTAATTAGTTTTCTTATCTGTGTTAGTGAGTCACCCTGTCAGATAAACCTGAACGAGGCCTGACCTAAAAGTGAGGATATCTGGGATTTCTTTATGTCTATACTATGAAAGAAATTTTGGTGCAGTGTTAACACTGAATTAAAGAAATCAGGTGACATATATAATAGATGACCAGAAGGTCATCAATATAGGAAAATCATCATAAACAAAGACATCACAAGAGAAAATCCAGTTTGTTTAGCTTAGAAAATCTATGTCAAAAGAAAATGTGTTTGGTTTTTATAAACAAAGTACAATGCTAAAACATATGACCTATCTAATATGTAAGGCAGTTAAATGCCACTCTGACATCTGATCCAGTCAGATCTCGGAAGCTTAGCAGGGTCAGGCCTGGTTAGTACTTGTCTGGGAGACCTCCTGGGACTGTAGGTACTAGTCCTGAGGACTTCACTGTCACTGTCCAAGCTCACTTGGCCATGGCAGATGAACCTTCGGAGCTAAATGGTGGGGCCAGTTCTGTGCAGGCTGTGCCTCACCTAAAATATCCACTGTGCAGGTTCGAAGGACAAACCCACAAAGAGAGAGCCCTTCCCAAAATCTTCATTCGTGAAGCCTAGCCATGATGATGATGATCTAATATGCAAGTAGATGAGTATAAATAGGAAATTCTGGCATTGTTTATTTTTAGGTCTTGATCAACATGATCTGCTTTTCATTTAATTTCTTTTCTGCACAGTTATCATGGGATGTTGTAGCAGAATATAGACACAGAAAAGTAGTAAACACTAATTGTTCTCTGTTGTAAAATACCCAAAATACAGAACAATATTAAAAATAAATTTAAAAATGTTGTTATTTTAATTATATTTTTAAAAAATGTAAGAGCAAAGCAGTTGATTTCAACTGTTAATTTCTATCTGTACATCTTGTGTGTGTGAAGCGGTGGTTATATTTTCCAAAGCCCTTTATTTTTCCAGGGAACGTAAATTGTGAGAGTCCATGTAGTTCTGAGTTTATAAAGATGATAGGGACAAACAAGGTCTGGGAGGTATCTAAATTCCTTGCAACTGTCTGTCTTGTAGCAAAATTTAAAGATTTCAGTTTCCGGTTCTCCTTCAGTCTGAAATTTCCAAATGTTTTTTGTGATAATGGAATTATCCATACAATCACTTTTTAGCAGCACTCTTCTCCAGACAGCAGCAAAATCTCATAATGTTACAGCAATGTAACCGGCAAGAGCAAAAGAGCTTGTCTTAAGTCTGTCTTACTGTCTGAAGATGAACAAGTATTGGATAGTGGTTATTTCCATGTCATTTAGTGGCAAATTGGTTTCTGTCCAGTGATCTAAATTGATCAGGACTGAAGAATATGGCAGTTCTACCTTCCTGTGTTTCTAATTCTTTTTTTAGGTCCATTGTGGACAGATATCCTAGGCAGTAAAAATATCCTTTCATGGTTTCAGGATAGAATCTCTTGCCTGTTAAGTGTCCTCCAGAGATGATAGAAATGATGATCCATTAAAAAAACATTGTGGAATTGTCAATTTCACCACACAGGATTTGCTGGTATCATGGATATTCTTAGCCTGGGAAATAAGAGATAAAAATTCATTTGCAAAATTGTTCCCTACAGTCTGTGCTTTGCATAATTTACTTCAACTTAGTCATGCAATGATTCTTGTAACATTTCACTTGAGAGCAAATTCTAGTTTTATGTTCTAGTTTACATATAAATTTCCTGACATGCAGTTCACCATTTCTTTCTCACTAAAGCATCATCTTACCTTTAATCAAACCTTACTGCAAACCATTCAGTTTACCAATCTTGAGTGATCCATTTCAATTAAAGGTTTAACTTTATTGGACTTTTGTAAGAATATTATAAGCTTTCATTAAGCACTCAAAGTAGACGTCAGCGTTAGAATGTTTGCTATCTAGTATTCATTATCAGGAAATTACAAACAGATTACTAGGATGGAAGAGCTGAAAGCCCAGGATTTGTAATGAAGAAGCAACACGTGAAATCAAAATATTCAGCAGTTTTTCCATCTGGCACTGAAGGTGTCAAGCAAGGTGAGTTTAATAGGAAGCATGGTGCTTGGAACACAACTATTTTTGGTTATGCACACTGCATCCTTTGAGTCTGTCTCTAGCAGAAAGTGATAGACATGCTGGTGCTGTAATTAGAAAATACATTTGATAAAAAATAACCCCTTCCTTTCTGCTCAAAGTTCTCTTTCAGAAGGAAAAAAAATGTGTAACAGTAATTACTTTTTTCCTACAATAATGGCAAAAAAATCCCATATGCTAGAATTGAAAATGGCTCCCTCTGATCACAAATCTATTTTGATTATGAAATAAACAATGGTGAAGAATATTCTGCTGGGAGGAAATAACAAGGTGTGGTATTTTTGGTCTAGGTAGGCCTTAGTTTTAGTTAGGCCTTAATTTTAGTAGGATTGAGTTTAGTAGGCCCTGATAGTGTTACATAAATTAGAGGGGACAGGTGTCACCTTACTTAAGCAACCAAAGAGATGTTTCATACCAGTTGACATCTATATAAGTATAAAAACAGTGTATGGCGAAGTTATCTGAGTCTTTCTTCGTAGCCTGGGTGTGAGGAGGATGTGCTGCTGCTGTTCTGCTGAGTTAGGCCCAGCACCACCTCACCACTGTGTTATCTTGGGAAAGTAAAATGTTTATTCCTAGTTTTCTCTCTGCTTGGGTCTGTTCTTTGGGAGGCTCAGATTTTTGGGTGATTTGTGGCTGGAGTGGTGGAGTTTTCGTTCAGTGGGAGTGAGGAGTTATTGCTGTTTCTTTTTACCTTTGTATATGTGTGTTATATTGTAGTTTGCTTTTAATTTTCCCTCTTTCTATAAGCCAGTCAAGTTCAAGTTTTAGTTTTAGAGTTTTTTAGGGTATTTCCCTTTTCCTTTGGCGAGAGGAGAAGGAAGGCTACATTGCTTTGGTTGAATACTTGGTATTTTGCCAAGGTTTCAAACCAAAACACAAGGTTTTCTATGGTCAGAAGACTTAGAAGTTGGTATTCACTGCAATAGATTATGACTACTGATCAAGCACATTTTCCTATACCTACCAGTTAATATTGGATAAGCTTTGAGAAAAATTTTCAACTACTTTTTCTTTTCTCATGGTGAACCTTTTCCAGGTGCCCACATTGGCTTAGGAACAATGTCGGAATTAATGTCTGATGACAATGTCATAAAGCAAGTACATATTTTAAAACAATGAGTGAAAGTTAAAGGAAATATCATCTCTTCTGCCCTATTTTCTTTATTTATAGAGAGCCTTCTACAGTTAGCAACAGGAATAGAAGACAGAGAATATAAAATGGAATAGACAAATGGAGCAATGGCCAAGCAGTGGAAAGTAGAAACACTAAACTTCCATGAAAATAGTGAGTGGGAATGCCAGGCTTATTGTCTTCTGTAGAAAACAAAAGGATATTTCCTCAAAGTCAGTCTTGATGTCTTGAAGATAGATATATAGCTGCAATGAAGAAGAATAAAATTGGCATCTTCTTAATTCTCCTTCTTGTCATTTTCTCACAGAGACACTTCTTGAACAATACACTTGCTCAGGAGGAGCTTTAAATTGAATCGTAATAGCCACTGCTCTTACAGACCATAGTATGTCATTTGTATGTTGCATTCTGTATTATAAAACAATTGTCTCAGCAGAAAAAAAAATTCATTATTAATGACTACTTTAGTCAATATTTAATATATTTCCATTCTTCTGAAATATAAAATTATTGATATAAAATATTAATTATCAGTCAACATTCTGGAACTGTGTATCTTTTGATTACATTTAAAACTAAATTATGTAAGTCAAGAATATATTTCAATACATTTCAAGACTAGGATCAGCTTAAGTGAAGGTATAGCTGAGCGCACTCATCTTGCAGCATCTGAGAGGGGCACAATGAAGTGTTTAAGATGTTAGTGAAGAAAGCACCCTTCTAATAACAAAACAGAAAAAGCAAATTCTGAATGTCTGTATGTATTTAGGGAAAGAGCATTTGATATATTGAGACAATATTCTTTGCTTGCTCTTCTAGGTAGGAATTATCGCATTCAATGAAAGCAAGTGCATGAAAACTGAAGAAAATAATAATAAAAAAAAGAACCAAAAAGTAGACCACTTGGAAAAAAAGTACTGTATATGTTCATTCAAACATGCTAATTTCAATTTACTTTGCCCCATCATTGGCATCATAGTCTGCCACTACCCACTTTGTTTTGGTAGGCATTTATATTTCTTTAAACTATGACAGCTGAAACATATGGAAACCTGTTATGTTAAGATAGTAATGTGGAAATGTTAAGACAAAAGACCCTGTCATCTGAACCCTGTCCACAACAGCACTTGTCTTTATTTTTAACAAGAAATTCAAATTTAAAAAATGACATAGAGGCAGAGCTATTGATGACATTTAGCCTAAAAAATATATGTTGCTTCTCTAACAAAATGCCCATGTTTATTAAATGTCGACTAGTCTATATATTTAGATATTTGCACAGGTAATGTATGCTTTATTCATTATTAATAAGCATGTGACTTTAAAAACTCATAAAGCATGGAAGCATATGGGAAAACTTTAACTCTCCAGTATCTTTCTTTTACTTTTTTTTGTGTGCTTTGAGACCAAATTCATTTTATGTATCTTTAGACTCCAACAGAGTTGTTGAAATCTTAGGTTTTTTTAAGAAAATAAGATGACTAAATTCTTAACTGGAATAACTGCCTGCCATCCAGGGGGAAAAAGGGGAGGAACTTCACAGAGCTATCTCGTACTTAGCAGGGTTGAGTTTATTCAACTTTCGCAACAGGATTTTCCCAAGATGATGAGTTGCACTGTAGTTGGCATCCTATTCTGAACCAAACACAATGTACCATTCCAGTGTCACCACCCTCACAGTAAACAATTTCTTCCTAATAAGTAATCAAACTCTGGTCTGTTTCAGTTCGAAGCTATTTTCCCTTGTCCTGTCACTACATGCCCTTGTAAAAAGTTTCTCTCCATCTTTCTTGTAGTCTGCCTTCAGGTTCTGGAAGGCTGCAATTAGGTCAAGTCAAAGCCTTCTCATCTCCAAGCAGAACAGTCCTAATTGTCTCAGCCTTTCCTCATAGGAGAAGTGCTCCAGCCCTCCAATAATTTTTGTGGCCTTCCTCTGGACTCACTCCAGCAGGTCAATAACCTTCCTTTGCTGAAGGCCCTCTGGGATCTCACCAATGTGGATTAGACAGGCAGAATCACCTTCCATGACTTGCTGCCCAAGCTGCTTTGGATGCATTGCAGGACACAGGCTTTCTGGGCTGCAAGCTCACACTGCAAGCTCATGTCCAGTTTCTCATCCACCAGCATTTCCCTACAAAGTATTGTTTCCCTCTTCTCTTTCTTTGTGTTCCTCGAGTTGATGGGAGTTGTATGCATCTCCACAGACCCAACTTGTAATGGGTTTGACCCATAGCTTCCTCGGTAACCAGGGTTTCCAAGGAAGTGAACTTAACAAGTATTCCACACGTGTTTTTCCACGTAAGAGAAGAGGAAGAGTGGTTGCTAGCCCTTCTTCCTTGCGGCCTTGCCTGCCCTTCTGGGAGTGAGCTCAGAAGTAGCAGAAAAAAACCTAGACAGCCCCTTGGGTTCTGTTGGTCTTCCTAGCCCGAGTGAGATTGTTTCATGTTTCATTGTTTCTCCTCTCTTGAAGTTTTCATTGTATTTGTCTGTTTCATTTGATTTGGTT
>JAWWEV010000115.1:103606733-103633616 GCA_035583235.1 Hafferia zeledoni | reverse complement strand
TTTGTTTTGTTTTGTTTTGTTTTGATCAGAGACATGGCATATATTGCAGACTTCAGACATTTTAGTACTAGTTTCCATGGTAAGAGCCCTGGATTTCAAGTAGTGTGGTCTTTGCCAGATGTAGGATTCACACATCATGCTACTGGCATGAGTGTTATATTGTAAGGTTTAGTCCTTTATTCTGATACTGGAGTTGCTTCTATCTTCTGTTTGTCTTTCAACAGAAAAAGATATAGTTCTTAGTTTTGCTTTTCTGTGTCTATTGATTTAGGAGGCACTTCTGGATAGTAAACATGTAATTCTTCAAGTCCTATGTTTCCCTGCATGAATATTTATTTTTGTTAATATTTATTATAATTACTAGATGATCAGGCATTTGAAGAAGTACTATAAAGGCAGTCAATATTAGACATACAGGTACATATTCAGAGAAGAAAGAGTGATGAAACACCTGAATCTTGAAAATGAAGATTATTCCCTTGAGAACTTTGCTTCAGTGCTTAATGAGCTGCAGATAAATGTGGCAGTGCCGAAGAAGCTGCATGTCTCAACACAGGAATAATGGGGGTAAAATATATGTACTACATAAAAGAGGATATCAGGAAAATATAATTGAATATAGAACTAACTGGGGAAAAAAACTGGCTTTTTTTAATCCAGGTAGAAAACTGAACAGTTAGAAGTGATTTTCTAATTGTGGAGGGTGTTTTGGGTTTTCCCCCATGTTTATCATAGCAAATAGCTTGGAAATGTTTCTAAAAATACTTATGCATTTGTATGACTCTTCAGCTAAACACCCTGATGGAAAAAAGAGAAATGTAAGGCAAAAAGTATGTCTCAAGAATCAAAATGTTATGAGTAAACTGGTGTAAAGTAATGTCATGAACAGCAACAAGACCGTCACCTTCCATCCAGTCCTGTGGAAATGCAGAGGAGAAGGCCAAGATCCTGTGTGAAACAACAAAAAAAAAAAAAATCACAACTGCCTCACAAAGCCAGACTAATGTTTAATACACTTCAATATTCCACAGTGATTGGTAATATAGTCTATTAAAAAAGATAACTGTGAAGTGCTAATTTCATCACCAAGTTTTTGCCACTTTATTCAGGGACTTCCTAAGACAAAGGTCATGTTTTATATTTAACAATCCTGAGTAAAGTTTTAGGTTTTTTTTAAATATCTCCAGCTGTTTTTTGATCTGACATACATGTTGACCATCCACTACATTCTTGTCAGTTGTCTTCTGATTATATCAAAGGAAAAACAGATACTACTATCATTTCAGAAGGCAGTGATATGCCTGTTATGTACAGTCGCATAAAGATTAATACAACTATGTATGCTTGATGTACCATCACCATGTTGTCCTTATGTCTCCAATTGCAATTCCATTTTGTAGTTAGGAATGTATAGAGCTTCAAAACAGAGTATTGTTATCATGCACATACAGACTAGTCATATCATTACAGATGTAGTCTACCTAGTAGCAAAGTGTGATGTCAGATAAATAGGTAGATTAGATGTTATGGCTGGAAAACGGGACTCCTAGGTTCACATAACTGTGATTAGTTATATGAAGTCTAACTGTAACTTTTAGTAGCTCACTAGGGATGTTCCTCAGGAATTGAGACTGGAACTGAGAGGGTTTAACATTTTAATAATGGCCTGGATAATGAAACCAAATGCACCATTCATAGGTGACACAGTTTGGTGAAGGAGGACATCCTGAAAAGCAGAGCTGTAGTATCTTGGCAAACTGGGAAAATGGGATGACAGAAGCTTTATGAAGTTCAGTAAAGGCAAATGGAAAATCCTCCACTTTAGCTGGGATAAATCCACACAAAGGTTGGGGGTTGTAGTGGTTTTAGCTAGGCCTCAAATTAGCAGGCTCAGAGAATCTACGTGGATTGAGGAAGACAGCTATCACCTAGTTGGGTAATCAAGGAAATATTTCATACCAGATGATGCAAACCTAAGATATGAGTGCAGCAGTGGGAGGTGTTTTGGCAGTTCCATCATGGCTGAAGTACGGAAAGGATGTGCTACAGTTGTTCTGCTCTGTTGGGCCCTGCTCCTGCTGCCGCTACATTGTATTTTGTTTTAGTTTCTGAGAAGTAGAAATATTTTTTGTTATGCTTTCTCTTTCTTGCTGGGTGTCTTTTGGGGTGCTTATAGATCCAGAGTGATAAAATCTGGTTTTGGTGGGAAGTAGAAAATTGTTGTTATACCTAACTTGTGTATGTTATAGTTTTACTCTTCTCTTTTCTGTATAAATATATGTAGCTAGTTTAAGCATAAACAAAGTTTGAGAGGTTTTTTTTCCCCCTTCTCCCTTTTCTTGGTGAGGGGAGAAAGGCTCTGACTTGGTATTGAGCAGTTGGAATTTTGCCAGCTTAAACCAAGACAGGGGACAGCTGGACAAAAAAGAGGTCTGAAGGACAGAATCTGGAAGTTATGACATGCTACAGATTGAACATGAGACTGTAACTTACCCTTCTAACAAAAGCAGTCGAATAAACCATCTGTGGTGTTAGCAAGAGTGTAGCCAAGAGGTCCAGGGAAGTAATTCTGCTTTCTACTCCCTGTTGGGGTTGTGGAATAGGCTCTGCCACGTCCTGCCTTGATGCTTTGGGAAGCTGCCGTGGCTCCCAGCTCCTGATCCCAGCTGTCCTACATGACACGCTGACAAACCTAAAAAAAATTCAGCAAAAATAATAAGCATGGATCTTTCCTCTTGCTCCTAAATGTAATTGCAATTTCTAAAGAGCACCCCATTTCCATCAACTGGAGCTCTAAATTTCAGCTTTCTATTTTGGCTGAATTAACACTCCTGATTGCTTTTTTCTTTCTTTATCAATTTTCCCATCATAGTTTTTGCCCTGTGTTGTTTACAAGTTCAAACTAAATTGATTATGCAAGTGTTAAATGGCTTGCTGTAACACATAACATTGAAAATCCACGATACATGAATTTCTAGATGCAAAGCCTGTTTGCCAAAATAAATTCTATATTTATGCTAATGAAAGTCCTGTATCTAATTTCCTGTCTGAAAGTTTATTCCTAAAATATTAAAATGGGAACTAGCTGTCCAGCTGAGGCATACAAAAGAATCAGCTACCAAACATAATGACTTATTCAGTAAAAAGTTCAGATTGGAAAAAAAGTTAGTCTATTGCCTAAAATTTAATTTTATTACATTTAAATTACTTTTTATCTTCAATGCATTTTGCCCAAATTACTTAATTCTATGAGATATATGTTTTACAATAACTCTTTTTATACAGAAAGTGAAACAAACTCACTTAAATGGGCAAGTGCCCAAAGACATTTTATCAAAAGTAGGATTAAAACTCAGAATTCCCAATTCATCACATTTGTGAAATATACAAATTAAATTTGCTGAATGCCAGTCAAGTGCACTGCCCTCAAGTCACTGCTGCTGATGCTTTCCTGTTAAGGAAAATATGGTGTGTCTGGCTATTACATTTGCCCAGAATAAATCTACTTTAATAAGGTTTCTCCCATTGGTCTTGAAGATAAAGATCTGAAACAAAATATTATTTGAGGCTTATCAAATGATTTATCTTATGATAAGCTCTTGTGATGTGTGCCAGGGAAATATGAATCAGGCTATTATCTTAGTAGACAGTAATGTTATGATCTGCACTTTGTTATTGAAACATCAAATAAATTACATCAATAAATGTCTCATAAGCTTTTCACTGAAATCAAAGTTTTGCCTCAGTTTCATGGATTATGGATCATTAGGCTGTTGCCATTGCTGACCTTTGATCACACTCTATCTTGCCATTTTTGAGCTTTTTAGTCTCAAGGTCAGCCCATTAAAACATTCACTCAACAAAAGAAAGTTGAGATAACACAAATATTTTTTAAGGATTCAATACATATATTTTCACAGAAGAGAAAGTCACTCTGAGAACAAATAACAACTCCCCACACTCTCTCCCCTACAAACTCTGCCAATAACAAAGTTAACTCAAAACTTGATCTTACACTATGGGATAAAGCAGAAGTTTCAACTCATCCAAAAGGAGCAGACCAGAGCTTTGCAAATTATTCTGCATGGATTGTTCTCCTTTTGTATTATTTGTATTAGTTTCCTAAAATGCAAATTTTAAATCAAAGACTGTAAAACTGTCTCTAACACAGAACTTTTTAATTAGTATGTATAAAACTAACTCCAAATGCAAGTATTTTCCAAATAGTTCCAAGGATCGATACCTTTCTAAGTCAACAGCAGCTGTAAGGTGTACTGTGAATATTCAGAAAAATACTTTGCAAATAAATGATAAAAATCAAAAGGTATAATTTTTTAGAAATAAAAACAAATCCATCACCTAAATTTCATGTTAATGCGTACTTTATCTGCTTTGAATTATTTTTAAATTTTTCAGGTATTTTCATTTACCAGCTTTTCTTTGATTTTCTAGAGATAAAACTGGGATCTTTTTTCTAATAAATAATTTTAATTTTATTTTAATGTTGATTTCTTATATTCTTTTTTTTTTTCTTTTTTCTTTTCTTTTAACAGAACTCCAGTAGTTTCATCAAATTTTTTTAGATAGTTCCTGGGTAATATAAAGAAAGTCAAGAATTTTTACTCATCCAAAGGTAGCTTCAGTGTGTTCCTACTTCTACCACTGAACACAGCTTGAGCTATTTATTGAGGTGAGGTATTGAGAGTTGCACAAATATCTCCAACTAGAGACAAGGTTTTGACCTTGTGTTTCCAGTATCTCAGGTCCTAGCAATGTCCCTATTAGCTATCCTGTCAAGGCTTATTTTTCAACTAAATGAAACATCTGCTCTGATGCCAAATGAAATTGTTTTTATTTGTTTATTATTCAGCTGTAACATTTCATTAGTCTTAATGTATTTACAAGTAATCTACAGAAGACATGCAGAACATTTTAATGAAAAATAGGAAATAGGAATCGATAATCATTTTTCTAATTTAAGCTTCAGTTTAAAGAAAATATCACTATTATCCAAAACTTGTATTTATATGATAAATGCTGCCTGGTTTTAAATCATGTCAAAATCTAGAGTTCTTTTGAGACTACAACCAGTTACACCTGATCCCATCAGATCTCGGAAGCTAAGCAGTGTCAGCCCTGGTTAGAGCTTGGATGGGAGACCTCCTGGGAATACCAGGGCCTGTAGGTTCTAGTCCTGAGGACTTCACTATCACTGTCCAAACTTGCTTGGCCATGGCAGATGAACCTTAGGAATAAAGGATGGGGCCAGTTCCACACATGCTGTGCCCCACCTAAAAAATCCACTGCACAGGCTCAAAGGACACACCAACACGGGGAGAGCCCTTCCCAAATCTTCATTCACGAAGCCTGGCCATACATACAACCAGTTACATAGGTGAAATGTTAAATAGCGTGAGAATACTGATTCAGATATAATGGTTTTGCTATCACAAATAATATAACATTACCTTTGACCTTTTGCTCATTTAACCTTTTTTCAGTATCACTTGTGAATCACAGAACCACAGAACCGATTAGGTTGGCAAAAGCCTCTGAGATCATCGAGTCCAACCTATGACCAAACACCACCATGTCAACCAGACCATCGCACTGAGTGACATGTCCGGTCTCCTTAAACACCTCCAGGGACAGTGACTCTACCACCTCCCTGGGCAGTTCCAGTATCTAATCACCACTTCTGTGAAGAAATTCCTCCTGATATCCATCTTAAACCTTCCTTGGCACAGGTTCAGACTGTGTTCTCTTGTCCTGTTGCTTATTGCCTGAGAGAAGAGGCTGACCTCTGCCTGGCCACAACCTCCTTTCAGGGAGTTGTAGAGAGTGATAAGGTCACCTCTGAGACTCCTTTTCTCCAGTCTAAACAACCTCAGCTCTCTCAGCCATTTGTCATAGGACTTGTGCTCCAGACCCTTCACCAGCCCCATTGCCCTTCTCTGGACCTGCTCCAACGCCCCAGTGTTCTTTCTTAATTGAGGAGCCCATAACTGGGCACAATACTTGAGGTGTGGCTTCACTAGTGTTGAGTATGGGGGAAGAATCACTTCCCTAGTCTTGCTGGCCACACTTTTCCTGATACAGGCTAGGATACCACTGGCCTTCTTGGCCAGCTGGGCACAGTGCTGGCTCATGTTCAGCAGTTGTTGACCAGCACCCCCAGGTCTTTTTCCTTTGGACCACTTTCCAAACACTCTGCTCCCAGCCTGCAGTGCTACCTGGGATTATTGAGCACTTGATCTTGTTGAACGTCATACTTGTTGGTCTCAGCCCATCGATCCAGACTGTCCAGGTCTCTCTGTAGAGCCTTTCTACCCTCCAGCAGATTGACACTCTCACCCAACTTGGTGTCATCCACAAATTTACTAGTAGTAGACTCAATCCCCTATGTTAGAATGTTTGATAACAAAGAAACAAAATGTCTAACACAGATTTCTCTGGGACCCCTTTCTGCACTACAGAAACTGCTTATTTATTTATTCCTGCACTGTATTTCTTAATTAGCTACCAGTACATTATTGGACCTTCCTTCTCATATCAGCATTTTTGTTTCTTTAAAAGCTTTTGGTGAGCAGCTTTGTTGAATACCTGTTATATATCCAAATAATATCTGTTATATATCCAAATAAACGGTTATCTTTGTAGGTGTCTCTGTAATTTAAAGCATTGCTGAGACTTGCCCATTATATTTCTGTTTTTTATTATACCTATTTATATTTACTTATCACAGATAAAAGGTTTAATTTCCAATCTATAGTTCCCTGTATTCTCTGTGAATCCTGCTTGGAAACTAATATGAAATAAAAATATTAGGTACTAGGGTAAGCTTTAAGGGATTCACTAACCCCACTAAATCCCTAGTAAAATGCTGTGGTCATGAGTCAGTTGTCTATCAAGGGAAGAAATCTTGTCCTTTGCTGTTCCCCGTAATGGGATGATTTTTAACTTGCTGTCTTCCACGTCCCCCTTTTTTTCTTCTTATGGTTTTATAACTTTTAATTTTAAATTTTTTTCTCTTAAAAACTTGAGCTGCTAGCTAACTGCCCTGTTTGAAAGTTTTAACTCTCACTTCAATATGATCTTTCTTATATTGTATGACCCTAATCTATACATCTAACAGATGAAGTTTATCACTTAACCATTTTCTCAGAAATCTGAACCAAAATTATGCAGGGATACTCTATCAGAAATAGGCTTTCAATCACAGGCAGCTGAGGAGGCAGCTAGAAGTGTCTCACAAGGGAAGAAATGGTGGTGCATGCAGCAGAGGAACAGGCAGATGTGGAGTGGAACAGAAACACTGTGAAGCAGGGAGGTCACAAACTGGCATAGCTACTTGCATCTCCTTTTTTAAGGTTCTGATGGGAATCTCTTTTTCCTTCCCTTGTCTCATGTGGGGAATTTCTAGACTCCAAACCTCTGTATTGCAGACAGGCAGAAGAGCTACTTCTCACTTTGACACCCCCCTTCAGAATAGTAACTGCTTGGTCAAAGAGCCTTATCAAACTGAAGAACTCTCCATCACACCCATTCTTGTGGTTCCTAGGGTCCTTGTCAGTAACAGTGGATGTACAGATACCTCTGTTAAACAGGCTTACCCTGAAACAGCTTCACATCAGACAGAATCTATGCAGTGAATGGAAAGGGATACATAGATCCGCACCCTGTGTCTAAACAAGGGTGAAATAGGATATTGGTAGTAATTTCTGACAAGGCCAGAGGGAAAAAAAAAGAGGATAAAAGAGGCGTCAATTTAATCTTGAGAGGAAGCTATTAAAATTAACCGAAGTTTGTTATTAATTGGAAGTCACAGTAACTCTACATTTAACTCAGCTATTACAATTGATAACAGTAAATAGCTTGTTCAGTGCAGGTAACCTGTGTGATATAAATGATGATATTGTACTAGAATAGGTGTACTTTAAAAAAAGAAACATAAATAAAATAAATATAATAAACATAAATAAAATAAACATAAATTAAATAATTATGCTAACTGAACTTTTAATTATGCTGTTTTATTGGTACAAACATGATCTTTTCATCCTACAGAAGAGAGAGCTTTTTCAGAGTCCCATCAACAGGAATATTTCCTCTGGGCCTTCACTACTTCTTCACTACCGTGAGACACCTGCTGATCCCATCCTTAGATATTCATTTAGTTTTTGGGTAACTTGAGGACATTTATGTGTATAAAAAATAAAGAAACATGTAAATAGTTCAACATTTTTAAGAATATGACCTTGATCTTCATGCTCAACATGAATACTAGGAAAGTAAAATATGAAATTTCAGAGCAAGAAACCAGAGTGCCTTCTAAGTTCAAGACGAAAGGGTTCCCAGTATCTTTTTCTGTACTCAGTGTATCAGACTTACACAATCAGTTCTCTATAATGGCTGAAACAGTGAACTAAGGTCCAGAACCTTTCCTAGTTAATCAACGAAAGGACATCAAATACAAAAAACTGTCTAATGTGCCTAAAATTAAAATGTCATACTTGTATTCCTAGTATTACACTAAAGCAAACACACTTGTCCATTGCTACAAAAATAAATGTATTTCTAGAAGATGAGAAAATAAAAAAATTTACATGTTCTGATTGTGTCTTGGTGAATATCCAAAAGGTATGTAAGACATGACTTACAGTCTTATGGAAAAGGAGGCAGTCAAAAGTGGTTTTTTTCTTCCTAAAGTCTAAGTGATACATATTTAGGACATTCATGGGGCATTCATGGGAGAGACAGAGACATGACTGAATTTCAGCCCTTCAGTGAATGAAGTACAGTTGCTGCTTGATAGAGGATTAGCATCAGTGTGCTTAAACTAGGAATACCCTAAATTATCTGAAATTATAGAGGGGGCTTAGCGTGTTAAAGGTGTACTCACAAGGTAGATCCAAAATAACAAGTAACAACCTTAGTCAAACCACAGTGCTAATGTATATTGTCTGTATCCTTCTTTGAGCCTCAAAATCATAACTCTCAGATGACTCCTTGATGTCATGGTACAATATTGCTTCAGCTCAAACATTAAGGAAAGTTTTCAGCTAATTATCTACACCTTGAAGAGGTTTACAAATTGTGGTTGAAACACATGTGTTTACTTTTGGGTACTTTAAAAAAATTCATTAGAATAATTTACATATTATGACATTAATTATTCAAGATATTTTTCATTATATTAATATATAAATATCAAAATAATTTTTAATAATGCTAATTTTTTTATTAGTGATAGAAACAAAGCAATAAATGCATTAAATTTTCCAAACCTGTTCTCAGATCAAGTTGTATGCATTTCTTTAAAAAAAAAAAAAATTCTTGAAAATGTTATATCCATCAAAGAAAGCTTGGAAGGATGCCATACTGTAAAAAATAATAATAAAAGAAGGCAGTCATTCATATGTCTCAAATTTATTTTAGATTAAAAATGTAATAAAAATCCATTTTAATATTTTAACACAGCTACTGATGTTTTCATAGGTAATGAAGAAAAAACTGTACTCACTTTTGTTAATGAGACAGATACACTAAATCACAGCACTGCTGTAAGTCTATGTATTCAAACAATACTGGTGAATTAACTTACTTCAAATAAAAAGCATTCAAGTCCTCAAGGGTGGCAGACCAATTTAATGCTATATAGGATTAGCTTTCTGAGAGCACACTGTGAAGGTCCTGAGGGTCTCATAGCTCACTTATACCAAACTTTTAATATCCTCATTTAAATTTCCTCAGACTTAATAATGTGCCCTAAAGTAAGAATTTGCTATTTAGGGAAAATATAAATACAACAATTATCAGCTCAGTACTACCCTTGAACATACATACAATCATCCTGCTGGGTCTGCTAGGAATTACTAAGAAGTCTGGAGGAGTTTTCACACATCCTTGCACTGCTCTGTGGACAGATGCTGTTAGATATGAGCAAACCATCCATTTGAGTATCCTCTTCAAGTCAAGCACTGCATAAATACAACTGGACCTTTTAAAATGGAAAAAGACTCCCATTCAGTCAATGTTAAGGACACTAATAGGAATGACACTCATTCTAATGGAAACAGTTCTAACCTTGAAGTGTACAGAGTAATGCATATTATGGTTAAAAACAAAAAGTCTACATCATTTTGAGTGTGAAAAATACCACTCAAAAATACAGTTCAAAGGCCTGTTAACAAGAAAAAATATTTTGTTTTGTTTTGTGGTGGTTTTTTTTTGTTTGTTTGTTTGTTTGTGGTTTTTTGTAAACACTGCACATAACTTCATGGGTCTAGAAAACAATAGTATCATAAGCAGTTCTGTGAACAATGGCATTATTTACAAATGATGGAAAATCTTGAAAAGCTTCCTTCTGATAATCCATATTTCTACATAGCCAAGACTTTCAAAGATTAAATACTTCCTCAGTAGAAAACAAATAGCATCCATACTTATTAATAGCTTCTTGAAAACCCCTAAAACAATGATGTATCCCCTATTCAGCTAAGATTTACCCATGCTCACGTGAAATGTGAAAGTGCCTCTGGAAAAATGTTGAAAAATACAGACCTAGGTTACCTTCACCTCCTAAGCAAATACTGATTTGGGCTAATCAGACAAGTCATTCAACCAGCCATATAGAGGAAAAACTTAAGTGCAATCAATGCTTTTGACTAGATAGAGATCAGTGATGAGTGGTGTCCCTTGGGGGTCCATGTAGGGTCCAGTACTTTTTAATATCTTCATCAATGACATAGACAGTGGGATCAAAAACACCCTTGGCAGGTTTGCAGATGACAAAAAGCTGAGTGGTGCAATTGACTGAACATGAGAGTGAGGTACCACCCAGAGGCACCTGGACAAGTTCAAAAAATGGGACAGTATGGACTTCATGAGGTTCAATACAGGTTGGAGGATGAAGGGATTGAGGGCAACTCTGCTGAGAAGGACTTGGGAGTTCTCATGGGTGAAAAGTCAGTCATGAGTCAAGGGTGTGCACTCAGAGCTGATAAAGCCAACCACCTCCTGGGCTGCATCCAAAGAAGTGTGGGCAGCAGGTAAAGGGAGGTGATCCTGTCCCTCTACTCTGCTCTGGTGAGACCCACCTGCAGTGCTGCATCTAGCTTTGGGGCCCTCAGCCCAGGAAATACATGGACCTGTAGGAGTGAGTCCAGAGAAGGGCCACTAAGATGATCAGAGAGCTGAAGCACCTTTCCTATGAAGACAGTCTGGGAGTTATGGGTTTATTTAACCTATAGAACAGAAAAAAAAGGACAAAGTTCCACACAGGCACATAGTGATAGGACAGGGTGGAAAACCTTTGAACTGAAAGGGGTTAGGTTTAGTTCATACATAAGGAGGAAATTCTTTACTATGAGGGTAGTGAGGTAGTGGAACAGGTTGCCCAGAGAAGTTGTGGATGCCTCATCCCTGGAATGTTCAAGGCCAGGTGTGATGGGGCCCTGAGCAACCTGATCTAGTGGGTGGCATCCCTACCTATGACAGTGTGGTTGGAACTAGATGATATTTATAGTGTCTTCCAACCCAAGCCATTTTATGAATATTAAGAATAATTGCACAATATAGTAAAGTCCCTTAATGCTACAGGAAATGTAACTAATACAGAAATCTAGAAGAGAGTTTATATTCTCTGAGGAATTAGTTACCTGGTAATACCTGATCTATTCAGAAAATTCAGAAAAACCACCTTTCCTAAGATCATTAGGAAGAAAAGAGAATAGTTTTGTTAATTATCAATTAAGTTTAAAAATGAGGTTTAACAAATTCAGAACTACTCAGATTTTAAATGAGTGTTTTGAGATCTTAAAGTCTTATATATATAAACTATAATTCTTTTGACTTTTTTGAAACAGTTTTGTATCCTGTTAAATCTGGATGGAAATGAAAACATATCTCAGAAAATAGACTCACTGAAATATATAAAAAGAAAATTTAAAAAAGTTCTGTTTTACTTTAAGAACAAAGTAAATAATAAAGAACTTCTCTTCTACCATAAGAACAAAGTAAGTCCTAAATACATTGAATATTTATTAAAAAGATTAGACTTTCAAGAATGAAATTGAAACCAAGAGCAACTCATGAAGATACATAAAAGGAACCAGTAGAAGGGTGAAAGTACCAGACAAAGCTACAAAAGGTGTGGTAGAAAACAAAGCTTTGGTTTGATGATAATTGGTACTGGATACATGCACTATATATCACCAATTTGTGAAAAACTGAGACTGTAAACACCATGGGTGCATGACTGCTACAAGCAGGAACCAATGGACTGGCAAAAAGGTAGAGGATTCCGTTTTG
Source organism: Hafferia zeledoni (assembly GCA_035583235.1). Lineage (NCBI taxonomy): Eukaryota > Metazoa > Chordata > Aves > Passeriformes > Thamnophilidae > Hafferia > Hafferia zeledoni. Next base: position 103,621,304 of record JAWWEV010000115.1, on the reverse strand, counting down.
TGAGGGTGCACCACAAGTAGGCTGCCTTGCTTCTCGAATTGCATTGTATTCAGCTCTTCTTGATTTTCTTGTGGGATTTCTTATGACTTATTTTATATCATCATTTTGGACTGTCCTTTGGGTGCTCTGTTTGTCAGTCAACTCCTGTAAAACAAAGCTGGACTAATCCACAGCTGCGTTGGAGCACACTAATGGCATTATGTCATTTTTTTTTTGTCTTCTGCCTTGGGCAAGCATGTCAGCAGCAGTAGTAATAGGTAGCACCTATCAGTGACACTGCTCTAAGAAGAATCTCTGCACTATATCTGAACTTAACTGTTCAGAGCCAAGGGTACAGATGCATATTAATTTACACTAGCCCCAATTGACAGGTCTGTATTTGTTAAAAAGATGGGGGGGAAAAAAAGGTGGAAACGGAACTGCTACTATTTACCTCTATTTACCTCCAGTGTCTGGTTTATTAGAATAATGATGCCTCATTGCACAGGGTCACTATGCAGAATATGGGGAGAATGTAAGCAGAATATAAATTGCAGAAGAAAAATCGTGTCCTGTGCATAATAAAATGGAAAATGACCAGTATAGCAATAAGAGTAACTGTCAAGAAGAAAACTTAAATGGTTCATTTGGAAGCTTGCAACCTCAACTTCTATTGCTCTGACAATAGTTAGTTCAAGCACCAAGAAATTATCTGGAAAGTAGCATCCCCTCTTCCTGATCTGTGCTACCTTTTGGTAATGCTGTGAGTAGTCATCAGGCTTTGCCCAAGTGAACCTCCCAGCAGCTCTGACAATACTGATGACACGTAAATCTATATATGCAGACTCCCTAACTGTTGTGCTTCAGCAACTCAATAGGATGGTACTGTACCATTTTATAGGATACTCTTTGTCTCTGTGGATAGCTATCATCACTGTCAGATGGCCTAGAAAAATATATGGTGGGCCAGTTCACCTTCCTAGAGTATGACAGTGAACCAACTCTGTATAACCATGGTGCTGGTCTAGATAAGATTTATGGAACTTTTGTGCCATTGTTACTTGGCAGAGCACTTAGATTCTTATTGCTGTGGCTCATAAAGTTTACAAATGCAACCTCATCTATCACTGAACATCTTTAGTTACCACCTAAGGAGTTTCCAGATGGCCAGGGAATAAGTTTTTCATGGAGGAATGAAGTTAAATTACTCTTCTTTACTTAGTCTCATTCTTGTTTGGTATTTGCAAAAGTGAAAGGGACATATTAAAAAGGAACAGAAGCAGAAGATCAAATAAAACCAAAGCTACTACCTGTGCCAGCTGAGTCTAGTTCACTGATCTGTATGAATTGAAAAAAAATCATAAGGGATATCCTGGCTGAAAATTTTAGGTAAATTTTTGACAGCTCTTTGCCTGCACTGGGAAATTTCATAAATAGCAGATGCAAGTCATTAAAAAAAAGTCCATATAATTTTTTTCCCGTTTCCTTCTTTCCCCTGGTATCACTGAATACTCACAGTGCAGCCTCTGGCAGCCACTGGCCTGAACCTTCTGCCTGTAGCTGGGAATCCAGATTCAGATGTATTTTAAATCCCAGCCCTGCAGCCTTGGGGACCCAAAACCTGTAATTGGCAGTTCTGGAGGGTTTTTTCCCAGCTCTAGTGTTTTTTTCATTGATAGCAACTTACTCTGAAGGGCCAAAAATGTGATTGCACTTCCACAGTGAGCAATGACCCATGTAAGACTATTAAAAACAAATACACAGTGAAAAATGGATAGCAAAACATAACAAATTCATTTGAAGCAATTTGATTCTGCTTAGCTACCAGTTGCTGTTTTGGATTTGCTAATAGCAGATGCCAAATAGATGAAATGTCATCAGTCAAGAACACAAGTCTTTCAGGCTTCCATTGTCCTAACAGAAGAGGTGATTTGGGAGCTGCTGGACATGCAGTGACCTCTTATAGTAGCAATGATGTGTAGGTTGCAAGAAGATGGGTTGCCAAACGTACTGAAGCAGCAGCAATGGAACTCAGCCTGCAGTCATATCGACATTATATAGTAAAAATGTGATTAACCGTGTGATTCAACAAGTGCCTTATGAGCTCTCCAAACTGGGTAGATGATGACTGGTTATCAAAAAAAAAAAAGTTTTTTTGATGTGTCCTAATGACTGCCTTCCCATTGTGAACCCATGCATATTGGAACTGCCAATATCCTTCTTATTTTTGCAGCCAGCTCCTGGTGGAAACCTTCATTGTGATGGCTTTACATCCTCTAAGCTGAGCTGGAAAGCTGTCTGGCTTTTTTTTTTTTTTAAATAATAAAATAAAAGTGGTCAATTTTCTCTTTCCATCAAGACAGAGAAATACCCTATCCTCATACCTGTACGACATGTCCAGTTTTATGGAGATGTAAGGCATGTGTTCTGTTGGTGGAAGCAGCAACAAAGACTATGAAAAATATTGAAGCTAAGGATTAGATGAGGGCAGCTTGGCAGAAGTACATTGGGATAGTGTCTAGTTGAATGTGTTAATGTATCTGGGAACCTGAATCCCTTTTCAGGTATTCTGAACTAGTAATTCTAGGAGAAATTAGATCAGTGTCTGCAACCCTATTCTGGTGATATTTTTTGTTTGGTAAGAAGGGCCTCAAGACTATGGAGAAGCACATGCTGTGTTATCACTGAGAGACTGGAGGAAGAGCAATGGCCACAGTCACTGCAAGTACTTGGTGGATCAACTAAAGTTAGCAATGGAGCAACTAGATTCTCAGGTAGCTAGATTCTCATGAGGCTTTGCAGGTAAAAATATTATATGCTGAAAAATTAAATTTGACTTACTGTAATTTCATTGTAGAAGTGGATTGAAGTTCTTTGCAATTCCTGTTATAAAAATACCAAACTATTGCTTAAACACATTAATTTCTTTGTTTAGAATCTTCCTTCCTGAAAAATTACTTCCTTTTTGTTTCATTTTTCACCCCAGAAAAGGATCAAGGACTATTCTGCCAAGAAAAAATGAAGAGATTGGGTATGGGATACATTTTTTTAAATTTATTTTTATTTGTGATGTCACAGCTGAAATGCTTGTGGAAAAGTGTCTGTTGAAAGTAAATGAAGTTTCAGGTTGTATTTTATTAGTCATTTTGAGTGAAGTCTGATTAAAAATCTGATCCTTTGGGGAAATTTCATTTTGCAAAAAAGTATCTTAAATGGCTTCACTTGACTCGTTTCTGTATGAAGACCTAGTACCAAGAGAATAAAAAGGGCATTAAAATCCCCAAAATTTAAAAACTCTTCATACAGCTTGAGCAAAGCAAATATATAAACCATAGAATCAGTCAACAGTCATTCAGTTTGAAAAGATTTGCAGGATCACTGACTAGTTCTCAATAATTTCATTACGGTTCTTCAGTAGTTACTCCCATATTAACTTTATTTTATTTCCTTGGCATAGTAATTCCCATTTTAGTAAAGCAGCAACTGTTCTTAGCTGTTCTAATTTTTAGTTGTGCTTTTTAATTAAATCACTTCATGAGAAATAGATTTCTCTGTTCTTAACTCATACAATACTCCTCCATGACTAAATAAATATCAAGTCCTGAGACTGTCATTCTTTTCCATTCAAAACACCCCATGACAGTCATGACACTAGTGTTAAAAATATAATTAACAATAATAAATACATTTGTTGTAATTTTTTTATTTCAATGTATTTAGAGATAGCATGAATTGTGTTAGTTTTATGCCTGAAACTATGAAGTCTAGACATTTAAGTTTTCATATAATAAGATGGGCATTTTCATGTAACAAAATAGCTTCCTGCAGAAAATCTTAGTGACTGCAATTTTTCAAACCCACATTTGCCCCATTTTTTTGCTCGCATGACTAAAAACATATGGGCCAGCAAGATTTTTCACCTGGCCTAAGCATTTCCAGCAGAGTAATTCAGCTGTCTTGCAGTTTGGTTCATGTACCTATGTTCTGAGATAGATAAAGCATCAATAATTGGATTATGATATAAATAATAGTACTGAACAGATGCAAAAAGCCCTTTCCATTTGACTTTCTTGTATCAAGAGACTTGTAAAAGATAGTATATATATTTCTTGAAAAATAAATGCCTAGATTCTATATAAAAATATTCTTATCTAAGTGTGCACACAAGTAGAAAGGCAATTTCTATGCAGAGTAATTTTGATGATTTTTGGTTTCATGACTTATTTAAGGTCTAAAGGGAATTGGGAAAAAAATCTATAAACTAATTTTCTGAGTTAAAACACAATTATAATTCATAATTAGTTACACATAGTAATGAGAAAAAAATATATAAAATTATATATAAAACACTAAGGGAGAAATTTATGAAACATCATATTTCACACAAAATTTCCATAAAGGCCAAATTCCAATGACAATTTAGTGATACTATGATCTGGATTAGGATTCATTTTTGACAAATAATTGAAACTCCATTATTGCTGCTTTTGCCTGATTCACAGTACAGGAAAATGGCAGTCCAAGTGTCTTTTTAGGTCACAAAATTAGAATTTGAACTCTATTCTAAATTGGGATTTTTTATAATATTTATATAAAAGTCTTCTGATGGAGTATTTTAAGTGTTAACCTTCTTAGCTTGTCAACTTATTTAGAAACAGACTATGAAAATGATCAGGTGGTTATAATTGGACTTTTCACTAGAGAAATTCACCATTTCAGTAAACCATAGCTAAAAAATAATCTGCTGGCATTTCCAACTCATTAAATAGCATTCAAATATATACATGATTGAGCATAGAAAACTATAATATCCTTGGGAAAGATCTACAGTATCCTTGCCACTACATTAGAGAAATGCAGTGTATTTTGCTAGTAAGATGAAATTCAAGTAGAATATATTTTGAATATGGTAAATAGCAGAGTTTACTGCCAACGCACTACTCATTACTTCTCGAATTCACATCCAGATATTCATGTCTTGAAATAGTTCTCACAGCATTATTTTTTGAGGTAGCTTAAATCTCTATGGAGTCCAGTAAAAAACATGAATTCCTGTTAGCTTCAGTTCGTGCTTGAACATGTACAATACTCCTCATAGTCATAACAACCTGTGATGAATACCTTCTTCTTTATAGATAGGATATTTTTTAAGCTACTGTTAGCATGAGAACTGGAAACAGAGAGATTTTCTGAGATCTGATTTACTGGTCATTACTGGCATAAAATTCTGTGTGCCTGATAATTTGATGTTATATTGTCTCCCATGACGTGGAAAGAGCTTATATTTTACTGAGTGCTTATATATCTGAAAACTGGAAAATGCTTATGGATGTTTTAATTGTCTATTTAAATGTTAGTAATTCATGTAAAGGTAAGAGCTACAGTGTTTTCACATCCAGTTAAGAATATGTTAGGTGTAATAGGCTTAGATACAACATAACTCTAATTCTTTTTAATTCCTGCTTGACCATTAATTAATTGTGAGTCTCCCCAGTCACCTGTAAATTACATTTAATTTTTGTCATTGCTGTGGTACTCTTCTGCTTATCAACATCAATAAGATCAACAAGATCTTTCTTTGACTTTAGAGGGTCTATAACAAAAGAATTGCAGACTGATTATTTAAACACTGATTCATGTTTTATAGAATCAAATCCAACATGACTATTCCTATTTAATGTCAAGGTGGAAATGTTTGTAGGATTTGGCCTAACTGACACTAAAAACTACAATTAATAAATTTTCAGCTATTCTTGTTCTTTTCATGGTCTCACTTTGTCCTCCACTACCATTTAGTGTCATAGGTAAACTAGGTAGGCAAAAGTGTAAAAAGACTTTTTTTCCCCCTCACCTATTTCCAAGGAGAAAGGAAAATTCAAAGAATCTTTGAAGATTACGCTTATGCCATTCTATTTGGTGGATATCCTGATTTTGAGCACCAAGAAGGGCATTGAACAAGTTGACAACATTCTCAGTGGATAAGATATCCTGAAGAAAACCTAATTTGAAAAGTGAGATCATTTACTATTTTTGGACCAGTTATACAGGCACCAATGCATGTCAGATTGGAAAAAAAATTGTAGGTGAGCTTAAAAAATAAATCAATAGGTCAATAGGTGTTCTAACTTTCACCAAGAAGGTGATAGTTTATTTCTTATTGATGATGACTAGACAATAATGTAATTGTATACCTGCTGCACAGATTATCATGCAGTTTGTGTGCAAGAGAATGCCCAAGACAAATAAATTTGATCTGGGAAAGGAGTCTTCAATTTTTATGTACTCTTAGACCACACTAGTTTAATTCAGAAAATAAAGATTGTTTTATTCATCACTATGAGAGTTTGCGTGAGTAATTAATGTTAAACTGAGCGTTCATTTCCTTATAACTCTATTTATAGAAATATCCATATTTTTTCTCCCTCAGTAAAAGATATACCAGCAGAAGATGAGCCAGCAGTGTGCCCAGATGGCCAAGAAGGCCAAAGGCATCCTGGTTTGTATGAGAAATAGTGTGGTCAGCAAGACAATGGCAGGGATTGTTGCCCTGTACGCAGCACTGGTAAGGCTGCAAGCACCCCTAATCCTGCGCTCAGTTGTTCACTCTTCATACAAGAGAGACATTGAGGTGCTGGAGCATGTCCAGAGAAGGGCAACAAAGCTGGAAAAGAGTCTAAAGTGTAAGTCATGTGAAGAGCAGATGAGGGATCTGGGATTGTTTAGCCTGCAGAAAAGGAGACTCAAGGAAGACCTTATTGTTCTCTGCAACTCCCTGAAAGGAGGTTGTAGCCAGATGGGAATTGGTCTCTTCTCCCAGGAAACAAGAGGACACCAGGGGAACTTTAGAATGGATATTGGGAAAAATTTCTTCACAGAAAGAATTGTCAAATATTGGAACAGCCTTCTCAGGAAAGTTGTTGAAACACCATCTCTGGAGATATTTAAAGACATGTTGATGTTGCACTTAGGGACATGGTTTAGTGGTGGACTTGGCTGTGCTGGATTAACAGTTGTTCCCAATGGCCCTCGACATCTTTCACAACCTAAGTGATTCTATGATTGTATTGTACTATATTAAAAGGTATAATTTTTGCATTCTAAAATACATATCTTATTTTAAATCAGGCATGCTTACATCCAATGAAAACAACACTTTTACCATTAAATATATAAAATTTTGCTTCTAATTTCAGTGAAAGCAGGATGAACATCTACATCAATTAGAGATGAATAATGACTGTTTAATTGTGGCATGAAACTTTTTTATGAGAAAGGCAAACACAAAACTATGAAATTCAAGAACTGAACTTCAATAACACTATTAAAAATATATTTATATTATTTGCTTCAGATATTTTAAAAATATACTTTATCTACACAGTCACAACTTATGAGCATAATCCATCAATAAAGTAATATTACAGTTGCTCAGCTATTAAATTATTATCCATTTTGAATAGTTTAAAAGCCTCTGGGATTCTTTATATGTAGTTTCCTCTAGTGTTTATTTTTTAATTTGTAACGTGTACCACAGAAATGAGTTATAGTGATGAATTTCTGTTTTGTGATTATTAGTTTTTTAGATTAAGCATTTTATCTTACTAGCTGCAATGAAATAAATATAATTTACACACAGAGCAGTCTATTATACTCATTCATTGCATGGGGTTTCCATTTTCTCAATTCAAGTTCAATCCCCATGGCTAGCTAACAATACAGCGTGGTGATCAAAAGTTGCAAAGCAATTATTAGCACGTATATCATATTAGCATATAGGCACAGATCACTGCTAGATCATATAGGAATAGCTCTTCTGATATTTTAGAGTTTTATTTTCCTCTATGTTTTTCAGAATAACTATCTAATATTTAGGCTATTGTTGTGCAATTTTTTTCAATTATAATTGACTTCATGAATTCGATGAAAACTGTTTGTGTAATCTGATGGCAGTGGTAGGTCATAAATATAGAAATATGATGTTCTTCTTTAATGAGCAGATTCTGTAACCTTTGACTGACCTTTTCCATCATTGCCTTTATTGCCACCACTTCCTGTGTTTATTTCATAAGATTTGGCCAAAAGTGAGGCATTTTTCTGAGTTTCCATGGCAAGGTTTTGGTAATGGTGAGGCTACAGGGATGGCTTCTGTGAGACGATGCCAGGAGCTTCTCCCATGTCTGACAGAGCCAATTCCAGCTAGATCCAAGATGAAGGTGCCACTGACCAATGCTGAATCCATCTCTGTTTCAACTCTTGATTCTCCCTTATATACTCATTTTGCTGTACAATAGGCTTTCTGTAGATTTTTCATTATCTCCTGTCTTCTCCAGTGTCCTTTATTACCTCAAATTAAGAAAAATGTTTTACTGTGTGGATAATTGAACACTGGAACAATCTGCCCAGTGAAGTTCTGGAGTATCCACCCAAAGAGATTTTCAAAACTCAAAATGAAATGGTCCTGAACAACCTGCTTAAGTTGACCTTGTTTTGAGCAGGGTGAGGGACTGATCTCCAGAGGTCCCCTCTGCCTCATATGTGATTCTTTAAATATCCTGTATATGCCTAAACATTTTGAACACTTGCATAGCTATCATCCTGTGCTGTGGCAGGTTCAGAGTTCCTTCATGGAATGATAGTGGGACAGAGACTTAAAAAAATATACAGGATTTTGTTTATTCATCCTCTTCTCTCCTGTCTCTGTAGTCACCAATTTCTGCAAAAAGTAGTATTGCAAAGACTGTAAAACTAAGATTGCAAAACTAGCCTGTGGCTGTTTAACTAGTTCAAAACTATTACATTAAGAAGAAGAAATAATCAGGTAGATAAACATAATTACAAAAGCCTTCCTATAGTAAACTAGATGTGGAAAACTTCAACAAACCACTGCTTCCCCTGTTTGCAGTCCTTCCCTTTAAATCAGGACTTAAATCTCCTGTTTAATAAAAAATAATATGATTAGTTTGTTATTTAAATTACTTCTCTATGAGATGATACAACAGGAGAAAGATTTCAATTGACAGTAAAAAGAAAAAAAAATCAAAGTGGGACAGGAAGGGATCAGATGGAATTAGCATGAGAAGTCTGGCCAAAGGGGGCACTGAATAAATTATTTATTCAGATCTGCATTAGCATTTAACACAATTCCTATACTTCACTTACAATACTTTATGTTGCTGATAAATTTGGATATGTTGATTTGTAAAAAAATTGTAAATACTCTTGAACACTTTTTCTCTGTGACTACACTCTTTTTGCATATTGACAAACCATAATGCCAGCAAAGGTTTTAGGATAGCTAGATCTGGTAGTTTAAATATAATAATGGCCAAATGTACCCATTGCTTGTTTCTTCATCTATAGCTGTTCTTTCTACTTTGTACACATTTGTCTATTCAAATGTGAATTTTAAGAGTTATTGGAAATGTATAAAATGAGTAGAGAACAACCTCTATATCCTCTCCATTCATGTTCTCAATATAAAATCAGGTTGCAATTCTACCTCTTTGTGTGAACAATTGTAGCCTAATAGAAGCTCTATTTGCCTACAGGGCACAGCACTACCAACATTTAATTAATTACTTTGTAAAACACATTATAACACTCAATGTCTGAAAAGCAGCATGAACTATTTAATTTTACTATGTGAACATAAAAGAACAACCAATTCCAGGCATATTAGCTTCCATATTCTTGTCACTGCAGAAATTTAGAGGTACATGATTAAAACAGAAGGACAGAAATAAAATGCTATTTGAGAATAGCCAGCACTTTTCTGAAATGTAGAGTTAATTATGGCATAACTCAACCATTTCTCAAGTTCAAAACACTTTCCACATTGACAAAGTTCCAAATACTGTTCTTGAGGTCTTTGGCTGAAGTAGAGTTAATTTTCTTCACAGTGGCTAGTATGAGGCTGTGTTTTGGATTTATCCTGAAAACAATGTGACATAATATAGACATGTTTTTTGTTATTATCAACTTGTACATATACAGAGCCAAAACCTTTTCTGCTTTTCATACTGCCATACTGGCAAGGAGATGAATGGAAAATTAGAAGTAAGAGCTAGATCTCAACAGACCAGGGAGATATTCCATAACTATACTCAGCATAAAAAGGAGGGAAAAGGAGGAGCAAGGGAGGGATGTTTGGAGTGATGTCATTTGTCTTCTCAAGAAGCTATTACATATTGTGGGACTGCTTTCCTGGAGATGGATGAACATTTGCCTGCCCATGGGAAGTGGTGAATTAATTCATTGCTTCTCTTTTTACATTTGTGTGTGGCTTTTACTTTCGCTATTAAGCTTTATACACTTCTGATTCTCTCCCTGATGTCACTGGTGGAGAAGTGAGAGAACAGCTCATTTGGTTGCTACCTGGGGTTAAATCACAATTGGGAGCAAGAAAAAAAACCCCATATAAATTGCACTAAAATCATTGGATTTATACAGATCAAAATTTTAAAAAGCTGCACAAGCATTTGATCATCATAGAACAAAACACTTGAAGTAAAATCCTTTCTAGTGTTCATAAAACTGCTCATTTAATTAACATGGAGGAAGCAAATAGGGCACCTTTCCCTTCACACACATTTTCAAGCAAAAATAAGTCTTTGCAATGAAATAATTCTTTAGGGGAAAGGTGGAAAATATGATCTTCATTTTTATATAAGTCCTCAGAATAAACTTATTGGCTGAATCTGCACTAGCAAGCCAAGTAAGTGTGAGTCTTCAGCTATCTTTGTTAGCAGACTACAAAAGTAGCTTCTAGACTGCATATTGGAGCTGTCTGCCCTATACTGAACTTCAACCCACACCAAGGAATGGCAGAAGAGTAGGAAATTATTTAAACCAAAATTATGCCATAGTTTTTTTCAATAATTTATCTGCACAGTGAAATTGAGCTCCCCTGACTGAGAATGTTGCCTAGTAAGGAAAGGTTTCCCTGGTATAGGTGAACTCTGTTTCTTAATATTTATGTTGTTTGGAATTTATGCTACTTGTCTACATAGAGGCATATTTTTCCCAATTAAATTGCTGTGCCGTTCAATTACAATTCCAAAAATTCCCAGATTTCAGTTACATGGAAAACATTTTCCTAAATGTCAATGACATTTAAAAAGTTTTAGCTTAATTGTTTGCTTCGTATCAGCATTACTGAAACTATTCATATTTTTAAAGTAAATTTCTTCTTTTGACATTGTAAAGCTGATAGTTATTTTATACTCTATTATTTATATATATAATTTATACATTTATATGTTTTATACATTCTCATGGGAAAGTAACAGGTTTTACCCTACTAAAAGTAAATATTTCTATATTTTTCAGTTTTCACCCTTTGACGATGCTAGGTTTACGATTGGACTCAATGGTCTTGAAGGTCTTTTCCAACTTAAATGATTCCTTGTAGATGTTTATGGATATAACTTATTAAAATATAGTGCTGTATTTGCTTCATCTGTTTTCCAATGGATAAACAGCTTGACTGTATTGATACTTGAAAAATGTTTTAAATAAAAAAAGAGATACATACTAATGAAAATGGTGTTTTAAGCAAGTCCTTTTCCCATATCTTAATGACTATACAGCTATTTGTGTGTATACAAACACAAATACTTGAAATCTGAGAAAATTAGGATTTTTTTAAGGCACTGATGAGATTCCATTTCCACAAATTCTCCATTTATATCATCATCCATTTTCAGCTAAGGTTTTATGTGAATATTTGAGTGTCAGGATGAGCCCAATAATGAGACAATATCTTATGATTATGTATCTAAGATTTAGCTTAAAGAGCAACAGGAGAAAAAAAAAAAAAGAAAATTCAAGGACAACAATAAAGAACAGATTAGTAGGGACATCTGTTTTCCCAGTATTAGTTCAAATTATCCCTTCATAATAATGTGTTGTTACACTATATTATTGTGTACTTACATTTACATAGAGATTGTTTCTTAATTTTTCCTTTACTATGTATTAAATTGCATCATAATATATCTTATTTCACAGCACTATCATCAAGGCATACCATACTTTGTACTTATGTAGATGTTAGCGAACCCTATTTTGCCCAAACTGCTCAGCTTTGCATACTTTAGTTATGAAAAAAATATTTAACACAATTTATATAATCATTTTACCATCATAAAAGGATGAAGACTATATTATTTTGTTTCATACAGAAAAGTTCACCTATAGATGTAGCAGTATTAAAGAATTCTCTGTTGGCCTATAAGATGTCTGAGAATTATACCCTTTTTCACACAGTCTGTTTCTGGAATAATTTACAGCATATCTTATTCTTTTGCTCTTTGGCCCTCATCATTATTGGTTATTAATTGCCAGGTCACTTAGGAATTGAATTATAGCACTCATATATTTCCCTTAGGGTACTGATTATCCACTTCTCTTTCCTCTGGTAGCAATAAAAGTCTCTTATGAAATAACTGACTGCCAGCACTGTGTTGTTACTACAGTTGAACAAACTCATTTTTGTCAGGATATCACACTAAAAAAAATTGCTTCTGCATAATTCATGTAATAACTGCACATGAAATAGAGTAGAACAGTAAAGAAACAAAGCAAGGATATATATGCATAATTGTATTAAAAGCAAAGTTACTGAAATACTAAATAAAGCATATGTATGTATGTAAAACAGTCTAAAATTATTAAAGAAATTTTATTTTACTGAAGAGGTACACAATGCAAACTCTACATTTATGTCTCTACTATAACATAGGCCATGTGACTGCTTTCAGAAACAAATTCTTTTGTAAAGTAGATAAGTTTATACCTTTTCAAAACATAATGAAATATTGTCACAGAACCTCACTTAAGCTAGAAATCCTTTCACTGATAGCCTGAACCCATCATGCCTATTGATACTTGGTGCATATGCTTTCCTACCTCCTCCCTTTTTCTATATACATTCTCCTGGTATGTTACCAGATGTCTGCAATATCCTTCCAGGGAGTATTTTTGCTAGACAGAGTACACACTTTAATTTTGTTCAGATACTTACACCCATTCTGCCATAGCGTGTTTAAGCTTTGGTGGATCTCACCAGCTGGAACTGAACCTGGCAAGGGATGCAAACAATAAAAAGAAGGGCTTCTATAGCTATGTTAACAAAAGAAGCCGGTCAGAGTAGGTATAACCCCCTGATAAAAAATGATGGAAAACTGGTAACAATGTATGAAGCTGAAGTCCTCAACAACTTTTTTGCCTCAGTGTTCGATGACAACCTCTCTTCCCACACTTCTTGAGTGGATGGATAACAGAACGGCGTCTGGAGGGTTCCCCCTCTAATTGAAGATCAAGTTCATGACTATCTGAGGAATGTGAATATACATTAAGTCTATGGGATATGTAACAGGTGGAGGAGCCCTGAGTATGGCTGTTATTTGCTCTTGTAGTGCCAGTACCTTCCACCCCAAGTGTGATTTTTGTAACTAGGTCCAAACTGAATTACCACTTGTAGGTTGTGCTGACAGTGGAATGTAGTAAACATGTAGTTAATAATGTGAAAACGCAAATTCAGAATTCCATGAAGTATTCTATACTGTTAAGACCTTCTGCAATGGTATTAATATTACCTTTACTGAAAATGTATTTCTAGCACCATCAAATTTTCCTTTGCACAAGACCTTAATACTGTTGTGAAATTAATCCCGTGTTTTACTATCCTATGCAGACCTTTCTTTCCAGCAGTAATTTCCAACCATGGCTTATCAGCACATAACAGAAAAGGAATATATGCAAAAATACAGTCTCTTTAGGTCTGAGTAACTGTGTAGCAAATGCTTTACAGAAATCCTAGCAATTTTATGATTTATGGTAGCCTTACAAAACACATATAACACATTCATCCATCAGACTCTTTCTTTAGTAAGCCCCATTAACCCAAATTTTCCTTTGAATCATGTAGGTAATAACACTACTTTTAAATTTGCTTTTAGGTATTACCTACTAATACAGTCAGATTATTTAAGCAGATTGAACTCAGGTTATTAAGAAAAGCAACATGCTCCTACTCATAAGCCCTGTCTCTAATCAGACTTTTAGGCACTTGCATATAACCGTGAAAACTTTTATGTGGAGCACAAGTATTGGCTAGTGCTACACTAAATATTTTCTATATAAAATGCCCCATGACTATCACAGGGCAGAAGAGAAAATGAGAATAGTCTATATGTCAGAGAGGAGAGAGTTCTGAGAGAACAAGAGTGAACCCCTTTTCTGACAGCTATTGTCCCCTTCTTTCCTTTACAAGCAGAGAGCAGCAGTCTCCAGTCTGATACCTGTATTAGGAAAAAAACTTTTTATTATTTTGTTTTAATTAACTATCCTGACTGTTCTCACAAAAAAAAAAAACCAAAACAAAAAAAGGTTTGCCTTTAATTCCCATTATTTCTTTCTGTATCTTAATCAATCTTTGAGTCCTCAGCAAGAGCCTTGTATGTATGAATGACATTCATCTTTTCTTATTCAGTAGCTCATATACTTACCTTAGAAAATGAAAAACTAAGAGTTCACTTTTTAAAATATTTTTTTCCTTTTTTCTCTCCATCCTTTCTAAATGTTATAGTT
>JAWWEV010000115.1:103588708-103606633 GCA_035583235.1 Hafferia zeledoni | reverse complement strand
AAAATGAAAAACTAAGAGTTCACTTTTTAAAATATTTTTTTCCTTTTTTCTCTCCATCCTTTCTAAATGTTATAGTTGTTTTTTTGTTTGTTTTTTTTTTTTAAACATACGCAGATTATATAACTCATCTGATAATAGAGGGGTCAGGGTATACATACTGCAGAGGTATTTGCTTTTCCTTTGTCAGCTAGGTTTCTTTGATCAAAGATTCCTTATCTGAATTGTACATCATCAGCCATTTATTTCAATACTTGGCTAGTGACAAGTGAACATAATGGGATTTATCAGAAACAGCAATGAGCCACCCTTTGTGTAAATCCCATTAATCAGTGTCAAACTGGATAACCATTGGGTCAAAAGATAACTTCTGACCTGTAATCGTCTTTATCTCTGGATATGTGAATAGCTCAAATATATTAATACTTGAGCAGTTTCATTATACATTCATGAAGATTCCATCTATGTATTAAATGTTAAATATATATCACAACAGAATGTACGTCCTCACAAAATTCAAGTATTATAAACTCACATACATATTTCTTGTCTGCAATAGAGTGAAAAATGTGGATTACTCTTGAGAAATACTTTTTCCTACAAATATTATTAAGGTTTAGAAAAAGTAGAAAACAATCCACCCCTATCGAGTTTTTGCAGTTCAGGTTTTGATACTTTCCACTATGGAGTTATTATTTTTTTACATATTGAAAATTATCAATGTTTAATGATTTAATGGTGTTTCATGAAAGCTTTTTTTCAGTTATAATAAGTTACTTTGTCATTTGGTTTATCACTGCACATGTGCCCTTTGGAACATATATTTGATTGAAATGACAGTGTCACAGAACCCCCAAGGCACAGTCAAATTATTTTCTGAGGTCAACTTAGAGCACAAAAATTACTAAATGAAGCAGATGTCTGATAATAAAGGTCTAAGTCCCAGTTACCAGCTTTTTTCTGAAGGGACAAAAGGGAGCTATTTGTAACCTTCTGTTTCTAGAAACAACATTATTGTGGCCACATTTGAAGGAATTTAAGACAATCTTACTTTTTTCTACTCTGGTCTTTTGTCCTGGTTCTGGCCAGGACACAGTTAATTTTTGCAGTAGCCAGTAGAGGGCATGACTATGACGAGGAGGTTATTCTATCCCACCTGATGTCATTTCTGGGCACGAGGGAAGGGATCTTTTATGTGTTGGTGTAGTGTGGAAGAATGTGGTTAGATATTGTTGGGCGGTGTCTGTATGAATCTTTCACATCTTTCTTGTATTCTTTGTCACTAGTATTGTTGCTGTTACCATTTGTTTTCTTCTCTCATTCCTGTTTCTAGTTAATTGTTCTTATCTCAACCTGTAATCTTCACCCTTCGTGCTCCCTATTCTCCTCTCCATCCCACAGCAGGGGGAGAGACAGGAGGAGGAAGAGGGGGAGCAAGTGAGCAGCACATGGTTTGGAGAGTCTCAGTGGGAGCACCAAATTGGAGTGCATCGTTCCTAACCCAAAACATCTTCACTTGAAGTCTGGTTAGGTTTTGTTTGGTTGATGTGGGTTTTTTGTTTAATTTTTTTGCTTTCGTGGTTTTTTGGTTTTTTTGTTTTTTGTTTGTTTGTTTGTTTGTTTTGGGTTTGGTTTTTTTTGGTGGGGGCGTGGGTTTTTTTTATGTTCTTTTAATTATTCCTTGAAGGTCCTCTATACCAATGAATTATCCACTAGTATTTCCAGTAACATCATGAACCTATTGTGTATCTATTAGAGGAATGAAAGATGTCTGCAAACTTAAAAGAATGCAGTTCTGAAGTAAATTCACTCATGAACACTTATTTGATCTAATATTCATGCCATAACTTCTATTATAAGAAATCTGAGTTTAAATGTCTCTTATCCTGAAGAATATTAAAAGGATCATGCACAGCAGTTCATTGAATGCACACCACAGTAAATACAGTTATACAGATAAAATTTTACTTTGACATATGGAAAGTAAGTTTAGTACCACTGTTTAGTTAATGGAAAGATTTATTTCATAATGATGCAAGATGCATTCCCTCTAGCTAGTACATTTTTAATAAATAAAAGAACTACAGAATTTAAACCTTGGGTATGATGCATAACACTTTACACTTTGGAATAGCCTTATGTATAAATAATTATTTCAAGATCTATTTCTATGTATTTGTATCACATATTAATTATTGTCACTGTTCTAGGCATTGCATATACATATGGCAAAATTCAATCAACTATAGACCTTTACTCAAGTAGATAAAATGCACATGGGAGATCTGACTGCCCAGCTATGCAGGTGGTAATATCAGAATTCGGAATTAATACAGAAAAGCTGTTTACATTTACCCTGTAAATTCCCAATTTAGGGAGCATTTAAGCTTAAGAAAATTACTCAGATTTTACAGTTCTTAGCACTATCTAGTCCATGATGGGAAGAGGAAGGCATCAATATTTCATTTACCCAGAAACATACAGTAAGTTCATGTGACCATCGATAGCCAGAATTCCCCAAGGGTTTAGGTCACTAACATTCCCTTGCATCTTCTCAGCAAGAACTTATTGGTCAGAAGATTTTTCTGAGGAAGTGGCAGGTCTGAGTATTTGCCTTACTTATGGGAATTTCCAATACAGTGGTCATCCAGATTAAAGGTATTATGAGGAGGGCACCTTCTGCCAAACATGAGTAACTCTTCTAGTGGTAAGGAATTAAGGAAGAAATTAAATGGAGCCCAGATATAATTTATCCTGATCAGTCAATCTTCTAGTATGGCCTGGATTCAGGCTGTTCTCATAGTTCATTTACTTATGTAAAACACAACAAGAGGTCAGTATCAGGAAGACCCCAGAGGTCACCTTATGTATTTGTAGGTAATAAAAGTATATTATTTCAAAAGTACTTGAGATAACTGGAATATGTTTTAGATTGAGATCACTAAGAAGAAGATAGAGACCCCAGTGAGGGGTATGGAGACCCCTGAGAAGGGAATGGGACGATCCCAGTGTGTGCTTCAAAGAGATTTAACCTTAAGGGAAAAACCCCTTGTATTCAGAGTTGTGTGTTGCAGGAAATGAACCACCAGGTTAAAAAGACCTGAGGTGAACCGGTGTTAGTGCCCAATAAATAACTGCTTTTCTTGCCCAAAGTATCCCCACTAATAGATTAAAGTCTACCAGCTAGAGGGGTGGAAGACGGCCCTGGAAAGAACAAGAACTGTTTAAGTTCAAGAAATAAATAGATATAGGATATAAGTTTAATGTCCTATGATATGAAATAAGGGGTGGAGATTGTGGTAGTTTTGGCCTTAGTTTTAGCTGGGCCTAGATTAGGCCCTAATTTTAGTAGGCCTCAGTTTTGTAGGCCCAGATAGTGTTACTTAGATTAGAAGGGACAAGTGTCACCTGTCTTAAGCAACCAAAGAGATATTTCATATCATCTGATGTCAAAACAGGTTTAAAACCAGTTAAGGAGGTACTTGTCTCTTCTTTCTTCATGGACTGAGTGTGAGGAGAATGTGCTGCTGCTGCTGTTCTGCTGAGTTAGGCCAAGCACCACCTCGCCACTATGTTATCTCAGGGAAATAAAATGTTTATTCCTAGTTTTCTCTCTGCTTGGGTCTGTCCCTTGGGAGGTTGAGTTTTTTGGGTGATTTGAGGCCAGGGTGTTCAGTGGGAATGAAGAGTTATTGCTGTTTCTTTTTACCTCGTATATGTGTGTTATATTGTAGTTTGCTTTTAATTTTCCTCTTTCTATAAACCAGTTAGGTTTAAGTTTAAGTTTTGGTTTTAGGGTTTTTTAGGTTTTTTTTTTAAATTTAATTTTATTTTTTTTGCTTGTCTTGGAGAGGATGGAGGCTACACTGCTTTGGTTGAATACTTCGCATTTTGTGAAGGTTTCAAACCAAAACCAAAAAAGGTGTAGCATGACTCGGCCTGGCCTCTCTGCAGATCAGCCATTGCCTCAGTATGTCCAGAAGCTGAAACCATATATGGAGTCATACCAGTCCCACCGCTTCTAGTCCCAATCTTCTTGCTAACTTGAAGAGCTGAAAATAAGAATGGTTGAGAAATTGATCCAGCCAAATGGTGAAAACAATACATGGTTATGAATTATGCACTGATAATTTTGTTACCCACTGGATACAAAAGAAGATAGGTAAGAAAAAGTAAAACTAGTCCTATTTTATCATGGAATCATTATGGGGTTTAAGTTGGAAGGGATCTCTAAAATAAAGAACACAGTGCTCAAAAACTCATCAGATCAACTTAAAAACAGTTTAAAATATGGAGATACTAAAAACTCTCTGGACAATGTTTAAGAAAATCTTGTAGGACCAATAGTTTGATATATTTTTCCAGCTTTATTACTGGGTCTAGTAAAAGGTACAAATATGTTTCAAACATTTACAATACTTTTCTCCCATATAAACGAGATCCAGCTTGAAGCAAGAAAGTTATCTAAACATATTTTAGACTATAAATACATAGCTAATACTTTAAAAGATATAGAGAAAATATAATATCATCATAAATCTAGTTCAGGATTCTTCTATTCAGAAGATTCACGTTGACGTTCTTTTCACCTTATTCTACCACTAATATACAAAAGGATATCCCTGAAAAAAACATATTTTTAAGAAAAATTAAATATAGAATTACCTGAAGAAGATAACAAAAATGAAATATGGAGATACAAAGCTAAAAGAAAAATTAAATCCCTCCTTCTTAATGTCAAAATGGAAGAACACACATTTGCCAGAGCTCACACTTCAAATCCCACTCAGTTTTCTTTGCAAAACAGACCAACTGATCTTAAAGGTCTCCATAAACAGAAAATATATAACACTTTGCATGATTTTATGGCTCAGAACATTAAAGAAACCAGAGCTCTACATTGCATTTAAGGATCAAAATGTACTTTTAACTGACAGGAAAACCATGGTGAATCTCCTTTGCACTAGAGATGTTTAATGAGAGCTGATAAAGTTGATCCCTTTCTATGTTGTGCCTCATGCAGGTCACAGATGTTGCAGAATTTTTAAAAGGTGAAGCAGTAGCAAAAAGGTAGTCAGGGACATTCAAAGCTTGCAATTGTGCAAGTAAAACAAAAAGTGCTGGGCAGTCAATAGCCCCCTTTATGGGGCACTGGAAATCTGTATTCTCTGTTAGAATGATGAAAACTTATCTACAGTTTGGACGTTAGCCCAGTCCAGAGATCATTCACATCAGTCAGTTTGATCAAAACCCTTCTGTTTCAGAAACTGGGAGTGTAATAATATTGACAAGTCAAATCCTGTCGTTCAGGAAAAAAAACAAAACAAAACCACAACAACATGAGTTCTCAAACTGCAAATTTGCAGTAGTGCACAAGAAGAATTTCACTGAGAATCATGTCCATCATAAACAAAGTTTTTGAGCAGTGAGATACATCACAAATAATCCCAAGGTTCTTTTAGTCCAGACATTAAGTAACTCCACATATTTGTCTTTTTATACATTATATCACAACTTTTTTCATACACTTTGGATACAGAATTTGATATGGAAAATGGGTTTGAAGCAGTGCTGAGATTTTTTTGCCATATAAGCTAATAGATACATTTGCAGCATACTTAACGAAGTGCTTCAAGATGAAAAAACACCTTCAGGATTTAGCACCTGATGCCAAATTACATCTTGTAAGCAGCAACATTTATTTTGATCTGAAATGCAATTCACATCAGCTTCTATGTCTCTTAAATATCTTAAATATCCCCCAAGGAAGAACTCTAGTAATTTTATTTAGCTTCTACTTTTACTGCAGCAACAGAAGAGACAGGCAATGAGCATCCACACTCTAGATTCAATTTGCACTTTAAGCATGGAGTGCCCTTGTTTTCTGTAAAAATGAACTAGTCCCAACTAAGCAGCCGTATTTTAGTCTTGAGATTGTCCTGGGGTTTATTATCAACCAAATGTCCAGAAATAGCCATCAGGCTCTGGCATATTTCAAATATCAAAAGTATCAATACAACTTAAGGATTTTGGATATTGGTACAACTGCTCTTGATCTGCATAGGAAGCTGTAGAAAAAAACAAAGGACATAAAGTGTTAATCTTAAAATGATTCATCTAATATCTGCATCTGGAAAAGTCAGATGACATCTGATTTTTCAGGCCAGACAGTCAATGTTTATGTTACTATATCTCAACACTTATAAGAAAAATGAGCATGTCTTAATCAATCTGCAACCTGAAATCATTGCATCATACATAATTCCTGCATTTTCCAGTTTGTAGTATACAATGCATAGCAGTAATCCCTATATGGAGATCACATAGTAAATAAAAGAAGTTGAAAATATAAAGGGGGATCTATCTGCACTAAGTGGTAAAGCTTTTGGAAAACAAAAATAAATCTGACCTATCCTCTCACTTTGCTCTTAAAACATCTGCTAGTAAACAAAATAGTCTTAGACTTGTTTTTAAACTTGATACGCTGATGAGGATTGGAAGGTAAGAAAAGAAAATTTAGTTGTGCTAAGTGAGGAATGAATATTAGAGTTGAACACCATGGATGTTCCATTTATAGGTTTCTCTGCAGGACTCAGAGATTTTCCCACTGCTGTGGGGTGCTGACACTCACAAACTTTTTAATGTTCAAAAACATGATTTTTTTTCATACTATGAACATTTTATTTTATTAAAGAATTCTCAATTATGAATGCTTTGCTATCTATATATGGCCTCCAAACCAAAAAGAAAATGAGCAGTGGAAAGCACTGAGGAACCACTTTAAAATATTCTGTGAACTTAAATAGTTCTGCTTCAAGCAGCTATCTTTTATTTATGCCATTTCCTCTCAGATCTCTACACATTTTACTAGTTGATGTGTAAACCCTGATAGGCTGCTCAGTCCCAAACAGATGCTTCTTCACTCCCTACTGTTGGGATGGGGGAGAGAATCAGAACTGTAAAATGGAGAAATTTCTGGGTTGAGATAAAGACAGTTTGATAGGTAAAGATATATCCAAGAAAAGCAAAACAAGGAATTCATTCACCACTTCCCATGGACAGGTAAGTGTTTAGCTTTCCTCGGGAAAGCAGGGCTCCATCATGTGTAATGGTACCTTGGGAAGACAAACACCATCACTGTGAACATCTCCCCTTCCTTCTTCTTCCCTCAGTTCTATATGCTAAGCATGACACCATATGGTTGGGGATATAGCCCTTGGGTCAGTTGGGGTCAGTTGTCCTGGCTGTGCCCCTTCACAACTCCTTGTACACTCACAGCTTTCTTGCTGGTGGAGTGGGATGAGAAGAGGAAAAAGCCTTGACACTGTGTAAGCACTGCTCAGAAATAAATGTCCCTATGTGCCACATTTACACTTCTAGGGATGACGACTCAGCTACTTCCCTGGGCAGCCTGTTACAGTGCTTGAAAGCCCTTTTCATGAAGAAACTTTTTCTAATATCCAATCTAATGTTCCCCTGGCACAACTTGAGGCTGTTTCCTGTGTCCTATCACTCATTAATTGGGAAGAGACCAACTGTTACCTGTCTACAATCTCCTCCTTTCAGGTAGGTGTAAAGAGTGAAAAGGTGCCCCTTAAGTCTCCTTTACTCCAGGTGAAAAAACCCCAGTACCCTGAACTGCTCCTTCTCAGACTTGTGCTCCAGACACTTCACTGGCTTCATTGCCCTTCTCTGAACTCACTCCAGAATCTCAGCATTTTTCTTGCAGTGAGGGCCCTGTAAGGGACTGAAGTTTCATTTTGATGATGAGAAAAGAATCAGTCTCAACATTCTTATAGGTAGCCTGGAATGGGTGGGCTCAGGGGCTGCCTTTGGGCAGCAGAATTGGGCTGGGGAACAAATCCAAGACTGCACTGAGTTGCTCTTATGCCAATACTCATAGAATTGGTGATGGTGCAAGTGGGTATGAGAAACTGGTTTAAGAGACATGTTTGTAGAGTCTTTGTAGAACCACTTATGGCAGTAGGATTCTCTCCAATGCAGTGCTCCCTTTTTTTTTTTTTTTTTTTTCCCCAGTATTTATCAGAAATGTGTATCTTATCTCAAGGGATACAATAAACATCCTCCAGTAAAATGGAGGATATCCTGTATCTTAGAATTTTAAAATACAGGCACTGTCAGAACTTGTCAGAACAAAAAATAAAAGAAGTTTTTTCCAGCAAAAACTTGACATAGGTTGGTCCTTTCCACAAATCATATGGATGAAGCCACAGCTGAAATGTAAATTCTACTCTCCTTCCAATATGTAACAGATTGATATCAAGTTCACATTTTCAGGAATAAAAAAAATACCAAAATAAGTCAGAATTTACTTTTTTTTTTTTTTAATTCATCCTTGTTTTCTGCTAGAAACAAGAGAAGTATCCCATATCCAGTTCCTCCACAGAAACCTAGTTGCACTGGGAAATGTGAGACCTAGACGCTTCACCCATGATGTTCGCACAATGTTTTATGGTCTGAAGTGAAGGAAGCAATTACTTGCTGTCAGTGGTACCCTACATATTGTCTTAAGTAAAGTAGAAAAATGATGCTTATCCAGCATTGTATTCTGAGGTAGTGTCCTCTATAGTCCCATGCTTCAATTCATGCACAAGAAAGCAATAGAAGAGGTCAGGGAAGATTTAACTCTTTGCTCATAATCATTTTCAGAAAATTAGAGTTACCTTTTTGACACCTCTGTTAAGTTAATTAGACACATGAATGAAGTTAAGGAGAAGCATTTTTATGACCTGATGATCCTTTAATCTGTTATTTAAATTATAAGCAGCTTCAAGTTATATCTTTCTTAAAAATTCTTAAGGAGTCATAAATCTTTTTGCATTTATGCTTAAGAATCCCTTGGTATTAACTTCACTTTTCTTGAGGCTGATACATCTCTGGTGCACAGAGTATAAGCAGTTTCTAGATGAAGACTGGATAGGTCAATTGTCAACAAAGCTGGAAATAACAATGGCAGCATATCCGAGAGCTAGATCATGACCAAAGGGACTAAATTGCTGTAAGCAACATATGCCCAAAACAGGTCAAGACCTTTCATTCTAACAGGATATTTTACATTATTTCAATCTCTAAACATATACAAGCCAAAAAAGTATGTTTTTCCTGATCCATTATTAGAATCATCAGCATGCCAAACTTCAAAATTGCAAACTAACAGAAATGTTTGTGGTTTATTCCTACCAGTAAAAGAGCGGCATCAAAAATAGGTCGATAGTTTGCTCATTCATGTTTAGAGCTACCTATGTTTGCAGTCTAACATCTTTTTCTCTTTCTCATGCTTTAATTTTGATTTCTTTCAGTACAAAATTAAATAGGGAAAAAAAAAATGATTGTATGCTATAATGTGTGTTACCTCAGTAGTTGTTTGGGAAAATATCAAACTGTTGGATGATGTATCTGGACATGCACAATGATAGAAACTAAGCGTGTAGTCCACAGAAAGCAAACACCTGGCACAGAAGAGTATAAGGGTCAGTACTAGTTTTACTATAATAAAAATAAGATTGGAATCTGATTTTCTGAGTTTAAAAAAGGAACTATTTCAGAAAAAAATAAGAGTACAGAAGATTAGGAAACAGAAGTTAATCTTTTTTCAGATAAATAAAATTAGTTAGCCATGGTTTCTATCAGGTCTTATAAGTTTGGCAACATGCTGAAGGACACCTTGAGAGAATGGGTGAACGTTGGAACTGGTGATAATTGTATAGCAATATGGACATATTTTCAAGTGTTTTGTACTGAGTTAGAGGATGAGTTTAAAGTTGTCAGATGATCTGTGGTAACTGCCAATGTGTCTGCTCTTGCTCTACGCTTATGTCAAAGTTGTTCACACCTTTTTTAATACCGGAGTGAAAGTGTTCAGTAGCTATTGTAAAGCTAAATCATAGTAACAGATTTGTCTCCGCTGTACAGTCCATAATCCAGCAATTTAACCTCTCTCACAATGCATAAAAGATCTGGTTCTTAGCTTCAGTACTATGTATAAATGGACAGGAGAAAACTTTTTAATGTTGCCTTATGAGGTTGCAGAAAACAGGACTCCAGCCAACTTAGTGTATGATAAGATCAAAAGATCCTTTATTTTTCAGGTCTAGAGCCTTCAGGAATACATATTGGCATGCACATCCAAACACCAATTCCATGTTTTTTATAATAATGTCCATTCTATTGCTGTTCACCCATCCCTCAGTTCTGTCCCATCATACCCCCTGGCATACCCCATCAGGAATTGAGTCTGGAGTCTGGGATCTCCTCTTCATCATCCTTCATCTTCCCTGCAGCATGCAGGGTACTTGGAGGCCTTCCAGTGTTCTGGGCTTGGAGGTCACTCTGCCTATGTTTATGTCATATGGTGCAGGCCTTGACGTGTTTTTCAGCCTTCTGCCTTGAAAACAAGACTAAATGGCTAAGGAAATCTTGAGGGGTAGATATAGGGTAGTGGGGACATTGGACTTAAGCTACTAGAAATCCTGGTACACTAAAATTTGCATTCACTACAATTGCTTCTAAAATATATAGAAATTAAAAGTATAAAAAATAAAAAAAAAAAAAACCCAAACCTGAGGCATCACTAAGTATACTTTAAGTATGGCATCTAAAATAAAAGTGCTCTAAATATCAACAGATTTTAAGCTACAGTGGTAGTAAAGGAAGAATCCAGCCTCAAGATTACCTTCCTGAATGAAACTTTTTTCCTGGGACATGCATTCACTCTAAATGTTCCATCTCTAAATTACTTAATGCTAATAATGCTGCTAATACTGACTAATTACTTAACACTAATGAAGCGCTGTCTACCTCTTTCCCTAAACATTTCATTTCATTCTATTGTGCTCATGTTCATCATAAATATTTTATTTCTCTTCCTGTTTGGCAGCTCCTGATGCATTTGAGTGAATCCACAACTGCTTCTGTTCTTGAGGTATTGTCTTCCTCTGAGGTCTTAGTACCTCCTTACATATTTTGCTTGCCTCTCATTTGTCATTAGTACAAACTACATTTTTCCCTTACTCATGATAAGCCCTATCTTGCAGCCCACTTTCAGGGCAACAAAACTAAATTCTGTCAGCACCGTTGCAGTGGCTGCTTTCCTCTGGTCAAGTGTTCCCTTTATTTCCAGAGGCCTCTTAAAAAGACTGTTGTTATGTAATCTGCTTTAATCTTCTATAATATCAGCTTTTCATTTTTTTCTAATATTTTTCCAAAGGTCCTTTATATTGCCTTTAAGTAATAGAGATGCTAAAATTAAACAGTTATAGAGAGAGCATTCAGAAACTGTCCTGAATTTGTGGAAGCAAATATTCAGTATACTCAAACCAAGTAATCAACACAGCCATAATATAAAAAAAAGTGCTTATTTGAATTTTCTATTTTTTGCAGCACCTTTTTCTCACTACAGATTTCCATTTTTTTCTGTTGACCATTTTTAACTTCCTTTGGAGTTATTCTACCAATAAGAGGTTAAAGCTGAGGGTGAGTTCCCCAATAGTATGGCTATTGAAGGGAGAAATGATGGTGCAGTGCCTTGCTCCCCTTGGCATGCTTTTTGCAGTTGCAGTGTCTCTGAAGATATAGTCGTTGTCACATTCTCTGAATCTTAACTTTATCGAAACTTAATTTTAAGATAACATTACTTTTCTTCCCCCACCCCATATTTTAAGTTTCAAATGATTTTTCTCGTTTATTCTGTTGTTATGACATTAAATTTTTCATATAAATTACCAAGTAGAACAACAGATGAGCAACATTTAAGGGAACACATTGATAACATAGAGTTCAAAAAATCACAATCTCAAATATTTTTGAGGGAAATTACAAGGATTATGTATTTTAAGCATATAAACAATATGAATAGAATAGTAATTTTCTGTGTTTTTGGCAAGGTCGGGGATTAAGTTTTAGTTGTTATATGCTGGTAAAAATGAGGATTGTAACATTTTAGGCTACAGTATAGCTTAATTAGCTGTTTAAACTGTTGCTAAACAGGGCTTACAGTTAACCAGTGCATTTAAAAATACTGGGCCAATTTCACTGGAGGCAAAATAATCCACCTGAGGTTCACATTTGGTTCATGTACAGCATGATAAAAGGTAATCTAGAAAATAAAAGTAACAGCTTATTTAGACACTTCAATGTTTTAAAAACAGATATCGATTCTTTCCTTTTAATCTTTATAGTCATCAACACAGCTGCCTTATTCATTGCTACATACTTTAAATCTCAGAACTGAATCAATAATGACATTTTATAAACAAAAGCAATCAAACCATATCCTTGCTGTTATATACATCTGTAAAAGATAGTTTTCAAGAAATTGCTGATCATGAAAGCAGTCCAGAAGGTATAACAATCTTGTAAGCAAGTTTGAATTTCTCTGGTGTCCAGACTATGTTCCCAGAAAATATAATTTACTATATTTCTAGACTACAAAGAAAATACAAATCCCTTTGTAAATGGTCAGAATATCTTTATTTATTTATTATTTTGGCATAAAAAATATTAATAATGAATTATTGGTGACCCTATTGGATCAGTTATGAAAGCCAAGAACAGGGTAGAAAGAAGAAAAGTGGCATTCAATAAGTAAGAACTTCCCTGTTTCTTTGCTTTTAAAACTTTTCATTGCTTAAATGACATTCAGTTATTTGCCTCCCATATGTCTGTGATTTAATTATAATGAAAACTGTCAAGGAGATATTTTAAATCACAGGAGTTTGCCAATGTTTTCTGGCACAAGCATGGAAATTTTCTGTGATAATTTTTCTCTGACTTCACATTTATATTAATGGACATCATTTCTCAGGCTGCCTTCTTAAGAGGTAGTAGGGATCATGATTGGAAGAGAAATAAACTATATATTGCCTACAGCAATGAGCAGCTGGTGTTTTAACTGTCTGAATGCAAACTTAAGATAAACAATTCTGGCTTTATATGACAAGGGCCTTTATGGCTCAGACACTAACAGCACCTATCTTGTGCAAGTCGACCATAAGGATTGATATGAAGAGACTATTATAAGACTAACTGCATTAGAAAGAACCTGTCACTAAGTGGGAAAGTGCAAAAAAAAGAAAGTTTGAAATGGTCACAAAAACAATTTTTTTCTCAAGCAGAGAAATAAATCAGTGGAATATCATCTGTCTTAATGCCTATGTAATTTTCAAAATTTTTCATTAATATAAAATAGAACTCACACAATCCTGCAATTCTGATACAAAACATTGAACTCTCAATCTTAACCCAAAATACTTGAAATTTCCCATTTTACTACCTCATCTGCCATTCCTTCTCTTATGCTGTTGGATCCACACTCCACCATGCCTTAGACAAATGTACCCACTATCCACTTCACCAGAAGCAGTGGAGCCCCTACCTTCTCACCACCAGGCAGAAGGAGTGAACCACAGATATGGGAGGAGTGGAAATGGGTTTCTGTTCAGGGTGGCTGGTGAAACCCTAGGTGCCCTGATACAATAGGTATGACACCCTGGAATCTGAGGACCAGGGAACAGAGAAAGTCGATGAATGTTGGAGGCATCACCTAGGGCAGAATAGCCTATCTCAGGCATCACAACTTCCTCAATTAGGAGAAACAAAGTCAACAAACAACAAAGTCTCAACACAAAGACAGTGGATGATCAAGAGGGACTTCAGAGTCTTGGGACAACTGTTCAAGGGATCTGGAAAGCAAGTTGTGTTCAATTCGGTCCTGCCAGTTGCAGGGAAAGGTGGGGAAAGAAACAGAGAAATCATGCAGATGAATACTTGGCTTTGAGACTGATGTTACCAGCAGAATTTTGGATCTTTTAATCATGGGTTGCTTTATATGACACTGAGCATGCTGACAACAAACAGGGTCAACCTGTCTCAAAGGAGGAAAAGGATCTTAGCTCAGGAGTTAGCAGGACTTGTTGAGAGACATTTAAACTTGATTATCTACCTCAACTTCAGCAACACCCTCTAAGATGTTTCTCACAACATCCTCATAGATAAACTCAGAAAGTGTGGACTGGATGAGTGGACAATAATGTGGATTGAGAACTAGCAGAGAAGCACCTCCCAGAGGATTGTAATCAGTTGCACAGGGTCTAGTTGGAGGCTTTTCACTACTGGTGTCCCCTAAGGTTTGGTACTGGGCCCAGTATTGTTTACCTTATTGGTCAATTGCTTGGATGAAGGGGCAGATGCCTCCTCAGCAACCTGATAATGGCATAAAGCTGGGAGGAGAAGCCCTTCAGAACGACCTTGGCAGGTGTTACAACCCACCCCAGAAGGGGAGGTTAACATAGGTTCTTGTTAATAAATTCACTGGGATGGATTAGAGTGAAATGACACTGAATAATCAGTGTTTGCAAACATATATGTGTAGAGTTTCTTTTGGAACAATTTTGATCCAGAGACAAACAGGTATGTCACCGTTTTGGGTGTTGCCATGTATAGTAGTACAGCAATATTAAAGCATACCACTTAAGGAAATATATAAAAGAGAGAAAGAGAAAGAAAGGATAAGAGTTCTAAGATAGATATAGTCACCACACACTGGATCCAGTGATGAAACTTGGTAGTTGCAACTTCCATGACTGTTGGTTGAAGTGGTGGTCACAGTCCTGTCGAAGTGATGGTCTTGATCTGTTGGGCCCAGGGGAAGCCCCACAAAAAACCTCAAAGACTTATTATACACTTCAAGCTCAGGTGGGAATGCCTTGTACCTCCCCTGGGGCAGGGAATTTTACAATGGATAGTGTCACAGGATGAGTCTCTGATACCTCCTAAGACTCAGCATCATCATGGTCCAATATTTGAGATTAATAGATGTGCAATGTCTTCTAGGTTTTACAGCAGAGTCATCATTTAGGAGAGGACATTGGCATAATAAGAAGGATTATCCCACCTCACAGGATTTGCTTCTTATTAGCCTCTTCCCTTATCTGGAAATCCAGTTTGTAGCTTCAGGTATGCACACCTTTTTGCACCTGGGATAGCTGGACAATGGCACCCACTTACCTGATCAGAAGGTACTTTTGCAGTAGGCATATTCAGAGAGGAGTGGGCTTTGCTGGGTGAGCAGCTGTTTCTTTTCAGTCTGTGACAGTGGTCAAAAGTCTTTTGCTGATCTTGGAATGTTTAGGCCATTACTATTTCAGTCTCTGACAATAGGTTGAAAAGATGGGCAGAGAAGAACCATCTAAAATTCAGCAAAGGCAAATGCAGGGTCCTGCATGGGAAGAATAATCCCATGCACCTATACAAGTTGGGGGTTGACTGTTGGGAAGCAGCTTTGTGGAGAAGGTCCTGTGGGGACTTGCTGGACAACACACTGTTCATGAACCAGCAGTGTGCCCTAGTGGCCAGGAAAACCCTTGGTATCCTGGATTGCATTAAGAAGAGTGTGGCCAGCAATTCAAGGGGGGTGATCCTGCCCCTCTACTCAGCCCTGGTGAGGCCACATCCAGAGTGCTGTGTCCAGTTCCGGGTTCCTCAGTACAAAAGACATGAAGCTCCTGGACTCGGTGCAGCAAAGGGCTACAAAGATGATTAGGGGACAGAAACATCTGTCTTATGAGGAAAGGCTGAGGGAGTTGGGCCTGTTCAATCTTGAGAACAGATGATTAACAGGGGATCTCGCCAATGTCTGTAAGTATCTGAAGGGAGGGTATCAGGAAGATGGAGTCAGGCTGTTCTCAGTGATGCAAAGTACAATAGGCAGAAACTGATGCACAGAAACATGAACACAAGGAAGAATTTCTGTACTCTACAGGTGACTGCTAAACAGATTGCCTTGAGAGGCTGTGGAGTCTCCCTCACTGGAGATATTCCCAAACTGTCTGGACACAATCCTGTGCAATGTGCTTTAGGAAGGCCCTTCTTGAGTAGAGAGTTTGGGGCAGATGACCCTCTGTGGTCCCTTACAACCTTACCCATTCTCTGATATAAAAAAAGGAAGAAAAGCACCCCTCCCTTATGACTGTTGTAATTTCTTTTTCTTTTATATAGGTGCAGATCTTGTCTCTTGAGAGATATCTCTTTCAAAGAAATAGGCAAAATTATAACAGGTTATCTCACCCTTTGTACTTAAATTGTAGTGAAATGGCTTTGAACTTTTGTAGTGATTGACTTCTCAGATGATATAAAATAAAAGATCAAAGTAGAAAAATGCAGAAAGACTGAAATGTGCATTATTTTCAGTTTAAATTACATTCAGTTGCTGTAGGACTTTCTTTTCTTCTGTCTTTCCAAAAAAGAGTTACATCATTTTCTTTTAATGTCATAAGGATTTTTTATTACTTATGACCAGTCTCCTAAATTAAACTTTTTGTGTCTGACTGCTAGAAGTATGCACTTTTCAACAATTAAAAGCCAAACTATTGTATCAAAATAGTAATCCCTGATATAAATCTATCAAGTTTTCATGGTATACAATACAGATCAATTGAGTATAAATGCAGCTGAGTAAAAGAAATTGCATTAATTTAATTCCACGGTTGAGATTTATAATACTGTTATTGATAATTTCAAAAATATACTTAATTTATCCAGAATACTGGTGTTTGATTAATTTTAAAATATTTCAGTTACCATGGATTATTTCACAATAGCAAAGATCAAAAGAACAAACTATTTGATAACTCCTACAGGACTAATTATTAATCACCATTATTTCTAAAATGGTGATAACAGGTTGAGTGCTACAAAATGGAAAAGAATTTCTAGAAGGATTCACTAGAAAGCATATAATATATGCCAAAAGGAAACAAATTTTTGTCTTAGTTTTTACATCCATCCAAATGAGTATAAAATGTGTTTTTTTCATATATAACATTTTCAAACTCATATAAGACACTACAGTTTGCTTGACAATGGACAACTGGTATCAATTAAAAATTATTTAATTAGTCAAATGAATCAATGGAAGTTAGAAGAAGTTAAAGGATACAGAAAAATATATCTGTTATTAATTTGCATTTACTGATAATGTGTCAATCGCTGTACTATAAAAATTTCATGTGTTTTTTGTTAAGATAGTGTAAAGAATGTCACTAAAAAGTAATGATCAAATTTTATAATCACCTATTACACTCTTCTTCATATCTATAGCTTGTAATAACTCTTAACCCTTATTAAGCTAGCATGCTGTAAATTGATTCTTGCTTTTTTTTATTTCTGTGTGATAACACATGCAGTCATTTTATACTAATAGGAATCTAAAGCAAATGTAATAATTTTCTCTGTGCAGATATTCAATTTATCCAATTTCTCTGCTGTTTATGTCACAGAGGAAGAGGGACAAGAAAAAAACATAAAGAATAATTTAAAATTAAGGAATAATGTATTTATCTTTAATTTCTGGCCAAGATATTTATAACACCTAAGGTTCTGTTTACATAATTTCACTGAAATGACCCAGCCTTTGAATTAATAGTGAATTTTTCCTCAAGGTAAGGAATCTAAAATAACAAAAATATATATTATACCGTAATGAATCCACACCCGTACTAGTCCAGCAAATACAATTTTGCGATGACTCCTGAAAGACTTTTAATTGACCTGATAAAGCAAGTCTCAGGACTTTTCTGGCTTGACTTGTGGTGAATTAGTTTTAGGGAGTCGTTGTTGCTTGAATTTAATTTAACTTTAGTTTATAGGGATAAGAAGTAGTAATTCCATATGAACCACATTTTCCTCAAAAATAAAATGCAATGCCACAGATCAAATCAATCAAAGGTCACTGCAGGAGCACAATTTTATACTGATCAGGTAAAATCTGTTTTAAAGATTACCAAAAAAAAAAAAAAAAAAAAAAAGGATCTGAAAGCTGGGAAAGCTCACATCCTTAAAAATAAAAACACAACCCACACCCAACAATCCCACCAACACCACTGAGACAAACTTTGGTAAGAATACGTCTAA
>JAWWEV010000115.1:103566089-103588608 GCA_035583235.1 Hafferia zeledoni | reverse complement strand
TACTCTCCTGCTCTGGGAGTGGACTTTTTGAGTGGGTACCAGGCAGTTGGCATTCTGCCAGCTAAAACTTTAACAGTCACAGATACTCAACTTTCAGAAAGATGAGTCATATTCATTTGGTAGACTTTTTTATTCTTCAGATCCTTGGCTACATTTTTTTTTTTCATTCTTTATTTTAATATTACCTGATCTTCATAAAAACACAATCTGTTCATCACAGACAAGGACACCCTTTGTGCATAATGTTAAATTTTATAAAGCTAGTCTTAGGCCATTGAGAATTCTGATCAGCCTCATTCTAATAGACTTTAAGAATTAAAGTAATCTCAGAAAGTAAAGTACAAAACAGTTCTCACAACTAGTTAAGGAAAGATAGAGGAGAAAGGATAGATTAGAGTAATCCAGTTCTCCAAGTCATGCATACATATGTCCTCAGACCAAGAGTTTTTTATTCATACCTTCTAGCAAACAGTGCACCACCTGCACAGAACGTCGGAGTGGTGCAATTGGTGCATTGTTTTCTGCAAACTTAGTCCTTTAAAAACTGCAGAAATCACTAATCACCATCTAATTGCAGAGCTCCTGCTGTAAAATGTCCATGAATGCCAAATAATAACAACTACATGTAGAAGGCAGATGGCACAACCTAGTCCCACAACATAAAAACAGCTTGTAATTTTTTGAAAAAGGAAAACATTTCTAATCCCTAGGAAAGCTATAAAGCTCTTTCTGTCTGTCTTAGGTACTTATTTATGCATTTAGGAATATGATTGACACTTGTAATTTTTGGATCAGAGAGAGAAACATACAAGAAAGTGTATTATTGTAACATTTGAAGTAATGTATATTATAATACAAATAATATTTCTGCTGCCATGTGTTAGAAATTAATTTCATATTTAAGGGGGCAAGGTAGGAGGAACATGTCTTCAATATTTTGCAGTTTGAGATGAGCATCATACACTTTGAAATTCTCAGGTCAGCCAGGAGATAATGTATTCCTTGTAGAGAAAAAAGAACAAAATTCCTAGATGCCAGGTGTGGCCTTTATTCCAGAGGCACAAATACTTTTAAAAATCACTTTCCCACAAGTAAAGTAAATGTTTGGAGAATATAAACTGAGAGCTCGACCATGATTAAGAAAAGGCTTGTGTCAGATTGATATTTATCTAATACTTGTTTAATAATTCCTGATTGACTATCTACAGAACAGGTAAATGGTAATTTGGCAGTGAATGTGGAAGAGAGCACCCAGGAAGTCTTGAGCTGCTACTTTAAGTAGCTAAATTGTGGACAGATAAATCTTATATAAGTAGTTAAACTTGAAAAAAAGCTTTATCATTAATCCATGAGGTTTGATTTCCTTTGAGTGGCATTTGTTAACCCAAACTTATAGAAAATTAATACATACTTCACAGTTTCATAATCCACCTTGTTATTCCGGGTTATGTTTATGTTTCTATGCTTTAAGAAAGCAGGCCAAGCAGGTTAGTGCCCTAGATTTTATTCCTAATACTTCTAGATTAGATATTTCACCTTTATTGTACTCTTTTCTACTGAGCACATAGAAGCTGATGCCTGATTATTTCACAGTTGCTGTAAAGAAACAATAAACACTCCTCTGACTAACCAGAGCATCTAATCAGCTTTGGCAATCAAAGGGCTTGTAAATGTCACTGCACTTTGTCACATCCTTCCAGCTGACATTGCAACAGTGATGATTTCACTCAAATGCTAAATTCTCTTGTTTAACCTCCAAGCACAGCACACATGAAGAGCAAAGGAAACTGAAAGCTCGCATTTTCACATAGAAAATCCTTAATCAAAGTTGTCAGTTGTGTTTGTTCCAGATGTATAGACTCTCCAATACATTTTAATTAAATATTTGACATAGCCCATTTTTTCTAATCCATATGATTCTACCTGAATAGAATTTTAGGTCCAAGGTTAATACTTTCCTGTGTCATCTTGAAATGAGCATTATAAACTGTAAGATGTATCATACTTAGGGACAGAACTGATTTTCACCAAGAGAGTGTTCAAGATATAACCCTTATAATGGGAAGAAAGTGAGATTTCTAATTTGAAAATTTTGCTTAACATTTAATTTATTTTAGACCCTGAGATACTTTTTATATCCTTTTCCTACTTTATGTGACCATAATGTGTTATAAATTACATAGGGAAATATAAATATTTTTTTCCTCGAGTTACTGCCAGTATTCTATCACTTTTCTACTTTTTATAGGTACACAAGCAAACATACATGTAGTACCATTTCTTACTCCCAATGGAAAATCAGAAGTACTTTTACAGTGCTTAACTTTGCAGTGAGACTTGCAGTCAGATGTGTCTAACTATGAGATATCTACTCCAGAGCCAACTGTCCAGATGTGCTGTCCACACACCCTGTCCTGCACCAGGAGAAATAGATATAGCCTGGGCAGGATTCTTCCTATTTTAAAATCTATGACTAAGTACATAAAGTCAATCATGCCTCATGAATATCTGGGGGTTTTAATTAGCTATAAAACAGTCTAGGATAATGATATCAAGTAGATAGATAGATAGATAGATAGATAGATAGATAGATAGATAGATAGATAGATAACTAAATTGATAGACAGGTAGATAGGTAGGTATATGTACACTGTAGTTGAGTTTAATCCACACAGATGATAGCCTATAATTTATAGCAAACAGCATAGTGGTTTTTGTTTGATTTACGGACAATAGTGGTATGTTTGTATAAAATGTATCAAAATATTGTTTTGGTATTCCATAAGGGACAAAAAAACCAAACTAAGTATCATTATTGACTTGGAAGGGTAAAGAAAATAATATTTTTTTTAAAAGTACAGTACAGTCATAAAGACAGAGAAGGGCAACAAGAATGATCAAAGTAGCAGAATAGCTTCAGTGTGATGAATGAGTAAATAGATGGAGACTCTATAACCTTGAAAAGACAAAACTGAGATTCCGTAAGAGACCTTAAAATATGAGTTGCACAGAGAAGGTGAATTGATATGATTATTTACTTCTTGTGATATAAAACCTATGAGATTTAACATGAAAATAACACTGACAGGTTTAGAAGAAAAAAGAGAAAAGTGTTAGATGAGAGAAACACTAGATTTTAGAGACAAATTTGACAAATTCACAGAAGAAGGAAAAAAGTGATGTATAAATAGCAAATTAATGTTGCCTTTGTTTTAAAGAGCTCATTTACAAATAGAAAGTTTGAAAGTTTGAGAAACAGGATAATAGAATTTTTTCTTTGACAGGTGAAAAGCAGGAAACAAATTCAACAACTGGTTCAAACCTTTCTTATAGGATTCCTGAATACAAGTCTTTTAATATGAGCCTTTGAAAAGATCTGAAGAGAAAAAAAGTAGCACTGAAAGTCTAGTTATGTCTATTCTTAAAACTTGTGCATGTTTCCATGCCACATCCTCAGGAGTCAAGTGTAAAACTCTAAATTCTGTCACCTCAGGAGAGATAGTACTCCTTAGAGGCACTTCTCTCAAATCCAAATTAGATGCAAATATTCAGTGTTTTTACCCACAAATAAGGAGAAATATTTCCATTTTCAAGGTTGAAAAAGTGATCTGATATACTAAATCACACTTCTTATTGCATTGTGTTCCTGAAGGAGCTTGTAACTTTTTCAGTTTTCACTGCAGAGGCCATACATTATTTATGAACAAGTCAAGTAGTTTTATCTTCAAAGAAAGAGTAGAGATTCTTGCTGACATCCCTGAGAGATGGCTGCTTTTTTGATTTTATATTTTTAATTGAACAATTTGTTTAAAAAACTTCATCATGAATTTAATAATCTCATTTTAAGCATATTGGTTGGAAAAATTCTGGTTTTCTTCAGCAGTTTTCAAGCAAGATAAAGTAGAACCTTGTCAAGTAGAAAAAGTGAAGCCCATGTGGTATTTATTAGTAGTAGAAAAGAATTTCAAAAGAACATATCTTATTATAGAGTTTTTGACAGTGTCAAAGTGTGAGTTCTGCTGTTTCCATATCAGGATAATTAAGCCCTGACCCTGAAAACTGGCTATATATAAGTAGCTTTGGATAGAATTAATATACTCTAATTTTAGCCATTAAAAAGTTAACATTTAGCTTAAGCTAATTATAAAACTTTACTATATAGAGACTAAAGAGTGAAAGAAGCTCCTTCTAAAACAGTTATATGCAATTGTCGTCTGTTGAATTCTGTTGCTTTTGTTGTCTGAAAAGGAAGAAAAATTATTACTTAGAAGAATATCCAGACTGATACTTAGTTTTCTACTATCTCTGAATCTGATCTAGTCCTGTGGGCTACTTTTAATGAAGTATCATCAAAAGACAATCTCTCAAAAATACAGGTAGAAAGTAGCTCAAACAAATTACCATCTGTTTATGCCTTTTTCTGCTTTGACAGTATAAATGACTAGTTCAGAATTAAGTATCTACATTTTACTGTTAAAATTAGACAGATGAAAGCCATTTACCCTTACCTTTTTATTGCTAAAGTTAAACATTGAATTAAATTATGTCGGAAAAAAAAAAAAAATCAGTGTACCTCTCTTTGCATCTTCTGCTGCCTAAATATACTTAAATACTTGACTTTGTCTTTCTTGTAAAATAAAGGCATTAAGATTTTTCTGTTTCACAAGGACAATGAAATTTACAATGCACTCAACCAAAAAGGACAAGAGTCAACATGATAAATTTACAGAATTAAGGTTTTATCATTATATTTAATGCAACACTGGTGTATATAGTAGTTCATTATTGATATAGTATATAGAAGTTATTGTATTGCCTTATTTTTCTGTCTTTATTTACAAAACTCAGACAATGCATCCAAGAAAATAAATTAGGGCTGGCTGAACTTTTAGATATATACCAAAACTGTATTAATCTCTCTTCCGTGTATGAAAAATTATTCCATTGATACAAAATGACAGTGACATTACACTTAATAGGTATAATGAAAATAATGCTCAGTTCCATTCTGATAGATGTTCCAGTTTTCAAAATTATGCAGTTCTACAGATCTGTCATTGTGGGGTGGGAAAAAAAATCTTTTAAAAGAAAAAAAACACACAATTTTAGACCACACTTGGCCTAGTGAAAAGTGTCCCTGCCTATGGCAGTGGGGTTGTAAATAGACAATCTTTAAGGTTCCTTCCAACGCAAACCATTCTATGATTCTATTCTAGAATTCTAGGTCGTTTTAAAAGAAAAATTCTTCTCAAAACAAAGACAGCAATTAAAAATATAGACCTTCATTTATTTGTACTAATGGCACATTTGTACACATGATGCTGTAAGAAGGAGATACTTTGGAGTAGAGAATAATAAGGCATAAACTAAGGGTTTTCCTCAGCAGGCTATGTTGTGCAATGATATCTGGAAAAGCATTTTAAAAACGAGTACAAATCAACTGAAAACACAGTACTGCCTGACAAAAGCCAAATATGTTAGACAACAAAGGCTAACTTAATGCAGAAAATAAAAATGCCTCCCTAATTAGTTTTGGGTTTTGGTTTTGTTTTGTTTTGTTTTGTTTTTAACTTATTTACCTATTTCAAAAGGTACCTAGTTAAATATCACCAAACACAGATCCTTTTGTTGATTCAGTTCTCCATCCTGATGGTTTTTCATATCTTTTGCTTTTTTTTTACTATGCCTAATAAGTCATGAGATGTAAGGTGGAAGCCAAAGGAACAGTGGGTACTTAGTGATATAAAAAGACTGGACACTGATGGAATCCATTTTAGTCTTTTAATCTCTGAGGGAGCTGAACATGAAACATAAAAAGCAGTTATCATGGTTTCAATTCAGGGATTTATCTATTACATATGTTACCACCAAAAAATTATTTTGTGATCAGTACCTTTTTTTGAGGGGGAGAGAGTTTGTATGTGTATCTCAGGGTGTTGACCTGACTTGACATCAAAATATACATATCAATCTATTAACAAAATTTTGAATGCTTATCCTCTTTTTCATTTTCAGAAGCTATTAAAATTCCTCACTATTCCTTATAATGCACTGAATCCAATGAAAGTACTATTAGCTATCCATATAGGGAATTTAAAGTGTTGACATGTTGGTCTGTGTTTTTGCTCATGCTGCTAATGAAAAGATTAATCCTTTTCCTGCCAACTTTTAGGGAACAAAAGCTGATAGAGTGAAGGCTTCTGCCCTTGAAGACAGAGTTTGCATAAACTAAAGTTATTTGGGTCTCTCCTATTGGTTGACAGCCTTTGGAGGAGAGCAGAAGGAGAGTGAGAAGGAAGAAAGAGGACAGAGCCTGAGATCTACCTGGGCAGTGCTGGCCACACCTCCTAGGTAGATGTCTCCAGCAGGCTGAATAAAGGTGAGAGGACTCATACTCTGGGTGTGGTTTGTTTCTCAAAAAGGACAGCGGGGATGCCTGTTGTCTGCCAATGCCTAGAAGATGTAGTCCCTACCTTTGGGGGAGTGTCCTGAGTTTGCAAGACAACCTACATAAGTAATTCTTGGGTAAGCAAGTAATATTTACAACTAGGGCTCTTGTTTTAACTCCTCTCTCTCTCTCTCTCTCTCTTCCATCTCTTTGGGTTCTAGCTATTTGATCTCCTCTGTTAATAAATATACTGTGTTTTTCTTAACTCTTAATGGTGCTCTGCCTCACTTTTCCAGCAACCGTAGAAACCATCATATTACACTATCCAATGTGGAAATTGTGAAAATCTTTCAGTAAACATTTTCTTCCAACTGGGCTAAAACCACTATTAGTATCACCAGTTTGGGTGCAGATGATTTTACCCTCTGTGATGTAACATACAGTATAGGGCTGGGCTGGGAAAGAGTTAATTTTCTTCACAGTAGCTGATATGGGACTGTGTTTTGGATTTGTGCTAAAAATGTGTTGACAGCATGGGATGTTTTCGCTACTGCTAAGCAGGGCTTACACATCATCAAGGCTTTTCCTACGCCTCACCCCATCCCATCAGTGAGGAGGCTGGGGGTGCACAAGGAGCTGAGAGGGGACAAAGACAGAAAAGCTGACTCCAATTGATCCAATGGGCATTCCATAGCATATGGCGTCATGCTCAGCATATACTAGAGGAAGATGAAGGAAGCAGGGCATATTCAGAGTGACAGCATTTGTCTTCCGAAGTCACTATAAGGCTTGATGGACTCCTGCTTTTCTGGGAATAGCTGAATTCCTGTCTGGTTACAGTAAGTGGTGAATTGATTCCTTTTTTTTTTTGGTGGTATGCACAGCTTTTATTTTACCTATTCAACTACCCAGAACCCATGAATTTTTGGGTTTACCTTTATGATTCTCTCCCCCATCCCACTGTGGAATGAGAAGAATGCGAGTGGATGTGTGGGGCTGATCTGCCAGCTGAGGTTAAGAGACAGTGCACAGATTCTCAGCCTTTACTTTGGAGAGTAAACTTTTGCCCATAAGAGTGGTTAATCTCCCTGGCTAATCATTCTGTGAGTGGAATGTGTGGGAACTACCTGACATCTTTTGGTCTGAAAAAGCAGGTGTGATGGACTTCTAGGAATATCACTTTGAAGACATGTCAGGGAGTGTGATCTCAGAAATAGGATGGGCTGGTGAACTGGAAACTCTACACACACTTTTTATTCAGTCACTTTTCTATCTGTCTGGAGGTAGCAGTTGACACTCTATTGAACTGATGATGCCTTGGTCCCCATTATGGACATAATGATAATTGCCAATAATACAAACTGTTACAATTCACTGCTATAAAGAATGGAAAGTATGATTGTATTCACTAACAATAATAATCAGTTCTAAGAGCTAAAAGGGGTTAGCGGGTAAGTGTATCTTAGGTGAAATAATTTAGATGATTTCACAAGATAAGGAACAAAGATAGATAGGCTTTTAGAACTGACATTACATTAACATTTCCAGGAGTTGTCCAGATAGGCTGAAATTAATTGGATTAGTCTTATGTTGAAAATAATGAATATGCTTAAATTCTTACCTGTCTGGAATGTCATTATGAATCCTTTCACCTCTAAATGTATGGATATTTTTTTCCTACACAAAGCCAATATAAAAATGATTTAATGTGCTGTGCTGTTGGTACAGTAAAATCACAGTAAAATCAGATCTATATAAGATCCTGTAAGACTGAAGCCAGCCTGCACAAACCCTGTGAGACTTAGCTATCAGCTAGAAGTAGCAAGGAGCTCAGCTGCTGCTGGCTGGTAGAGAGGAGGTTACTCCCCAAGAATCCACACAGTAGGTTGTCACAGAACTCTGCAGGTGCATAGAAACAGCCAGGATAAGTTAATATAAACATTGGACTTGTGAGATATGGGTTATAATCAATTGAAGGTTCTAGTGTGGTCGGGTGAGACACTTTCTAGCCAATAAGATAAAGTTCTAAACCTATATAAACTGTGTGCCATGTGTAATAAAATGTCTTCACTTTAAAACCTCATAGGCTTG
Organism: Hafferia zeledoni; assembly: GCA_035583235.1. Classification (NCBI taxonomy): domain Eukaryota; kingdom Metazoa; phylum Chordata; class Aves; order Passeriformes; family Thamnophilidae; genus Hafferia; species Hafferia zeledoni. Next base: position 103,580,129 of record JAWWEV010000115.1, on the reverse strand, counting down.
TCGGTGAAACCCTTTCTCTCTGCCAAAAATTGTTTACTTTACTGTGCAGATGTGAATAGGCACATGAAACCATGTTTGGCATTTTTCTAGGGAAAACAAAAACCAAGAAAACTATTCAAGAAGATAAAAAAAGTTGCTTTCAAACAGAAATTGTTAGGATCTTTGACAAATTTTATGTTCCTACTATTGCACTCTGTGAAAATTTGGCATCATAGGTCTTTCATAACAAACAAGTTATGAGGAACAGTGCATTTAACAGGAGTTACAAATAATCTTAGGCAAATTGCTTTGCTTAGAAATAATTTTAGGCAAATTGCTTTGCTTACAGTGACTTGACAAATTTAGCATTTGATATCAAGAAGTGAAATGAACCAGATAAACTTTTTTGTGTAGGGAGGTTTTTTGGTGAGAGCAGAGGCATATCAAAGATGTGGATGTTAGCAAATGATAGTGCTCCATTAAGTCCAGTGAAATTCAGATAAAATCAGTAGCACTGACTTAAGTATTGACGAATTAGTCCTTGCAAGTGAATACCAGGATATGCTTTTCTGGTAATAGTCAACTGTCATGCAATGTTTATTAATTTGTTTTTTTATGATTTTTGTCTTGCCAACAAAACAAGACTGGCTTTTTGAGCGTGTAATCTTATTGTTGGCTAACATGTTTTATTTCATGTCAGTTCAATGCTTATGGTAGGTATTGTTTTTTGCCTGTAGAAACATGTGCATGATGAAGCTACAAGAAGATGTGACAATAACAGAAATAAATTTAATTCTCAAACTCTTAGTTGGTAAGTTAAAAAGTCTGTTGGCTCTGACTGCTTTTTTTTTTTGCTTTTCCAGCATGAAACTTGTTTGCTCACACCTAACAGAAATTCTGTTTTACAGGTCAAAAATGCATTTGAGTTCCTACAGGGCTTAATCAATTGCCATAGAATCTCTGGGCAGGTTATGCTTTTGAGAATTTATTCCCTATCATGTTTGTACCTAAATAGCAATCATTATCAGGGTTCATCTATAGAGGCCAACTGTATAATGACAAATCATTCTGCACTTTTCCACACTTCCAGAAGTTCCAAAAACTTGTGTTAATCTAACCACACCATGCTTCTGAGCACTCAAGCACTTATCAGAAGAAAACATTGTGTAACAGGAAAATATGATCAGACATATTACTTTGTTCATTAGACTCTAAATTATTTACTAACAGGAGGAGAAATATTTCTTTTTAATTAAGCAAACAGCATCATGGTAATGTTCTCTAGTCATAGATGATGACACAGGATAAATTTTTTGTCAATTTGTGGAAAAATCGTCACATTGTGAATGGAAAGGATGAAAGAAGAGTTTGTGTTCCTCTATTGCCTGACACTGTTGGAAAAGGAAAAGAAAGAGTTAAAGAACCACTATTTTCTTTGTGTAATATAGCTACATTTGTATTAGAAGATTGTAGTTTTGCACCCCTGGGATTAGAGTGTGAATTCTATCTCTGAGCCTTGGTTGATTCAATATGACGTATGGGTTTACTCATTGCAATTGTCCCCAAAATATTGGTCTTGGCAATGGCAAATGTCAGTAAACTCTCAGCACTTCCCTTTGTCCTGCACTCATTTATGTGTCTGCAGTACAGTTCCTTACTTCACAGTTAAAACTGTTCACATAGCATCTTCCTGACAGAGCAGTAGAAGGGAAAATTTTCTTTATGAAGTTTTCATTATCTCACTGCAATAGAAACAAAGAGGAAGGAACCCTTTGGAAGCTGTGATCAATCCTACCTGCAAAAACAGCACCTATTTTTGTGTTAACATAGTGTAATCCAGCTGTTTTGATAAGTGCTGGCAGAACTTGAGGGTAATGCATAGAGGGATCACTAAATTTTATTTGAAAATAATTGTAGGATTGACTTAGATAATATTAAGGAGTCATTTTTGACATAGATAGGAATAAAGATGGGCAAAAAATATAGAGCCCTCTTCCTACTACAGAGGAGCAGTGGGAGGGAATTCTCAGGCATCTCATTCAAAACTGGAACGCAACAAAATACTTACCTGTCTCTTTGTAGCATAAATCCTGTTGAATAGCAAAGTATTTCCGTTTGAGGTGTGACAGTACATGGACCAGAAAAAGGAAGATGTTTGATTCTTGCTTTTTCTGTTCTCTTTGGTTACCAAAATACTTTTTTACAAAGGCTGGTGTCTACATTCAGTTTTTATTCTCTTTCTCAGGTTCAACACCACCATGCAAACTGATAGCGTTATTATTTTAACCATATTAGTTTGGGAATATGCCAAAGTTTGCAACCTAATACAAAATGCATGACTTTCATGCGTTAGTGTGTGTTATCCCAAATCATATTCTTCAACATTTTGGATGAAGATCTAATTTTTATGAGACAAAAGTTCTTAGCTGTATGAATGTGCACAATAATGTACTACTTGGCTTGACATTTTGATAGAATAATTGCAGACTGATCCTTTCTTTCATTCTACTCCAGTTTCTGGCATTCCAGTGTTGGATTTTCTACTAGAGCTATTGAAGAAGACTGGAGAAGAACTTTTCAGTTCCTTAAGCACAGCTAAATTCTTACATCCCAAGAATCAAGGAAAAAAAAGTCCTTCTGAAGGCATTATTAGGAATTTCCAACAGTAACACAATAATTCTTGCTCCATTTCTGTAAGATGAATGCCTATGTAAATCAGACTAAAGGAACTCTAAGCATTGCATTTTGCTCCAGTTTTGTCCCTCATCTCAAGTACTTTGGGTCCCAGAAATCACATTATTGTGCTGTCTTGGATTGAGCTGGCAAAATGCCAGCTGCCCAAGACAGAGAGAAAGGGTTCCCTCCCTCCCCCAACCAGCTAAGGCAAAAAGAGGGAGAGGAAAAAAACTCCAAACTATGTTTATGCTTAAACTAGCTACACATATTTATACAGAAAAGAGTAAAGCTACAATATAACATACATTTACACAAGCTAGAAATAAAAAAAAATAATAACTTTCCCACTCTCCAGTGAAAACAGATTCTACCACTGTAGTTTTATAAGCAACCTAAAAGACACCCAGTAAAGAACAGAAAGAGTAACAACAAAATATTTCTACTTCCCTGAACTCAAACAAAAGGCAAGTAGCGGCAACAGCAGGAGCAGGGCCTAGCACAGCAAAACAACTTTAGCATGTCCTGCTTGTAACTTGGGCTTGTACTTGGAACTGAGAAAAAACACTTCCTACTCCTGTACCATATCTTAGGTTTGTGTCATCTGGTATGAAATATTTCCTTGGTTACCCAGTCAGGTGATAGGTGTTTCTCCCAATCCATGTAGATTTTCTGAGCCTGCTAATTTGAGGCTTAGCTAAAACCACTACATATGTCTATATTTATTTGAATGTCAGTGAAAGATTGCTGCAGAAGAAAATATTTCCACAAAATTTTGAAAATACCTGATACTTTTCTCTCTTCCTCAAGTTTTATTTGCTTGATTCTATAGTTAAGCCCCAATAGGTAAGAAAACATGACAATTTGAGGAATAAGACAAACATCTATGACTTAGTATTTTTATTTCATAATAACCACTTTTAGAACTGCCAAAGGTAATCTGTTTAGAAGAGTAAATTGTGTAATTGGTAATGATGTCTTTACATGACACTACATAGGAAGCGAAAACTAATGGAAAATACAGGTCTGTAAAGCAGTGCATGACATACAAACAAAAAAACCCTACCATGTCATACCTTGTAAGTCAATGAAAGTTGAAGACAGAAAAAAACCCCTATTACTTCTTTCTTCCTGCCAAAGTGAGACTGTTCCCCATAGTATAATTTTCTGGTGTTTTGCCCAGTCTCATTTTAAATTATTCTAACAATGGGGCTTCCACTGCTTCCCTTAGGAAGTGTAACCATAGCTGACAATTTGACACTTACATTACACTTTAGTCCCTAGATGACACAGTTTAACATAATGTGACATGAGATTTATTGTGATGGACTCCAACATTTGACAGGCTCCAGTGTGATATAATATGCTGTGAATTGTTGTAGTAAACAGTGTTTATAAAAACTACTGTAACTATAATGTAGTGTGGTTGAAAATATTTGAAAAAAATAAAATAAAATAAAATAATTAAAATAAAATAATAGAGTAAAATTAAATAAAGGAAAGATAATAAAAAAAAACCCCTCTCTGAGGATTAATTTTACCTACAGTGCAATGATGGGTACTGAAGAACACTCTACATATAAATCTTGTCTGCCTGGCTCTAGGCAGGATGAACAGACTAGGAAAAAGTTAAAGCTTAAATTTTGAATATTAAGAGACTAAGGGCTGGATTGTGAAACATGATTAATCTCAGAGAGATGAAAATAAGAATCTAATAACATTTTCAAAATATGCCTGTATGCCTAACTGCATGTTCAGGAGCTCACTGCCTTTAAAAACCCATGTCATAGATTTTAATGTCAGGTGTTTGTACAGATTTTAACTGCAGGCTGTACAAACCTTTGTGTCAGCACTAGGAAGTGATGCAGAGATGGAGGAAGAAAAGTTGACTTCTGACAGTAGTTCTAGTAGGGTATTAGCACTGATCAGTGGGTTTAAGTATGATCATATTTTAAACAAACACTACAAATAATAAATAGGCTAGCAAGGAGACCTGAGCAGTCGGGAAACCCATGGAGAGAAAACAGAAGAATGTGATTGGCATCAGTGTACTAGTGTGACAAGAGTACCAGTTAAAATGAGAGTGTTTAGCATTAAGTATAACTCATATAGGGTCTCATGAGGAAGATCCTCAAACATGTTCAGTTCAACAGCTAATGAACTATAATTTGGAAGCTGACAGATTACTGGTTTCGTCACAGGACTGATTTTAAAATATATGACAGCTCTTGAAGTCATCAAATCAAATTCCTACAAAAATATGCTTCCCTCTCCAGCCTACTCTGCTGTTTTACCTCTCCTGTTGCTTGTAGCCAGTCCTTTACTGTGTCTGAGGGGTTTGTAGTCATAACACAAGAAGTCTTTGGAATTAGAGACTATAAATAGGATCTGTCTTGTCTTTATGGTCTGTGAATCATTTCTTCCACTTCAGCAACTCATTCATCTTCACAAGGAAGAAATAATTTGGATTTCTTACAGAAAATGAAGTGTACAATATTCTTTGCTGGTCACAATGACAGGAACCAGTGGTTCAATCATTTATCAGAATACGTATTCTTACAATATTGTGGCCCTGCAGCCAAACTCTTTCTCAGGGGCCAGAAGGTGAAAGGCCTTCCTGATTTTATGCTGCCCCTTTGGACTATGACAGTGAGGTAATGTCAGTTTCAACAGCCAAAGACACAAAGCAGAATGAGGCTTCAGAACATCATGTCCCCCCAGGTGAGAGAGTATTAAACAAAGTCAAATGAAAGACTTATTTGGCACTAGGAAAAAACAAAGAACAAATCTGAAAATATGCTCATGAAAACTTATTTGTTCTCTCTGTTTCTGCACCTCTTGTTTATGAATTCAGGTGACATTTGGGATTTTTTTTTTGTTGTGCTTAAAATAATAGTTTGAAGTTGGGTTGGTTTGTTTAGTTTTTTTGTTGTTGTTTGCTTGGGTTTTTTTTTTTGTTTCTTTGTTTTTGTTCTGGGGTGGGTTTTTTTGAGTTAAGTATACAGAGTATTCACACTGAGGAGAATTCTACGAGACCTACCTTTTGCTGTCAACAAAGACAGCAGATTTACAAATAATCAGAATTTAAGCTGTATATCATTTATTTTGAGGGAAGTGCCCAAGTGTTAGCTATTGTAATATGACTTTGAAAAAAAAAAAAATTGAATGGCTGATTTTCAAAGCAAGTACCAAACCCTATAAATATCAGACTGCAAATCTGAAGAGCATTGACTTAAAAAATAGTACACAATGCAATTATTTTATCAAAACTGAGAATTCTTTGCACTTTTTAAAATTGTCTCTTGTTAAATAGTGCACTACAGCTCAAGCAACATGTCCGAAAATATCTATACTAAGAAGCTGTGACTTAAAAACTGTGAAGATGTTATGCTCAAAAATAAAAAGGAATCCAGACATGTTCTATTGGAGTAAAAAAAATACACTTTAAAATCAGTTTGTATTCTCTTGCTTCCTTTTGCAAGGAAAAAGAAACCCACTTTTCTAAAGCTTAAAAATGACTGAAAGGATGTGTTGGCTTGTAATTTTTCTTTTTATTGAGAACACTGATCTTTTATAAATGCTCAAATGTGCTGAATATTGAAAGAAACACACTAAGGATTAAGAAAGTTTTCAGGAGTATGGTATCAATTTTTGTTCAGTTTCTCACAATATTAAAAACATCTGCTTAGTTCTCACAGTGATCAGTTATTTTCTGGAAATTATTTTCAAGCATTATTTAAAAATAAGCCCTATATAAATTAATATAATTGATAAACATCTTACTTATTAAAATGTCAAATATTTTGATACCAAACCTAATTACTAATGTATCACTATTACAATATCACTAGCAAACTAACATGCATTGGAGATTTACTTCATTTATATTTCTTCAAGAATTAGATCATCAAATGGAGTAAAACACAAGTGGTTTTAGAGATAGAACATAAGAAAAGATAAAAACATATGTCCTGATTTTAAAACTCTTCTTTAAAATTTTGTTTAAAAGGACACTAAAAAATTTAAGTAGTCTATTTAGTACAAATCAATATTTTCAGAATCCATTTATAAACAACTTCTACTGCTTCAAGTTAGGCTAGGGAAAAAAACAGATATATTTGCAATATTGTGTATGAGAGAGAAAAAACCCTCTGGTTTTTAATATCCAGTAATAACTTTTAATCACTGTAAAAGAGCAATTAGTTATGTAATGCATATAAATTAACAAAATTACTATTGAAAGATTGAGATATTATTACAAAGACCAGTTCATCAAGGCAATGAATTGGTGAAAGAATAACATTCTGAATTTGGCTAGTATTATGAAGATTTGAGTTGTTCCTTTGGCAAGCAAATAAGATAGAAATAACATATACCTAATGACGACCACCAGAACATTTTCACTATCTAACTACATCACAGCTTTCCTTTCAGGAAGAAAAAAATAAAATTAAAAAAAAAAAAATAAAAGTGGTGAACTGAATGAAGCAGATCAGAACAGATCTTGCAGACTGTGTTAGAGGCTGATGTACCTTAGAAAAAAGAGAGAGAAAAAAAAAAGGTCATTTGATGCTTCTTTCATAAACTGATATACCTGGTCCTTGATCAGGCACAACTTTGTCATTTCTGTGTTCTGACACAGCACATATTCATCATTCCATATTATCTTGTACTTCAATATTAAAATGACATAATCACTTGAAAAAAATAATTTCTTCCTTCAAACAATAAAATAAATGAGAACTCCATCCTTGAAGAGGCAAAATATGATAATCCTGATAAACAGAGAGGAAAATCACAATTGAAGTTGTATACAGGATAGTTCTCATTAATTTGTGTGACTCCAAATATTCTCCCTGACTGCATAGGAAAGGATCTTGTGCTGTCATATGGTTTGCTTAAGACTGTTCACTTCAATGAATTTCTGAACTATTGATATGCTGTATTTGCTTTCTTGAAATGCCAGTTTTCATTTTTAGTACTAAAAAACACTTTGAGGGAGAATTTGTAAGTCTTACCTTAATAAAATTCCTTTATGTAGAAAATCATACTACCTTGTAATTTTTTAAAAAATAAGTTAATTAAAAGTTAATAGCTGGAAAATTCTCTTTTTTGTCCTTCTTTTTCCTTATTTTTTATATTACTTGCAGCTAAAATAGGTGTAAAGCTATATCTGTAAAGTGAGTTTTCCTGGTTCCTTCTACAAACCTTAATATTGTGTCACAGTGTGGGGGTTTTTTTTCCAAGCCTCAATATATAAACCAGCAAAGTTCAAAATAAAACTTAATAACAATGGTGCAATAGGAACTTGACCTTTCTAAACCTGAGCATTTGAAGATACAAAACTCATTTGTACCTGGATAGTTTTACACAGTCTGATTTGGATTCTGGGTGTATAGACTGCGGCTAAATTACTGTCTAAGAAAATGACAAAAGCTTATTCTCAAGAAGTTGCTTCTTCAGAACCACACAACTTGGCCCTCTAACCTTCACTGAGGTTATTCAGGATCTAAGAACATAAAATTAGGTCATGGATCAAGACATTCTTGTTGTAATAGTTACATTATAATGGGTTAGAATTCAATTTGTAAACCTCTTATTGCAAGATTTTCCAATGTGAGACATGTTGAACTAACTGTAGCTATCTACTCAATATTGTGTGAATTTTGGTTCCTTATTCTCTGGGGCAGAAACTGCAGGTTCTTTGCATTATACGCTGTCACACAAGAGTAATAGGAAGTTTATTAAAAATACACCAGTGTATAGGCAATTATACAAGTCTTTCATTAAAGGCAAAATTTTATAAACTGGATGCAAGGCAAAGCATGAATTTAAAATTTATTTTCAAAATTGGCTAAGGAGAAGATGATATTGTCTGAATAGTTTATAGTTCTTGGATATCCATTCTGCTTTGTACTGAACATAGAATCATAGAATAGTCTGGGTTGGAAGGGTAGTAAGCTCATCTAGTCCAATCCCACTGCCATGCATGCAGACATCTTCAACTAGTCCACGTTGCTCAGAGTTTATCCCAACCTGATCTTGAATGATTCCAGGGATGGGGCATCTATCACATCACTGGCCATCTTTCATATAAGTCACCTTTCAAGTAATAATAGGAACCAATAGGGTCATCCCAGAGCCTTCTCTTCTCCAGACTAAACAACGTCAGGTCCCTCAGCTCTTCCACGTAAGAGATATGCTCCAGTCCTCTGATCTTCTTCAGGGCCTTCCTCTGGACCTGCTCCAACAGATCCATGTCTCTCCTGTGCTCAGGACCGCAGAGCTGGATCCAGTGCTCCAGGTTGGGTCTCATCAGAGTAGAGCAGAGTAGAGAGGCAGAATGCCCTCCCTCAACCTGATGCCCACACTGCTTTTGATGTAGCTCAGGACATGTATGACTTTCTGGGCTGCGAGCTCATATTGCCGGGTCATGTCCAGCCTCTAATCCACCAGCACCAAGTCCTTCTTGTCAGGGTCACTCTTAGTCCTAATTTTTCAGCCTGTATTAATACACCAGGAGTCATCCTGACTCAGGTGAAGGACCTTGTACTTGACCTTGTTGAGTTTCCCCTGGGCCCATTTCTTGAACTTGTCCAGGTTCCTCTGGATATCACCCTGTCCCTCAGGTGTTTCAAGTTCACCATTCTGGCTTGGTGGTGTCTGCAAACTCAGTGCGGGTGCACGTGATCCTGTTGTATCTGTCACTGGTGAAGACAAACAGTTCTGATCCCAATATGGACCCCTAAAGGCACTCACTTGTCACTGATCTCCATCTGCACATTATGCTGTTGAGAACTATCCTCTGGATGTGACTGTCCAACAACTCTTCATCCAGCAAACAGTCCAGTTCTGTAGTATATTCTTCACTCAAGACGAATGTACTGCTGAAAAGGTTACTGGTTATCTGCACTAGGACAAATGAGGAATCTTAATGCTTACTTTCAATTAACTGCTTTTTCTTAGTATTGTTTAATTATTGACCTGAAAGGAAACAGAATATTGTATTTTTCTCATCCTCCCCATTTGAAAATTGTCTTTGGCAACCTTTTGCACTCTTGGATATTGCTGCATACAAATTTATTTCCTTCACTAATCATAGTTCTGACTGTTTGTGCCCTGCTTAGAACTTTCTTTTTCACCTGAATAATCATATGAGGATAGAGTCATTGCTTGGAGCTTGCCTTAGGCATCACATCTGAATACAGAGGCTTGCCTCAGCCCTGGTTTTACTGCAGTATGCATTCTCACTGCAGAACAGAGTATGTATTTGCTCAGACAGATTCCTCTGTTCAGCCACAGCAGTGTTCAGAAACCCAGAGGATATTTTCTTTGCTTTCACTCACATTCTTTCTATTGTCTATGAGTTGTTCTTTCACACTTCCTTTCATTTCTCTTTGCTTTTGAGCAATGCCTTGATCAAACCATCTAGGAGTTCATTAGATGTAAGTCTTATTGTTTTAAATAATAATTTCTACTGTGCTTACAAGAATGATCCGGCAAGGGCTTGTGCATTCTCAACTTCTTTTGGAGTCATGACACAATATCAGCCAGTGTTATCAGCTCTTTACTTGGGAACACAAATTCATTGATCTTCAAAAGAGAATTTACAGTCTGACTCAATTTGGATTCAAAAGTAGAAGACTATTTACTGTCCATTTTTTTACTTGCTTTATTTTTAACTAAGAATATACATACAAGAAAACTCACTTGAACCAATACTGGGAGAGAAGAAAATTTAACTGTGACAAAAAAACCCCCACAAAAATATAGTCTTTCTTGCTCATGGAATAATTCAAACTTGGTAATTATCAAACTATTCCGTAGATATTTTTCTATTTACTTAATTGTGTTTAGATGACTCCTTTATTTTCAGATAGCCATCAGAGGTTATTTTATAGAAATATTGTCAAACACATGTGAAAGTCAAATAGGATGGGGTTTACTGGCAAAAACCATTAACAATCAGAAACGTAGCATAAAATCTGTTAATGCTCCTAGTAAGATGTACTTGCTGCTAATGTCAGTGATGTTGTTTGTACAGCAGTTGTTTTCCTATGGAAGCACTGAAATTTTGCCCATAACTGTGCATTGAACTTCATGGCCTTTCCATTTACGAAAAATCTCACTAGGTTTCATGGGGATAGCACTTAACTTTACAGGTCTTTCAGAAGCAATTAATGAGTTCATTAGTATACTCTGGACTGCAGGAGAAGACAGTAATGTAATCTATGCAGATAATCCTTTGGTTAAAGGTTCCATCAAAGATAGGCTACATGACTCAAATACAGTTAAGAACAGTATCCAGAAATGCCTTAGCACATAGACTTACTTTAAGACAAAACATCAAAAAAAGAATCTTTTCTAAAATGTAGTTCAAGCAATCTTGGCAACCAGCCTGGATGCTCCCTTCCTTTTTTCTTCCCAGGAGTATCATTCAAGATTCTACACTATCCAAGCTGATGTGCAGTTATTAAGAGAAAATATGGTTCAAATGTTAATATAAACCTGAGTCTTTCCATAACCATAAGAAAGATTTGCAGGTAAAGGAAATACATCATTGAGTGACAGACAACTTTTTTGGCATAGCAAGCATTCCTTCAGATCTGAAAGAAAAACACCAAACTTCAGTCCTAAATGCCAGGTTTTGATATTTTTAGGAAGTTTATCAGTTAGATTATTGACAATAAAAAGTAGATTGCACACTAAAAGTAGGGAGGATTTAAATAATGAAATAGATGTGGTGTTTTTTTCTCTGACAAAGGGAATAGAATTTTTTATGGCATATGGCAAAGAGTAGGATGCAGAGCTTTATAACCTGTCAGGAGAAAGTGTGAAAAAAAGGTTTTGCTATGTCACAAAATCTTTATCAAGCCCATGACTTGGCATCCCAAGGATTGATGGGTTTGAGTTCTCAGGTTCACCTTTCCAAGGTTTTTGTAGCTCTGTCTGAGTGACAGATCCAGGACTGAGTGATTATTTTTCAAGATGTAATTTACTGCTAATAATCGGCTGATCGTTTTATTAGGATTCCTTCATAAGTATGTCAGGTCCAGACTGTGACCCCAATCCCAGCACCCCCAGGATTTGGCAGTTGGGGTCATCCCCTCAGCTACATGACTGTGTTTTGTCTTCACCATAACAGACATCACCTAGAGAATTGAGCTAAAACTTTTGTCTTCAAATACTTTGAGTGAAATTAATTTGCAGATCTACATGCACTGAATTTGATGTTTAGTTTTTAGAACTGAATTTGTTTCTATAATTTAGAGGCTAGTTAAAAAGACAATTTACTACTCCCCTGAGACACTGTGATGAAGAAAGGTGCCCAAGCACTGTCCTGAATGTCATTGCTATCGTCCAGCGGGAATGATCTCTTAGACAGTCTATGGACTACTTACAATCCAAGGACATCTTTCAATGACAACCTGCTGTTGCTATTCTGTTAAAATTGACATGCATAAAACATATTTTACAAGACTTGCCAATCTCTGAAAATGTACTTTTGGAAATAAACCGAAGGAAGCAGAAATAGCATATATCATGAAAGAGAATAGAGCTCATAGGGAATGGGTCATAAAGTTGAAGACTTGAGACTTGACGTAAATACCCTGAAAATCTGCAGTGTACTTAAACACATGAAAAAGTGGTCTGTGTCAGCAAGCATATTGTTTCGGGAATTGACAGAAGGGGGTCATAAAGCTTGCAAAGTGCTTCTGAAAATGAAAGCAGCCCCCGGTGCCAAGCAGATAACTGATTCTTAAACAGCTGCTAAATGTTATGTTCTAGACTTCAGCCCTAATAGAGAATTTGTCAACTAGAGAGTATGAATAATAAAAAAAATATTTTCATGTTTATAAATTCTTTCAGCTAAGGATCACCATGCTTTATGTGCACTATGCAATGGTGCTTCAGAATCCATTATTAATACAGATGCATAATTAAATAATTCTCATATATATATATAAATTTTATTAAAAATACTCAAAGTTTACAGAGAAAATGCTAAAAAAAATTGGGCTTAAATTCCTTGATTTTCTATATTGCTTTCCTATGCAACAACAAAAAAAAATCCCCCCCCAAACAAACCAAAACCAAAACCAAAACCAAAGCCAAACAAACAAAAAAGAAAGAAACAAATAATAATAAAAAAAGGCTTTAATATATTATCCAAACCAGATAACAAAAAGACCAGTCAGATGGAATATGGTGACAAACTTACCCTTGCAAGTGTGACATTTACCCTCTGGGCATAAGATTTTCAGCTTCAGATGTACTCAGAATCCTAATATTTTTTAAAGCACCTTGTTTTACTTGTATGTCTCCCCTGTCAGAGATTATTTTAATGGAGAGTTGTAATTGTCTCTGTATATAGTTGTTATAGTATTTTATTTGTAGCAATTACAATAATAACACTCATAGTAGACTGAAATATTTCTCTTTTTCTAACTGAACGATACACTTCATGAATGCTTTCCTAAAAATATTAAAGCACCCTTAATTCTGGCTGGGATACAGTGTTAATTGCTTATAGGGACAGGAAGACGTAAGATGTTATTTGTGTTACTGATCCTTCAGTTACAAATTCAATTTCCCTACCAATGACATCCCTCAGACATGACCTTAGCAGAAAATGAGTTAAGTTAGGCATCAACTCTTCCTGGTCAAGAAAGACTGAGGCACTGCACCCCACCCACCTACACTTCCACCTTTCAGGCCTGTCTGTCTATAATTGCAGAGAAAGCTCTAATAGATCATGTAAATTAAACTTTTAGGTTATTATGGAAAGAGAGATAAATCCTGCATTCATTTTCCAAGTATTCTTCAGCAAAATGAAGCATATTTTCATTTTTTTTCCCTCCAAATGATATCACAAAAGATGATAATATAAAGAAGGACAAAATATTTTGGAATGCAAGGACTTAGGACTAAGGACTCTAGAATTATGATTTGTAGAGTTATTGTATCAGAAAATTTAGTTGGCTAGGATTTTGCTCAAATTAATGAATGATTACAGATTCACTTTGTAACGATCATATTTCAAGGCACCATCACTGAGATCTTGTTCTTTGGTTGTGTACAGAGAGGAGTTTTGATTCATCGAGCTGCCATGTAGAACCATACTCTGATTTTAGAAGCTGCAGAAGTGATTTTATTTTGCCTCTGTCATATTTAAGAGATCACCTTTGATGTACCAAGTCCTACCATTTGGCAAAGAGAGGATTTTGTACAGAATTCATGCAACATCCAGCTCAGACTTTCCAATCCTTGAAGTTATTCTGCTTTGTTGTTCTCTTCTACTATTGCTAGGCCCACTCCCCAATTAATACAAAGTCTATTACTTTATATCTATAAGCACTCTAAAAGACATTCAGCAAGAAAGAGAAA
>JAWWEV010000115.1:103536812-103556851 GCA_035583235.1 Hafferia zeledoni | reverse complement strand
GGACTAGAGATGGACCAAGGGTTGGACTCGATGATCTCGGAGGTCTTTTCCAACCCAATAAATTCTATGATTCTATGATCCTATGATTCTATATTTAACAAGAAAGGAACTTCTTCTATTTGGGAGAGAACTTAAAGATCATCTAGTTCCAACCGCCTTGCATTAGGCAAGGTCACATTCCATGGATCAGGTTACTCAAATCCTCATCCAACCTGACCTTGAAAACTTACAGGGGTGGGACATTCACAACTTCTCTGGCCAACCTGCTCCAGTGCCTCACCACCCTCATAGTGAAGAGTTTCTTCATAAGATCTAATCTAAATGTACGCTATTTCAGTTGTAAGTCCCTGTTCTATCATTTTCTGCCTTCATAAAATGTTCTTCTGTAGTTCTCTTGTAACCCACTTTAGGTACTGTAAGGTGCTACAAGGTGTATCTGAAGCCTTAATGTCTCCAGGCTGAATAGCCCCAACTCTTTCAGCCTGTCATCACAGTAGATGTGCTTCAGCCCTCTGATCATCTTCATGGCCTTCTCTGGACTTGATACAATGGTCCATGTTCTTATGCTGGGGGCCCCACACTTGGATGCAGTACTCCAGGTGGGGTCTCACAGCTGCAGCTAAGGGACATAATCACCTCCCTCATCTTGCTGGTCACAATTCTTTTGACACAGCCCGGGATGCAGTTGTCTTTTAGGGATGAAAATGTACAATGTCGGCTCATGTCAGGCTTCTTGTGAAGCATCAACTCCAAGTCTTTCTCCTCAGGGCTACTCGCAATCCATTCTTTTTCCAGTCTGTACTCGTGCTCTGGATGACCTCTCTGGTCCCTCTTATCTATAGAGACAGCTTGAAAAAAGGAAGAAAAGCCCCATAACTTCCAGTAAATATTTTCTCTTCTGGTCCTCTGTCCATTGAAAATGCTATGCTTCTAAATTCGTCATCATTGTCATCATGGCTATGATGGGTGAATGAAGATTTGGGAAGGGCTCTCCCCACATGGTTGTGTCCTTTGAGCCTGTGCAGTGGATTTTTTAGGTGAAGAACAGCATGCGCAGAACTGGCCCCACCCTTTACTCCTAAGGTTCGTCTGCCACGGCCGAGCAAGCTTGGATAGTGACAGTGAAGTCCTCAGGACTAGAACCTACAGCCTCCGGTATTCCCAGGAGGTCTCCCATCCAAGTACTAATCGGGGCTGACTCTGCTTAGTTTCTGAGATCTGATGGGATCGGGTTTCAGGGTGGCATTTAACTGCCTTGTTTCTAAATTCAGTGCTGTCATAATAACCTGTAACTGCAATGTGCCCATTATACATGTCTACTAATTATGCCACATATATCAATTCTTCTTAATACTGTGGGCTGCTTTTCAGTAGCACATAAAAGTGTGTCCAGCTGAAACTCCATTGTACTGGAATAAATGTCAGTTCTTGACTGCAAGAGATTGTAGTTGAAAGGACAAAAACAAAGAAGTACTGAGGAAGAAAAATAAATGTGATAGAAGTAATAGTGGTTACTTTAACAAGAGTAGTATAAATTGGTGTGAAAAAGCTCAGACACAATTTCTTACTTGCCTGTAGACTGAGAGATGGCAATATTCTGTACATGAAATGTCAGAAAGCACCCTCCTTTATTTATCCAGGGACTTAATGAACTCGGAGGTACCTTATACCCATAAAATTTATTGGTTAAAATTCTGTTCAAATACTTTGGATTACATAAACAAATCCCAAGAATACTGTGCTCCTTATTGCTTCCTAGAATAACTTCTTAAAACAGCACACACACCAAGGTAATAATTTTTAAGCTTTGAGGTCAATATGCAATGACATTCTAAAAGATTTATGAGTATGCAGAACTTTCTGAAATCTGGCTTCTAATTCTCTAGTATTGTTATTGTAACAGGGTGGGTTCTAAGAGATGCTGGGAAGTGAGACAAAAGCACCATTGAGAGGTTAGCCAAACTAGTATCTTTATTACCAGAAGTAGCTAAGTAACAGGAGTTTTAAGGAAAAAGAATGAGGGAGAGAGAGAAAAAGGGAGACCAAGGCAATTTGTCCAAACGTTTAAGCACCCCACTCACACCAAGGGGTTACTCACTCAGGTTGTCTTACCAAACCAGAACACTTAGATTGTCTGGAGAAAGCAGCAGGGCCTGCAGTCTCTAGGCGCCAGCTGGCTCACATCAACAACAGGTATCCCCATTATTAAGAAACAAGGTCATTTTTGTGAAGTGAGCAAACAACCAGAGCAAAAGTCATCTGCTCTTAAAATACAGCCTGCAAGTGAAGCCTGACTGGGCAGGTGTGGCCAGCACCGCCCAGTCAGAGGTCTCTGGCTCCACCTTCTTGTTATGTAAGGGTCCCCTACCTGCGCATGTGCGCAGGCATTGGATTTCCTCCTGAGCATGAATATAATTACTCGAAGTTATCCAGAAAATGGGTCTGGCGGCAGCCTTCCTCTCCCTCCTCTTCACTTCTCCTCCAAATGTCCTCTAAACACTATCAGTGAATCAGAGAAAACCAATTATCTTTAGTTTACAGAGAGCTCCATCTTCAAGGGAAAGCTTCCCTCTTATCAATGCTTGTTTCCAGTAGCTCAGTAGGAAAAGAATAAATTTTGTCCAGGTGGCTGCCCAAAACCCCAGATCAAAATGTCAACACTTTTAATTCCCGAGAAAAGAAAAGAAAAAAAGAAAAGAAAAAAGAAAAGAAAAGAAAAGAAAAGAAAAGAAAAGAAAAGAAAAGAAAAAAAAGAGAAAAGAAAAGGAAAAGAAAAGGAAAATTCCCAAAGTTTAAAGAGAGTAAAAAGAAAGGACCTAGTGCACCCAGAATCTAAAAAATCCCTCCAACTAGAAGCAGATAGATATTGAAAAGACTATTTGAATATTTATAAGTATTGATTAAGAACCACTAATGAATTTCCTAGTCTGAAACTAGCTTCATGTTTCATATAAGCAAACACAAAACCAAAAGATATGGACACAGGTTGACTGTGAATGAATGAAGAAAATAGACTATACAAGCAAATATATAACAGTGGCTTCCAAAAAATATACATTTTAAAAATGAGCAAGACAACATTTAAATTTGGATCAATTACTCTAAATTAATTTTCAGTTTTTGTGCTTACACTTAGAAAAAAACCCCCAACATTGTTCTAGAAGACTCCAACAGCACTTCACTGACTGGAAGGAAAGGAGGCACCTACTCGTTCCTTTACACTTCATACCTAGAAGTAAATTAAAATAAATAAATAAACCAGGAGCAAATTCCTGAACTGGATATAGGGCCATGAAATCAGCATAAGGAAACTAGAAAAAAAGGCAGGAAGAAAGAATTTATGAATAAACCAGGAATTTGGTAACCAGGGTCAATGTCATTGGAAATTTATTGTGCTAGTATTGAGAGAGAAGTAGTTATGTTAGAAATGGCCCCTAAATGCCATTCGGTAAATTTGTAGATGTGTGAATATTACATGCTGGAAATCTATGACATCCCAAAATATAAGATAATACTCTCTCCTGAGTATGTTATGATATGGATTCTTTTTGTGTGATTTACTTGGACTAGGTCTAAATACTGAAAATTAACATATGATCCTTATTTGCTACCTTTTAAAATGTTTTACTGGTTTTAAACTGAACATGGGAATACTTCTTTCAACATAGAGAAGATGTCACTAAATCTTTCAAGGCAACCATCTAAGGAAGCAAATTATTTAGCACATGAAAGGAAGTGTTATGACAAACAAGATTATTAAAAAGGACCCTCCAGTTATCTTCTGACCATTGGGTTTCATTATCAGCATCAATGAAGTAGTAAATGTTAATTAACCCCTGTGGGTAAAAGGGACAGTTCCAATCACAGACATAATGTCAAAAGCAAATAATGTTATATATGTAATTGAGATCTCTGCTTTTGTGTGAGCTACTAGACCAAAATAAGTTTATTATCAACACCAATACTTCAGGATGAAAATAAGAGTATAAGAAATAAACAAGCTGTGAGATAAAATGCAGCAGAAACATTAAAAAGAAGGCTGGCTTGATTTTCTTAGCTGATACTGTAAGCAATCAAAACTATTATCACAGAATCATAGAATATTTTGAGTTGTAAGGGACCCACAAGGATCATCCAAGTCTAGCTCCTGACCCTGCACAGGACAGCCCCAAGAATCATGTGGCTGAGGGTGTTGTCCAAACACTTCTTGAACTCTGGCAGATTTGGTGCTCTGGCCACTTCCCTGGGGACCATGTTCCAATGCCCCAAAGTAACTTCTGGGATGAAACTTCCATTTCATTACAGAGATAGTTCATGATCCTGACTGAATCACTGAATTTAAGGCCAAGGAACAGAAGTACAACTGGAATCTACTCATCCAAGTGTGGCTGCATAGACTATAGAAATGTTGCAGTCAATACAGCAACACAGTATTATAGTAATACTTCACCACTACAGCTATAAGAAAACTTAGACAAATAAGTACTGTCCTCACACACTACCACCCATGTTTAGAACTGGCAATTTATTAGAGCTTAGCAACCATATAAAATGCCTGAACATTGTATTATTTTACATATTGAACTTTAGGGAAAAATAAACCTACAAAAGAAAAAAAGATATTATTTTCTCTTCTTATTTGCAAGGGATGAAAAAAAAGAAATTATTGCTCAGATTCTGATCGAATTAAAGCATTTTTCTGGTTCCACTTTATTTGCTAGTACAGTGGTGCTGCCTAATACATTTCTACTCTTTTACAAAAATCTAGTGTTTTTTAAGCCATAATGAATATTTTAGTATTTAAATTTCCTGACAGTGAACCTGAAGATACCCCTGGGATTATTCTGTTCAAGACAAAGTGGAGAATGCTGTGGACCTGGATCAGATTACCTGTGGTTTCAGAAAAAAAAATATTGTATACATTTTCAAGAGGAAAACAATTTAATTGTTTCCCTACATAGCTGATTAAATTTTATGATTCTACCATGAGATTTTAGATTCCTTTCTAAAGTGATAGGATGTCTGTTATGAAGGATGAAGACAAACCAGAACATTTAATAAGTGTCCCATGACTTTATCCAAACACACTAGGCAGTGAAACAGTAAGATGCTCTGCAGAAAATTGGTACAAACCCCAGTTTGTCATTCTTTCCCAACCTGAGGTTATTGCTTTTATAACACTAAGATGAGAAAATTAAATTGTGTTCCTGGAGTAGTTTTTTGAAATAACAATTAGTCTTGGTTTACGCCAGGGAATGAAAAAGATATGGCCTTTAGTCAGTCTGGTTTGGAATTTTTGTCAACTGCAATGCTTATTCAACAACCATGTAAGAAAATAGCTTGGCTCTAAAGCTGAACTTTACTGATAACACAGATCTTAGTTCCATTGTAGAGAATAAAAGTGTTGTAACTTTGGATCAACAAGAATGGGCTTATGATCATGTTCTTATGAGTGACATTATTTCCAGTTACTTGCAGAACTGACTTTATTCACAGATGTATCATTCTCTGATTGCAAAAATAGGATTACCTGAGTGGTAAACGTGTCTAGCACTTAAATATTCTGAACTAACATGCAGAAGTATAATAATCTCTTCTGAAAGTGAAGGGACAAATGTAACATAAGGACTACATATTTTTATGTGAAAATATGGTCTATTTTTTGAACATTCATGATCAAATGCAATAACATTTTATTCCCATCTTTGTGGTTCAATGTGCCATATTGTGCTGCTTGCTTCTAATGAAGTAATTAAAATGAAAGTTTCAGCAGAACGTATTAGAAGAGCTTTTTGTTCTTTTGGAGAATTAGTAAAAGTCTATATGGAGGAAACACCTGTATCTCAGGTATCATAGACTCCTGCATGTGCTAAATATAGTTTTACCTTGACAAAATCCCTGTGCTGGAAAGAGAAGCACAGAATACCAAGAGCTATATGGGTTAATAGCTCATGACTTACAGTACACTCCTAGTTATCAAAATGTTCTGAAAAAATCCTACTCATTAAAATAGTCACAAGTAGTCACATGGGTTGAAATAGAATTGATGTACTTCATGTGGGAACTTCAATCTGAAAACAGTCTTCTGTCTCCCAAAGAACCAGAGGATTCTACTAAACTGGAATAAACTTATTGTCCTTAATATTTCATTTTATATTTTGCTTTTTTGCTCTCCATATGTCTGACTGAGATAACCTTTCTATTACTATCTTATATTTGGCTTAATGGTTTTCTATGACAGAAGAGGCTGAGCAGCATGAGATATTGGGCAATGGTAGTCCTCATCATAAACTAAACAAAAATAAAACTCCAAAAGAGTTTCAACTGGGGGAAAAACCCAAACATTCAAAGTAGTCTTTCTTTGCCCCAAGGTTTTCATTATCTCTTCCTAGGTGGTACAAATTGACCCCCTTGCCAAGTTTTCAATAATAAATGCTCCACAATTTCTACTCAGTCTTTTTCCAAATTGCTTCTGTGATGTGTTTGTTCATCAGCTCTCGAGTCAACAGAATGTTATGTGGATGAGAAAAGAAAAAAAAAATTAATCAACCAAAAAAATCCTTTGAATGCAATCATGGAACAACCATGGGAAAAGACATTAATAAGGAAGTGCTTGATAGTTTACAGGCCTCTATGAAAAGGTAGAAGTTAATGCTCACTAACATGCCTTATAAGGAAGAAACTTAAATGAATAAAATACCCAGTAGCACATGTTTAGAGAGTCTAAAATAGTAGACAATAAAGAGAGGGGGAAAAAAAGAATGTTAAAAGAGCTAAGAATAAAATTTTCATGTAAGCACTGATCCTTTGGCTTAAGATTTAAAATATTTCTTGAATATAATTTTAGATCACTTATTATAAAAATGTTATGAAAATCCATTCTTTCCACTGTGCCCTCACAGCCTGAAGGTAGATCTTGTCCCACTGTTTCTATTAACAGAGAAAATATGCATTTGTTCCTGTAACATAATTGTTAACATCAGTGTGTAAGAGGTCGGAGTACTCTACATTAAAAAGGGTAAGAACAGAAAAGTGGGTTGTTCAAATGGGTTATTTACCACTCCCAAAACAAAGGTTTTATGTTCCTGAAGCTCTTTTGCCAGTTATGGATATAGTTCAAAAACCCTAAAAAGTAAATTCATTCTATCAGTGGGTTTGAAAAATATTTCACTTCTCCATGGTTAATATTGCATAAATGTTTCTCTAATAGGTGACTGGTTACTGGTGACTCTTGATTTTAGTCTTACTACTTTTTACAGTTTTTGTATTAAATTAGTCTCTAGGAATCTTTTCTTGTAATATAGAAAAAGAAACACAAATTCATTCATTTGACAACAAGGTATATTCAATTACAATTATAAAAGGGAGGTAAAAAATGCATCTTAGTTTAATAAGTTATGTTTGTATTTAATTTCACAAATAAATAGGAAAATATAACTTAAATGTATCTAGAAAATTGAATAGGGAAAGATTAACATGAAGCAAAAAGTAACTAAATGAAATGCATAAAAAATGAAGAAAATGGAAATAAACAGGGAGATATCAACCTGTAGAGAATAAAACGAATGAAATGAAGTTTGTACTAAAAAAAAAAAAAAAAAAAAATCAGAGTTTTGAGTGAGTACTGAAAATCCTTTGAACTTGGCCTGAAGGTAAGACAATTTTTGACTTTTTAAGTCTTTTTAAGCTTCTTCCATACTGGTATACCTTAGCAATATTTCATTTGCCAAAACAGTTGAACAGCTACTATCTCATAAAACCAGTGATGCATATAACCCTTGAAAGTAAGCCCATTTTTTTTACAGGAATTTCAATAAAACTTACGGATTTTTGCCATTAGGCAATCCAGTTTGAAGGTTTGGGCACATACAAAGGGTTTTTTGCATATAAATCATTACAATTTACAAATATTTTTGGAAATATAAAGCCAAACTGTCATGCATTGAGAACTAAGTGCATATATTCTCAAAATATGCATGTCATAAATTTATCTTATCATATGCAAGGATCAGAGTGTTTTAAATCCTTTAAGCATATTGACTATGTTAATACAGTTGTGAAAGCTCACTTAAATACTGTATGGGTTGGTTTTGTGAATGACTGAAACAGATGTTTCTGCAAATGAGCAACTGCAGTTCTCACTATAATTTTTGGAGGAAATAGTGTCCTATTTTGCAACTTGAAAGCTTCACTTTTGTTTTCAACTTACACTGAACAAAAGGTGTCATACTGAAAATTAAGTTTTCTCTTAAGTAGCTCTTATTCCTTATATTGAAATAATAATATAATGATTTAGACTGCTTCTGAAATGTTTATGTTTTCAGAGTTGTTCCACCCAGCTGTGATGACAACATAGTTGTGGCAGCACACAAAACTTTAAAGACAGGAGAAGTGACATTCTAGTTGACAGAAAGAAGAGCAAAATCCATGTTTAAAGTAAAAAAAAAAAAAAAAGGCCAGTAACTGAGAGAATTGTTTTTTGTTATGTCTCTTCTCTATGGGAATTTGAACAAATCATGCACACCAGACCATCTGCCTTGGTAAAGAAAGAAATACATATACATTTACACCACTTACTTAAAGACTAATTTAAAACTCTTGGGATCATTTAGGGGAAGTACTCATAAAGCTTAGCACAAAACCAGCCTAAACTTTCTCTTTAATCAATTTTAATCAATGAATTAGTCGAATTTAAAGTAATTTTCTCTCTGACTAACTTTTCGATTTATATAAGATTTGATGGTGCATTTAATATAACTGTTAATATGGAAAGGCAGGTGTCTTCACAGGTTTACACCACTCTTCATAAGCAAGCTATCTAAAAGGGGTCAGCTGGCTCACCCCTAGGCTGTTATGAATGAGTGAATTGCTGTCCCAATGCACAACAAGCTGGTGGAAAAGCCTGATTTGCCAGAGGCATTGGAAACAGCCACCACATCCTGGCTGCCCAAATTCACCTGCTTTTATACCTATCTGTAACTATTCCAGATGTGCTTGGAAGGTGCCTCTTTCCAATGAGTATGATGGAAGCCTATCCTCACTAGACTAAATTTATAAACGCCTGTCTGAGACTTTTTCTTTTAGAGACAGTTCCTCTAGAATAGAGCACAGTGTCATGTAAAGCTATAACTCTAAGGATGCCACTGTCTTCTCTTTCCCTGTCCCTCTTCTTTTTCTCTTTTTTATGAGTAAAGAAGCTATTACTAAAAAGTTAGAGTTTTCAATAATTATCTGGAGCTCTATGCGAAGAGCTAAAATGTGATAACAAAAGCAAAAGGCAAACATGGAATTAGAAGTATTCATTTCAGGAAAGTTAACTATTTCACATATTGACCTCATCATACTGTTAAAGTGCATTAGACATCAAGGTCACTTGGAAATAGGGCAACAATAAATACCAAGAGTAACTAGTGGAAAGATCATTATTTCCTTTCATATTTACCCTAAGTTTATTAATGGATAAAAATGAATTTTATATTAATATTATGAATCCTTATTATTAATAGGAGTTGAACTATTATGACTCAAAAAATAAATGTCTTAGAAATGTGTAGAAAGACAAATCAAGGCTGGAAGAGATACTGTAATGTCATACAAAGCTAATCAGATCATATATATATAAAAAAAAATCTTAGTGGTGTTATAGAGAAATAAGCACAATTCTCAAAGAAGGGCAATTGCATTAAAACTCAATTGACCCTTAGAGTGCTAGGCAGATTTTTTTATCCATTTAAAAAAATAATCTATCAACTATATTGAGCTTCAGTAGGAGATAGACCTGCTTATACAGAGAGAGGCATATTTATCTAAGAAATAAACTGTAGCATTCTCTTAGAAAAAATGCGTTATTGAACATAATTATACTTATGTTTTCTGCAACAAAATCAGGCAAATATAAAAAAAAGTTAATCAGGTTAAACTAATATCAGTTAAAGGTAATTGCTTCACTTTTGGCTTTGAACACCAGCATCTGTGCTTCTGTGCTTTGTTGTTATTACATTATTCCAAAGAAACAAGGATCATTGGGATATACCTGTTAATCTGACACCACTTCAGGGCAAATTTTTTCTGCTACACTGAAAAAGAAAGCGTGGATGAGCTGTCAACCAGAGCTCTCTTTTTCTCTTCACAAAAATAAAATTTTGGAAGTCTCAGGTAATGCTACATGGCGCTGGCAATTATTTCCTAAACCTTGATTAATCTAGTTCTACATTTCTAATGAATTCGGTACCTGAATAATAATGACACTTTAAAAAATTTTAATTGCTTCACTAATGGTGAATACAGTTGATAGGTATTCACCATTAGTGAAGCAACTAAAATTTCAAATAAATAATATATTTCTGAGATCACTCTTTGATGAAATAAGATACAGAACTATAAGGAATGTTGTACTAGACCAACTGAGAATTCATTCTATGAAAGTAATTTCACTACTAAAGGAGTTAAATCGTATACATCTGGGAAAGGAAAGCACTTAAAATCAAAATTAACTAGGGAAAAGCAAGGATGCCTAGAGAAAAAAAAAAAAAAGGAAGAAAAAAGCTACACAATAGGATAATTTTGAGATATTATTTTATGCATAATAGAAAAATAGGAGCAAAAATAAAACAAGACACAAGGAGTGAAGGAATAAATATTGATATTGCAGCAACAATTGACTTGACATGATAATCTCTTGTCAAGCTGCACGGTGTCACTTGCTCTTGCATTGAAATACTGTAGCTCCAAATGTCATCCTAATTATACTGGTGGAGCAAAGTGTCCTTAGGGAAATATAAAGTGGAAATAAACGAACACATTCTTCCCATGCTGTGGGAATGGCACTTGCCCTTTCATTTTAGTATCAAGGAATATGTTCCATTTGCATCTAAAACATTAGCCGTTGTTTGTTTATTTGGCTGGTTTTGTTTTTATTATACACTACAGATATTTACTTTTGTGAGGATGATCTTTCTCTGAAAGAAATATTTCCTAATTTTTCAAATCTATGTGTTAAGCAAAATATACGTCCTATTATGTGCTAGATGAATTCCTAAAAACAAATGTATACTTCATTATAATTCACAGATTTATTTTTTATCTTTTATTGATTTTCTCTGGAATATGGTGCCCTGTTTTCATAAGACTAATATATTTTCTTTTTGTTCTCTCACAGAATGCTTGTGAAGTAGAAACATATGATCAACTATTCAAAAAAATAAAGAATAGAGAGCCAGAAACAAAAAGACCAGATCTTCAGGAAACAAACATTGCTACTTTTACCAGTGGAAGACAAATGCAACACAATTCCTCTTGGAATGACGGCAGACATATACAGAGATAAATTTCCTTATAGAGGTCTAAAAGGACCCATTTCCAAACAGGGGCAGCACTGTAAAACCAAGTTATATTTCACCTGTAGAGAAAAGAAAAAGCAGTAGCCAGGCAAATAGAAGCACAGCAGTAGTAGCAGCAGCAGTACCACTAGTAACAGTAGTAATAGCAGCAGTAATAGTAGGCAGTTGTGACTTAAGATATCTCCTGGAATGGCTCTTCCTTGACTGGAAAGAGTTGCAATGCTATAGAAGGTTACCTGAGAAGATGCTGTCTCCATGTATCAAATTATTTCCTTAGTGGAAAAGTTGAGAATAAATTACAGGTTTGGCCTAGAGCCAGGGGATGTACAACATCCTTTTTCCTTTCAGAAATTGCATAGAATGGTTTGAATCAACAATATTTTTCCCACTAAATCTGCTCGATAATAAGAAATATTTTCACATGGTTGCAGTAACTTCATAGATGTGCAGACCTTGGCTTTTTGAATTTATTGTATTGGTGGGCTCTATTTCTTTCTAATGAGTTACACCCTCAGTTCTCTCAGGGTTTATCAGATCAGGCATCATGCAAAGAATTTTTACTTTTCTTTGACTTCTCTGACATAGCCTCAAATCAAGGTTTGTGCTTTACAGTTCTGTTTTGATTCAGTGTTCTCTGAGTGTTTACAGAATAACTAAAACCAGAAGAAGCATGTGTGCTGAAAATATAAGTCAAATATAAACCTTAAAATCATCACTATGCAACAAAATTATTAGTTTAGAAGCCATTAAATATAAGCCACATGATTGCTATTTTACCCCAGTTCAGAAAGTTTTCAACTAAATCTAAGAAAAATGTTGATACAATATTATATTAGAAGAATAAAATTGAAAGTAACAAATAACTTCCTGGCATTCACAGGTAATAAACTTCAGACGGTGGCATATAATGATATACCATTATATATATATTATATATATATATATATATATATATTTATATTTGATATATTATATATATGTATAATTGTACAGATGTTGTCACATATACACGTTATGAGATGCATGAAACGAGGTACTGTAGAACATCTAAGTTACAACATGTATTATTCAGTATAAAACTATTGAATCCTAAATATTTAGAGACTTTAAGCTAACTAAATGCCATTTAATGCATAATGTGTTTCTTTAGAAAAAAAGCCATAAAACAAATTGAAAATCAAATATCTTTCTATCAAAGTTGTGGTAGAATTTCCATTACTGGAAGTTTTGAAGATGTGACTGGAGAAGGTGCTAGATCTCATTTTCACTCTTTTCCACAAAAGGTTAACTTCAAACTTGACCTGTTCTATAATTCTATGAAAAGATGGGAACTGTTACTGGGATGGTCTGATGGGTGATTTGCAGAGATTCTTGATGATGTGAATGACGAGGACTGCACCACTGTGACTGTGGAGCACTGGGTCTATGGCCGCCTTGTGTAGCAGTAATGGAATATGAAAAGCATTTAAACTGAAAATTAACTTTCCAAAATTTAAATAGCTGCCAAATAGTAGCTCCTATTATTCTAAGCAGACATTTGTAAACTAGCCCTCAAACTCACTCCTCATTCCAACTGGAATATTTACTTTTAAATGGAAATACTATCGCTACCACAGAAATCCAAAGTCTAACAGGTCCGAATTTTCTGGAGAATACACAGATGTTCAATCTTCCTGAGTAAAGACAGCTGGAAGAGAGAAAATCAGCAGGATGCCATCTCAACAAGGCTGCTGAATGCTTCTTGTGACCTTATTGTTACTTTAATGCCTCATTGGAAGGAAATATCTTACAGAATGTTGTGGAGGACCAGGCCTGAGCACGATTTTGCACTGACGTTTTGGTTTAGCTTGGCAAAATGCCAAGTGCCCAATGGTCTTTCAGAACCCCCCTCAGGAATGAAAAGCGAGGGAAGAAAAAAAAACCCCCTAGAAATGGAACTTTGAAATGGCAAGGTTTTTATATTTACACGGAAGAAAATAAAATTTAAAACAGAATATAACACATACATATACAAATGTGAAAAGAAATAATAACATCTTCACCAAGTTGCTCAACCTAATAATATAGATTCCAACAACCCAAACCCCCAGAAAACCTCCTAAAAACTCTTCCAGAGAAACCTCCCAGGAAGAGAAAAGAGAAATTAACAAGAAAATGTTCACCTCCCTATATAAACACAGTGAGGAGAGCAGCAAGGCCTAATCTCGGGAGGAGCAGGGCAGTACGTCTTGACAGGTCCAAGGTGAAGAACAAAAAGAGACAGAAGCTCCTTCTCTCTCTCTCTTTATAACTCTTGACATTTCTTGATGATGTGAAATGATATGAAATACCTCTTTGGTTGCTTAAGTCAGGTGATGCTTGTCCCTTCTAATCTATGTCACATCCAATAGGCCTGCTGAGTTGAGTCCTATCTGGAACTAAAGCCAAAACTATCACGGTCATGACAAATGTACATAAGTAAGATAATCTGAATATTTAATATTGACCAAATTATGTCCCTCTGGAGTTAATGATTTTAAATAATGATCCCATTTATGGCAGATAAAAGGTATTTAAATAAAATAGAGTTATTGTTTGTTTCACATTTTATTTGATATACACTGATAAAATGAATGTTTTGGGCTGTGCAGAAAAAAAAAAAAGTCAGTCAAAATCCTTAAACTTTCAACAGTGTTTATTTGGGACAAAGGAAAGAGACGTCATGACTAAAATCTGTATTACCAGAGTAATTGCATATTTTCCACTCTCATGTTTACTGCACCACTATAAGCTCTTTAAAAAATATAATGGAAATAATACCCCTTGAGGTAATTACAGCAGGGAATGCTGCAGTTGACTGACTACATCCCCTGTCATGGGACAGCAAGGTAATCTTTCATCCCTCTTTCCTCTCAGATAACAAAGCAAAAATAGGGAACATTTTTTGCCAGCATGCCTGTATGTCACAGTAACTGTTGCTCTCAGTAGAGAAGCCAAAGTCAGCAATTTGACATAATTTTAAAACATTTTCAATAGTAACCTCTGAGTCCTGTACATGTGTCTCATTCAAGTGGATCCATTGAAGTCCACTGGATTACACACTGACTCAGTTAAAATAAGTGGGAACAGAGGTAACTCCCATGTAATCAAACTGAGCAAGGTTTATTCTTATATTTGAAAATGTGAGACTACCTCTATTGAATAAATGTCCTTGAAGTACTCTTATATAATTTTAAAATGTGACTTTACCTGGAGAGTAATCACCTTCCTTTCATTGTAATCCTTACACCTTCATATATTTAGAACCCAGAACAAAATTAACTCTTTCAGAGAATCTGATTCTTTCAGACATACACATCTGGAGAAAGAACATTTCAACATTCAGACTGTCTTTTCTATATTCTGCATAAATATAACAGAAACAAGAAGCATTTCCCAATGATGAAATCTGTGTTGATTTAGTCTAAAAGCTTGGATTGGAAAATATTTTATTAAAAAAGAAAGTTTTCTTGACTAGTATAATGAGTTTCAGCTTCCTATATGTGTGATTTCTGAAAACACCTTAGAAATTCAGGATGAAATGAGGAGAGGTATAAAGGACTTAAATGGAGACAGAGCACTGCAGATGAAAGACAACACTTAAAATATCTTGAGATTTGTGTTTTGGGTCGGACAAATTAGAGACTCAGACACTAAAGTATCTGACATGCATAAATTATATATTTTAGCATTTTGCCTTTTGAAATTGCTTTTAATACTCACTTGTTGCAGAAAAAGGAATGCTTTCAGATACTGCATTACTTCGTGTCCACCCACAGAAAGAAAGAGTGAGATAAAGTGAGAGACAGAGAGAGAAAGAGAGAGGGGTCATCACTGATGAATAGAGAGCATATTTCTGGACTCAATTGTCTTACTATGAAAGGAATAGAAAAGCACTCTTCTGATGCCATCATGTGCTATCTTCTGATGAACAGGCATTTTGAAAGGGCTTTTTGCTATAATCTTTAACAAATGTGCTCCCTTCACAAATTCAGATATATTTTCTTGTGAAAAACCACAAACTGTGAGGGAAGAAACATGAATAACACTATGTGGGTAACTGTGGTCTTCCCAGAGCCTCACTTAAAGCAAGAGTTGCCTTTAAATTTTTTCTAAAAGATTTAAATAGTGTCTTTTCCAAGATATTATGTAGCTTTTGTACTTTTCTTTTGGGTTATAACCTCAACGTTGAGATATTGCAGCTTGTAAAAATGTCCTTCTACTTGGACTAGAGATGTTGACACTTTGTCTTCTTTGTAATATAAGATCAGAGCACTTGGTATGAGTAAGGTTTTTTTTACCTGATTTGAAATCTTCTCCCACTTCTTTGAAGAATTACCTAGAGCCAAAACCAATTCTCAGGTAATAAAAGGTCAATATCTCCACTGCCCCTAGTAATTTTTTGTTCACTAGTGACTCAGGTCCTTCCAGTCCCCTCTGAAATGATGCAGTTTTGAGAGCTTTCTAGAGTCCTTTTCGTTTCCCAGCTAGCTAAT
Organism: Hafferia zeledoni; assembly: GCA_035583235.1. Classification (NCBI taxonomy): domain Eukaryota; kingdom Metazoa; phylum Chordata; class Aves; order Passeriformes; family Thamnophilidae; genus Hafferia; species Hafferia zeledoni. Next base: position 103,540,998 of record JAWWEV010000115.1, on the reverse strand, counting down.
TGGAGTATCCTTACATCATTTCCATGGAGAAAAGAGGATTGGATCCCTTTAGGCAGGGAGTAGTCCTGAAAGTTAGTGAATATTGTTGTTACATCACCATCAGAAGCTTTATTTAAAAAGAAACTAATTTTTCTGATTATAAATTACTATTTATTGTCTGAAAATGCTTACAAGTGGGTGAAAAGGATGAGGGGGATGATGATGTCAGGAATGACCAAGGCACACCACTGTTCAGTCTGTCAAGAGCTGAAGCTCTGCATGAACTCAGAGGCACAAATCTATATCCCTACAAACTTGCAGTTTAAAAATGAGACAGAGGGTTAGATGACAGCTGAGTGTCTTTCAAGAGTTTTGGATCTGTGTTTTTAAATTTCACTTAAGTTCCATTTTTGAAAGCCTTAATAACATCCTGTTCATAATAAGTGACATATAACTAAGACTACTGAGGTTAAATTGAGTAAAAGAAATGCCTTTTTTGTAATATATTCCAAATAAATATTCTCATAAGTATCTCCTAAGGTGTCAACAGGTCAAGTACTGCCATTAACTATTCCAATGAAAATTATAATTGCTTCTCTCTTTTTTTAGGTATTCAATTACCCTTTTTCAGATATAAAACATTAACTATTAGCAAAGTCGCAGAAACAAAGCATTACAAAGGAAAACAAAGACCAAAATATCCATCAACTCAACAAAAGGAGCAAAGTAATTCAGAGACAACTGGAAGATGAAAGTGATATGAAGACAGAAGCATAAAACTGCTTTTTAAAACATATAATCTGTGCCAGTTGCCTCACCTGTTTGCTGGGACTCGTGCATACACTTGTGTTAAAAAAGTTTATAGTAAGTACTCTATGAAAAATCTCATCCCTTAAAAATATGTCATTAATTTATCTTCATTATGTGAATACAGGAAATTATCCAGACATTTTACTTTGTTGGATTTTCTCTTCAACATAAGCCAGTAATGTATGCTTGGAGCAAAGAAGGGTAATGGTGTCCTGGGCTGCATTAGGAATTGATGGCAGGTTGAGGGAGGTGATTTTTCACTTCTGATCAGCACTGTTGAGGCCACAGCAGTACTGTTGCCAGTTTTGGACTCCCCAGTACAAGTCCAACAAATGTGACAAAGAGAAGGCTCAGGGGAATCTTATTCCTGTTTTCAATGTACAAAGAAGACAGAGCAAGCCGCTTTACAGCAGTGTCTGTTGACAGAGCCAGAGACAATTGGCTCAAACTGAAACACATCTGAACATAAGGAGATACTTTTTCGCTGTGAGGATGACTGAGCATGGGCACAAGTCACCCAGAGAGCTGGTGGGATCTCCAGCCTTGAAGATATTCAAGTCACCAGGATGCAGTCCTGGGCCAGTGGTCCTGTTTAAGCAGGGCAATTTGACTAGATGCCCTTCACAGACCCCTTCCAACTTCAGCCATTCAGGGATTTTGTGATTTTCAATAGAAGCCTTAAAAGTAACAATAAAAACTATATGTCTTATCCCATTGATACTTAAGTTAAAAATGATATCTACGGTCTAAAATTCATTGGATTTCCAGATATAGATCTAGCCTATAAGGCCATAATTATATTTCCATCCAATGGATTAAATATTCTAAATTATCTGCTTAGGAAAAGGAACGTATATTTTCCTTTCTTTTGACTTTCAATGGGAGGATTCTATTCCACTTGAGTATTTTAGACACTATACTAAATGCAATGTTTTGGAAAATTAAAAAATATGTGTGTATAGGTTTGAACATTTATACCATATATATATATATATATATACATAATCCATCAGTAGACCAGTTAATTCAAGTAGTACACTTTATTTCACATTACTACTATGCAATTATATAGTGAGAAAAAGTAAAATTTCACATTCTTTTTTATACTTGTTGAGAAATTAAGTTCAGCAGATCCTTTGAAATGAAGGTTTGATTATTTTATTTTAGAGAACATTGAATTTTCTTTTGTGTGTTTCTAAATGAATGGTGTAGATCATTTATATGATGAATCTCATATGGAGAAACCAAGACAATTTCAACAAGTGCAGCCCATTTTCAACTAAGCCTGTATCTACAGAACAATTGCAAGGGGTATCTTTAAAGAAGCTACAATATATAGAAGCATGAGAGTCATCATATAAAAGTAAAAATTCCACCTCAGGAGCTTACTAATATATATTTCTACTAGTCTCCTACTGTATCTTCATTTTAAACATTTGCTGCCTTATTAACTAGACTAAAACAGCATGTGTCTGTACCAGTAATGACTGGAACTGACCCTATGTATATCTTCACACTATGTTCCAGACCAGTAGCCTGCAGACCCATGATAGGAGTCAGGTTTACATCTTTATGCTTTTATACATGTACAACAGGGTAGCCCTTCTAGCTCCAGTAAGGGACTTGTGCATGTTTGGCACCTTGAAGCTGCACCATGCTTCAGCTGACACACTTGAAATGAAGCTTTACATCACTAGGTCATTGAAGTTCTGTATCACTGGTATGTCACATGATGCTACCCAGTGTTCAAAGCATAATCAAAAGTTGTGAACAGCTACAATAAAGAGAATAACACTGTGATCTTTCTATTTTATTTTTTTTTGTATACATTTTCAGTGCTTTTTAAAGTAGGTGTGAAGAACAAAAGATGAAGATGTTTTTCCTTGAAATTATTCCCTCTCAAACAATAACATTTAGCTCCTAGAATGCTATAAAGGTGTTAAATTCTACCTCTGCAAATCCGTAAGGGAAATACAAATGTTGTGTTTGGAGATTTATTATAAATATAATAAAATAGATTTATCTATGGCAAATAAATGCAACATCTTGTTAGTATGAGGAGGTCTCATCTTCTCTTAGCTGCACCCATTAGTTTTGCTAGTGAGCAGTTAAACTTCCATGACCAAAGTAAAATAATCAGAAAAAATAAAAGCAGCTTTCATTTTGGTTGCAATTTAACTGAAGTCTTCAGGAAAAGGATTTCACATTCAAGATGCTGAAAGGAGGCAAGGTGCTAAAGCAATTAGTTTGGGTCAGCTGCACCTAGGAGCAGGTTTCTTAGGACTGCAGCGTATCATGGCTTGTACTATTTTCACAAATACTCACACACTGTAACCTTAAACACATCAATGTTAGTGAAGGATGTCACTCCTCCCATTCAGAAGCATTTGCCTGGCTAACAGTTGAATTCAATATGACAAGGGTCAGAGGGTTTTTTTCAGATCTTGTCAACAGCAATTTAAAATTGGTGTAGATGGTTAACATTTTTATTTCCTGAGGTAGCCAAAACTGTGGCTATCATCTAGAATGATTTTACCCTTGAAATCTGACAGGTCAACCCCTGTATTTTTGATGGTCTAATAAGCAACCTGTTCAAAACTCCCAAAGTGACCTTTAGAGCAAAAGGTTAACAAAGTGGTTGCTGTTTTTCAGCCTCTTTGGATAAACTTTAGGAAATCTTTAGTTTATCAGCTCTCTTTGCATTATCAATTAATTATGTGCTTTGGCATTGTGTTTTAAAATGCCACCCAAGTGGTCTGAAAATTATATTTCAAAATATTAAAGAGCAGCCAGTTATGGAATTAGCTGAAAAGTTGGGAAGGATTATCTTTAAGTTTTTTATAATTAATGAATTCCTCGACAGGGCTAAAACCACAGACAGGAAGAAAGCAAAGTGCTTTGTAGAAACCAAATATAGTCAAACTGCAATCAGGTAAATAGGAATTGGGTAGAACACACCAAGAAATTGATCTATTTATTTTCAATTTATAACTAATGAGAAATCAGAATGGTTTAGGCTGGAAGAAATCTTAAAGATCATCTAGTTCCAACCTCCCTGCCATGGGCAAGGACCTCTTCCACTAGAGTAGGTTGCTCAGAGCTCAATCCAATCTGGCCTTAAACACTTCCAGGGATGGGATATCCACAACATCTCTGGGCAACCTGTTCCAGGGGCTCAACACTCTCACTATAAAGAATTTTTTTCTATATAATGCAAACTTGCTCTCTTTAAGTTTGAAGCCATTCCCTCTTGTCCTGTCCCTACATAACCTTGTAAAAATCCTCTCTTCATCTTTCTTGTGGTCTCCCTTCATAGAATCATAGAATCATAGAATCAGTTGGGTTGGAAGAGACCTCTGAGATCATCAAGTCCAATCCTTAATCCAACCCCACTTTG
>JAWWEV010000115.1:103511500-103536712 GCA_035583235.1 Hafferia zeledoni | reverse complement strand
CATAGGACTTGTGCTCAAGCCCCTTCACCAGCCTCATTGCTCTTCTCTGGACCTGCTCTAGCACCTCAATATCTTTCCTGAACTGAAGGGCCCAGAACTGAACACAATACTCAAGGTGTGGCCTCACCAATTCTGAGTGCAGGAGAAGGATCACTTCCTTTGTCCTGCTGGCCACACTATTCTTGATATAGGTACTGGAAGATCACAATTAGGTCACCTTGAAGCGCTCTTGTCTCCAGTCTGAACAATTCCAATTTGCTGAGGATGAACTCAATCCCTTTATCTATGCCATTAATGAAGGTATTAAAAAGCACTTGTCCCAGTACAGGTCCCTGAGGGACACCACTGGTCACTGATGTCCATTAGGACTCTGAGCCATTGTACACTACCCTCTGGATGTGACCATCCAACTACCTCCTTAGCCATGTAGCAACCCACCTGTACTACATACCATGGATAAGGTGATCTTCATGGTTTACTGTCTAAATATGTGACATTGACAGTACAGCCATAATATCTGCTGTATATACTGTACATACTGTGAATAGTAGGGAAAGAAACATGTAAATATAGAATGCACAGAAGAGAAAATAGGAAAAATGAAAGGATAGAAAACTAATTTTAAACAGAGCAGGAATGAGGTCCTGTCATCAACTACCATTGAATATAACTTGTAAAACTACAGAGCTGCAGTTATATCTCAGTTTTAACTCTGACTTTCTGTAGTCATCATGATTTTGTCCATACAAATCAGGTGATAAATTTAGTGGAAAGGATAAAAATAGTATTATGTGTATTTACATTAGTATAATATAGAAAAGAAAAAAGTCAGTCAGCAAAGTTGTTCTGTTACTTGTGAAGTTGTATCAGTACAGAATTATGCCATCATAATTAATTCCATAAGCATGACATAGTAAGTTTAGATTTTGAGATTAGATTGTGATACCGCATGGAAGAAATTATGCACATGCATGTGACTAGAATGTGTCAGATAGGCAGAAATATTAGATGCAGAAGAGAAGAGTCATGCTGAGAAAACTGAAGAACAAAGGGCAGCCATGAAGGCATATAAAAAAGGAAGAAAACACTGGAGGTGAGTGGAAGAAACAAAACAACATAACTATAGTACAGACAAATGTCCTGTATTAGAGGCAGAGGGATCATGCTTTGTCTGATGCTATTCCTCTCCCATTTCTATTCGGAAATAATAATTTGGAACAAAGGTGACTAGAACTGTTCCAGCAGCATTCTGTATAAGTATAAATTCCATAGTTTTGCTGAAATTAATGGATTTATCTGAGGCTTTGCTCTGGGTCAATGAATAGAAACATGTGAAGACTGATGGCTTGTCCTAGTCACAGGGGCCAGGACCAGTTAATCACTGTGTGGTCATAACAAAATTGTGTCTTCTACACCCTCTGTGTCGTTTCTGATGGACTGTCTATAACATATTGTTTTCCGCAGCTGCCCAGGGCACAGCTGCCCAGGGCTACAACCTGGGTGTTAAAGAACCCTGGGAGACACTGGAATATTTCTATCTCCACACCAGTGACTCAGCTATGATAACTCCCCTCCAGGAAGGCATTAGCACCTTCACACCCAGCCTGAAGGGTCATCTCTGTTAATGGGCCATAAGAAACAGGCATAATAGGCAGCTGCAATGACCTAGACAATCAAAGATTCCAGTAATATCCCATGACTCACAGAGTTAAATCACCCACTGTGAAACTCCCTGCTCTGGGTGGAGGTACTGGGCATTCCCACCTGACCATGAGCATATATAATCATGGGGGTTTGGGACTTCTGGTACCACTCATTCGATCCAGAGGAGGACCGGAAGCTCAATGGGACTGTGATTGTCACTCTCAACAAGACAGCAATCATTCATTTGACAGAATTGCAACCATCATCCTCACAAACAGGCTTTCTTTCCTTCCACTTTGCACTCAGGGTGACCACATGGTGCTAAGGACAGGGTCTAATGAACACCATTCTTTTCTTTTCTCAGGGTGCTGGCTTATACATCTGTTTTTGTGGATTAAAACCAGTTTTTCTCTGTATCATTGTATTTATTGTAATCTTTTTAGTAAATTATAACTCTGACTTGTAATCTCTGTTGAGTTGGGTTCATTTCTCCTGCTGGTTAAAGCAGCATATGGCTGAAGATGGTGTTAGAATGAGTCTGTTTTCTTTTATAAAAAGAAAGATTTAGAGAGCTTAATGAACTTGAGTCTTAATAAGCTTGAACTCTGAATATGTACCTGATACAAAGAAGTGTGACATTTTCTAGTTTGCCAGTCTTCTAAAATGTAGTGCAAGAACACAGAAATTGATGTCAAACATTTTCAAGTTGCTGGTTTAGTGATTGGTTACAAAAAATCATTAAAATTCTGAAAGCAGTATCTGTCAATTCCCACTCCCCCCAGCAGCATAAAAAACTGTGTACATTTAAATATATTAAAATTATAAAGGCAACAATAGCATTAATTGTTATTTTAATTTTTATTTTTACATTACTCCTTCTTTATTTTAATATCTCTCTCTATTTTTTGCCTTGCATGCTAAGAAGTCTGTAATTTTGTAAAGCATGTATTCTCAGTGGAATGTCTTATCTCAGTAATGGGGGCAATCCAAGACACATAGTAGGCTTTAATTGAAAAAACCAAACCTAATTTCTACATGGCCTAACATCTATCCTTCTACCCATTCTCTTGGGAACTTCATGACCGGCCTCACCACAGTGCTTTCCTCTTCTTCCTTTTCTGCAATGAATACTCAGACACAGAAGAGCACTTCCTTCAGGAAGGTGGGAAAAAGCATTTCTGCCTCAAGAATAGTTTTGAACATCAGAGTGCCCAAGACCTGCTCCCAGATTGCCCAGGTTTTCCTGGATTGTTATTCAAATGGTCTTACACTGAGAATGAAAAGAATTTTCACTTTAACTTAATGAAACAATTGAATATAACCCTTCTTCAATGAAAGAAGAAATAGACAAGGTTACAATTTCAAGGTGAAAACAGCTCAAACTGCATAAACCAAACCTACTTCTATAATAATTCCAATTAAGGCAGAGTTCACTTCAGCTACATATGTGGAATCTCTAGGCCATAAAAAATATGATTATATTTAGCAATGCCTTTCAGATGAATACTGTATCTAGTAATGTGTTTCACCTGAATAGTCTATAGATTTTTAAGAGAGGAAGGTTTATAAAAATAGTCATATTGTCACAATTTTCACTACTTATATTTAGTGTAAATATTTAAGTTATTCTGCAAAATAGTAATTAAAATGATATATCTTATCCATTTTTTACACTGTTTTCACAAATCATGCACACAGAAAAAGAAACAGGCAGCAAGCTGGTTGCTAAATAAACAATTCAGAAATAAATGCTACTGCTTCCAATTCTTTCACTTAAAACCCTTGCTTTCAGCATGTTTGCTTATGGTTTTGCAAGCAAAAATATCCAGGATATTGTTTGGAACAGATAATGTGTGGTTTCATGTGACTCAGTCTGGCTTTTTTTGTGTGCTGCATATGCTCACAGTCTTTTTAATTCATGTACAACACAATCTGTCATTAATCTTATATCACGAGATAAGAAGTAGATGCATTAGGAATGCTGGTTGAGTAAGATGTCTTAGAAGGAAACTAATAGATGTGATAATGTGCATACTAAACCACCTGCAAGACAAAAGTTTATAAGATGTAGCAGTAATGAAATGGCAAGATAGACAACTCACATTAGAACAGAATGATTAATGAAGCACCATTCCATAAGATCATGGCAGTAACATAGTGTCACATGAAAAATCAATATAAAGTATTTTAAGTAGAAAAGGAAAAGACATTTGATAACATCATGGAATTGGCAATACAAACACTTAGCATAAAAATAATTTATCTGCAATTTAGGTATGTTAAATAGACACACAGTTGATATTAGCCAAGCTAGAGAGAACTTTGTTCCTTATCAGAATTAGATTTTTCCCTAGTTTCCCTAGAGAGATTCTGGCTAGATTTTAATCATTCTAGAGTATGATGAACTGATTTTATTGCATGAACTATTTTCTCCAGCAGTGGAATGGAGATGATAAAGTTTTCAAAATGCAATAAGAAGGACATTTCTCTTTATTCAGAATCAGATAAAGCTGCCTTAACACTCAGCTCTGAATAATAATTGCAACCCCATTCCTTCCATCAATTACTGAACTACTTTCATAAAAAGTTCTGGGTTCTAAGTGTGAATTGCTGCAAATCCTAAATATATGCCAAATGGATCTATAGAAAAATGGGTTGATTTTTAGCAAAATAGCAAGTCCCTGGTTATTCAGACCAAAGCAGTTTATGATCAGACATTTCATAGAATCCCATCTGTTACAATCTGCCTCTGAAAGTGAGAGTAATTGAGGTTCTTGTGAATAAGTCCCTTGTAGCAAATTATAGTGTAAGGACACTCAATGACCAGTGTATTAGTGTATTTATGTATATATATTTGTGCATATATATATATATATATATATATATATATACACACACATATATATACACAAATATATAGAGAGAGTTGTAGGGTTTATTTTAGAACAATTCAGTTGCAATGGAAAGGAGGCATGTATCTGTTTTTGTTCTTTCTATCTACAGTAATATAATAATATACAAGTAGAAAGATATCACTTAAGAAAATATATAAGGAAAAGAAGGAATGAAAGAAGTAAAGAACCCACTACCCATGGATCTAGCAATCAGACTTGATTGTTGTAATTTCAATGTCCATTTCTCGAAGTGATGGTCATAGCCTTGATCCATCAGGGGTTCACAAGGACAAAGTTCAGTGGGTTAATATACATTCAGATTCAGGTGGAATGCCCAGGTAAGTCCCCTGGGCTGGGGAGTTTTGCAGTGTCTGACACAACATTGTAGGTCTGCTCCAACACGATAGATCATGTGCAGTCCTCTAGTGGGAGGCCCCAGAAATGAGTCGGAGGAAAATTTGTGGAGGTCTTTGCTTTATGACATCTTCTAAGACAGGACAGCTGCCTTTCTTGTCAGTATAAGTGAACCAGTTATGCCCCAACAGAAGGAATGAACTCCTTCAGGCCTACGTGTGAATGTCCTGATATTGCCCCTGGAGAGTTTTTCTATCTGAGACAGTTGTGTAAGGGTGGGAACTGGCATGATAAAAATCATCTCACCTCACAGGATCTACTTCTTATTGGCCTCTTCCCTTATCTGGCTCAAACCCCAGTGTTTAGCCTCTGGTGCTGGGTGCTCCCCCTCTTCTGCACTTGGGCAGTTCTCTTGCACAACATCAGCAAAGCACCCACTACCTTTGCAAATGGCTAATTGTTCAAGTCATTAGCCATTAACATTTCAATCTCTCACACCATCATCACATCAAATGCATAAATCTGTGTCTCATCTATCATGATGTCAGGTTGTGTCTCTGAGCTAGAATTGTAGTAAGCGCAAAAGTTATCCTGGCTAATTCTCTTGGTGGTACTACTTCCTTGTGAAGGATGGGATACAAAAGGCAACAAGGGATTTTAAGGCATGGAAAATCTATTATGATTCTAAATCAAAGTAAAAAATCCATAAAATGTCAAGACACTCTTCTAAATTAGAGACCACAGATGGAAGAACTCATAATTGATTGTCTGTCAGAGCTGAAATGAAGATACAGTTTAATTATATTCATATAGCAAATATGAGGAGAAGAAATGTTGCAGAAATCTATAACTCTGAAGAAAAGGTTACTACCTAAAAAAACATTAAAAACGGGAGTACTAATTGTCTGTACTATTGAGGATCATTTCACTTCAGCTATGTAGGTAGACACAAAGAAACACTGTGTGCCCAGACTGCAGTGCAATTTTCAGGTTTGCAATTTTGTGACTTGCTAACTGCTTCAGATCAAGGTGTGCCAACAGAGCTGAGTATTTACCTTTTGTTAGTCATTAGGAATTTCTAAGGTTAAAATGGACTAGTTCTCACAGCAATTTTAAATGTTACATGACCGAAAATGAACAAAGAATGCTTGGCTACAAATACACTAAGTTTTGTTTTGTTTGTTTTGCTTTAATTTGAATAATTGTAATTCACCCCTCATTGCGTTTAATGACATTAATATCACCTCCATTATGAATAAATGCCTATATTTCAAGTAAAGTAGTTGAACAGCTTGAGGTGGATTAAATACATGGGTTTTCAGCCTTTAACTCCAAGACAAACGCATAGCTAACACTGAAAACAGTGTTAAATAAATGCAGTGGCTTCTAGGACCTTGATTCAGGGTTGTTTGTTTTTTGGTTTTTGTTGTTTTTTGTTTGTTTGTTTGTTTGTTTGTTTTCTGGCTTATTTTGGAACTATTGTCACCAGCTTTTAACAGTGGTCCTGTAGGACTTGAAACTTTTGGGTTCAATTAAAAAAAAATCATTGAAGTCAACAGAGGAATTCTTAGCAGTACCTCCATCACCAAACAAGAATATGACTGAAGACAGGGTAGGCTGAGGGCCCGGACCCTCCTCATATTCTCCCTCTGCAGTGTTGATTGCAGTCCAGACTTAACTCAGGATTTGTGGGTGATGTGAACACTGAAGCTCAGAAATATGAGATCAGTGACGTCTGAATATTTCTTGGCTAAAACCATATCAGAAAACAAGAGTTTCCAAGTACAGCATTTGTGTTAGTGCGGCTAATCTACCCAGTCCTCTGTAAAACCATGGAGCCCTGTTGTGGCCAGTTGTTGTGAAAGATTTCTGGATAACAGTAATGATGGAGGTATTTAAAAAATGTGTAGATGTAGTGCTTGGTGACATGGCTTAGTTGTGGGCTCAGTAGAGCTGGGTTAAGGGTTGAACTTGACGATTTTAAAGGTCTTGTCCAATCTAAACAATTCTGTGACTCTATGAGTCTGTGATCAGGCATAAGGTTAGAAGGAGTTGTTTGCCCAAGCCAAAACCCAGACATTTTTTCATTAGCAGTTCGGTGATAAGAAAAGTCACATACCAGTCCTTATCTCTGTAGCCGGCCTTTTTTATTACTAGAGTAGATGAAGCCCAAGGTTCTGACCATCCTCTGGAATAAAGTCTGAGGAAGTGTTTTAATGTGAATTTGGATGTTTACAGTGTGAATGTTATCAGAGTTTTGCTGTTGAGTGAAGCCTAGGACTCCAGTTTTACAGATGGCATATTGCACTGAATTCAGCAGGTGGCAAAACAAACCTGTGGAGAAGCAAAAAGGAAATTCATTCACATGAATTTGAATGTAACATGCACAGCAAAAGTTTGATTCAGATAGATGTAAAAAACCTTTAATGTGACTTCTTAAAATTACTAAACTATGGTATAACAGTATATGTATGTTTATGCGCCTATACCTATATATACTAGAAATATATACATTTATATGCATATATATATTTAATATATTCAATAAGAAAGATCACTACTATTAAGAAGCATTCAGTGTGCTAGTCTTTATATTTCCAATCATAATAATTTGTCTAATTACAGAATTAGACACTTCACCAAATGAAAAAATCTTTTCTTTTAGACGTAACCTGTTTTGGTTTATAATGTGAGAAATTAGCTGAGCTATAAAGCTGATTACTACTCCTGCATCCAATCTTCTGGAATACTTGCTGTTTCTTTCCAGGCATCTGTTATTTTATCACAGTTATTTAATTTTTTAAAACAGTAGTATTTTCAGTTTAGATATAAATCAATTCAAGTGTACTTGTTTGGAAAAGAAAACCTACAGGCACCTTGAAAGACAGTAAATGAATATTTTTGCTTGAGAATGTAATGACCATAACAAGCATTATGTACATTAAAACTATAAAACAACTGAAAACACAGTTACTTGGGCTAATATAAAAATTAATCTAGGAAAGGTCTGTTTAATAGATTTGGAGGTTTGATTCCAAAATACATGAAATCGCAATGAATTCTTGCAATATAAATAAATAAACAAGTTCTTTTACTAATATAGCTTAAAGAATGCAGATTTTATTAGGGACAAAGAAATGTAAGTAACCTGGTAGGAGACACCTTTATCCATTAATCTAGTTGCAGCCATAATATGTTTGCAGATATTTCTGCATGTTCTTTAGGAACAATTCACAATGAAATTATATGGAAATATCTGACATAAATGTGCAAATAAAAAACTCCATTAATTGTACACCGGGAATGCTTTTACTCAAAGAAATAACTATGCTATAATAGCTTGTTATGCAAAAGAAAATCTGGTGTTATATGAGCAGTTTGTAGCAATTATTGTAGTTGTTCCTATCTGACAATTTGTCTAACTAGTAAAAAAAAAAATGGGTAAGCCACTTCAATTCATAGTTAAATTATTGCTACAAGATGAAGAGGCAGGGCCAAAATTTGATTTTTTCTATTTAAGGTGTGTTGCTTAACATGAAGGAATGACAATGGATCATTTTGGTACCAAAGATACATTTCCTCTTTTTCTTCAGTATGTTTTAGCTGTTTTGTCAGCCTGTTGTAATTGCAAACTTTCAATCCCACTTCTTAAGGTTGTAGAACAGCATAGCTTCGGCATTTGGCTTCTTTAAAGGACTCTTGCAAAGTGTTGGTTTTGCCTGTCTCAAGATATGACCATAATAAACAGGACACAGTTTGATCTTTTAGGTAGGTTATCAATACTTTGGAGAGGGATGATTTTTTTCAATAAAATGAGTTATGAACAAGCAAACTGCCTGAGGTTATTAATACTGATAATAAACATTATGTGCACTGAACATTGGTCTCCTGCTAAAATGAGTTTAGAAAAGATCACCAGTGTAGGACTGGGAAAGGGATTTAAGAAAACAACTATGATATTCAAAAATACGAAAAAACTTCTTACAAAACAGATATTCCAATTATTTCTTTATATCTAAGAAATGTAGACATGCATATTAATTTAAAAATAAAAGGTAATGAGCCTAAAGAAATTCAAAATACTTGATCTAGATTAGAAAATCATTGTTAAGCCCATTACCTATGGAGATTGTGCAATTAATATTAGACCTTATTTAAAACGGACATAATCATACAAAAGCATTCTATTGGACCTGGTTTAAGCCCACTTGGTTATGCCCTTGACCAGGGATATAGATCAAATCATCTCCTGAAGATGCTTTCAAGCCTGTGTTTCTATGACTTTATGCAAATCATTGCTTCTATTCTGAAAAATGTGTATAAATTGTGAAGAGTACTAGAACATCTATTAATATTTTCTAAAGGAATCTTTTGAAAAAAAACATTATCTAAAGTTCTGCTCAGCTTTATAAGACTAAAACAAAATGTATATTCAGAGATGGTGATTCTGTGCACTGTTAGTTATCTGTATTTGTGGCTCTCATTTTAGTAGTGTTCACTATTTCACTGAGACTATTTTTTCCCTTACAGAATTGGTTCATATGCTAAAATGATTTGGGTTTCTTTACTTGGCTTGTTCTTTTTGTTTCTAGAGAGCCTTAAGCTACTTTTCCTTAGCATTACTGTCCATTATTACTTATTGCATTTGGAGACAAAATAAAGAATTCTAATACCTCCATAACGTGCTGTATCAAATGTTTTATGCTTTACATACTAAAAATAATGATAGAACTAGTCTTGGTATTGGCAATATAAAAAGAAAAAAGTTATTAATCACTGTAGGAAGGAAGGTGATTTTCCTCTGATCTGAGTAATACTATTTGTGCCTGAAATACATTCAAGGCAGCTGTGCAAGAGATAAATTGTTTAGACTTCACAGTTTGTTTTTTTCTCTTCTACTTATGTTTCTTATTGTTTTTACATCAGTTACATACAGCCTAGCCACAAGCTTGTGGCTATCATTTATAGATGCACAAATAGATATGATGAAATGAAAATATGCACAGCCTCCTTTAGCATACTGTGAGCAGAAGTAGCTCGTGAATACCTTTAATAGATCTAGAGGGCTCTTTGAAATACTCCAAAACTGGTTTTAAAAATGTGGTCAATGAGGAAAAGTAGAAAAGGCTGGATTCCTCTGGGTAGTTATCAGAAAAAAAAGGCCAACAAAACAACCATATCTGCATAACCATAGTTCAATTTTTTCAAGTAGTATCATTAGTATCTGAATTAGTAATAGCTTGACTGATCTAAGGAAACATGAGCTTTCTACAAGATAAGCCAGTGTACTTTAGCATTCTAATCATGAGTCTTTAGCTTAGCAAATAAAATGCTAAAATGCTTTTCATCATTATGGTTTCATCTAATATTTCTGTGAGCCCACTGCTGTATTTTAGGAGTACATGACTGTGAGAAAACTGGTCACAAGTACGTGAGCTTTATTACTGAAAACAATGATGTTGAATTGAGCTTCATTTCCTCCCTTCTTGTCCTAGCAGGTGCATCAGTAAGACACGCCTCACCCAAAGGATAACAGACAGAGCAAGGAAAATGCATCCTATTCAAGAGAGGGCCTTCCATTACAAAATAAAGTGTGGAGAAATATATGCTAATTTAAGCCACTTTTTATGGAATGAAGTTGAGGATATCAGAGCTGTGAGGTGTATTGTGAGAGTGTGCAAGGGCCTTTGAAGCTTCAGAGCCTCTTAGGGTGGAATAGAGACCAGCAAGAGTAGGCAGGAGCACTAAGAATGAATATATCAACTCTACTTTCTGCTTTTGTGGCAAGTTCAAGAAATTCTGTCAAAAAAAATCAGTCACTTATTTTGTAAATGAAGAATTCTGATTTTTCAAACGTGGAGTGTTAGACCTATTCATGGATGCATATGGATTTGCAAGAAAATAAAACTGTTTGATTTCTGGTATTTGTTTTTCTCTGTCTTTGGGGAACAGAGATGGATAATTTTGGGAATGAAAGGTAAGTGACAAGGATAACTTTGAACTGATAGCTATAAAACAAAAAAAATTGAAAAAATGGATAAAAAAATTAAATTATATGGTCTATTTTTCCAAGAAAATAAATTATTTATTCCATAAAATTATTGAGTCTTGAATTTTGTTTCCAGCTATATGCTTTTCTGTTTATTATTAGACTATATTTAAAAAAAAAAAAGAGTAGTTCTAGAATCAACATTCTCAATTCAAAAATTTAATTTATGCTACTTTGTTTAATTTAGGACTGTATATCTTTGTGAACATGATTATTAGATTCCCCCACACCCTTAATTCTTTGAACTATTTTAACATATTTTTTTCTCAGTGTTTTTGTTTGGATTGCATTATTGAAGATAATATTGTCTGTTTTCCTCAATGACCACTGAATTCCAGAACAAACCTAGACTCTGACCTGTCTGTACATACATAACTCCCTTGAACTTGTTGTCTAAGCATCTCCTTCTTTTGATGGCAATTACCTCTTTAACACCTTGCCATGTGTGAGAAAGGCACTGTTTCTCCTTAAGCATTTTGTAGCAATTTATAGTCCATGCTTTAGAAATAATTATTTTAATATTTTAAATATTAGTATCTGCCTAGAAAATTATTGATCTGTGTCTTGTGTAATATAGACACCCACTGCAGTTATTCAGAATACAAAAGTCAGTTTCTGTATAAATGGAGTAGATACAATCACATCTGTGAAAAACTGCTGTCTGTTAATTGGAAGTGCTATAAACAGGAGCTACAAATACGAATAGACTAGAGAATGATCCTGCTATGAAGCCAAATCACTTGTCTTAAGCTTAAGCTATGGATTTAAGTAGGGGATTTACTTGTCTCTAACCAGTACCTCTCTGCTACTGGCTGATTTTTCTGGAATCAATAGCAATCTGTGTTAAGAGTAAGTTATATGCATAAGTTAGATCTGCAGAAATACCTTCTAGAAAAAAAAAAAAAAAAAAAGATAAATATCATCATAATACAGGGTTTAATAATCTACAGAAATAAGCAAAGGATTTTTTTTTTTTGCTTTTGCACAAGTATAAAATATTAATGAGAAGTTCAAGAGGTTTCCTATTAAACAATATACAATGATTTTCACTTACAATAAATTGCATATTTTTTATTTCCTCATTTTTTTAATCTTTAGTTTTATCCAGCTTTCTAGTTTAAACAGTTAGCTCAGATCTCAGAAGACAAGTGAGCCTCTATTTCACATTAATTTTGATAATCACAACCCAGATATAACACAGGACCTATTCACAGATGCACATAAATTTGATAGCAAGGGTGGCTTCACGCACACGAGTGGTAAGGCAGCATGAATCAGTGGCAAGTTACACAGCTCTAGTGACTTCAAGAGTATTAGAATGCAAGTTAGAAAGTATTCAAAGAGCTGTTTTTTTCACAAACACTTTCTACAGATAATTCTTTAGTATTTGGACATCTCTGAGGTATGGTAAGCAACCATTCTGAAGTATTTAATAGGGTTTTAAAACAAGAATCTCAATAGACTTTTGCTTTCTCTTTCTGCATTTTTAGTTCCCTCTCTCTTCTTCTGACAATTTTTGCATTTTGCTCATCATCAACCATATTCTTATGTCATGACTGTTTGCATCTTATTATTCTTAATTGTTACACAATAGGTGGCGAAATACAGAAAACTGCCTGCCACTACATTGACAACAGTCAGTTTGATTGCAGAAGTGTAGTAGAGAAGTTTCAGCTAAATTCGTAGAAATTTGGGCACACATTTCATAATCTTAAATAATTTTTAACTGTTTTGGCTCATGGAATTTTCCATTTTAGATTTTTTTTGTTGCATTTTATTCCATCATTTTTCTATCTTCTCACTAATTTTTTTCTTAAGTAAAATGAAGAATAGCAATGTTACACTGTACTTTTCATGTGTCAAATGAAAAATAACAAAAGAATAACTACATGTCATGATCCTAGTCAGCAACTATGTACCACACAGCTGCTCACTCTCTCACTCTCATCCCCCATGGGGATGGGGGACAATCAGAACTGTAAAAGTGAAAAATGCATGGGTTGAGGCAAAATGGGTTTAATAATTGGGGAGAAAATTAAATAAAGTAATAGCAAATTGTAAAGAAAAGGAAAATAGGAAAAAAGAGAGAAATAAACCCCAAGAAAGAGAAGGAATGAAAATGAAAATAATTGTTCACCATCAAATAACTGTTGCATAACCAGTTCCCAAGCAGTGGCCTTGCTGCCACTTCCCATCTAGTTATGCGTATGATGCCATATGTTATGGAACATCCATTTGGTCAGCTGGGGCCGGTTGTCCTGGTTGTGTCATCTCCCACTTTGTTTGTGGGATCCCAGCATACTCATTGGTAGGGCAGTGGGATAAGCAGAAAAAGCCTTCACTCTTTGTAAGTCCTGTATTATCAAAATTGTTTCCATCACAAAAGCAGAACATAGCCCCATAACAGCTACTATGAAGGAAATTAATTCTATCCCAGCCAATTCAACCTTGTTAAAAAAGAATAAATGAATTCACAAATAACAACTCAAAAAATCCTTAAACATTGAACTGAATTATTAGTACATATATTGGATTTAAAAATATTTATGTACAGTGACAATCTAGAGTATAAGATAAATATATTCTGGGAAGAATCTTTCTGTTCTGTCTTACAACAGGGACAGTGATGTTGCACACTAGACACTTTGCCCAAGTTACAGTGAATTATGGAATCATATAGGTTGGATAAAACTTAAGATCCTTGAGTTCAGTTTCTAACCTGACACGGCCAAGTCCACCACTAAACCATGGCCCTAAGTGCCACATCACATCTTCTAAATACCTCCTGGGATGGAGACTCCACCACTTCCCTGGGCAGCCTGTTCCAATGCCTGACAAACCTTTCTATAAAGATTTTTTTTCTTAATACCCAGTCTAAACTTCCCCAGGCACAGGTTGAGGTCTTTCCCTCTCATTCTTTTGCTTCTTACTTGGGAAAAGACGTTGACTCTCACCTGGCTAATACCTCATATCGGGTAGTTGTAGAAAGTGATACACTCTCACTTCAACCTCCTTTTCTCTAGGCCCAACAACACCAACACACTCAGTTTCTCTTCATAAGAATTGTGCTCCAGACCCTTCATGTCTAAAGCCCTTCAACTGCTGGAGAAATGATACAGCATTTTTAGAGAATAGCAGTTCTCACACTCAAAAAAATCCTAATCAAAAGAGATGTGGTGTACCATCCATTGGTATAAGTGTAGATCTTTTCAATGAAACAAGTTCAATAGAGGACTTAACATTCGGATGCCTCAATATAAGTCTGAATGACTCTCAGTATCATGTAATTCTTCTACAACTGTTTACTTAGAGCAATACTTCAGCATATTCAGACTTGTTTTCTATTGCATAGAACTTTTATCATCTCCCTGTTTTCCTAGATTACTTCTGAATAGTTGTCCATCTTAAGTTCGAGAAAAAAATTATGCTTCAAAGATCATAGAAAATAAACTACTTGCATTGTGAAAACCAACAATTTCCTACTCTCTGACTCTTGTATTTTTACTATTTCTTCATTAGCCTGTGACTTCTCATTCCCTAAGCACTTTCTTTAAGATTTTTCTTTATGTAACTTATGTTTTCTGGTTTAAAGTATTTGGTACTAGACGCAGTCCTTTGGTTAAAATAGTGATTTATTATTTAAAATTATTCTAATTCTTTACAAGATATAATATCCTAGTGCAAAAGTTGCATCCTCTTTCTCTATATTTATTTATTTATTGACTAGTAGATATTCATTTACCACTCCCAGAAATCTGAATACTTTATCTATCAGAGCTATCACCTGGAAATTTCTAGACTATTGATGGAGCTCTTTGTAAGGACAGGTGCAATTCTTGCAAACAGATTAGATGGATGGATTGTATACTAATTAGTTTTTCTTCAGTTTCATTTCTGAATCCCTTTAGAATTTGTGGAATATTACCCTCTAATCCTGATATTTTGTTATCCCTTCATATTTAATTTTTTAAGAACATTTTCTATTGGTACTGAAATTTCTTCAGACTTTTGCTAGGAATGGTCTCTAAACAGACAGTAGCTCTGGTGAAGGAACCTCCCTGAAGACATCTATCATGAGAACACTAATTATCTTTAATATTTTTGCTTTTCTATTATATAGGTATTTAATGGTGATTTTAAACTTTTTACAGTCAGATAACTTTATGCTTCTAACAGAATCTATTCTTGCAAAGTATCAAAAATGTTATGTGCAATATACTGTTTAACTTTTCTATTTCTACCCATTAAACTAATTGGAATAACAGTAACAAATTCTAGGGTTTGTCTAGAAAGAATGTTTTCTACAATTATAATTACTTCAGTGGAACAAGGTATTTTCATCCAGGACAGCTGACATAACATATTGGAAAGCAACCAAAGTAGAACCTGATATTAGCATTACAGCTTGAAAACACGTTTTAGCTTTTGCATCTTATCCTTTTTGATCTTAGGAAAACTATGCATATATATACTAATAGAAAGACAAGATAGTAAGGAAAAAACACCTGTCTAGAAGATGAACTCCAGACTTTCTTCAGACTGTGATCTGATCTTTCATATTCTGTGCATTGTAAATATTTCTACTGTTTATGTAGAAATGTTTACAAGATCATAACAAGTCAAGTTTGCAACTACTACACATTACAAAATTATAAAGAGCAAATTATAGAATGTAGGCTTCAATTATAAATGGATTATATAAGAACTTGTGTACTGGATAGAAAGCTTTTGAAATTACTCATGAATTTTTGAATGCAGATGCTTTAGCAGTTGTAGCATTAAGTTAGTAGAATTTAGTAAACTCTTTGAAGACAATCTTTTACCACTATTTATATGTCAGTGTTATATTTCATGATAAAACCTTATAAATCAAGTTTTATAAATGAAATAATATTAATTATTCTTTAAGATATTAAAATATCAATGTCAAATAAGACGGTCCAAATCTTCCTTGTTCTCCCAGTATGAGTGATTTTGGGAACATTCAGCAAATATTAAAAGAACATCAGGTACTAAAGATTCATTCTGATGTTCACAGAGAGCTAAGAGCAATGCCAAAAGGGTTGGTATCGCATTCCGCAGTATTTCAGCAGTGTTACTGGCATATAGATTTTTATATAATCTAATTATGTCATTGCAGTCTGTATTGATATATATAAATTCGTTTCTCTGAATGTGTTTGTGCATGTAAAAATACAAACAGAAGAGAATACATATGGAAATTATATACTCCACTGGAATTCGGTATTGTCTCTGAGATGGCAGGTTTTCATATTCTGCTTCTAATGGAATGAGCCATAAAACTCTGCATGAGTTTCCTGGGGATATAATATTTTAAAGAATTATTAAATGCTAACACTAGAATGGTGTGTTTGGTTTTGTTTTGGGTTTTTTGTTTGGTTTTTTTTTTTTTTTTATGTTGCACTGGATATGCAGAGATGGGGGAAAAAAAGAAGTGGGAGTTGCTCCAGGATACATTGAGAAAAAATGCTCTAGAACTCCCTAATGAATCTTATTTTTTATCTTTGTCATTCTTATGTAAATTGTATGAAATGCTTGCTTGTGTATGAAAAGAATTTGTATCTGTAGGGGAACATAATATCTACATAAAAACCCCCTAAAATAAAATCCTTTATATTAGAATACTGTTCTTTTCAGTTCCTAACAACACAGAATCACTGAATTCTGCTCCTCTACACTTTGTTTAACATCAGTGCAAAACATCTGTTAAATTCACAAGATTGATGTGCTTGGTTAGTCAGAAGTCAGTACAATTTCTAACCTAGGGGTTTTTTAACTATTTTACAGCAACCACCTTGTACAACCTCATGAAGTTGCAGTATGGTCACATTTGTACTGGTTGGTCATAGTGAGGATTTGAGGCACACAATGTTTGACATTCTTTGGGAGCATTTTAAGTGCCACAGCTGAGCCCTATATGATATGCCCTTACCGGATTTTAACCATGGTCAATTTCCCAGGTTATGTATCTAGATATATAATTTTTATGTTTTTTATATGTATCACACCATATGAAAATTATGTTTTCATGTTCAATGTCCTTTTTGAAGGATGTGTTTAAAAATATTCTCTTATGAGTTTGTTTTTTTTTTAAAGTATAAATATTTTTCATCCACTATTAAAAATATGCATATTGTTAATGCAAGTTTCAATACTGCTGCAGTTGTAAAAAGATATTTAAATTCTTTTGCAGGTAATAATTATAAATAAGAAAACTTCACCATTAGAAATGATTTGTAGTTTCAATACAAATCATGGAAGAAGAGAAAAGTATAATAAAGATCAGGCATCAAGTAAAAATATTATCATAAATATTCATCTATTTATTAAAAAATTTTTCAAACCAGTACAATGTTCATGAACTACAGGATGGATACACAATCCCAGAAATAATCTATGGAAGTTTTTGTTCAAGCCATTTTTCTACAACTTGTAACTTTTTCACTGCTTGAATCTTCCACACTTGCTCATTTTAGAGAATTTTAAGGAAGACTTTCTAACTGCCTCACCCCAACAGTGCAAATACTTCAGAATACAGAAAAAATATTACCAAAATAAATAAGACATAACTAAAAAGACAAATGCAATCATTGCCTGCCATTTCTTATGTACTGTTTATATGTGGTTCAATAATTAAAAGATAAAAGACATATCAATAATCTCTACTACCTGAAGGCATATGCGCACTTTAAATAGATTTTCTCATTAAGGTAGTGCCACTGTTACATAACAGACTGCATGGTTTCTTTGTCTGTTGCCGCGTTTTTTCTATTTATTTTTGTTTGGTTGATTTTGTTTGCTTTAGTTTTTGACACAATAAAATGTTCTTATTGTGGCCATAGACTTAAGCAGAGAGACAGAAAATTACTTCAGGATTACTTCTTATTATTTACAGCATAGTCTGTTTTATACATGTTCTATAAAGCCATGTCCCACTGCACACACTCATCACAAGAGAGCTAAAATTCCATTATAACTGAAAGATCACAAAGTCATCCATACACTGGCAGTGACATCACGGTCAGATCAGCTAGAACAACTGCCTCCCCTTTCAGCAAACTTGTGAGAATATAGAGAAAATATAGATATACACTGGAATGGGAATGGGAATAAAAAGTGGCCATCAAGACCATGACAGAGGTTCAGGATTTCTTTCCCTAATTTATGTTCCATAACAAATTGAATAGAACTTACAATGGGGATAGCTAGTGTTAAAGAAAATGCTTCTGTGAAAGGAGAAAACAAACACTGACAAGGTCATGAGAATTGCACACAGATCTGTGAAATGGGGCACAAAAGATTGGTTGTTAAGCTTTTAGAAGGGGATCATAAATCATCATTAAGGATCTTGTATCTTCAATAAGCTACTCTTAAGGGAAAGAGATGAGTCTGAAAAACTATTGCTAGTACAGAAAACTAGTAAGAAAAAAGGTATGTGGAACACGAATGCATATCTTAGACATACAGGGGTGCAGCAGGTATTAAAAAATCAGGTTGTGAAAGCAGGCATGGTACAACTTGGCATCTGGATGACTGGGGAAGAGGAATTAGGACAGATACAGCAAAAACTGCTTTTGGAAAAGGAAAGCTACATACTTCTATTTTTTTCCTGAGAGAAGATGAAAAATGTCTATTTGAACAATGGTGAATACATGTATAAATTAATAAGTCTTTCTTATGTTTAATTCTGCATTTCTGTCTGACCTCTTACAATTGCTGTGTTGACTAGAATAAATGTTTAGATGATTTCACCTCTGAGCAGGAAAAAAAGCATGAAACAACTGTTCCTATTAAAGACTATAGACTTGTGCTTCCTTTCACTCCTGTTCAAGGGGCACAGAGAGAAAATCTTGACCTTAACACTCTGTTCTGTGCAGTATTTGCAATAGATGAGCAAAAGCAATGAAGCTGAAGGACCTCTCAGCAGATGAGAATAAATAATATTGGTTATTTACTGTTGGTTACAATGACATTATCCTCTGCTGATATAAAAGTGAAGGAAAAGCCAATATTCAGAGCCAAGCAAATATTTTATAAATTGAATAGGGCAAAATTGCCAAAGTTTTAATGACTTGATTTTCAAAAATTTATTCTTCTCAACTGCAGTTAGAGGAATGTACTTGCCTCTAAATTTCAGAAATTTAACAACTGATTAATCAATGCCTCATTATTAAACAACTAATAACAAAAACTGGAGATCTTTTTCCTTCATTTAAATTTGTTGCAGTTATTAAACAAGAAAGTTACAAGCATACCTGAGTAATTTCAAGAAAGGCAATGGTTTTTAAATGGTAGTAGTTCATGAGACAGGAAAAAAAATAGCATTTAAAATTAAGATTACATTAGGAAGTGCATGTGGATCATTCACCTTGCACATTCTGTGGTTTTTAAGGCTATCTCTGTTTAGTTCTGACCACAGAACTCAGCAGCACAAAATGTTCTAACAGGTTAATTTCTTCAAAATGTATTGAACTCTGGTTTCCATGGCCCTTCTACACACAGTCCAGAAACTACTAAATGTGACAGTACTTGGAGAGTTGGAAAAAAACCCAATAAAGTAAAAATCATTTCAAGTAACCATGTCATATAGGAAAGGTAGGCAGAAACTCACTGTCAGCTAGTTTTTGTAGTACTGAAAAAATTTTTTTTTTTTTAATCATTCATTCATGATGGTTTGGACTTTGCTTTAGAATCATAAAATCAGATGATAATTTGGGTGAGAGAAGACCTCAGGATGTCTCCAGCTCATCCACCTGCTCAAAGCAGGATCATTTCTGAGGTTATGCGAGGCTGCTCAGGGCTTTGGCTGACTGGGTCTTAAAACTTTCAAGGTGGAGGACTGCAAAACTTGTCTGGGCAAGATCATACCATAGTAGAACATAGAATCATAAAATGCTTTTTCGTTGGGAGAAACTTCAAAGTTCACCTAGTTCCAGCTATATATGTGATTCTATGATGAACAGAGGGAGATACATCAGTAGATAAAGGTTACAGGCACTCAGTGACCTGGGCACCTTTCTACACAGTCTGATCAGGGCTGAGTTGGTGACAGTGACAAGTTCTACCCACAATCACAGAGAAGGCAAGGAAATGAGCTATGCCTTTGGTCCATGCTTTCAGGAACAGCATATGACAGGTCTAGAGAGTGAATACAATGTGACCTATGACATTAGTCCAAGGTCCATCTTGGAAGATCAGCTGGACAGCAGGCAGAGGGGTGGACACAGTCCAGATTACCCTACAGCTCATGTTTATTAATATTAGGGTTTGCTATCCTTCCATTAAAGAACAATATAAGCTCCAGGGAGGTGGTCAGGGCCAGTAAGGTTTGGAAGGGCCCTCAGGTCACTGACAAATGGTCCTGTGAGTCCTTATTTTATTGGCTGACTTCTGGCTCACAAATGATTGTTGTATTTGCCCAGATGAGAAATAATAAACTTTAATAAATCTATTAAAGTATGCCCATATTACTAAAGAATTTTTCAAAGTTTATGAAAATACTGGAATTGAGCTCAAGATAAATAGTGATGTTAATTATGACATTTGCTAACTTCAGATAACAAAACCTGCAAATATTTACTTTCTGACATTGATTTCTCAAGATAATATTGAAATTAAATAATTTCTTTTTCTTGTTTACTTATTTTCTTTTTCCCCACCTCATTTCCCTGCCCCCCTACACTCCCCACCTCCTTGAGTTCTGTAGGCAATTAAGTTTTGAAACAAACAAAAAAAAAAAAACAAAGGAAAGGAAATTGCAGCCTCTAGGAACCAGCTGTGATCTTCACATCATCTGAAAAGACAAGATGAGAAATGCATCCAAAAAGGAGGTATTTGATTTTGTTAAATCTGTGATTCTTGTTTTTAAAGAAACAACTAAAAATACTAAGAAGAATTTCACACCTTTATTCTGTTTTATGTGTCCCTTTACATGGAGTTGAGGAATGTGAGATGAGAGGAAAAGAACTTCTTTAATCTTCAATATAGGAAAGAAGATGCAGAGAGGGAGGGTGGTGGGTTGACCTTCACTGGCCTCCATGTGCCTACCAACCCACTCTATCACTCCCCCTTCTCAGCAGGATGGAGGAGAAAAGTATGATGAAATGTTTGTGGGTTGAGATAAGGACAGGGAGAGTACTTAGCAATTGCCATCATTGGCAGAGAAGACTCAACTTGAGGAAATCAATTTAATACCAAACAAACAAAACAAGATAATGAGGAAAAAGAACAAAACAAAAAACCACCTTCACTTCAAACCTGACTTCTTCCTGGGCTCTACTTCATTCTTGACTTCTCTGCCTCCTTCCCCCAAGCAGTGCAGGGGGTCATAGAATGGATGTTGTGGTCTGTTCATCAAATGTTGTTTTTGCTTCTCCTTCCTTCTCATGTTCTACCCCTGTTCCAGTGTGGAGTCACTCTCATGTGAGACACTCCTTCACGGCTTTTTTGCAACATGGGACCTTCCCATGAGTTTTAGTTCTTTGGGAACTGTTCCAGTGTTTACCCTTTCCATGGGGTGCAATCCTTAAGGACTCCTTCAGTGTGGGTCACCCACAGGAGAGTTGGACCTGTTAGGAGACCCGCTCCAGTGTGGGCTCCTCTCCATGGGGCCAAAGGTCCTGCCAGGAGCCTGTTTGCATGGGGGCTTTCCATGGGGTAACACCTTTGTTCAGTTTAGAACCACTTGCTCCAGAGTGGGGTCCTGCATGGTCTGCAGCAGGGCAACCTATGTAACTATGGGCCGTGGGGAAATCTCTGCTCTGGAACATGGAGCACCTCCTCCCCCTCCTTCTTCACTGATCTTGGTGTCTGCAAGGTTGTTTCTTTCACATACTGTCATTGCTCTCTCAGCTGTTGCTGCACAGGTATTTAACCCTTATTTAACCCAGATCAAATAAAAATGTTAAATCTGGATGATTCATACTATTTCTGGATAGACTCTTTTAACTCTTAACAACTTGCAATTAACAAATACTTCACTTCCATAAAACTCTTGCTAACTTTTATGCTTCCCTATATTCTTTATTGTCCTGAAGTATCTAGTTTGGTATTGGAACTAATTTACAAATCCTACTTCCCTGTTCTTTTTTTACAGCTTTTCGTCTTTCAACTTTTCTCCTACAGAGCATTCTAAGTGGTGAAACAAATTCTGTTAGACAAAGAGCAATACAACTGAACAATATCTACACAGAGATTAAATTGATTTAAAAAAATTGAACTGTACCCTAGAAAGCATTTATATTTGGTTGAATTAGTGGTGCAGGAGGCATATTTGGGGGTGCACAAATTGTGTCACTTTAGCATCATCAGTAATAAATGATTTTGACTGATTGTTTTGGTTTGAAACCTTGGCAAAATGCCAAGTATTCAACCAGAGCAGTGCAGCCTTCCTCCTCCCTCTGCCAAGGGAAAAGGGAAAAAACCTAAAACTTAAACTGATTTATATATTAACATGAAAGAAGAAAAATTAAAAACAAACTGCAATATAACACACACAGATACAAAGGTAAGAAAAGAAATAACAACAATTCCCCACTCCTACCAAACACAAATTCCACCACTACGATCTGTGAAACCACCTTACAAGCCCTCCCTGAGAAACACCCAGCAAGGAAAAGGGAGAAGGTGACAATAAAAATGTTCACTTCCCAGAATAACAGTAGCAGTGGGGCTTTGCAATGTGGATGAATCCTTCAAGCCTGCTCAATGGATATTTTAGGTGAGGCACAGCATGTGTGGAACTGGCCTTACCCTTTACCCCTAAGGTTCATCTTCCAGGGTTGAGCGAGCTTGGACAGTGACAGTGAAGTCCTCAGGACATAGGTTTAGTTAGAATATCCTTCTCTTAGATGGATGGCCTTACAGGGCTAAGTGAGCTCCATTTGCCCAGGTTTTGGAGTTAAAGTTGTCCTTCTTCTAGGACGGTTGCCAGGGGGCTAGCAAACCCATTCTGCCCATGGACACACTTTGTCTGACCCTTCAACTGTCCGGCATGGGAGCCCCTACCAGAGTCACATACCACCACCAGCATAGAACACAACCACATGAGGGCACTCAAGCTTCTCCCCCACGACAAAGGGGTGTCCATGGAGAAGTAAGCTAAACTACCAATCTGATTTATGTGTATGTATGAAATAAACAGATATATATTTTTTTTTTCTAGAAGAAAAGATCAGGATGCGAAAAGAATAATAACAGAAAAAAACCCCAAGATGCCAAAGGTACCATAACAGAAACATTAAGAGAGTTGTAAAATGAAAATCTTAATGTTTGTGCACATAGTATTTGCAAAAAAACTCTCTGGAA
Organism: Hafferia zeledoni; assembly: GCA_035583235.1. Lineage (NCBI taxonomy): Eukaryota > Metazoa > Chordata > Aves > Passeriformes > Thamnophilidae > Hafferia > Hafferia zeledoni. The sequence continues at coordinate 103,513,444 of JAWWEV010000115.1, read as the reverse complement.
AGCACCTCGGACTTCACTTTTGGCTAACCTGTGGTCAGTACCAGAATAATAATACTAAAATTAAATCAAATTTGTACAAGCTTTACTTAGCCCTAATCTTAAACATTGACCAGTACCATCTGTCCTGTTACTGTCTCCTCAGAACAGGAAAAGGAGGAAGATGCAACTTGCATGGTAAAGTGCATTCAAATTGTCTTTCACTAGAAATGATTTCTAATTTGGCCAGCAACAAATTCATGGATTTCCTGATATTGACATTCCACACACAGAGATGTGTACTCTTACAGAAACACACTGCATTAAAATAAAAGGTTGCATATACCACCTCAAACTTCTCAGGATGAAGACTGCTTGTGCTCATTCCTGTTCTATGGGATTCCTGTGTCTGCGGCTACAATTTTGTAGACATACTTCAAGATTGATAAATTTACTTATATTTTTGAAGTTTAAAACTCTTTTTGTCACTGACTAAATATAACAATATTCAGATGAAACTTTCTCTTCTTTCTGTGAATTATGATATATTTTTATCGCCAAATATTGTTTTTTCCTGCGTGGTTGGCATGGCAAGTAGACCTAGATGGGAACAAATAATTTCTTTTTCTGAAAGACATTAATTTTGAAGCAACCATAAAGAATATCAACCTAGAGTGTTAAATTATTGAAAAAGCTATAAGCAACTGACAATAGAACCTTTTATTTCTAAATACCAAGTAGGCCTTATAGGCAGAACACGATAAACATGAATCCTTCAGGATATACAAAGCAAACCTGAGAGACAGATTGACAAGAGTGAGTTTCATAAAAAGTAATAAAACTGATAGAGTCAGTCAAGCTAAAAGAATTTGATATCATCTTCCTAACTACCTTCAAATAATAAGTAAGTATTAAAAAATGGAAGTAGAAATGAAGAATTTTTTGCATAATGCTTTAAGGAAAACACAGTAATCCTCTGCAAAAAGGTCTGAAATAAAATACCTATGTTGAAAAGAAATTATCTGTATATTTGTGATGAAATATTATAAGAATTCAAGATTCATTTATACATTAGCAATTAATCAAGGTGAGTATAGATTGGCCCTTTCCTCGGTCAATCTTGCCTTTTAGTGTATTAGGGCAGTGAGAATTTAATGGCATTTCTATTTCACTTCTGCAGCTTTGGGGTTGTTGATATGAATTCTATAATTTCTATAACAGCAACTGAGGCAGTTAAATGCCACTCTGATGCCCAATACCATCAGATCTTGGAAGCTAAGCAGGGTTGGGACTGATTAGTACTTGGATGGGAGACCTCCTGGGAATACCGGAGGCTGTAGGTTCTAGTCCTGAGGACTTCATTGTCACTATCCAAACTTGCACGTGGCAGATGAACCTTAGGAATTAAAGGGTGGAGCCAGTTCCGTGCATGCTGTGCCTCACCTAAAATATCCACTCTGCAGGCTCGAAGGAGACTCCTACGTGGGTAGAGCCCTTCCCAAATCTCTGTTCATGAAACCTAGCCATATATAGAGAGAGTGATAAGATCTCTCCTGAGCATCTTTTTCTCCAGGCTAAACAAACCCAGCTCCAACTGCTCCTCATAGGACTTACTCTCCAGACCCTTCACCAGTTTCATTTCCCTTCTCTGGGCACACTCCAGCACCTCAATGTCTTCCTTTTAGTGAGGGTCCAAGAAGTGAAAACAGGATTCAAGGTGCAGCTTCACCACTGTTGAGTACAGAAATAAAATCACTTTCCTGATCCTGCTGGGCACACTATTGCTGACACAAGGCAGGATGCCATTGGCTTTCAAGGCCACCTGGGCACATGATGGCTCATGTTCAGCAGCAGTTGACCAACACTTCAAATCCTTTTCCACTGAGCCACTTTGATGGGGTTGTAGAAAATTGGCTAGAAGAAAGAGGTCACATAGCTTTAAATCAATTAGACCTCTGTACTGTTCGT
>JAWWEV010000115.1:103487712-103501559 GCA_035583235.1 Hafferia zeledoni | reverse complement strand
ACAACAACAACAACAACAACAACAACAATAATAATAATAATAATAATAATAATAATAATAATAATAATAATAATAAACACTTCCAGAGTCATTGGCAAGAAGTTCTCATGGGCTGCTATATTCTTGAGGGTCCAAAAATATATTTTAACAAACCTTGACTTGGATGCCATTTGGTTTTCTAGTGTGCATAAAATGGAAGATAAGCTTTTGTTGCATTCAAAAGTGTAGGAGAAACCAGAAGATGAAAGATACAAAAATGAATTTTAAAAGTGAAGGCCTGGATCTGACAAAATATCCAACTCCAGAAGCCTCTGAGAATAAAATAGGATAAGAAATTGAAAGAAATAAAAGACAGCCTCAAAAGATTACAATTTGAATGCTCACTTGTACAAGTTTATGGTAGCTAAAATCTGAGAATCAAGGGTGTTAGTTCAACATTTCAAACCACTAATACCCATTTGGCACTACACATGCCTGTTATGCAAAAATTTTCCTGTAGTTAAGAAAATGACGAATTGGTATAAAATGACAAGGAAGCTACAAAGCTAAGGCATATGTATTTTTTTCCATTGTCAACAAAATGACCTAGTCATCACTAGGTCCTCAAATCTAGTTAATATCAAATCACTTAATATTTTTTTAAATGACTGCAGCATCTCAGGCTTATTTCTGTTTCACATTGAAGAAGAATATTGATTTTCATTAGGTACTCAAAAATGTATATTTATATTTTTTTTGGTCACTATGTATTTCATCTTTAGCCGTGTTAGTTTAATTTTAATGAGGTGCCCTTTAGATGTTCTGATGAATTTTTTGTATTGCTACAATAATCTAATTTTCCAGTATTCAGAAAATTCTTCAGCAGAATGGCTTTCCCTAATTTGATTCAGTACTGCTATGTCAACTTTAATTTTAACTCTGCTTCTCAAAGTTCATAAGAAGAAAACTCTTTAATAACCCCAGATACTTAACTCATATTTAATAAAATCTCTCCTCCTTCCCTGCAGAGACTGATTTAATATTTATTACTTTGCTGCCACTGCCACATGCAGTAGGTATAATGTCCACTTTTTCTGAGCCCTGACAGAGTTCAACAGCAATTCAGAGAATTCCCAATATCACATTGCTGGTACTAGTCATCACATTTATTTTATTTGCATTACAAATAGTTCAAACTGCAGAAATTATTGCAAGCTGTACATAAATGTTTAAACTTGATGTAAAACCTGTATTTAAAATGTAGATTGTAAATTGACAATATTCTTCTCCCTCAAATAGCTGCAGTTTAAGAGATTACTATAAAGATTCCCCAAAATTAAGTAATTCATCATGAATTTACAAGTATAACACCTGACAGCACCACATCCTATTACATTATCCATTATTTTAACGAAAATTTGCTTTTCTGAGTTTTTTTCCCAAACCAAACCAACTGATTCAAATTTTCTATTCCTAGCATCCATCTCAAGATGATAAAAACACAGACCAGTGAAGAGTTGGAACACAGGAGTGAAACAGATGGTATAACTGGGACTGGCTAGAGGAGGGGTCATATGTTATGAATTGTGTGAAAAAATGCAATCACATCAGAAAGAAAATTAAAAGCCAGTAAAGAGATGGAGGGCAAAACACAGCATATACAGACTGAAGAATACTCATCTAAAATACAGGGAAGAGGCGAAATAGGGTAAGCAAAGAAAAAAAATAAGTACTGTAAAGCCCCAAGCTTGATCAGCAAGTTTCTTGAAGGGGGCATAGGTACTTCAATTCCCTGAGGCAAGAGCAAGGGAGAATGAAACGACGTTCTCGGGAGGTTAAACAACAAACTTTTACTGGCAAACTTTAGAAAATAAAGGTAGTTGGCAAATTTTAAAGCATCATTCAATCAAACTAAAGGATTTTACAAAACATTGACTTAGCACACTCTAATCCATCCAACTTTAAGTTACCCAGATTTTGAGAAGAGGAAATTAAGAGAAGAAAGAGAGGGAGAGAAAGAGAGAAATGGGGAGAGAGAAAAGAAACATATTGCTGCCACCTTGGTTCAAGGCAGTCTCAGCTGCTATAAACTCCAAGACAATAGGGACATGACCACATGTATTCTTGTGCAATTACTTTTATCTGCTCTGGTCTCTTGGGCCCCTCCACCCCTGGTGGGGCCTTCAGTGTGCCAGTGGCTGACAGTCATTCTGGGACTGGACTAGAGGCTCCAGAGGTGGGCACTGTCCAACCATGGCCGAACTAGCCCTGCCTACACCACCCCTCACACACTCTTCGGGTGTTTTGAACCAGTAATCAGTTTTTCCAGTCTCTCAAACCTGTGTTATGCTTTGTAATTCTTTTAATCAAGTTTCCATTTGTGCATAAACATGCTTTTGCAAATATTTTGAGATGGTTATTCAAACTTAGGGGAAAAAAAGGAACAGGCTTTGAGATGTTTTAGATTACTTTATAAACCATTTAGTAAAGGGCATTTTAAAATTTTATTACAGTTTTGGCTAGAAGCTGGAAAAAAGGCCTGGATTAGAATATTTTACTTTCCTACTGTTCAGGAAGTAGGGCTTCACATCTATGTTTTGCAAATAAATAGAAAACTACTTTGTTTTTAAATAAAAGATCATTAGTCATGTTTTGTTGGGGCATTTCTGAAAGATGGGAGGAATGCAGCTTTTGTAGTGCCTTTCTGTCCTTACTGAATACTTAGACCAGCCAGACTGTTAGCTAGAAGTTGTTGCTTTCATGGTCAGTGAAATGACTTAAGTGTTACTGCCCAAACTGTCATGTATTCTCTTAAACCCACAGAAATCTATTTCATTTATTCTTCTGTCCTGTACCATTGCAGCAGCTGTGGAACTGCACTGCTTTAGTCTCTGATAATCTAGTTTTGCATTAAAATTCTGGAGAAGAATATATTCTGAATCTCTGTAGACCAATGGATTGAATAATCTGCCAAAGTGATGGCAGAAAACAAAAGCAAAGCCTTGAAATGTATCATAGTTAACCATGGGACACATTTCTAGTTCATAACTTGTGGGAAAATGATTAACATATGAAGAATGGAAAGAATATTATCAGCAGTGGATACATGAGGATCAAAAAGAAACAGAGCTGATGAAAATAGAGATGGACAATGGATTTGAAACACTGGAGGTTTAAATGTTAAAAGTTGCAGAAGATTTTGTATGAGTTTTAGGTTTGAATGGTTTTCTGTCAATTCCCCACGTTCATTCCCTCCTGTGTAGGTATTTTTCATTATTGACAATGCTGTGATTTGAATCACTGACAGCTGTTAGTTTATCCTCCGGTTTTATTTTCTCTTCAACTCATTAAAAATTACTAAGGAAATCATGTTTATTCTCCTGTTTTCTTGTGTTCACTACAACAGTTTTTTGCTACTCAATTCCTTTACACCGAAGTGTGCTCAGAATACATATGAATTTGTGAACAGAAAAAAAAAAAAATAGACTCTTCTTGATCAATGCTTGGAGCTTCTCAGAAAAGGCTAAACCAGTATGCACAATGAGAGCAATTTCTGCAGCCAGCAAGTTTCTCACATAAGACCTCAGAGCTTTATTTTCATTACTGCTAAATGGTGACACTTTTGCCCCTGCTCCCAAAAAACTCCTGGACTCTTCCACAAGATCATTTCTTCCACCATATGCAACAGGCCTCAAGCCTTTTACCATACACAAATTTTCTGTGGGTGCATTCCATTGCCTTGTGTTATGACCTGCTCCTGGGAAAGGGGACGGGGGTAACCTAGGTTGTTATTAATAATTCCCTTTGGAGTGGATTAAAGTGAAACAACACTATATAATCAGTGTTTATTTAACAATTACGTATAATGTGACATAGAAAATAACCTGGGGGGGTGTGGGAGGGGGGAAACATGCATAGGGGGAAGAAAGACAGGAGATGAGTCCAGGACAGCAAGGAAAAAGAAGAGATGAGAAAAGATGAGAATGTTACATAGTCGCCGCCCCGAGATCCAGCGTTGCATCTCAGCAGTCCTGCAGGCCATGGTCTCCGTCTGCAGGTGGTGGGGGCCAGGAACAGAACCCAAATTCCCAAAGTCACCAGTCCCTTTTTATACCCTCAGCATGACTTTTGCACCTCCCCCGAGGCAGGGGGTTGTTTTCCATGAAGTAGTGTCGCCAGCCAGGCTGTGAACCCCCAATATTCGCTGGGTTCATGTGGAGGGCAGGGCAATGGCTCTTCTTGCCTCTTCGGGGCTGGACACTTTTAGAGGGTTGGGCCCCAACTGCCCATCAGGGGTATAACGCAAAAGTCAAAAGCTTGCAAAGTCTCTTAGAATGCATAAATGATTAACCGTTTCAGTCTCTGACACCTTGTAATGTCATTAATAAAAGCAATAAACAGTCTCACCTACTTATCAGGTCCTGAGAAATGCTGTTCATTACTGGTCACTGGATGGACTTTGTACTGCACTGCAACAACCAGTGATCCACCTATCACACAGTGTACCAACTGAAACTGTACTGCTCCTCTAGGACAAAGCAAATTACATCCTCTCTTTTCTCTACATTCACAAAGCTAGTCACCTTGTCACAGAAAGCAAGTAGTTTTGTCAGACATGGTTTGCCTATTATAAATCCATATGATATTCCCAATCACTTTCTTGTGTTTCATTGCTAGTACTCAGTGTTTTCTCTGTTCCTCATTATTTAGACCAACTGTTATGTATATGTTCAGCCAATACACAGACGTTTCCAAACTGTTCCCAAAAATGTCATTATTGGATTTGTTTACAGCCTTATGGGATAAAGTCAATTCACGTTTCCCTTGTTTTTGTTTTCAAAATCTCTTTATGCATATGATTAAAAAAAACCCAATAAAACTACAAGTCCTATCTAATTGAGTGGATAATTCAAATAATAAATAAAATATATGAAAAAGACTCACTCTGTATGAGTCCAAAATAATCTTTTGTATCCATGACTAATTTTTGTCCAAATTATATTTGCAATTCTTCTAATAAAAGTATGAATCAAATCTAAAAAATACTTTCGAATGCCAAAGATACTCCTGAGAACAGCTCTAAGAGTTGTGCATGTGGATTTGATGATAAACTATACACAAAACAGAGAACAACCTATTAAATAGTAACAATTATATTAAATTTTTCTCAGCCACTTCATTCACAATTTTCTGTGCACAGTGAATGAGGCAGTAACCTTGTGAAAATAAATGCATGATATTGCTATTGAATATGTCATAGCAAATATACAGTAGGAATAAAAGTATGGTCAGGCACATATAGTTGAAGTTCCTTGATATTGTCATGTTGTTTACTTATGCAAGGTAAATTGCAGCATTCAAATAGCATATCTATCTACTCACTATTCTTTCTCCCCCTCATATCTGCATTTTCTATGGTCCCTGTTTCTGCAACTGAATTCATAAATAGATTTCTGCATCTTGCAAGGCCCTATCCACAAAGATTCACATAGTGAAAGGAAAATAAAGAACATGAGTAATTCTATCTGTTTTCCTCTGTACATCACATGCCATGGAATTTGCCCTTTTAGTTTTATATAACACAAAAAATAGAAATACATTCAGTTCTTGAGGTGTCAAAGAAAGTTGAGGATCTAAAAATTTTCTTAGTATTTTATTCAAATTATTTGCTATTCTTATTTTTTTTTTAATCATCCCTTACTACTTCAAAATACTCAGTTTAGTTTTCTGGTACTTATATCCTCTTCCTTGATAGATTGTATAGCCCTTCTTTTCTAGTGTCCATTGTGAGTTAGGATATTTACATTTGATCATGATATTAACTCTCAAACTTTTGATAAACTGTGTAGGTTTTTGCAACTCCTCCAGTTTTTAACATCCTGAAATTTCTCTTAGAAAGTGAAATGCAGAATGTCTAAATCTTTATATCATGTGGCACAATGAATTTCAGAATATTTGATGTATAATATCATTCAACATGCTATTACTGTGTTTATTCTCATATCACTATTTCATTGCTTTAAATAAAAATTATTTCTGAAGACTATTTGATTTATAAAACAATGAACAAACACAAAAGTGTATTATTTCTGTGTCTGCACTTGTTATTGCATTTGAGTTTGCTAGTTGATTCACACTGCATATCAGTAATTGTTGCTAGAATTATGCTAATTTAAAACAAAGATGTAAAATGAGCAGATATTGATACTGACATTAATTTTATTTCTGAAGAAGGTTTTAATACAGTTTACTGATAACTTGGCAATAAATATACCTTGGACACTTCTCAAAATGCTTTTTAAACTTCAAGTAAAGGAAACAGACTAGTCATATTTGGTGATGTATTTCTATCAGATGCAATGGGAATACTTGTTTCAAAGCTAATGAAGAGTCACTAAAAGCAGCAGAAAAAAGTTCAACAGATGGAGAAGATTGTTTCTTATTCTTCTATTTTAGGGTCTGTGTGTTAGGATTTGTTAACTCACTGGAGTGTAAAATACATCTCTGTAGATAACTATTATTAGAGTGCTGTCATTGAGGCATAAGAGTCAACATTGCAGAGCATTATTCTTGTGATGTTTTCATGCATATAGTCCATTGGTAACATTTCCATTTGTACTATGGACAGGCTTAATTGCACTTTTAAAGACAACATCATGCTGGTATTTGCGTTTCTCCAAAATAGTAGTAAAATGAAGGACTGAAAGCTTTCAAGAAACAAGTACACACAAGTTAAAACTGGGAAGAAGAAAATAGAAACTTTGAAAATTAAAATTGCAACTTTACATTCAGGAAAAATTAGTTGGGTTTTTATGCCCCATTTATTAGGCAGACATACAGTGTACATTGCTAGCTGATGATAACATTGTGGAATAATAGAAAATGTCAGTAAAAGGAGACTATTACAACAGCATTGAGAAGTCATTAGATCCCTAACAGAAGTGAGTCGTGAGAGTCAAACTCATCAGATACACATCACAGTCCTGAATGTTTCCCAGTGAGAGATGGGAAGCCCTGACTTGGGACCCAGATTTTTGTCTGCTCATGCCCCTAGCTGGAGTTGCAAGGAGCTGACCAAGAAGAAATGGGATGAGTCATGTGAGCCAGGGTGGTGAGGTACCAATGACGGCCATCCTCCATTTAGGGGCTTGGTTTAAGCTCTGACTCTTGCCCTGCATCTTCTCATGCCCTTCCTTTACCGATGTCCCTGGTCTTCCAGATGGAGCTGATGATAACTCCAGTTCTGGGGCTGAGCTTCAGTTCCGGTTTTAGAGACAATGAGCGGATGTCTGCAGATTGGCCGTGAAATGTCTGGGGAAGGAAGCTCAGTAAGGGAAACAAGAAAACAAGAAGTGAGTTTTATCTGACAGTGTTGGTCTCTACTGTTAAGGTTGGTATTTGAGTTACTCAATCAACAATTCCTTAAAATGCAGTAGTGGAAAAAATAGGCATATTAGAGAGATTCATCCTATCCAAAAAGAGATGCTGAAACACAATTCAGATAAATGGCTTATTTCTTTCTGAAGACAACTAGAATACAGAGATGAATAGAAAACAGGGTAAGATGAAAACAGTCTAGATTGTCCCAATGTGAGTGAGCATTGGTACAGGACCCCATAAAAAGCCTAGAACAGAAAACTAAAATCCAAAATACAGGAACCAGTGAATACAAAATATATTTTCACTTGATTAACTATATAATGAGGAAAAAGAACTTCTATTCTTCTGAACAGTAGAATTACATGAGACTGTCTGTTCATTTTACTACCTCATCAGTAACTAGCATAATATAATGGACAAAGAATTTGGGGCAAACAAGTCAAAAGGGATGATTAAATATACTAAAAGCAGTAAAAATCAATATTTTCTAGAATTTAAGTAATAAACCCCAGATTTTTAAAGAAAATTAATTAAATACTTAAAAGGAAAGTTTATTTAGTATGGAATATTGCAGAAATGCTAATTGCTTTTTGAATGCATTGTTATAATTTAGCAGCAAAGTAAGGATAAGTAAATCCTAAATGAATATATATCTGAAACTCAGAGAAGAAATTAAAACAAAATAAAACAAAAGCAAGCACACCTTCCTCAAAATATCCAAGGTCTTTGGTTTCAGATGGCCAAAAACTAAGCCCAAATTGATTTAAGTATGGTACTTCAATCTTCAGATCAGAATTCCAAAGATCAGGGTAAATGAAAGTCATCTTTTGCTTTTATTCATGTCTTAGACAAAACTTCCATGGAGGTTAGTAAGGGAATATTATAAAAGCCATAAAAATGAGGTGAAAAATTATTTTATTGCTTGAGAGATTGTGTAATAAAAAGGAAGCAAGACGAGGGAAGAAAAGATGATTAAAATAAAATTACTATAAAGTTACTTTTGGTATAAGTAGCATGCATGGTTGCCTATAACTCAAATAATGATGAAAGGAATCTCATGTCTTGTAAAGTGCAGTGATTAAGTATTGTTCAGTAGCTTAGGCAATCATTTTCTTCAACATGAGGGCTCCTCTCCTTTTCATTTGTTTATCGTTGATTACAGGCATGAAGTGATTTAGAGTATGAATAATTCAGTCATTATTCTGGAACATGAAGAGCTCAGGGTGGGGTTTTCTATATTTCAGTAAGATCACTTTCATAGTCTGAAGTATCTGAAATAATCTGTGCACCTTAAAACCTTACTTCTTTTGATGAAAATGATCATAGAAATGTTATATAGTAGAAAACCTTGATGAGGTTTTAAAGCATGCAAGTCTGTTCTACAGTTTCCATGATAAATTGTTCTATATTATAAGATTGAACATTTGCAGAGCCTTGTTGCATGACAGGAACTTTGTTTTAGTGTCCTTCTGAATTGTGATTCTGATTATTAAAAAGAGAGTGGCTGCACAGTAGTTTGCAAATAAATGTTTTAAACCTGATCTCAACTAATTTCAAACTTTCAACTTTGAATTCATTAGAAAAAATTCAGGAATAAAGAAAATATTGGTGCTCCTTCTAGATATTTGGGAACTGTTTGTACTCAGTAAAAATTCCTAAGGAAGCAAGAATTTTAGAATTTCTAGAATCACACAACAATAGTGTAGAAATGACCTTTAAGATTATTTGGTTCAACCATAGAGATAATACTGACAAGCCCACCACTAAACCATGTCTCTGAGTGCCACATCTACATATCTTTTAAATACCTCCAGGGGTGATGACTTAATGACTTCCCTGGGCAGCCTGTTCCAATGCCTGACAAACCATTCAGTGAAGAATGTTTCCTAATACCCAGTTTAAATCCACCATGGCACAATTTGTTTCTGTTTCCTCTTTCTGTTGCTTATTACTTTAGAAAAGAGACCTCCTTTTTCTCCAGGCTAAACAATGCCAGCTCAGCCACTCCACTCCTCATCAGACTTGTGCTTCAGACCCTTCACCAGCTGTATTACCATTCTCTGGACACGCTCCAGCACCTCAGTGCTCAGCACCTCCAGCACCTCAGTGTCCTTCCTGAATTGCTGGGCTCAGAATTGGTCACAGCACTCGAGGTGTGGCGTCACTAGTGCTGAGTACAGAGGGACAATCACTTCCCTGGTCTGGCTGTCCACACTGTTGCTGATACAGGCCAGGATGTCATTGGCCTTCTTGGCCACCTTGGCACACTCTGGCTCATGTTCAGCTGCTGTCAACCAGCACCCCCAGTCCTTTTCTGCCAGACAGCTTTCCAGCTGCTCTGCCCCAACCCTGTAGCAGTGCATGGGGTTGTTGGGACCAAGTGCAGAACTGAGCATTTCATCTCGTTGAACCTCATACAGTTGGCCTTGGCCCACTGACTCTGGCACTCTAGATTCCTCTGCAGAGACTTCCTACCCTCCAACAAATCAACACTCCTGCTCATCTTAGTATTGTCCATAAAGTGACTGAGGGTGCACTCAATCCCCACACAGTGGTTTGCAACTCCTTTTCATTGCCCATTCTGCATGTATTGCTGCTCTTAGATGCACTTCAGTTGGGTTATTGATTCTGCCACAATTTTAGGGCGAGAAGTTCTAATTCCCATATGGCCATTCTTAGCATTTCCATGGTTTATAACACATAAATAACTCTTTCATCTTAGCTATCTCATGGACTTCCATTCCCTACCTTTGCTGAGATAGCAGATCAAAGGACCTCATTACCGTATCATGCAGTAAACATTGTCATGCCACCCCCAGGCTTTTCTCAATTGAGCCTGATTTTATTCCCTTTCAAACCTAGTCTAAAGCTCTTTCAATGAGCCCTGCTAACTCCTGTGCAAAAATTCTTTTTCTCCTTTGAGACTGGTACACACTGCCTGTTGCCAGAAGTCCTGGTGTCCTGCAGACCAACCCATGACTAAAAATCCCAGAATTCTGCCAGTGACACCAAGCTTGAATCCAGGTATTGATCTTCTTGCTCTTTCTGTTTCTTTTCTCAGCATTTCCTGCAACTGAAAGGATAGAGGAGAACACTGTTTGAACGCTTAACCAGTAGTCCAAATACTTTGAAGTCTCTCTTGATTGCCCTGGGATTTCTTGCTTCATCACTTCCTACCTGAAAAATAAATAATGGACAATATTCCTAGGGCTTTATGAGAGTAGGAAGGTTTTTATTCATACCTTTAACCCAGGCTCCTCTTCATCCAGTATGTGGTTCCAAGATGACAAGTAAAACAATCCAAAGTTTTTTCAGATTAACTGTATCTTCTGATAATATCATCTGTACAGTCATTGTACACACTCAAAGTTTCCAAACATCTTAATCATGGAAACAAACGACCAACTGGAAGGCTTGACTAAAACTTCATAATCAGAAACCCTCAGAGAGAATCAAGTTGGCCAAATGATTTTTTAGGCATAGTACAGATATAAATGGATGAAGGTCTATTGTACAGGTTGTCAGACTATATGATTAACTTTCATCTTCAGTTTTAAAATGATGAATCTTTCTTAATTTCTTTTCACTTCCTTCTTGATACTGAAACTACTAGACTGTGAAATGTTCTTCTATCATCCTTTTAAATCTTACTTGCTTTTAAATCTTCTTTATGAGAGAGAGCAGAGAGATGGAAAAAGGTGCAAGATTTTCAAGATTTTTTAAACAGATTGACAATGAAAGAAACCAGTGGGTGAAATCCCTCATACTGCTTCCACAGAGTGAAAGTGAGATTTATATCATGCAACATTGCCAGTTTCCAAAGTGATAACTGGTTAAAGCTGGCTCTTCAGAATCCCTTTGTCAGTAAACTCGAGGTCTCTCCTGAAGGTGATGTTTCTCCACAGCTAGCTGAAGTATATTGATATAACAAGAGGACACAGTCTCAAGTTGTGCCAGGGGAGGTTTAGATTTGATATTAGGAATAGATTTTTCACTGAAAGGTTGGTCAAGCGTTGGAACAGGGTGTTCAGGGAAACAGTGGAATCACCGTGTAGTTGTGGTGCCAAGGGACATGGTTTAGTTGTGGCCCTGGTTGCTCCTGATCTCTTCCCACAGAGGCCACCACTGCAATCCTCCCATTATATTTGCCATGTAAAACTAATGAAAATATCTTTAAGGTTTTTTAGCTAAAAAACCACAGTATGAATGTATTAAGAATATCATATCAAACCAGTTTGATTTCTTGCCCTGATGGAACACCTGTCCTAGCAGAAAAGGGAAGCAGTAAAGGTAATTAAATTTTCTTGACTATAAAAGACTTTTTGAAACAATTTCAGTGGGTCTTATCATAAATACACTGAAAATGCAATGGAATTAATGAAAGCACCACTAGTTGAAAGCCTGTTCTCTATAATCTGACACTTTCACTCTGAAATTATCTTTAGACTACAGATAGGTCCAGGATTAAATAAAGAGTAGAGAAAACTGACATATATGAGGGGAAAAAAGACTGAAAAAAACCCAAACCAAGGAGCAACTAGTTGTGCTGGATTATGGCAAGAACTCCAGCCCAGGCTCCATCCCCAAACAAACAAACAGTCCTGTCCCCCAAAAACCAAACAACCAAATAAACCAACCCAAAACCCCAAACCTCATAATACATCGCAACAGGTCAATAAAGTTACTTTTTATAAAATAAAATCTCATTCTGGCACATGAATGTTATTTTTATGTGCATGTTATCCAAGACAGAGACAAATTCTTTCCTGTTTGGTTTAGTGAATCTTCAGATGATGTACAGCATGAGATCTCAGATTTATAAAATAGTGTAGAGTGAATGGTGAGAGAACAGCAGAATGACAATAATAAGAAGTTGAGGAAACATAGTCTACAGTGGAAGGTAAGGAATTGGTTTTGATCAGTCTAGGAGAGAGAAGACTGGAGATAATGTTTCAGCTTTAAAATTATTTTTATAAAGATTTGAAGTCAACAATTTCATTGTTAACAAATATTTATATTGTTTAGAAAAAGCCTACTTACTCCAAGGGCAACTAAACTATGAAATTGCACACAATGGGTTGAGGTAGGATACCCTTCCGTCCTCACTTCTGAAGGAAAGACTAAATACACTACTCTCAGGATGATTTGCTGAGTTTGGACAAAAATTGCCTTCATAAACTTGGGATCTTTCCTTCTTCTGGTACTCACTCCCTCCTTCTGACATTTCTGTGATTTTTGTAGTCTGTTTAGTTCCTCACTGACTTTTTTTTTCTTTTTCTTTTTTTTTTTTTTTTTTGTAGAAAGATATAATTTGGCATTCAGTTTCTGCAGCAAGGCGGGGGACATGGGACCTTACTTCACTAAAGGCGAATCAAAATGTGTGAGAAGAAAACGTTAGAAACCTGAAGACTGTTATGGTATGTAGAGCAGTAAAAACTTCAGTGAAGATAATTACAGAAGTATGCTAAAATCAAATCCTATCCATAATAACACTTCATTAAAAGACTACCAACCGATTATTCCTAATAAAAAGCTAAAGTGTGTGCATCAAAATATAACCTGTCTTCCAAAAAAAAAAATTGTTGATGTTTTCCATTATAAAATACAAATGTAACAGATAATAGAAAAGAACAAACAAACAAGGAGAAATAGAACTGCTTTTAAAAGAATCGTTAGCTTAAAACCCCCCAACTGCAGCTCATTTTCATTAAGCTCTAGTAAGTTCACAAGTCGAAGTTTTGACAAATGTTCTCTATCACACTAATGCTTTATCAATTAAACTGTGTCTTCTGGGAGACTAGAAATTGTTTCTAATGATGTGAGGCAGCAGTGTTTCCTCACTCACAATAAAAGTAGCTTTATTGGCCTTTGCTAATACTTGTGAGATTTCTTTTAGTTAGAGAAGGGAAAAACATGTCATGAAAAGTATTGTAGTAAAAGCCTGAAAAGTGAACTTTTATGGTTCTAAACTTTTTAATTTCATTTATGCAACCTGGTGCCATTTTTCCGTCTTTTTTTCATATAACATGATGTTTAAAATAATTGTTTTTATTTTATATATCTTCTTAATTTATGTACTTTTAATTGCCCTTTTTTTTTTCTTCATGTAAATACCTACATGCAGGATTACCAATTAGATTTAACTAAATAATAGTCTGGTTTTTCTTTCCTCAAACAAGGCAGATGTGCACAATCTAAATTACTATACCTTAACGCAATACTGATTTTTGTAAAATCAGTTGTGGTAAACTAGAGAAATTACCAGAAACCTCCCATTCAATCCTCTCCAACTGGTTCCAGCCCAGGAAAAGCCAATAGTGTTGCAGGAGTTTCTATACTATGATTAGGTTCCATTGAGCTCTGGGAACTAAACCCCTGGTTTTGGTCTGGTGTCCTATGAAACTGTCTCAGGTTGAGCTGGCAAAACGCCAACTGTCCGAGACAGAGTGAAACGGGTTCTGGGGGGGGGGGGGGGGGGGGGGGGGGGG
>JAWWEV010000115.1:103463917-103476943 GCA_035583235.1 Hafferia zeledoni | reverse complement strand
GTCACCTGACAATTTTCAGGCCTAGTCCAAACTTTAAAACCCAAATTTAGGCCCCACCTGGCTGAAACCATAACATTATCTTAGGTTTGCATCATCTAGTATGATCTGGTATGATGCATCCTTGGTTACCCAGTCAGGTGATAGCTGTCTCTCCCAATCCACGTAGATTCTCTGAGCCTGCTAATCTGAGGCCTAGCTAAAGCTACTACAAGGATGAATACCGAAGTGGCAATGTTTTGCTGATAGCAAAGCACTGACTTTAGGTTAAATAGCTCTTCCTTATGATGATGCAGTCAACCTTCTCCTGGGCTTTGACATTGGCATATCTGTTTTAGCTTCATCTCACTAATTCTTTTACATCATATGTAGATTTACTTTAAAGAAACATCTTTGTTCGCAATACCATATGTTTATATTGCCAGGAAATACTTATTCAAACACCGCCAGTTAGTACCCCCCAGAAAGTAAAGTGGAATATTGCCTAAAGAATTATTATCTTAAATGTGAAAACATGATAAGATCTTATTAATATTTCTTGTCATTTGATCTATATTTCATAATTTTTAAATTTCTCAATAACTTTAAATAGCAGATTTTATGATCCTGCTTATTGAATATATATATATAAAATCTTTGCCTCTTTAGAGTCAGTGGGATGATTTCTGTGTCTGAAGAGTAACCGGAGTTTTAACAAAGGCTTATTTCTGTAATGAAGCAAGAGAGTTGTAAGATCTTTTAATTCTGTTCTAGGTAGTAGAAATTTTCATTATACGTGTAAACATCTAGTCGTTTTTAAATATTAATAAAGTCTTGACCTGAACAGTAACTGTGATATTGCTTTCTACAGGATTGCTGTGTCTTTTATGTAATATATTGTCTTTTAGCATTATGTTTGTTGTGTATCAATTTTACTGCATGTCCTTATTGTTACAGTACTAAAAGTAATAGAAGAGCACAGTTATAGATTCTAGAGCATATGTCAGTTCATAAACCTCTGTCATGTCCCTTTTCACTCAAGTTCCTTTATCAAGGGCGCCACCACGTATTTTAAAGATACATCTTCGGTAGATTTTCCACTAGTTATTTCTGAATGCACCAATTTAAAACCTCCTGCTACCAATTTGTTTAGGAAATAATCACATTAAGTTGTATTAAACCATGCTTTTTCTACAAGTAATGCAATAATTCCAATGCCAGATAAAACCACCTTATATACAGGTCTAGATACTTGCTTTAGAACAGCTATATGAAAGAAAGATATTTTCCCGTTTACAGTTCAAAAGTCTGTTCTGTCAAATTTCATATCTTTCTTTAAAATTTCAAGTTAATTTGCTATATGACAAGACAATGGCATATTGACTTCCTAAAATTCATTCAGTCATTTGATAAAGTTACTGGTCTGGGGTTGTGTGTAGACACTATTAATCTTTTTAATGGAAACTTTAAACTTGTTTCTTCTGATTATCCTGCAAAAGTTATAACCTGCAAGACCAGTTTCATTCATATGTGTTTATAGCTCCATGGGTTCCATACTATAACATTGCAACATTTTTTTGAGATATCCTACCACCTCAGCTCAAATCTTGTTTCTCTTAAATCAGTTTAATTAGCTGAATTGCTGAAAGGTTTGCATTTCTGTATTTGACATAGTAAACAGCTAACTGAAAAGGTTTGACTTACCTTAGTAGACAAACAATAAACAGTTTATCTTTACTCTGCTAATCAAGGTATATTGATACATGGAATGTAAATGACAGCAAAAATCAGACATAGTTATCATCACTTTTCTGATATTAGTGACAGAATATGCTAATTTCCTAACTAGACTTTTATATTTTCTTATTGAAATTTCATTTCAATATGGTAATGTACAAGAAATTGGGCTATAATATGCTTGGTATGTGTTTCAAAAACTTCACTTGAAGTTTGACTTACTAGACTCTAGTACAATTTGGCTATATTTCATCCTTAAAAAAATTGTTTGAAAAGAATATCATTAAAAGTCAAAATTTCCGGGGTATATCTACCTTAATATATACCAAATGAGGGAGATATATCCAAAGTTAGTAATTTATGTGTAACAACTCTGAGATAGTTTCTTTTAATGTTCTTCTGGCTTGCATCCTGTCCATTTGAGAGTGATATGAGCCAAACTACTTCATTAATTGAATTTCTAACTCAATAAATTCAAAGTGCCCCAGGCGTGCAAACAGGGACAAGAGAGTAGAATGTGCTTAGTTAGGCACCATGTTTGTACCTAGGAAACTTTCTAGTGGAAAACAAAGTTGCTGGTTAAATATAAAAATAATGTAAGAAGGAATATTATTCAGGTAGCTCAGAAAAGAAGGAAAGCAAATTATTTACACAGCAAATGACTTACACACACAAGGCTTTTCTTGCTGCTCTGGAAACTGCGTAGTTCCACTTTACAGGACTGGGAGTTTCATCAGAACTCTAATTTACTGATTTCAGTTGCATGGAAATGTAAATTCTACGGCAACACCTTCACATCCATAAAAATTATTTTAATACTATGAGTTCTTTTCAAATGTTACTCATTTGGTGAATCCAAAGTACATTTGGATATAAATTATAAAAAAGAAAATACAGATTTTAGCATTTTAACCACATATTTACAGAGCTGATGTTTATATCTAATACTAAATTTTCCATATACCCTAAAGACAGAAAGAGCAAACTAACTAAAACTGGTTTAGTAGGACACACAATGTAGTTTCTCATTTAAGATTTATGTAGCTAAGTTTAAGGTACTAACATTTCAATTGTTATTATTACCAGCAAGGAAGGGACTGAGATACATGGCTTCTACATCATGCTGAAAATTTGCCTCTACTATATAGCACATATTTTCCAGTTGAATAGATAAAGGAATTACTCTCTTTATTTCCCAACAGGCAGACATAATCTACATGCATTTACAACTGTTGACAGACACACAATCTTGTCTGGGAACTGAATTAGCCTTAGTGAGTCCTGCATGAAGTCCTGTCTTTCCTATGCTTTGAACTTTTCTTACTTATTCCAGTCTGATACTATTTTACCCAGGTTTGAATTTAATTATCGTAACCATAACCAACAGCATGCAACCAATTCTTATTCTGGAGTTATGAATCCTGAAACTCATTTAATGGCAAATTCTTTGTACTGCAACCTTTTAAAGTATACACAGACTTTATAAGTGGGTCAGAAAAGTATGGTCTTTTTTCTTCCAAATTTAGGAATCCATTTTTGAGTCAGAGAAAAATTATCAGTTTCTTTTTGAACACTTGAAATCAGTTTTCCTCCACAATGATGACTGTTTGCACCAAAGTAATGCCAGTATAGACAGGATACAGAGTAGAAAAAGGTGGTGGAGCAACCTTGTCATTTTAGATTTCTCAGGTAGTCTCCTCTTTATGTTTATGGTGTGCTTTTTGAGAACAACAAATTTGGGCAGGTACAGCAGTCCGTCCATTCCCTAGAAAGCTGGGGAGTTATGTAATTTTTTTTTTTTTCCTGGTGGGTGTTATGACAAAGACTATAACAGAACTGAACAGCACCCTGAAAATAAAGATAACTATTCAGAAACTTCCAATATAGAAGAAGGAAATGAAACAAGATCAGTAAAGGAGAATTGTTATCATGCAGTCATTTTTGTGGACACGTTGACTGGTAACCCTGCCCAAGCATGTGTCTTGAAAATCCATTTTCTATCGATTAGGTCAGTGCCTGTCTAGTAGTTGCAAGATTTCCTGAAGTATCTTAATAAGACTGCAAGTGAGAAAGACATCACAAATTGCTTGTGTTCATCCTTATCTTTACTGCAAAGGAGGACAAAACTTAGTGTACTGTCAATAGTGTTCTCTCCTCCGTTCTCCTCATTCAAGTTTCTCCATGAGTACAGTGAGATCAGTGGTAAACATATACATCAGTGATATGGGCTGCTGGGCCATAATACAGTAATACAGACACATTCATGATGGTAAAATTCAAAATTAATGAAACTAAAGAAGTCAGAGGGATAAATTGGCTTATGAGTACTGCTTGTTCACGCAATGCCCTATTTCTCCAACATATAGAGGATGGCTCATCATGCCTTTGTTCTGCACAGCTATACCACCTGCCAGACAGTACTTTTTGCATCATATAAATATAAACTTACAGTTATAATCTATCACTTGATCCACTGAACATATATTTTCATGTGGGAAATGACATTCTATTGTGGAAATCAGACTGCATACCTACTCCTAGGAAATGAGCAACATGCAGAGAATTAATAAAACCTTGGGACCCCAGGCAACATCCCCAAAACAACTCATGTCCCTGTGTGACACACCTACATATCTTTTAAATACCTCCAGGGTTGATGTGTCAACCACTTCCCTATACAGCCTGGTCCAATGCCTGCCAACCCTTTCCATTAAGAAATTATTCTTAATATCTGATCTAAATCTCCCCTGGCACAGCTTTATGCCATTTCCTCTCATCCTAGCACTTGTTACTTGAAAGAAGAAACTGGCTCCCACCTCCCTACTATCTCTTTTCAGGTATTTGTAGAGGGTGATAAGGTCTCCCTGAGCTTTCTTTTCTCCAGACCAATTACGTCCAGCTCCCTCAGCTGCTCATCAGATTTGTTATCCAGATCCTTTACCGGTTTCAGACATGCAACAGCACCTCAATATCTTTCTTATACTGAGGGGCTAAAAACTGAACATGGGATTCAAGGTGCAGCCACACCACTGCAGAGTATAGAGGGACAGTCACTGCCCTGGTCCTGCTGGTCACACAATTTTTGACAGAAGCCAGGATGCTATTGGCTGTCTTGACCATCTGGCCACACTCCTTGCTGATGACCAATAACCTATGTGAATTTAACTTTATACATCTTCTGATCAAGATTTTTTAATATTTAAATTTAGATTTTATTTTTTTGATCTCTGAGTAAGTGATAGAAAAGAATTAAATTCTGCCGAGAGTTCGTACTAAGGCGTCTAACACGAATAGCTATATATGTATACAGATCAATTGTTTTATGAGTACTCAGTAAATGGTAATATTATACCATTCCTTGAAATTGTTGACTTTTCTTCCATTGCCTGGCTAGATTCCATTAACAGTCTTATAAGTCTAGCAAAGCTCCTTTTCCTACATTTGATAATACTACTCCTTCAAAATGACTCTTAGAGAACAAAGCCCATCTTCTGTCATTTCCAAACTTTTCTGTCTTCCAAACAGTTTTCAGGTACACTCCACTTTATTTGGGCTTCTTGTCTCTATGGAAATAAAAGAACTAGCTTTTTGACAGAAACTTTTGAATCCATTTTAAATTTGAGACAGGTTTACAATGAAAACAATAAGCTTTATCTGAGTGAAGTTATGATGCCTACTCAGAAGTTTTTAGTTTCCAGAGTATTGTCTTTCAAAAAGTCCCAAAATAAACCTGGAGGTTAACAGTCGACTGTTGACTAAGCATGAAATGTCTTAACATTTTCTAGGACTTTTCCCTCAACTCTATCTCCTTCCTTTCT
This sequence comes from Hafferia zeledoni, assembly GCA_035583235.1. NCBI lineage: Eukaryota > Metazoa > Chordata > Aves > Passeriformes > Thamnophilidae > Hafferia > Hafferia zeledoni. The sequence continues at coordinate 103,471,412 of JAWWEV010000115.1, read as the reverse complement.
AATTAAGGTGATGGACTTTTTTTGAGTTTTGGCTGACAATGGTTGAGAGAATGTAAATAAAATGCCCTTTAAACATGTCAGGTTTAAAGGGCTGCCAGTATGGTCTACTGCTTTCTCAGTAAATCAACTTACAAAAAAATTCATCTAACTCCTCCCCTCCTGGACAACAGAGCTGCCATTGAGCTTAACTAAGTATTTTAGGCATCCTTTAAGTTAAAAATTACATACTCAAAAATTAATTGTGTAAAATTTATCATCTTAAAAATCTCAGTAAGATACTGGGGGTTTATAGACATCATACATAATAGGTTTATATCTATATGTCCTACCATCTTGAAGTTGCTGTGAAAAAGATTTGTCTCAGACAAATCTTTGATAAGAAATTCAGAGTTCTCAGTGCTCTTTAAGAGAAATTAAAATGTATCCATTAGTTCAGACTTTGTAAACCTTAATCAGGGATCTATACGCTTGAGGTAAACAACCTGAGTTGAAGAAACTAAAGTGTGAACAAGCAATTTCAAAGAAAAGAAGTGTATTCTTCTCTACTATAGTTTTTCTGTCACAGAATCATTTAGATTGACAAAGACTCCAAGACCATCAAGTCCAAACTGTGACTGATCACCACCTTGTCAACTAGACCATAGCACTAATTGCAAAATCCAATTGTTTCTTGAATACCTCCAAGGATGGTAACTCCACCACCTACCTGGGTAGTCTATTCCAATGTCTAATCACTCTTTGAGTGAAGAAGTTCTTCCTGATGTCCAATCTGAACCTCCTCTGGTGCAGCTTTAGTCTATGTACTCTTGTCCTCGTTACCTGGGAGAAGAGGCTGACTCCCACCTGGCTGTAGCCTCCTTTGAGGGAGTTGTAGAGAGTGATACAGTCACTTCTGAACTTTCTCTTCTCCAGGCTTAACATTTTGAGCTCCCTCAGCCAATCCTCATACGACTTGTGTTCCAAATGTTTCACCAGCTTGGCTGTTCTCTGAACAAGCTCAAGCATCTCAATGTCTGTCTTGAAGTCCATGCAGTTCAGTGTTAAGAGCTTATTGTGAGCTACTGAGTAGTATACTGTACTGCATGATTCAGTATAGATGTGTGTCATCTCAAAGCAAGATAAAGTAAACAGCTTTTGAAAGTTTTTCCTAATTAATGCAACAGACAACCTTTGGGAACAATATAAAGATTGATATGGAAACAACAGAAAAGAGAACATGGAAAATATTTCAAAATAAGCTGCTTTTAAATTTTTATATATTTTATAAATAAATTTTATAGTGTTTTATAAATCTGATTTTTTAATTTTTTTCATGTTCTCTTATTTCATTTTTATAAAGAAACACTTTTACTGGTTTAAATTCAATAAGAAAAAAACTTTTACTATAAACCTATAAAACCACAGTTAAGAAGTGATTTGTCTGTCTGTCACAGTGATGAAACAAATACAGCACAATTATTGCTCTGAGTCACCTCTAGCTGGATTTCTGTGATGGGTTTAATGGCCCATACTGTAAACATCATGTCATTATCAATCTCCAGGATTTGAAGTTGATGTTTTCACATTCTATGATACACCACATTTAAGCATTGCTACTTAAAAGTGATTTATTCTTCATATCCCTCCCGAAACCAAGAGTTATTACATGATGATGTAACTAGCTTTAGATATCTGGGGAGGGTCGACTCATGTTGCCCACATCTGTCTGATCTGCACCACTACAGGAAGATCCTTTTACTCACCAGACAGCACCCAAATCAATGCAATTCCAAAGCTACGGTAAGAACATAATTGGCATGAATTTCTTTATTTTATCAATCTTTGAATATGTGACTGTTTAACAACTCAGTGGCCCAACAGAGCTTTCCTTGCAGCAGAGACACAGACATCTGGGTATGGGTGGAGAGAGTCTGCTCATATCCAAGGGTGAGCGTATGCATCAGAACTGTACAATTTATAAATCCAAGACTAATGAAACTTAAAATAAGTATTGCTCTTATTTTTATTTTTTTATTAATACATATATATTTCTATTACGAGTTTGTTTAATATGTCCAGCAACAGACAGGATGTTTAGATTAGTAAATCAAAGATACAAAGGAAAATTAAAACCAAGAACCAGAACAACCCCACCATACACCTCCAACCCTGAATTGTGATTTAGCCTGTTTAGGCATTTGGGGGAGGAGACAAATATGGTTCAAGGAGGCATAATTGGAATGGAGTTACACTGAATCAAGTAGTACATAGTGGCATCTCTGAATCACATATTTTGAGATATGTTTCTCAAATATCCAAATAATTTCTCCTGCCAGCCTGTAAACAGTCACTACAAAAACTATGTGGCTGGGTTTTGAAAATTAATTTCTCTGACCAATACAAAGCGTTGCTCCTCTTGTACAAGATGTTTAAGCAGCTCATATGTTAGGAAACTACAGAGTGCCAGGGCAGGCGTCCAAGCACTGGAACTACATCAGCTGGACAATTAAATTGTGAGACTGGTCCCTGCTAGGCACTTGGGCAGTTCAAGTACCTCTCCCGCATTCAAAGGCTTGACATTAGTAATCAACCTGGAAGCAGCTGCCTCCTTTAAAAAGACAAAACTTTACACTTTTCAGGTTGTTGATCTTTGTTAGATCACAAAAAGTCTTCCTAGTGTAGAGAAACACCTTATTTCCCTTATTTTTGTTTTCTTACTTGAAAATCAATTTTAGGCTTTTTTTCTTCCCAATAATTGTTTTCTTAACTATACCTTCTGCTGCATTTAAAGAGACATTTGTAATGCTGATGTTACTCAGCTCAAGGAATAAATGAGGAATTAATTCATAAAGATATAGTATTGCTCATAATGCAGAAGATAGACAGTCAGTAAAAAATATCATTCATACAGCCATCTATTTATCTTTAAAAAATTCTATTCTGAAATTTTGAAAGGGAATTTCTATCGTTCTATTGCTCTTTTGTTTATTAAGGGTGGTAAGAAGAGAAAGAACAGTATTGTCCATTTAGAGTTCCTGTGGTTTCTTATCTATACTAATAAAGCATATATTAATTAATGAGAGAAGGAGGGAATTAATCAGCTTGTGTTTAAATGTACAGGGTTCCTTTCTTCATCTTGATTACAGGAGATAAATATTTTGCAATGTTTCATCAGCAAAACTAATAAAGTTTCTTAAACAACATGATATAAAAATAAATGTTTTTACTTCAAAAGAATAAAAGCTTGGATATTTTCAATTTCAGTATGTCTATGCATCACTCTTGGAGGTGATTTACTAATAAAATTCGAAAAAGAAAAACCACTTATAAAAAGTAATGAAAAATCAAATTAAATCAAATCTTTTGTGTACTCCTTTGACAATCAGAATGTTCTGAAAAAGGTATCACTGAGCAGATAAAGTTTCAAAGCTCAAATGAAACCTCAGAGGCACAACTGAGAACAAACCCAGAGATTTTTAATAACGTTTTAGAAAGATTGGTGTCTGTGACACTTTTGTTTTAAAGATGCAATCCATGCCAGATAAAATACAAGTTTTATAAAAAATGTCTGCCTCACCACTCTTATAAAAAGTGCTTTTTCCTTCCTTGGCTTTTCTCATATAAAAAAAGTATGTATGAGAAATTATAGTATTGCACAGAGACCCAAAAATCATTATGAGCCTTGTTTGAAGCTTTGTGTGCTATACCTTACAGCAGAGAATCATGGACATACACTTTTTCTTAAAGGAACACTTATTAAATTACTTGAGGGATGAATGGTTCAGAGAAGCAGCAATGGGAGGCAGAGGCTGCCTCATTACCGCTGCTTGTCTCTGTCTGCAGTAGCTCCTGCTGATGAATCCCGAAGGCTCTCAGAGTGTCATACAAACCTTCATGTCTCTTTGGTCTGTGCTCTTTCCAACAATACCCTGGGCATTGTTTCTCTGCAGTTTGGAATATTTGTGTGTTCCTCGATAAGTCTGTTCATCTTTCTGGAGTAACAGGTTCGACAGCGGAACTTCTAGGATTTCTACAACCACACTTAAGATGCCATCCTACCTTGTGCATGTTATGCCATTCCTGTAGAAGCCACATGCTAATGTATTATTAGCATTTGAAAAATATGGAGAATGTGAAAGTGTGTAAAACAAATGTGGAATACATAGGTATGTATATGGACCACAATTTCTTCATCATCAACAATAAGAAAGGGCAGAACTGGAATATATGAGATCTGTAAGAGGGAGCATATCCTAATACAACAGACAGCCTAAAGACCAATGGAGTACTCATGAAAGAGCTGCATAGTTCTTCTTACTTAGTAAGGAACTAACCTACATTTCCTGTTTTATCATAAACCTACTAAAACATTAAGGATGCTAATTTACTGTAAAATGTACTGTAAAATATGTAATTTCTTTTTGTACACTGCAATGTTACATGCAAACAGGTTAAATTATCTGTCTCATAAGGCAGGTGGGGTTCTTTGTAATTCTTAAATATATACTTCAACATAGCCATGGAATGCTTTTTTAAAATATTTTTTCTTCAATTGCAATTCACAGGAAAAAAATTGTGAATCTTTAAATACTAAAGGGAAATGGGTGAGTAAAAAAATAAATTGCACTAGACAGCTTAATCAAGATTGGGATGATTGGAAGTAGACATATGCCTGTGAGCTAATCACACTAACTCTTCTTATAGTTAATTAAGAGAAATTGGCACTTCCAAAGGAAGATTTATATCTTCCTGAAATAAGGATTTGAACAAGGCCAAATGGACCACCTTTGGAGCTGCCTTTATTCCCCCACTGATTTTAAAGGGAGCCTAAGGCAATCATGAGATGAGTAAAATTTAGACACCCAACAACTAAAGAGACAAAACTCACATTTTCACAATTTTTTCAGCGAATGTAGATGTGCGGTACTAAACTTTAAAAAAATACACACAATGTATTTAGTATCTGTTGTGATAACTTCTCTGGGGAAATGAAGTATATTCAGTTCTGAATAGATCACAAAGGCAACCTCAAATATTAGTAAGCAGTGAATAAAAATTGTCAGACCCACAGGAAAAATGAGAGATGTTGCTTTACAAATAGTGAACAGGGGATTCAAAATCTGATTCACATTTACAGATTCTCCTGAGAGTGAATTTAAGAAGGCTGTTATCTTGAGATACTTATGTATGGGTGTGTACATATATATATATATATATATATATATATAATTAGATAGATGAATCATGAAACTATTCTTAAGCAAGTAGAACATGAACTCTAGCAACAAAAAATACAAGCATAATATTTTATACACCATATTTTATCCTACACAATTTAGACCTCATGGATCTTTAAATTTCCTTTATTTAAATGAATGAAGCAGTGAACATCAGATGTATTCTCACAGTAATACAGGGAGCATGAGCAGTGCAAGGATGCAATTCACCCAAGCTCTGCATTTTCTCACACCCTGAATTCTCAGTGCAATTCAGAACTCATATTTATTCAATAGTTTCCAATTGTGGCTTCAGATCTGTTCCAATCACTTACTTCTTTGAACCTGCACCTGCAATTCAGTCTATGACCTTAAGTCTGAAATTATTCATACAAAACCAACAAAATTAGTCATATGCATACTTTTTTTTTTTTTTTCAATGAAAAAGCTTACACAGAAGAATATAAACTTGGAAGTGTGAAGATTATTTTTGTCTGTTCAGTAGAAATTAGACTTTGAAATTACATCCAGAAGAATACAATTACATAAATGCTGTTTTAAAATAAGTAAATTTAAAGACACAATTAAAATTGGACATATATTTTCAGACTTTCATGAGCTGAATTGGAATTAATCAGCCTCCAGATGGACACTAGATTTGTATGACAACCAAAGGTAGATCTAAAAATGCACCTAAATTTTTAATATATGTTTTAAAAATGGATTATAGAGCATAACTAAAAAAAGTAAGCATAGTGAGTCTTGAAAATTTTTCTTAAGAAATAAAAAGCTGATTTATCTTGACACAACCATTTAAAAGAGGAGTTAGAGGAAAGGCAAATGATAGATTGCTGAAATTAAGCCTATTTAAAGAGAGTTGAAAAACTTCCTTTTATTCAGTGTCCTTATGTACTCTCATTAGAAAACAAGACATTGATCTCTGTAGACTTCAGTTAATTACATTCAGATAGCTCAGATGTTTCATCTAGATTTGTTCAGACAATATAATACCTAGGAGGTACCTAGGACACATACCAGACGGCATAGAAATCTCACCAAAATTCAGGTGTCTATGGTGGGATTTAGTTCATGATAAAGGCAACCAATTTATGTATATAGAAGCATCTATACCTGTGCAAAGTACATGTGAGCCTACATAGAACTAGCAGATGCAGCTCAAGACCCATGGAATGTTGAACCTTGTTGAAGAGTTAGATGGAACCCAGGAGCTGTAGGACACTGCAAATGGCATTTTCTGCTTTTGAATTCACAACTGAATTGAATTTTGAATCAAAAGTCAGTCATGCCCTAGAATAGATACTCAGCTCTTCTTCACCAGAGATATGATTCAATTTCCTTAAAACAAACATTCAGTTCGTTGAGGTAATTTTCTCCATAGTGGCTACTATAGGGCTGTTTGGGATTTTTGCTAAACACAGGGTTTATAAAGTAGAGGTGTTTTTGTTATTGATGGGCAGTGCTTACACAGAGCCCAAGCCTTTTCTGCTCCTTTTACTGCCACTCCAGCAAGGAAGTAAAAGGTGCATGGAAAGCTGGGAGGAGACACAGCCATGATAGATGACCCAAACTGATCAAAGAGATATTCCATATTTTTGACATCATGCTCAGTATATAAAGTGGGAGGGAAGAAGGAGGAAGGGATGGTGTTCATCTTCCTAAGTCACCATTATGTGTCATGGAGCCCTGCTCTCCTGGCGATGGCTGAACACCTGCCTGTCTGTGGGAAGCAGTGAATTAACTCCTTGTTTTGCTTTGCTTGTGTGCACAGCTTTTGCTTTCCCTACTGAACTGTCTTTGTCTCAACTCATGAATATTCTAGCTTTAACCCTTCTGATCCTGCAGGTGAGTGAGCGAGTTGTTGTGTGGGGCTTGGTTGTTGTATTGTGTGAAACCATAGCATTAGTGCCATTTCTATTTAACATTCCTAGAGGCTTTTGGTGTCCTATGTTCTCTTTGTTACATCTGAGAGCCCTATGTGAGTATCTTGGAAAACTCACAGCACCCCAAGAAGCACTAAATAATTCCTTTAAAATAGAATCATAGAATCATAGAATCAATTGGGTTGGAAAAGACCTCCGAGATCATCAGGTCCAACCCTTGGTCCAACTCCAGTCCATTTACTAGATCATGGCGCTCAGTGCCATGTCCAATCTAAGTTTAAAAACCTCCAGAGATGGGGAATCCACCACCTCTCTGGGTAGTCAATGCCTGATTACTCTCTCTGGAAAGAATTTTTTTCTGATATCCAACTTAAATTTCCCCTGGCAGAGCTTGAGTCC
>JAWWEV010000115.1:103443261-103463817 GCA_035583235.1 Hafferia zeledoni | reverse complement strand
TGGGCCCGACCCTCCAGCCAGCTCCTAATCCAGGAGAGGGTACACTTGTCCAAGCCATGGGCTACCAGCTTTTCCAGAAGTATATTATGGGAGACAGTGTCAAAGGCCTTGCTGATGTCTAGATAGAGCACATCCACAACCTTCCCCTCATCCACCAGGTGGGTCAACTGATTGTAAAAAGAGATCAGGTTGGTCAGACAGGACCTGCCCTTCCTAAACCCATGCTGGCTGGATATAATCCCTTGTCCATCCTGAAGGTGCAGTGTGTTTGCAGGATGATCTGCTCCATAACGCTGCCAGGCACGGAGGTCAGGCTGACAGGCCTGTAGTTGCCAGGGTCCTATTTGCAGCCCTTTTTGTGGATTGGGGTGACATTTGCCAACTTCCAATCATCTGGGACCTCCCCAGAGAGCCAGGACAGTTGGAAGATGATGGAGAGTGTCTTGGCAAGCTCCTCCGAGAGCTCCCTCATCACCCTGGGATGGATCCCATCTGGACCCATAGACTTGTGAGGATTCAGCTGGCTCAGTAAGTCACTAACTATATCCTCTTGGAATACAGGGGGGCTATTCAGCTCACTCTCTCTGACTACGAGCTCCAGAGGCCAGTTGTCTTGGGGGCCACCTTTCATACTGGTAAAAACTGAGGCAAAGTAGGTGCTACGTACCTCAACCTTCTCTTCATCTTTGTTAACTATATTTCCCTCCAAGTCCAACAGAGAATGGAGGTTTTCCTTGTGCCTCCTTTTGTTATTAATATATTTATAGAAGGACTTTTTGTTATCCCTAACTGAATTAGCCAAATTAACTTCAAATTGCACTTTTCTTTCCCTGATTTTTTTTTCTGCATGACCTAGCTATCTTCATACATTCTCCATAAGTAGCCAGCCCTTTACTCTGTCATGGTCTGCTTTATAAAAAGATTGTCCCATTCTAGTCTGTATTGGTGCAGCCTCACCTTGTTTTGTGCAGATTTGGTCATCGTAATATAAGAAAGATATTAAACTTTCATTGTCCAAAGGAGAGCAATGAAGACGGTGAAGGGTGGAGGGGAAGCCTTTTGAGGAGTAGCAGAGGTCACTTTTAAGGTCTCTTCAGCCTAGAAAAGAAGAGACTGAGGAGAGACCTCTTTGCAATTACAACTTCTTCCTGATGGAAAGAGGACAGGTAGGCACTGATGTCTTCTCTGTTGTGACCATTTACAGGATCTGAGATGATGGCCTCAAGTTGTGTCAGGGGAGGCTTAGGTTGGATATTAGAAAAAGGTTCTTTACCCAGAGGGTGGTTGGGCACTGGAACAGGCTCCACAGGGAAGTGGTAACAGCACCAAGCCTTGCAAAGTTCAAGTGTTTGGATGATACTCTTGGGCACATGGTGCAACTCTTGGAGATGGTCCCCTGCAAGGCTAAGGCCTGGACTCAATTATCCTTGTGGGTCTCTTCCAACTCATCATATCCTGTGATTCTGTGAAGATGATTTTTTTTTCCAAGCTCCATTCACTGTGTTAAAGAGACCTTCATCACTGAGGGTGGAAGACACATAGGAGACCTCTGTGCAGATATACAAAGCTGAGCTTCCTAATCTGCCCCTGAATCCCACTTTCCAGAGCACATCATAGCCAAGTTAGGTGCTCTTTATAGAAACAAACATTAAATTAACTATAGCAAAAAAGAGATAAGTGTTTACAGGTAGTCTAGATTTTCTGTTTCGTTGCTTAATTCCTGATTGTCTTGAGTCGAGCTGGCAAAATGCCAACTGCCCAAAGAACAGAGTTAGCCTCCGGCAGAGAAAAAGGAAAAAGACAAAAAACTCTAAACCAGGTTTATGCTGAAGCTAACTATATGTATTTATAGAGAAAAGAGAAAATTAAGAGAAAACTACAATATAACACACACTTATACGAGTCATATGTAAGAAGAAATAACCTCCCACTCCCCAGTTAATACAACGTCTATAGGTCTATAAGTACTTTAAAAGACACCTAGCAAGAAACAGAAAGAGTAACAACAAAATGTTTCTATTTCCCTGAATTCAAACAAAATGCAAACAGTGGCAGCAGGAGCAGCAGGGCCTAGTCTAGCAAGACAAGAGTTTCACTACGTCCTGTTTGTACCTTCGGCCATGGCAGAACTGACTAAGCCACTCCTATACACTGGATTTTACTCCTTTTGAGATGATGTAATATGGTATGGAATACAATATTATTGGCTAGAAGAAATCAGCTGTTAGCTAGCCCAACTCAGCTCAAGTCAGCTGACAGTCCCAGGCCTGGCCTGAACTTTAGAGCCTAAATTTAGGCCTATCAGCTAAACCCATAACACTGATGTTTCAACATGGGCTGCAATATCAGTCTCTGCCCTTTTCAGACAGTCCATTGGTCCAAAAAAACCCCTTTGGCAAATCTTTTTTTCAGAAAGCACACACATGCCATTATGAAAATTGTTTGTCATCCATTTTCATTTTAGTGAACTGGATTTGTGGTATGCAAAGACCTGGGCTCTCCCTTTTCTTTTTGTAGTTACATGTTTGGGACACTAAAAGCTCTTATATGCTCTCTAGATATAATGAATACTTCGAAAATTTTGTTTTTACTCATGCTTGTCATTAATTCTTGAGTTTCCAGGACATAATTTATAGCCAGAACCACACATGAGACAGTTCTAATAAAATACGAATTCTTAATTTTTAAGGATTGGGTTTTAATAGTATGCATGTAGGTACACTCTGAAAAAATGTTAAAGTCTTACAAGATAAACTGAAGATTAAGTTTGAAACACGTTATGACACTGATTAAGACACCAGCAGAAAGTTTGGACTTCAGTGCTTTTCTATCAAAAGCTTCACATATATACTTCAAAAATAACTTTTTCTTTACGTCCTAGTAAAACAAATGCATGTTTATTTGAATACTTTATCATGACTTTCTGAGCATAACTGTCAAAAATTTTGGAAACACAAAAACTTTAGTATAAATGTGTGGGAAAAGATATGGGAACATACAGACTTAATAACATCTGAAATAAATGTCTACCTTTATTACTGCATTATTTTTCCCCTTTCTTTTTAAGGAAGAAAAGTGTTTAAGGAAAATAAGTGCATTTTAACGGTGCAAAATATAAGAATATTTTAGCAAGCAGTTTAGAGAAAATGCCTGCCTATACCAAGCCATCATCAAACTTGTCAAAAATATTTTCATAAATGTTTAGTGAGAAAGTTAAATAACCCACAAAGCAGCATAAATAACCCACAAAAAAAAGCATTTTTTAACCATAGAAAGATTGTTTTCTGCACTGCATGCTTTGGAAGTTTGGTTTTTGTGTTTTGTTAAAAAAACTGAGCAATAAAAAACATGCTCCTAGTAATTACTGGCTGAAGAGATAAAGGTATTGCATCTCCATTATATTTTCTTTCTATAAATCACATAAACTTGCTATTTTATGGGAATACTTGAGCTTCTTGACATTAAGCAAGACAATTTTAAGGTTAATATTATACTACCTCTGAATTAATTTGGTTTAAGAAGTTTGCAAAGACATTTAACGTTTGTATACTCTATACATTCTCCTCCCTCCCAATCTGACTCAATGGCAACTAGTTATACTCAAGGAAAGAAAAAATATGTAAGATTAAATGTTATGTTTCATTATTTTTCTTTCTAAAATAAGATTAACTATCAATAAAGGGTTGAGAAATACACAAAGATGCTGTAAACCCTTCTAAACAAATATCCATTATTTATATGAGCAATCCTCAAAGTAATTTGTGTGTACAAGGCGAGCTAAGTGAATACCAAGGACCACATAAAATTTATTTGCCAATTAAATGGTACACATATATGTGATATATGACAGTGTTCTATGGAAAGTCTTACTTTGCAGATTTATAATATTACAAATGGATTATAATTATACTTTCCATTATTCTGAACTCTTTAATACCATTAAGTAGAAAAAGACTGCTTCAGAAACACAAGAGCTGCAAAGGTTTATGAGAAGGAATCATCCAAAAGATAAACACTGACACTTTGAAAGGGAAATTCATTCCATCATAACCAGGTGTTTAAGATAAGCAGAATGAGTAGTTCTCCAGCTTTTTGTCTTTATTATCTTGAAGAGATCACTAGCGTAGACCAGTTTTCTCACTTCCAATTTGCTAATGTATTTGTAATGAATCCTAGCCTTCAGGTAGAAAATATAAGATTTTTCTCAAGCATTTGAGAAATAAACTTTAAAAAGCATGCTAAAGTGTCACTGGTTGCAATCTGTACCAGCCATTCCTTTTGCTCTTTTTCACAAAAAATACTCCCTCATTTGTTCTAACATAAAAATGACTTTGAATTCTGGACCTGAAGGACAATGGACAATTTCTAAGGAAGACAAGCCTTTTTAGAAATGAGGACTATATTACTTGACTGTGACAAGTTCCTCACTGAAGTCTCCTTTCCTTCACTTTGTACAGAGTCTTTCTAAGTTTTCCCAAAGCACTGTCATTTCTGCCATTGAATATATTTCAGCTGACAGGTCATACAAAGATTGTTGCCAAGCTAGTACATAAATAATGTATTAAAGACATCTTTTCTATGATACTGAAAATTGTTTGAACTTTGCCTGATTGCCCTTTTTCAAAGTGTGTTTCCTTCGCGGTTTAAAAATGCTCAAACTCAATAGTCTTTTCTCTTTAATGTGTGCAACTGTCATATCTGCAATAAAATTGACTCTGGTTTAGTGGTGTAAAGACAATTTGCCCTATGAGTTCAGCTATTTCTAGACTTGTATTGCAACATCATTTCTTCTAACTGAAATTTTTCTGAATTTATTTTTAACTCAGCCACTAACTTTCAAATTATTTGAGTATAGAGTGTAAGCTATCTGGCGAGGTGGAAGTTCTTTTTTCCATGTTCTTACACTGTTGGCTTTGTTATGGTGCCACAATACAAAAGAGGACTGACTATTCTTCTCATTTGATTAAAACAGTCTGAATAGAAAAATATGAAAATAAAAAAATACTGGGTGTCAGAGGGCACTGGCACCCCCATAAATTTTTGTAAGAATAGAATAAATTTACAGTATCAAGAAAAATATTTCAGAATTGCAAAAGGTGTGTCTGATCCTTCCCTTTTTAGCCAGGTTCAGGAATTAGATGGAAAAGAGTTTTGTCATTTATGTGGTACAATGGCAATCCTCCCAAGGAAATCTATGGCTTATTAAGCATAGCATCCTTTCTACATGAAGCCCAGTGGCAGCACATCCATATTTGATTTTGGCCATATGGATCCTAAATCCTCACAGCATCCATCATTTCCAGGCCTCAGACTGCCTCTATCCTTCCCTTTTCTTGGTCCTGAATTGCAATGCTGGTACCCTGTATGACAGAAAGATGATTGCCCATGCACTGCTCTTGTCTCTCTCCTACACCAGCAACTTGTTGGCCCTTCAGCTTTTCAAAAAGGCAATTATGACCAGTCAGGCTTGTCCCAGGACAGCAAAACTACTGCATGACACACTTACATTCTTTCCCAAACAAGCTTTGTCCTTTTATCTTCCAGACTAACCTGATAATCTGCCACAGGCTGGTTTACCTTCCCCTCAGCCTCATTGCCATATGTGTCCATGTCTCTGTAAATTCACTTTCCAGGAAGGCACAGGGATCCTAAACAGTCTTAGGACTAGGATACTGATATGTGCATCAGGTGATTGAAAAATAGAAGCACAGAGAAGACATTTTAGTAAGGGATTACTATTTGTCACATGACTGGGACACTCCTTTATGTTTCATCAAATTTTTCATCCTTATTTTAAAAAACAGACCAAGATCCACTGTGAGTAAGCAAAGCTCCCTGTTCTTTAAATACTTATTATAGGTTATAATTATTTCTTCACTCCTATCTTCTTTTCCTGGATGCATCTTACTATTAAATAAGTATACATTGTAAAATTTAAATATAAAATTAATCAAATTTAGTAACCCCAAATTTCACTTAAGATCTGTATTCAGCTAATTTCCAGGACTAGCTGAGCCATGACTGCCGAAGAAGGTATGCTGTGCTTTCCTTCCTCTTTCCCGTCTCATTTCTGTCTTCCTCTTTTTCTATTCTTCCTTCTCTTTCTCTGCTCCCAGGAACACTTTGCTTGATATTCTTCAGGTTGACTCAGATTATTAAACTCATCAATTCCTCAAATGACATAGAGGTTACATATATTTTAGTAAACTGAAGCAAGACAGGGTTTGTGCAGCCCAGCTGGCATGATTTGTTGACTTCCACATTATTGAACACTCGTATTAGCCAAAACAAGGGAATGCCTCTAAGCCACTTTTATGAAATAGTCCCTGCCTAATCATCCTTACTAACCCTCAAATTAGGCCTAAGAAATGTTTGTGTAGTTTCAACTCACATCACTCAAACCCATACCAGGGATCTCGCTAACAAATTAATAGTATGGGAGATCCAATTTCTCATTTTGTCCAATTTAGTGTTGCAGGTATATTCCATTTATCCTTAGTTTGTCTGATTGTAGAGTTTGGTAGCTTGGCCAATATCTAACAGAGAATCTAATAAGAACAAATGTGATAAATAAAGCTCAGTTTGGACAAACAGAGAAAGGTTAACTGATTCAGAAGATATCTGGATGATGCTTTCTTTCAGACATGTGTTTTGCTATTGTTTTCCAGAAACCTGCTACCTTAGGCTTTACATATTACAATGCACAGTTTTCATGTATGGGGTTGTACATTGTGTTATGAAGTTATATGACATTACCTGTAATGGTTGTTTGCTGGGTCTCTATACTGTAGCTCTATTACCTAAATACTCCTTGTGGATATTCCTCAAAACTACAAGGTTTAAAACTCTTCCAAAATTAACCTAAAATTGTTGTCTGACCAGTGAAAATGTAGCTAATATTTATTTGACCAGCCTTTGGAGCAGACTTAAAGCTTGCCTCCCAAACTTATTAAGGAGCTGAAAGAGATTTTTGTCTGAATAATTGTTTTAATGTTGCTGGAATATCTTGGTTTCATATAGCAAATGTGTTTGAACACTATGACTACAGACCTGGAGAAAAGTTTATAATTTTAAATTATAAAAATAAGTAGAGTATAATGTTTTTCTTTGAGAAAAGTATTTCATCATAAAGAGGACAATTCACATGAACTGAGGAGATTTAATGACCTTTGTAAAATGACAAACATCATCTAAGGTATTAGGCTAAATATATTTTTTCTTTTCTGAAACAAAAAGTTATTACACAATCAGTTTCTTTCTGGACTTATAAAACTATAGCTATATTAGGAAAAAAAAAAACAAAACAAAGCAAAACAAAATAAAACACAAACCCAAACTTAAAACAAAAACCTACCCCAAAAAACAGAAAACAACTTTGACCTAAGCCCAGCATAATTTAATTTATAATTGGGAAAACTTTTAAAGTTTCAACTCAGCTTTTCAATTCTGTTCTACTGCATTTTGAATATTTTTTTTTTCTAATAGGGCATGTTTTTTTAGAACAATTCTTTGATACTTTTTAAATGTGAAGAATACTATAAATTCCATTACATATGCAGAACTGGATATTTTATATTCTGTAACTGTCATGTTATTTTAGAGTTGAAAAACTAACTAAAATTAATTTTAGTTTTGGAAATATTGGGAGAGGTTGGCATTCATTATTCATCAAATTTAAGAAAACAACAGAAGAAATCCTGAACAACTTCATAGAAACAACACTTAAAAGCAGTATGTTTACATACAAACTAGTAAGTGTGAGGAAAAACCAGAAACAAACTTCAGGTATTAAGGTCTGTTTATGAGAGTTTGTATAAAGTTTTGAAGCACTACTAAAGAATCATGCAAATGGCTTTCAAATGGGCAGTGATTAAGAAAAATGGAAAAATAAACACTAAATTTTGAATGGATAAGATTCATCTCCCTTACCGGGTACCTGAAATTGAAATCCCGTATTCAGCTGCTTGTCTAGATTCCCTCAAGATTGTGGCAATAAATGGTGGCTTTCAGATGCAAGTTTAAAAATTTATCCTGCCCTAAAATCCTTCAATGGGCTTTGAGATGAAGCACCTTATGGAGGTGTTGGCTTCCCTCTACTGACTGTAGAGGAAACATCGACTGCCAGGTGACATTATAACTGACATACTTTTATCAATAGGTTAGGATTCTTCTACTGAACTTTACAATATAAATACCTACATCTCGCCTAGTCATCACAGAGTTTTGTTACTCATGAGGATAGAAAAACACTTCTGGAGTTCTTTCATTTAGTCTATCTTAGTGATTTACCTTAGATTAAATAAATAATCAAGTGTCTATGTAATAAATTGTAGGCATTCTTAGAAATGCTTATTTCTCTTCATTGTCCATAAAGGAGGAGAAATGACAAGTTAAATATAGTAATTCACGTTTCAGAAAGCTAAATTTTTTGTTATGAGTTCCTCTAAAGCTTCTTGAGCAGAAGCAGTTTCATGCTGATGGGGTATACTGGAAATGTGGTATGCATCAAGAGAAATATCACTATGATTCATCTTTAAAAGAAATCTAGTCACCCACAAAGGACATATCCATATTTATCCACTCCAACTTCTTTCTGATACAAAAGGAAAATTCTCTGGGATTTAGATATGACAACATAAATGACAGATGTCAGCTTATGTCAAAATAAAGCCTTTGGGAAGCCATTGTTCATTATAACTGAAAATATGCCAATGTCAGTGTAGTGTGTGTCTATATTTTCATGTGACTTTGGGTAGGAAATTAACAAATACATTTTTAAATATGTGTAGTCAGAACTGGAAATATTGGATTCCCCAACCAGAAGATATCTAATGACAGAATATAGACAACAAAAAAGATTCTTTTCTGAGAGGACCTCTACAAGAAAGATGCTTCATCAGCTCTTTGTTTCTTTCATAAAGCATATGACAGCAGATGGAAATCAGATAGTGAAATTCATTGTCACGCTAGCCAGCTCTATCATTCACTTGCAGACGTTATTGCCCACACATACGGATGTCTGAGTTATTTGATAGCAGGTCTTACATTGATAAAGTTTTCAGTATAATTAGTTTAATTTAGTATGTTAGGTTCAAAAATTATTTCTTCTTTGCATTCTAGTTTAGAAACTTTCTTCCAAAACGTCATAAATTCTGCTTGGAGGGGCAGCATCTATCAGAAGGACAAGGACTGTCTCGTGGCTGTAGCTGTTTCAGCTGTCTGATTTTAATCTTCTCTCACATGTCTGCTGGAGTCTGTAGTGAGATAAAGCACTGCCAAAGATTAGAAAGACTATTAGTGAAATAGATTTTAATTAAGAATATTGACCTACTGTGAATTTAGGCTTATAACTTTTTGTCCTGTCCCCGAAAATCCAAGGACAAAATATTTCTGAGTGGGAATATTAGCTGTCTTTGGTAAAACAAAAAACAACTACTTTTTTTATTTAACTTCCACATACTGGTTTCTACTGAGCACCTTGTCTTAAATTGCCTTAAGTTACTTGAAGAATTACAAGATCTTAAGTAACTTCACTGAACAGCTTCTCTAAGTCAAGAAATCATTCCCATAAGCTAAACATATTTAATGTTTGCATTAAGATTAGTGCAGCTGAAGCTCCACAGCATGTCAGATTCACTGTTCTACGCACTGCCCTTATACAAGAAGCTTCCAGTCTATATATAAAAATCATGCTGAGAAAAAAACTAGAGGTGATGTGAGCTGGCAAGACAAATGTGACAGACTCACTTCTTCCCAAGTTTGTAGCCCAAAACTTGTCTTCTGATTACCCAAATGAATAAATTCAATATTATATAATTAATTATCTATGGACCATCCAGTAACTTTATGACTTCTGGGGAAAATAAAGAAGTATTCACCATTTCTTTTCTATCCAAACCAGATATAGTTAATTGCTTAAAAACCCTATCCTTATTTCTAGATAGGCATCATTTCGGTAAAAATTTCTCTGGAAAAACAATATACAAGATGTATTTATGTAAGAAAATTTTGGCACAGAAAAAAAATTCTGATTTGGGTGTTATGGAAATATGAATATACTTAACACAACAGAAACAAATAAAGGGAAACAGCTCTTTGATATCCCTTATAGATAATAAATACTGTCAGATGGAGAAAAATATGGAAGACAAGTCTTTGTATAGAATACAGTTTTATATGCAGTTATTTTGCTTGTCATAGAGACTTGAAATTTTATTAAGAAAAAATATAGACAATGACTCTAATGTTATTGCTTTGGAAAACATGTTTTAAAACAGGAAAAAAGTGTATAAGATGAATTGATAATAGCCTGTTTTGTTCATGGTATTAGAAACATGGCTTCAAATAACCATACTTGAGTGTGCATAGTCTCTAAGAAATCAGCAGTTCATTAAGGAAATGTAAGCAAAGGTAGATAAGCATTTCTTCCTATTTTATTCTCACAATATATCTCCAATATGTTGTCAAATTTATTTTGATAGATTGTTGAGACATGTCAATATGGAGTTTTTCATATGATTTCCGAATATTAAAAGACAACATTATGATATTTCTTCATACCTGTCGGGTAGAGCTACTTTGGCAAATTCATATTTGTTTTTGCACAGTTTTGGTAAGCACATTTTTACAGCCACATTACAGTCAGAGATGAATAACATTTACTTGCTTTTTGAGCAATGTAGAATCTATCTTTGTATTTGCTGTCCTGAGAGTTATCTGATCCTTTATATGTGATATAACAGTTCTGCTTTATTAATTTGCTTTTTATCAGTTTTTATCTCCAGTGTAAATGTCTCTAATCAGCCATGTTAACCCACACATGAAGGTAGCTGTATGGATGGCTAAGGACACAAAGCACACCTACCACATAAGTAGAGTCAAAGGAAAGAGTTTCTGGGAGCATTTCACTCACAGCAGACTGTAACACCTTCTGCTCCTTCCACTGCACTATGGGACTAGGCTGCCTTTGTACCAGAGAGGGGACCAGATCACCTATCAGTCTTTCCATGTTCTCATTAGTGGCATGATGCAGCTCTAAAAAGTGCAATTTTGACCCTTGTTTGGTGACCAATATGTGGCTCAAGATCCAGAGACTGTTGCCTTCTGCCATACATAGGCATTATAGTCCACTTTGTACATCTATTTCACACAAAAGATGAAATACAGCTGTAAGGAAACCTAGTAAGAGAGAAAACTGACTCAGAAAAAGAGACAGACAATTTGTCTAGGTCGAAAGTATTTGCCGGATATTTTCCACATATATATATATGTATATATATATATACATGTGTATATATATATAAAGCTGAATTCCTTCTGATGGACTCAAGTTATACAGAAGAAATGCTCTAAATGGGAGAGGAGTGGTTTTCTCCCTAAGACATACCTTTAAGCCACATTCAATAACTTTTCCACATGTCATCAAAAGATGCAGGAAACATGAAATTACAGAATCGCAGAATGTGCTGAGTTGGAAGAGACCCATAAAGATCACTGAGACTTACTCCCAGCCCTGCAAAGGACCATCCACAAGTCACACTGTGTGCCTGAGAGTAACATCCAAATATTTCTAGAAACTCTGCCTGGCTTGATGCTGTGACCACTGCCCTGGGGAGTATGTTCCATGCCCAGCAATCCTCTGAGTGAAGAACATTTTTTTAATATTCACCCTAAACCTTCCCTGGCATAACTTCAGGCCATTCACTTGGGTTCTGTCACTGGTCACCACAGAGGAGAGATTAGTGCCTTCCCCTCCTCTTTCCCTCACAAGGAAGTTGCAACTGCAATGAGGTCTCCCCTCTTCTTCAGTCTCCTCTTCTTCAGGCTGAACAGACCAAATTCCCTCAGCCACTCCTCATAAGACTTCCCCCCAACGCCCTTCATCATCTTTGTTTCCCCTCCTTTTGACACCCTTTGAAAGCTTAATATTTTTCTTATATTGCAGTGCCCAAAACTGCACACAATGTTCAAGGTAAGGTAATCCCAGTGCAGAGCAGAGAGAGACAATCCCCTCCCTTGATTGGCTGGTGATGCTTTGCTTGATGTCCCCCAGGACACAGTTGGCCCTCCTGGCTGCTAGGGCACTGCTGACTCATATTCAACTTGCCATTGACCAGGACCCTCAGGTCCCTTTCTATGGCACTGCTTTCCAGCTTCTCATTCCCCAGTCTGTCTTTACATCTGGGGTTGTCCCATCCCAGGTACAGAATCCCACACTTTCTCCTCTAGAACTTCGTGTGGTTGATGTTTGCTTAGGCCTCTAATTTGTCAAGGACTCTCTGCAGGGCCTCCCTGACTTCAAATGACTCAACAGCTCCTCCCAGTTTTGTGTAATCAGCAAACTTGCTTAGTATCCCTTCCAATCCTGTGTCCAAGTAATTTCTGAAGATGCTGAGCTCAGAGCCCAAGATGGATCCCTGGGAAACCCCACTAGTGATAGATCACTACTCTGATGTCACCCCATTCACTATTACCCTCTGTGCTTGACCTGAGAGCCAATTGCCCACCCACCACATGATGTGTTTTTCCAGCGGTGTGCTGAACATTTTGTCCAGAAGGATTCTGTGAGAGACAGTATTGAAAGCTTTACTGAAATCCAAAAATATTACATCAGCTGACTTCTCTTGATCAACTAGGTAGGTTGCCTTGTCATCAGGTTTGATAGGCACAACTTTCCTCTCATGAAGCCATTCTGGCTATGACCAGCATTGTTTATCAGGTGTTTATACGCATCTGCGTTTTATAGTGTTGGTCTTCATAGATCTAAATTCTCACTTAAAGTTCTGTGGGGGAAACCATAAGCATCCAGACTCACTTTTTGGAAGGAGCCCTAACAGTATGAAAATTATCCTTCTCAATGAGCCAGAACAAACCCAACTCATCAAACATAATTTTGATAATGAACATCACCATTTTACATTCAAATACTCCCAAAATGGTGGCAATTTATTAATGTCAGATTAAAGGGCTCAATTCATTATTCCCTTTCAGTAAAGAGGCAGTTAATGAGTGATGCATGCACATGGACAAGCTTCTAATTAGAGCTTCTGTATGTGTTGAAAGCTTGGTGCTAGGATACTGAGTGGCTGCCAGCAGACTATTGACTTTTTTCCCTCTTTCCTGAACATGTCTATTTATACAGCTTATTACTAATGAGATGCTAATTGAGTCTGCCATATCTAAATAAAAAACCCCTTGAGTTTATTGCTGAATCCTCTAAATGGAGCTCCATTTCAGAGTATTCTCTGTTGATTCATTTTTCTCTGCACTCTCTGTGCCTGATTGAAAAATAATTTTGAACAGTAGGAATAGGATGTCAATTAAAAAAAACATGACAACACCATATTATTTCTAATATTAGTTTAGAAGAGAGCCTATTAAATTCCTGCCTGGGTATTTACATTTAGCTTTACTTAAAACAATGCCAAAATGCACTCAA
This sequence comes from Hafferia zeledoni, assembly GCA_035583235.1. NCBI lineage: Eukaryota > Metazoa > Chordata > Aves > Passeriformes > Thamnophilidae > Hafferia > Hafferia zeledoni. Next base: position 103,450,379 of record JAWWEV010000115.1, on the reverse strand, counting down.
GTAAATTGAGAATACTATGTAGAAAATGTATGAATGCAAGTTTCAATGCCGTGGAGATGTTCCAAAATAATCATTTTGCATGGTATGCAAGCAACCTAAATGATCACCACAAAAAACAACAGGAAAGCACATTTAGAAAAGTAGAATGAAGGAAAAAGTAAGGATTATGGCAGTTAAAGCATTTGTTTAGCTAGTTAAGGTTTGCATAGGAGTGAAAGCAATCTAGCTCTGAGGTTAAAGCACTACTTTTATGACCTTCTGCTTATTATTTAGCTGGAAGTAAATTCAGTGGGTACATTCTTGCACTCTTTTTTCCTGTATAAATTTTTATATTTTAGGATAAATATTGCAAATATTTTTTAGCAGTCATTTAGACATAATTCTCTAAAAATGTTAGATGTTTCTTCAGGTATCACACAATGGATGAAAAATTAATGAACAATACCTTTGGGATAAAATGCTTTCTAGGCATGCCATCTGAAACAAGCCTGTGAAAGTCTTTATTGCATCAATCATCACTTTTTTTTTTAATGACAGTAGTTCACTGTGCTGTGTCTCATGATTTTGTTTGAATGCTTCTTCATGATTCGCCAGTGAAGGCTAATCACAGTGAAAAAAAACACCTTGCAAGGAGCAAAAGACAATGTCAGGTGAAGTAACTATAGTAACCTATTAGAGAAGCACACTGGATGAGCTGCTCAAAAAAAAAAAAAAAAAAAAAAAAAACACAAAACAAAAAAAAACCCCCCAAAACATTGAAAGAGAATAATTAGATCGCTGGCCCTGCTGTGATACCCACTAAGATGGAAAAAAAAAAAAAAAAAAAAAAGAAAAAAATGTCTAAAGGAGATATTGTCTACAGAGGTGTACGATTTATCTTGAAATCCAGGGGAAAGAGAACATTCAGATTTTGCAAAACTTATGAGCAGTTTTAAAGGAATTGTTGGAATATGTGAAATGTTTAGAGGAAGGACCAAAAAGGGGAAAGTGATGTTAGTCAGTATATTCATCTAGAAAGCTCTGCACCTGATCACTGCAGTCGATTTTATATTCTTATTATATCCTTTCTCTATCTTTCTGTTGGTTGCATTTCCTATCTGAGGCTCTCTGTACATACAAGAGAACTTACAGCCAAATATGCTGAGTAGTAAGAGAAGAGGTCTATTTAACATCCTGGAATGGGAATTTGACGCATGAGGGACCTCAGCTCTGGGTGACAGCAACCAGGGGAGACCTTGGTCTGGGAGCCATCAACTGGGTGGAGCAAATGTCTAAACCTAGTTATAAAAAAAAGCCTGTGTGTTCGTGTGTGTGTATATGTGTGTGTACACACATGTATTCCACTAGCAAGCTTTACACCTGATCTTCACAAGGGGAGGAACAGGATCAAGCCATTGGTGCTGTTCACTCTGTGTGTGTGTGGGCAGCAGCACAGGCACAGCTCTGTGTGCTGTACCTGTGTGGACTGAGAAGTGTGCTATTTGTAGTGTATGTGCCCGAGGAGGAGATGTGCTCATCCCCACTGCTGGCTGAATCTGAGGGCATGACAATGCAGCAGCCCTGCAACTATGGAGCTGCAGCAGGAGAAAAGGCCCTGGGCCCAAATTCATGTGTCTCAAAATATTCTACTAGAAATCTCAGTCTCCAGTCAAGAGAATCTAGAGAGCCTTTATTATTGGGGATGTTTAGATTAGAGAAATAATCTGTCAAGAATGGTATAGATGCAATTGATCTTACTTGAGGCAGAATGGACAAGCCAAATGAGGTCACTTCCAGCCTTATGATCTCATTAATCTCAATTGCTTGGACCATTATTCACACCCTTGGAAATAAAACCAGCCATTGACAGAGCTGGTCTTGTTCTGTCCAAAAACAAGGAGACTCAAAAGGTGAGCTGCAGTTACCTGAAATGCAGTCACAGACAAGAGCGTCATTCTGGTCAGTAAATTAATGATGGTAAGAACAAGAGGAATGAGAACAAATTGTGTATCAGATGGTTCACATTAGACATTTAGGAAAATATTCAGCATTAGGAAGGCAATGCAGCAGCACAGCAGATTTGGCAGAGCAATTGAAGAAAAACTTCCATCTTTAGAGTAGTATTTAAAGCTCAGTAGGATAAAGCTGCAGGTGCCCTGATCTATTATTGTCAATGGCCCTGCTTCAAGTGGGAGCTGAACTGCATGAACTGCAGCAATCCTTTACAACCAACAATTCTATGATTCCATGACCTCTGTGACAATTGCTTTGAAAGACACTGTTAGGGCAGATCATGTTCCAGCAGTTAGTGGGATGGACACAGGCTGTCATGACTTAGCTAGGTAGCTAATATGAGTCTGGCTGGATTTTTACTACTGCTGTCTGATCAATGCTACACTTTTCTGTTTCATCTTGAAGGTAATACCTTTCACAGTGCTAAATAATGGCATTATACTACTTCACAGCTGTTATATCTGAATCAGCAACGCAAACTTTTCCTTAGGATACTATCATCAAAGGCAACAGCTAATACAGTGGACTACCCATGCCTTGTAACAAACAATCGACTCAGTCTTTTAGTCCTGAAATGGTGCTTGTAATAATACTTCTAACAAATGTGTTTGTGCAAGGGAAGCCTATGGCAGTTCAAAGAAGTTTAATGTAAGAACAAAATGCCAGTTTAGAGTTCTCAAGTGTTAATATAAAAACAAAAATATTTTTTGTAAATTATCTTCCTCCACTGCTTCCTCAGATAACATGCAGAATAAGCATAACGGAATAAGCTCCCTTTACAGACAATAGAGATACATAGGCACTGTGAAGGTCTCATTTAGTCACCCTAAAATTAATATTTAAAAGGAGAGATTGGAATTTTATCCATTCTTTTCAGTTTCCATAAACTGGACTCTGGGATAGGTAGCTTAGATGCATTTGTCTATATTGTAGGTGTCTTTTTATGCATGGATGTCAAATGAAGTAGAAGCCTTTGAAGAATTACAAGGCTGACAAAATTATAGCGCAGTATGTATAGAATGACTCTTATGATGGGCTTCAGAATCCTGCCATCTTAAGAACTGAGCAAGAGAAAAAAACTTCCAGAGAATTTTTTCCCACTCCATTGTAGCTGAGAAGTACGAGACAAGTTTCACAGAGGATTTTCCTTGGTCACTGGCACTCCTGGGTTTACTACTCCATGATGCATGAAGCTTTCTTTAGGTGATGATGAGAGTTAAGAAATGGTAGGAATTACCCCAGCCATTTTTTTACTGTCTGGGGATGTTTTTGGACAGCAAAATGGTGCAATTCTACTATTTCATGTCTATCTTACCAGGCCATCTAACTACTTGCAACAGAAAGAAAGCTGAGTCTGATTTCCAAAGAGCTGCCTATTGAAATTATATGACTATATAGAGATGATGCCAAGTAAATAAGTGTCTCAGAGCTTTAATAACAGTTCTGTACACTATCCCAAATGAGTCTTTCAGTGCCTTTTACATAGCACTTTCCCTCCAATTCTACTACACTCATGAGTACATCAGCTGAAATGAGAAAAGTATTGCTGGCTTGCAGATTCTGATTCTGTGTATGTTAGGTGCAGTCTAGAATGAATCTTTTCACAACATGTCTAGAAGCTGAAGCTTTTGATACTAAAAGCTTAAATTCTTCCTGAAACTGATTTGATGTATCTTTGTTTATGTAACAGTCTGGCACATATTTTGAACTAGTCATCTGCTCTGAATAGAAAGAGACAGATGGCAATTCATCACACCTATTTAGACATATACATTTGGACAGGATGAAAAACCTTCTGGAAATGCTTTTCACTGGATATAACTTCTATTTATATTCTTAATTCTAACTGGAATTTTTCATTGAAATTTTATTATGTCTGATATAAAGATGCGTCTATACAATAAAATGCAACATGGTTTTTAACACAGTATGCCTTTCTGAGGTGTATAAACCACATTGTAGTGTTCTTCCATGAAGATGAAACACTGCAGAACACAAAATACACAACCTGTCAAAATCATTCAAAGATAACAATATTACTTCTTGATGTATGATACCACATTTCTATAATTCATCATTGCTCTGTGGTGTGAATAGTTGTCAGCTGGACCATATGTTAGGGAACTTTGCTTCACAGCTCCCAGTGCTTAGAGCAGTCCATTAAAAAAAAAAAAAAAAGTTTTATTTAAACCTACATTGTTGACTTACCCTTGGTGTCTCTGAAAATAATCAGGATTTAGGTTCTCAAGTATTTTTATTTTCTTTTGAAAAGATGGTTTATAGTGGATTCATCTGACTGCATATATCTGCTGTATCTAATATCTTCATATGTTACCCTGAGTTCTTTTGGGAAGCAATGGGATACACCTTTGGAAATAACATAGAGCTAACAACAGGTGAGAGAAATTACCCTGAAAGTTACACCCAGACATTTAAATTTTACTGACATAAACCCCATCCTCACAGCTTTATTAGAAGTAGCCAAATACCTTTTACATTTAAAATGGAAGAAATGCCATCAAAACATAGTAAAAAATAATTCCTACGTTGAATAATTTCTTGTACATGCCTCCCTATCTTTGTTTGAACAGGAGAAAGACTGCTATTTGACTATCATGTATAGTATGATGTCATTTCCAGAATGATATCCCATTAAAAAAGGGCAAGAATAATCATGTATCACAACATATGCATTATAAAAGATCTCTCCAGTATGCAAGTAGTAGTGCAGCTGTGGAAGATGCTGGTGAGAACTCATCTGATTTGCTATACATTTTTCATCATTTATTATCTAAACCAATGAATCTGCACTGGAAGAAGAAGGGAAAAGGATTATCCAGACTATCAGCAGAACAAAAAGCCTGATTGTGAGAGCAAAAAGAAAGGTGGAAGCAAATGTTAATGCCACACCAGGAAAATTTGTCTCAGCAATGAACAGCACCTCTGAGTAGCATCACATGTTGAAAGGGTCAAAGTAGTACTAAATCCCTCAGCTTCCACCAGAACTTGTCTCAGGGATGGCCACAGTCACAGTGCCCATGAAGAACAACATGTCACATTCCATTTGGCTTGCAGTGCAGATAAGGAACGAAAATAAACTTCAGGGATCGTTACAACCTCTGTTATCTTCTTCTCTGGAATGCGTTGCAGTCTGGTTATGTAATTAGCTCTCATGTTTAGACCATGTTGAATGAGTCTTCCTTTTTCTTTTCTTAGATGCCTGTGGAGAGGAAAAAGAGTGAATCATTGAAAACATTATGATGACTTAATCTGAAAATAGGTAACCTTCTAGGTGTCCTTGGCTGCAATGTGACAGGAAATAAATTTGGGATAATTTAGCCCAAATTTGATGGAAAAACAAAACAAAACAAAACAAAACCAAAAAAACCCAACAAACCAATCAAACAAAAAAACCATCAAAGCAAGCTTCTCTATAGACTATGACAAACCAAACTGATTTTAAGAGTCATAATGCAATTTTAAATGTTACAAATATAATAAATATTATAGTGAAAAATGGCTTTGGAAAAGATCTGGATATATTAAGCAGTCAGCCTTAAAATAGACTTCTAATAGATAAGTTTATCAGCTTTTCTTGTGTTATCTAAGCCTCCCTCTTCTTTCTGCTGGGAATACCTGGAAACATTGAGATAATGCACTAGAAACCTAGCTAATTTTTATCTCCTGAAAACACACTACTTCTTAGGACAAATGCTTAATATAAAGGTCTATGCATTTATAGGGTATGTGTGCATGTATATATATATATATATATATATATATATATATGTATATAAATAAACATGAGTTCCAGACATCTTTTTGTGTTTTTATACACAGAAAACAAAACAAAACAAAACAGTATTTTATATTATTTAATTGGTATATTTATATTCACAACCTTTTTTTTCACCTTGTTTTTCATACCTACTGGCTCCACATTTGTTTGCCACTATAATGTCCTATATTAAAATACATTTGGAGATTTTTCCAAATAGAAATGCTGAACAAAATCACTATTGCAATAGTTTATGACTTAAATGCAAATTATCTTGAAATACAGTGCCATAGCCTGTAGTGTACAAAAACACTTAGAAGAACTAGAAATTAATATTATTAAAATTAATGCTATGTTGCACTTACTTGATTCTTTATAGGACATTTTCTTGAAGTGATTTCAAAGGAATGAAACATTCTTCACCTTTTCTTTTTAAAATTATTCATGATTTAAAAGTTTAATTTTCTAGGTGCTTGTCTTGATAATGTTATGACACATTGCCTGAAAATCAGGCCCACCCTAAAATAAATCCTTTTCTTACATGGTGACATTCTGAAAACACATGCTATTGTCATACAGGCTTTGAAAATTTAGTGTGATATTTAACAAGCTTATTTAGGCTTAGTACCCATATTTGTATTTGATTGCAAAACCAGAAGTTTTTTACAACACAATGAAAGGGATACTGTGCTGGTTTAAAGGTAAACCATCAGAAGAAATGAACTCAACACAAAAGAGATTATAAGTCAGAGTTACAATTTAATAACAATATTACAACAAATGCAATGGCACAAAGAGAAATTGGTTTTAATCCTCAAAACCCAGTATGACCCAGCACCCTGGGGTACAAACGCCACGTGGTTCCCCCAAGTCCAAAGTAAAAGGAAGTGAGAAACCTGTTGGTGCAGATGATGGTCCCAGTCAGGTCGAGAGTGGTGGTTGCAGTCTGGTTGAAAGTGATGGCCTCCTCCTGTTGAGGTTCTGCTCCTCCTCTGGATCTGATGAGTGGTTCCCCGAGGTCTTCAAACCCCCAGATTATGTACCCTCAGGTCCAGGTGGGAGCATCCAGTCTCTCTCCCAGGGTGGGGAGTTCGACAATGGGTTGACTCTGTGAGTCATGGAGTATTTTGGAATTGTTGAAGGCCGATTAGCAGGCATGACACCTCAGGCTGGGTATGAAGGTGCTAATGACTCCCTGGAGGGGAGTTATCACAGCTCAGGTTTCTTTCACACCCAGCTCATAGCCTGAGGAGTCGGATGTGCCCTGGGCTGCTGCAAATGGTCCACTGTTCTTGGGAAATGAATAGAGGGGGTAGAATACATAGCTTTGGTCTCCCCCACACAGTGA
>JAWWEV010000115.1:103432655-103443161 GCA_035583235.1 Hafferia zeledoni | reverse complement strand
GGGGAAGTAAAAGCTGCCTGTTTAATCTAGGTGATGTGTCTGTTTCAGTTAGACATTTAGTCAATGCAGTACCAAAGTGCTAAAGTAAAGCATGGAATAGAAACAAACTCAAACTTTTGTTGCATAAAGGATGGTGTATTTCTTTCTTCATATCAACATTGTCTTTGTATGTCCTCTCTCTGCATTTGTTGTTCTCCATGTCTTGCTGTGGAAGAGCAGCAGATATGGAAGACTGGCTTTACACAAGACACTGAAAATGGTCAGCCTAGAGCATCCATTGATCTCAAGCAAAGCTTTTCACAGCTGCACAGCAAATGCATGTCATCGTCAGTGTATGTATGATACACTGACAGCCCCTGCCCACTCAAAAGATGTTGCAAGTATGAAATATTTAACCTCTGTTTACAAAATCTTGCAGCTTCGTATCTGAAAAAAAAAAAAGCCCCTTTAAATCTAAGGAGTCTAAATGCAGAAGGAAACTGTCTGCAGACGAACAACTATGGCAAAGACCATATCTAACCTGGGGAATCCAGGTTTACGATGACATACTTCCAGGCCTCTATTCAAGTGAAGACTCAGAACCAGGACAGCACTACTTGGTCTGTATTTTTGCCAAACGCTATGAATCCAGGAGAGCTGCAGAGTACTTTAGCCAAACCCCAGCCCTGGCAACTGTGAACATAGGATTGTGGCATGAGTAATGGCCCCCATCCTCCACTCAGTCCAGATACAGTCAGGAAGATAAACTAATACACAAAGCAAGAAACTGCTAGCAGCAAAAGAATCTTACTTTTCCTATTCTGAGTCCGTGTAAGGTTCTTAAACCAGGATCTTACTTTTATAAGGTTTATTGAAGACATAAATAATTTCCATGTATGTGATCAGCAGTTATTTGAAGAAGCTGCAAATGTGTACTTGAGAGGTCATTTTGGCCTCAGTCCATTGAGCCTGTCAGGATGAAAGATCAGGCTTTTTTGTTGGCTATGCAGAGAGTGGAGGTGATGCATAAAGAACACGGCCTGGTCTCAGACCACTAGGACAGAGAAGATATTGTTGAGGGAGCAGGCAAAATATGACACAAGTATGTTTCTGTTTATGTAGAATATTATTCTTGCTCAATTAGAACTGTATCTCTGGGAATTTGATTTGATTACCCAGCCAATAAATGAAAAAACTCAGTCTACACTGTCTATTGAAGATGACTCTGCTTTCAGTTCCTGGATCAATATGCTGTTGATGGATGTCTTCATCAGTTATTGAACCCTTCTGGATATGTGCAAGTCAACAACTCAGGAAAGCTCCACTCTGAAGGCTTCTCAAAAATACTGCTTTTTGTTTTATTGCCTACAAGTCCAGGCATCAAAAGCTGTTGTGGGGCAATGCAGATGACTGTTTTGAGAAAAGATACAAGCTGGAAGCCTAAGAACTATGTACATGCCTAGAAGGTAAGCAATTGTTAGTTTTGGAATAGGAATACTCCATCACTCACAGCTGTGCAGCTACATGATTTCACTGTGTACATCTCCCAAAACTGGTACTAAATGTGACATGTTCTTACTTATACTGAATCTGATATATTCTGAAATATATCTTTAGGAACCTGTGGCTTTTAAAAGTCCTTTCTCAAATGTTACCTTAATTGTTGCAATATACTGATTGCCTTTTTGAGAAAAAAAAAAAAATGGACCCTGAGTCTGAGCAGGCTTATCACACCTGTTGTAGGGATCTCATCTATCTTGAAGTCTTTACTTTCTTCTGTCCAAACAGGCACAACTATCACCATTTTGTGTAAAATGATCCAGCCTCTTCTGCCAAAGGTATGCAAACATGCCCTGGCTGTTTTTTATCTGGAAACTCCACGATCAGGTAACAGCAGAAAATGGACTGGCACACAGAAAATGCATAGTGAGCTACTGAGATCCCTGGCAAGCTATTCTGATTGCCTTTTCACCATATCTGACAGTGTTACATCAATATTTGGTGTCCTGAACTAATGATGTTTTGTAATCAGAGTAGAAGTTTGCCTATAGAATGCTAACTAGTGACCATTTTAGATAATTTTGGAAAAAACCCCAACCAACCAAAAACAACAACAACAAAAAAACCACTTCAGAACTCTCAGTCCGGGTCATGATGGCATTATTTGTTACTTTGCTGACGATACCAGAAAGATCTAGTTGTGTTTAAGAAAACATTGTACATTGTCTGGTATCTGCTCCGTAGAACTATTAGAATACAAAAACTGTTGAAGCTTATGGGTTCATCAGCAACTTTTCCTCACCTGGGAATAATCTGTTGCTGGTTTAGAGTATAAACAACCCTATTAGTGTTAAAATAATTGTTCAAGACATTTTGTTATGTTTGGATATTCAGTATAAGTGCTGAGACTTGCAACTTGGCTAGCATCAGCAGCAAACAAACATCCTGTCAAAAGTGTCTGGCACTCTGTGTTCCTGCATGATTGGCAGGAAACAGTGTATTAAGGAAAAGGAAGATGGACACTACAAAAAACTGTAAACTTGTTTTCCCAAAACAATAGCATGATATAAAACCAAAGGAGCCTTTTATTAAAATATTTGCTGTTAGATTAATGCGTTGCAGGGCTAGGTGGGGGGAGGGATGGATAGAGAGTGTGATTGCTCAATACAAAACTGAGGCTTAATAAAATTGACACATATACATGTTTTCTTGTAGGCTGCATGTCAGCCACTCTTCAGCATGCACAGAACTGAAACCACCCATCCATATTGCCCATACGGTACACTGTATTGGCACTAGTTGCTACATTAAATTGGTCTGTCTTCACAATCAGTGGGCAATGCAGATCTCTTTCTTCTTTTTGGATCTATTGCAGACCAAGTGTTTTTGTCTCTCTAGTGCCACAATGGCTTTATGCAGGAGGTTAACTTTAATCTCTGTGTGGCATCGTATACAAGCCCAGCTGGCCAAAGCTGCAGTGTGAGTATGCGGAACTCGTTCCCTGGGAAGCTGGGAACTGCCAGGGCAGTGTCTCCTCCCCAGTCTCCAAAACTCCTAGTGCTGTGCTGTGACCTGGAAGCTTCTATGATGAAGGAAAGTGATAGAGCTCTGCACTAGACTGCACTCCTTCAACCTGAAAATCTGTCTTTCTCTGATGCCTTCCTCCTTGTGCTGGTTTAAATGTAAACCTGCAGGAGAAACAAACTCAACACAAAAGAGATTGTAAGTCAGAGCTGCAATTTAATAACAATATTACAATAAATGCAATGGCACAAATTAAAAAGTGTTTTAACCCACAAAACCCAGAAGTATGACCCAGCACCCTGGGGTACAAACCCCATGTGACTCCCCTAAGTCCAAAGTGAAAGGAAGTGAGAAACCTGTTGGTACAGATGATGGTCCCAGTCTGGTCAAGAGTTGTGGTCACAGTCTGGTTGAAAGTGGTGGTCTCTTCCTATTGAGGTCCTGCTCCTCCTTGGGATCCGACAAGTGGTTCCCCAAGGTCTTCAAACCCCCAGATTATGTACCTTTAGGTCCCAGTGGGAGTATTCAGTACCTCCCCCAGGGCGGGAAGTTACACAGTGGGTCATCTGACTCTGTGAGTCCTGGGGTATTTTGGAATTGTTGATGGCCCATTAGCAGACACGCCCCCTCAGGCTGGGTGTGATGGTGCTAACGACTCCCTGGAGGGGAGTTATCACTGCTCTTATCTCATAGATGTCTTCCACACCCAGCTCACATCCTGAGGAGTCAGGTGTGCCCTGGGCTGCTGCAAATGGTCCCCTGTTCTTGGAAAATGAATAGAGGGGGTAGAATACATAGCTTTGGTCTCCCCCACACAGTGATAAACTGGTCCTACCTGCTGAACTAGGACAGAAACTTACATCATCCATTTTGTGCAGCTGTAGGCTTCTAACTCACAGGTGAGTCAGAATAGTCAATTTTATGACTCAAGTACTTACAACGGAAAATAGGAATTTTTCACACACATATTCACAGAACAATGTAACAGTTCAACATTTTTCCAGATTAATATTTCTACTAGGATCCATGACATAATAGTTATTAAAAAAAATAATCTTTTACTTAACACTTGACGTGATAAATTCTTACATCAGTCATACTTTTTGTAACTTGTGTTGTAGGGACCCCACACTAATCTGTGAATTGCATCAGAATATCATTTATCTTTACCCTAGACTAAACATATTTTTTACTTTGCTCTTTATTGGTTACATGACTGCATAAAATACTTTTATTTTCAGTTCTTGTCTGTACTTCATTAGGTTCTGTATGGCATTTTAGAAACTCTTATAGAACATGAATAATTTTAAATACACTGCAACGATCTTGACTACAGGAAAGTACCTATAAGCAGTTTAGTTTATAGCAAAACCATAAAAATATGTTCTTCAGTCACTAACTGGTACATGAAGAAAGACAAAAATATCCAGGTTGCAAAATGAAGTTTAACATTTATCTAGCAAACCACATCAAAAAGGAATCAGAATACTATGAAATGTGACAAGTAAACTCTCTTCAAAATTACTAAAATTTGTAGTTTGATTAGCAAACTCTAAAAATGCATAAATATAACAGTGATCCAGAGGATGATTTACTATTTTATGTCCAATATTAATTTGCAGAAAATAAAATTCATCAGCACTTAAAACATCACCCCTGACAGAAAGTTAAAAAAAAACAAACAACAAAACATCAAAGCAAAACCAACTACTGCATTTGGTTGCATATAATGTAGTTGATAGCTCCCTTGTCTTTATTTGCACATCATAACACCCACCCTTGCACTGTTCTCAGGCTCTATAAACTGTTTTGAATTTATTTAGTCCATCAATCAGTCTGACGTGTTTTGCTTCTTCAGAGCACAGGTGAACATGACCAACAAAAGCACAACTATCTGTAGACCTGGAGAGCTCAAGTATTTTTAGTATAATGGACAATTCACATGGAGAGCAAATAAAGGGTATTTAATATTGAATATTCATCTGCAAATTGCATTTGCATACCAGTAGGCTTCAGGAGTAAATTCTTCTCATTTCAATAATTAATTCTTTCAGGAGGGTCTGTATGCTTGCCTATTTTTATTAACTGCATGAACTAGTCTGTTAAAAGTTGTAAGCTCTCTTTTCCATCCTGTTAATATATCCAGATTCAATTATGGGATTGCTCTGCATGGACCTCACAGCTACAGCAAGTGCTGCCAAGCTTTACTTGACTTCAGGTCTTTTTTGGAGTGAGCACAGATCTGAATCTTGCATCTTCTGAAGAAAAGAATCAGACACTCTCCTCTGCACCAAACATACTAACAAAGACACGTTATTAAAATACTTAACCTGTCTCCCTTTTAATGGCATATTTTACAGCATAACCTCATTTTAGTTATTCCATAGCCCTTTTGTTGTACAATTCCAGCTGTTATAAATTGGATCACCCTGAATTAAAAGCAAGGAAATTTAACTTATTTATTGCCTAGATATTCCAGCCTTGTTCACGACCTCCTATACTGAAAAAAGTTATCTCATTAGGTACATAATTATTATTCTGCCTTTAAAATTAGTTTGTCAAGAAAAAAAAAAAAAAGAAATAAAAATCATAATAACTCTGGACGATGATTGTCATATTTTTGTGTATTTATTAAAGCAACAGTAAGAAATTAAAAAATGGAAATTATATTTTTTTTCCTTCATTTTATATGGTCATAGTACTGAGCAGTCAGGGAGATGAGGTAAGGTCCATTTTTACTAGCTTTGTGAAAACATAAAGTATATATATAAATTAAGGATTGTCTTTAATAAGCTCATAAAATGTTTTTGGTTCTGGAATTTATAGAGCATTTGAACAATCTTTTTCGTACTGACAGTTTCTAATTTTTGCTGTTATTGACATCACAACTTTAAATGTTCTTTTCTTTCTTGTAGAGAAATAAACATCCTGATGAATGATTCACCTACTCTTTGTTTCATTACCCTAGTAAAATAAAAAATGTTGTCTTTTATAGGTCATTTGCCTTCAAAAAGGTTGTCTAGATAAAAAAAAAAAAAAAACAACAAACAAAACAAAACAAAACAAAAAAAAAAACAAACCACAAAACATCATTGCAAATCCTAATCACTACACAATCTTCATATGATGTATAAGGAAAGTTCAGTGTCTCATAAAATAAGTTTGAAGACACCAAAACTGGAAAGTGGAAGTTGCCATTGAAAGAACAAATGTAAATTACACTTTCTAGTGGAGAATTAGCTGTTTTCTTTCACTAGAGAATTCTAATATTAAAACTGCTTGGGTTTAAAATACTTCAACCAGGATAGTCAAAACATGGGGGGACCTAACAGGGCTTCCACCATTATGCTTGTTACCTTTCTCAGCTAGAGCTAAGTGTCCTGATTCTGTTCCCTGCTACTGCTCCAAACGTCTGCCTTGACCAGTGAGCTACAATTTAAGGTTTATAGGTTTTCCAGTTTGCTTTTTTTTTTTTTTTTAATTGTATTCTAACACTATAAAGTAACCCACTCTCTGACCATTAGAAACTGGAATGAAAAAGAATCCTAATAAATGCATAATGTATTTGGAACACTAATACTGGAAAATGAGATGTCATCAGTTCCCAAATGTAAAGTAATATACAGACAAAGCCACACTGGTACAAAATATCAGCTCTAATCTCAGCCTAGGTGAATCAAAATAGGTGTGGTAGCTGTATTTCCCCAAATCTAAGTTAAATCCCTCACCAATGAGCTATTTCTGTATTTTTATGAGGTTTAAATGATATTTGTGCTCTGAGAACTGCTGCTCCACAGGTAGTATCGGCATTCTGACACTGAGCACATTAGTGCCACTATGATTCTACTCAGAAGGATAAATTTAAGCTGCATCCATTCTAATAAATTACAAAGTGGCAGGGACCATTCCCAGCACCGTGATTCAATCATCTGAAGTGTTCAGTTGCTAGTATCATGTCTAATACAGTTGTGGCTTGGGATGATTTCAATTTCTAATAACCATTTTTTGAAGTTATCCTCTTTCAAAGGCTGAGGGACTTTAATAGCATGGATTTAGGCCATTAAACACCTAAGTCCAATTATGGGCACAGGCAACTGACTCATCTATACCATACACTGCAATTTAATGGTTGAAGCTGCAGCTCAGGTGAATGGGGAGCTTCAGAAAACAGAATTGAGATAATTATGGGATTAGGCAGCTTCAAAAATAGGTTGGAGTCTGAGGAACCAACACACTAATGTCATCTAAGTCTTACTTTCTTCAGGGAGGTAGATAATTAGACTCCTGAATTTAAGAGAGGGGTAATTTTTTTTTTTTTTTTTTAATTTCACCAGTACAATAAGAAGCTACATTTTTGAGGTTAAAGATAAAAGTTGCCCTTTAGTAGATGGATGAATTTGGGATCTTCTATTTCACTTCAAGACTGTTTCCAACAGTAAGCTCCCTGTCAACCTTCCAATGTGGATTGCAAGTTTGAAAAATTGATGTATTCTCATATACCCTTTCAATTCATGATTTCTCATTGAGCTGTATAGGTAGATGTTTTTGCATTTTTCTACAGGGTATTATGTCATCATTCAGTGGTCTATTTTAAGTTTTAAACCTGTTTTCAGTTCTCTTTGCTTCTTTTTATACATACTTTTTGTATGTTTCTAGCACATTTCTTGTACCTCCTCAGCAAGTCGGGTGGCTATTTCACTACCACCTTTATGTCAAGAAGCTAAATATGCCTCCATAAACCAAAAGAATCCATATAATAACAAAATCAGTGCATCACACTTACATTCTGTTTACAAATCAGAACTCAAAATCCAGCATTTCTTGCAGGGACAAAAATCACTTGTGTTTTGTACTGGTTTCTTTTGGGTTTTTTGATCATCAATTAAACACAATCATGCAGCTAAACATTATCACTGGCAATGCAAACTCCACAGTAACTGTTACATACTTGTATTAATAAGTTATTTTAGGAGCTGCTGAGGGGAAAGTTCTTTTCTTGCTATTAAGTTTGGTCCACACAGCAGAGTGTCAAAGACTCTTCCAACCTGTGTGCTGTCCATTGTTTGACAGGCAGTATTGGGCTCATAAGTCTCTGATGTTCTAGGACGCTTATAGCTAATATGTCCCAAGAGAAAGTTCTCCCTGGCTATTAAGTGTGGTATCATAGCAGTGTCGAAGACCCTTCTAACCTGTGTGCTGTCCATTGTTTCACAGGCAGTGTTGGGTTCATAAGACTGATTTTTCTGGAGATGCTTATAGCTAATAAGTTCTCCCTGGTAAAAGTGTGGTCCTCACAGGAATGTTGAAAACCTTTCCAGACTGTGTTCTGTCCATTGTTGAACAGTCAGTGCTGGGTTCATAAAGCTTTGATTGTTCTGAGGACACTAATAATACTGGTGGGACAAGAAATCTTTGCATTTCTGTCTCTCCTTTTCACATGAAAACACTGATGAAGTTTATGTTTAATTCCTTTTAAAACTTGTTCTCAAACTGGTGTTGTGCTGGTCGGACCTGGTTATTACAGGAGAAGGCTGAACAAAAAATTCAGGTTTCCACTACACAAGCTATTAAATTACAGATTCCTGAGCCATGAAAAATATAAGGAGCCCCTAGAAAAATGAAGGGACATCAATACCTTTCTCCCCAGAAATTTTACAAAAACAAAATCTCATGTGAATTATGGCTCAGTTCTGTACTATTGAACTTCCATTTATAATCACAGCCCAAATCTCTTCCATATATCACCTCAACTTACAAAAAGGCATGAAAAGAATAGGAATACAAAGTGTATCAGTGAAAAGGCAAATCGGACATGGCTTATGAATCATACACATGGAAAGAAGCTTCCCCTCTTTCCAAATTCCAAGGTAAGTATATCAACAACCATTTTTCATGAATTAATGTTGTCCACTTGTTGAGCCAGTACTGGCCCTCAGCACTAAAAAAATGCCTTGTTTTACCCTTTCCATCATATGTTTCACTTCAGATATATACATATGTATAAAGAACAGTCCTAGAATATTGAACACATGAACAGCATGCTACAGCTGTCATAAGGTTTTCTGGCTGCAGTAAGGTATTTTTGTAGTCAATAATTTTATATTTATCTTTTGCAAAAAGTGTAATAGTTTCTATTAAATAAAAATGCTGCCCAAAGCATATCTAATAATCTTGTATGCAAAAAAAAATTGAAAAAAATACTGAAGTTCTAATGATCTCAGATATTTTGCATAGATCTTATAAATTTCTATAGAGGTTCCTGTCAAAAACATGACAAGTAATGGATTTCTGATAAATATTACAATATATACACACATGTATATACATACATACACACACACACACACACACATATTTAAAATTAATATCAGACTCTTTTTACATTATGCATAATATTTATTTCCTCTGTTTTTTGTATCCAATTGGAGTTCTGTAAAAAGTTTCCAGTATTCTATGCTATGCTATTATATGCTAATGTAAGTTATGCTATGCTACTCTTTCTTTAAATTCTTTTTTCATAATTTTCACAATATTTTAAGAGATGGACATCACAAAACATTTTCACTTTTATTAAATAAGAGAGACTTGTAGAGATTAGGCAGCCACTATGAGGTATATAAACAGACTGATAGTGCTTTCTGAGAAAATCTTGGACTGTGATTAATGATTCCCTTGTGCACAAATACTTGTTTTGTTCAGATACATGGTATATCTAAAGTTTAACATTGAATTACAAAAAAATAGTGTTTATGGTTAGGAGAGTTTTGGGAACAATAGCAACTTTCAAAATCCTCCCTGAATGATTTCATTGTCATCTATAATAACTATTATTTCTGGTTTATTTGTTGATACAAATTGTTGTAAATATTATTTCAGACTTATGTACCTAAAAATTATTGTATAAATGCTTTTAACAATTGTGTTTTATACTTTTCTGTTTATCTCATAGTGTAATGGTAAGAGCAAATTATTCAAAATTCCAAGGTCATGTTCTGTCTTTAACCTAAATCTGAAAGAGAGAGACAAATACCTCAGGAAATAAATCTCTCTGCACATTCTCTTGGTAAGCATAACTTTATGTAGAGTAGATACCTCTGATTAGTGGCAGTAGGCAAGGGCAAGGCACCTTCATAAATAGAATTCACAAACCTGTTATCTATAGATAGAAGGTATGTTACACCTCCATATCATGAACAGGTACAGTGTAGTGTGGATACAAGGGCTACTTTGGAAGATTTTTTTTTTTCCTTATAATCTCTGAATTTCTTATATTGAAATCAGTGTTTCTTGAATTCTCTTCTTAAGGTTCAGGTGGTTTTATGACTTTGAGAATAATTGTAAACATTCAGCCATCATGCAGATGGGGGTTTTGGCCTTGAGTAATGAATAAAACTACCCTTTTCCATCTAGAATTTGTATTACTCCGTTTATGTATTTAAATGTATAGCTAACAGAGGAAAAACCCTGACTTCCTTCTGCATGTGTAGAGTTAATGGAAACTGA
>JAWWEV010000115.1:103383441-103402290 GCA_035583235.1 Hafferia zeledoni | reverse complement strand
TGATTGCACTCAGGATGATCTGCTCCATAACCCTGCCAGGCACGGAGGTCAGGCTGACAGGCCTGTAGTTGCCCAGGTCAGCCTTGCAGCCCTTTTTGTGGATTGGGGTGACATTTGCCAACCTCCAATCATCTGGGACCTCCCCAGAGAGCCAGGACTGTTGGAAGATGATGGAGAGTGTCTTGGCAAGCTCTTCTGCGAGCTCCCTGATCACCCTGGGATGGATTCCGTCTGGTCCCATAGACTTGTGAGGATTCAGCTGGCTCAGTAAGTCACTATTTTCAGATGAGAGGATGGAGTTGCCCTCTATGTCAATGGCCAGCTGGAGTGCATGGAGCTCTCATTTTTTTATACTAACCCTAGCATAATTTTTTAAAATTTAATACCTTTCCTCTGGATATGGTTTTACTGTAATTGAATTGCCATGGCTTAAACAAACCAGCAAATCCTTCAAATCAAAGCATTCCTTTTCATTTAAGAGTTTGCATTGTTTTTCAAAACCTGCTCTTTTTTTTGCTGGTGATTCTTGTGCAGCTGTCCCTGCTCAGTCTTCTTGACCATTCACATGTTGTTTTTCAAACAGGCAAGAGGTACCAAATCTGTCAAAATTGTACTAGTTCACCTTCTTTTGAACCATAAGGAACTAGTCACAGATGGAAATGGGATACCTGACTTAAAATACCAAAACCCCCACATCTGAAAATCAATGCACTGTGATAAGTTAAAGCTTAAAAAATTGCAAAGGCACTGCAAATTGATTACTTAGTTAATAGTATCACCTGCCAAGCTTGGAAGAGACCTATTACTCTATTGTTTCTCTGCTTTGCTATAATTTACACAGCTCTAGTATTCAAAAAAACCACATGGCTTCAGGAACCCTTATGAATATCAAGATAGAATTAATTCACATAAATTGCCTGCAGCATTTGTGACATTTACACTTACAAGACACTGGCAGTCTTGAATGTATAAAGGAAGCAGCAAGTTCAGCAACTCAAAAATCGTTTCCATTTTCTACCATTCTCTGTGTGAGGTTTCATATTTATGTGCTTTTAGATGAAATACCTGTGTAAAATCAGATCAAAAAGATACACTGCAAAAAGACTTAATTGATCTTAAATCAGCCATAACTGAGTATGAGGCAGAGACATTTGCATGTAAAGCAAATGATGTCCCAGAAGAGTCAATGTATGCATGGATTGGACTGTCTTGAGACATAATGTTTACTTTTCAAGGTTTATGTATACTTTTAGATAATTTTTTCTACTATTCCTCAACTGAAGGAAGATCTACACCTTTGCTTGCATATACACGTTCTCTGGTTCTTTCATGCCTAGCCTTAGTTCATCTAACTTAAACTTCAAGCCTGAATTTACTCCCTATGAAAGACAGTGGCTGCCCTAAGGGAAAAAAGTCCCATTAAAACTAGAATAGAATAGTGTAGAGCAGAATATTTCCATTGAAAGGACCCACAATGATCATCTAGTCCAACTTCCTGACCACTTTAGGGCTGACCAAAAGTTAAAACATATTACTAAGTGCATTTTCCAATTGACTCTCAAACTGAGAGGTTTGGAGCAACAACCATGACTCTAAGAGGCCTATTCCAATGTTTGGCGACCCTCTTGGTAAAGAAATGCTTCCTAATGTCCAGTCTAAACCTGCCCTGATGCAACTCTGAACCATTCCCATGTGTCCTATCACTGGATAACAGGGAGAAATGCTCCGCACCTCTTTCTCTATTTCCACTTCTCAGGAAACTGTACAGAGCAAAATTTAAATGTTTAATCTTTTTTTTTTGGAAAACCTTTATTTTATTTCAAATATTCTTAGTAGCATAATACAGGGATTTAATTACTTTATTAAGTCATCTATGCCATCCATTATCACCAAGGTGTCTGAGGAAGAGGTTCTTGACAGACATAACTGTACGACAGACTGTAGTCATCCCTGACACTAATACGTGAGAACAATGAGTAATCTTGCTCAAGTTACAGACAAGGATATATTAACAATTGGATGAGATTTCTCCCACTGCAATGAAAAAAGCAGGATTTCTTTTAAATAGCAATTGAAATGCAAATTACTGTTCACGTTTTATACATAGTTATCATAAAAAATCCAGCAAAATCATGAAATCCAAAATCTTCTTTGACAATACTCACAGAAGAGTCCAAAGTGATTAACAAGATTTCCTCAAAACTGGAATCAAGTTTAAAAATATACCCTTGAGTACAGAAGAAGTAGAGTCAATTTGGCAGGCTAAGTATCAAGATTGAAAATGTGTGATTTATCACTGATCTCTGTCTAAAAAGACATATCCCTGAACACTGCCATCCAATCACATAAAAATGTGGATTACACTATCAATCAACTACTTCATGCTCAATGCATCTATAAAGATAGTAATCTCTGAGACAGCAGACCTGAGGAACCCTCAGAGAATTTTAAGAGAAAACAATGCAGAGAAGATGATTACAGAAAGGTGTCAGTGGGAAAGAAACTTAGAAGGAGGTATATGTTTTATAAATTTGTACTTGCTACATAATTTCAAAAGACATTCAGAGATTAATCTTTTCTGAAGGGAAAGAATGTGACTTTAGCAGCAGTTTGACTTTGCTATCAATACTGCAGGTAGACTATTCTGTCCAGAAGAACTGTGAAGTATCATTTGTTAGATAGATTCTATGTATCATTGAATCATAAAATAGTTTCAGTTGGAATGGACCTTAAGGATCATCTGGTTCCAACTCCCTGCCATGGACAGGGACACCTTCCACTACAACAGATTGCTCAAAGCCCCATCCAATTTAGTATTGACCACTTTTTTGAACTTCTGTTTTCTGCTAGATGATCAAGTAATTAAACTTTTGCATAACATCAGTAGTGTCACTGACTAATCCCAGGGTAAAACTGTGCCATGTTAATTATCTTTTACAAGTTAGAAATTGTTGAAAGATGTATAAAAACCACAATGAAGAGCAATTAGAGTGGTAAAAGTAAATATGAATTTGTTATCCCAAAACACCTAACACATAAGAGTAAAGTGATTGCTTTACAAATCTCATCACAAAATATTTCAGGTAGAAAACAGAGTATATGAAAGTATGTTAAGAACTTATGCAATCACTGATCAGTTATGTTCTAGGTAGAGGTCAGAAAGTGTTTTAAAACTTCTTAATTAAATAATTTTTCAATGTAGAAAAGGTAAATAAATAAATAAATAAGAGAGGCATGTATTGGAATATTCTTTGTTATTTTGCATGATGTAATTGTGAGAGAACTGAAAATTCATGAACTCTGCAAACAGCTATTTATTCTCAGTCTGCCTGTTTTAAAAGAGAAGGTTATGCTTATCAAAAAGAGTAATTTTTATCTCAGAAAATTATTTCAGACTTAAAAGGTGACACAATAAAGACTGACATGAACCCTCAGGCATTATTTCATAAAATGCTCATATTTAATCAAGATTTGTGAAAAAGTTAAAAATAAAAACACTAGAATGGAAATTGCCCTTTAAACAAATGGTGTAGTACAGGTATATCCCAGGGCAAAATTTGTTGGATGATGCATACACTATACAGAACCTCCCCAGTAGCCTTTGCAACCAGTGTCTATTTTAGTTCTTCTCTAGCATGGGGTGAAATATTGATCACCTCATAAAATGGCCTTACGTGAAGGAAAAAAAAAAAAAAAGGTTTATGGAAAGCATGGGAGCATCAATTGGAGCATCAGGAAAATATTGGCTACTCAGATGAAAATAAATTACTATAAAAACCATTACCTCTTTGTGTGATAATTTAAATATTTTAAAATTATGTGGAAAAAAAATGTAGGTGTTTCATTTGCACATAATTTATACACTAACATCTCTTTAGACATCTACATATAAACACAAAAAAATACCTTCATTGCATGAAATTTTCAACAAAGTCTTCCTAGTTAAAAATGAGTAAATATCCGCACTTACCCTAATTTCGTACATAGAATGGCAGTGATTTCATTCTGAGAGATACTATTGTATCATCAGTGAAATATCTGTCTTCTAGGAAGAATAATAAGAATCAAAGCCTCTTGGTGAAACAGAATAAATCTTCTTTCCATAGTGTAAATAAACATTTAAAAGAAAATAATGTCTCTACAAGATTGTTCCACTTTAAAAAAAAAAAAAAAAAAAAAAAAAAGGCTCATTGTTTGGAAAGCAAAACCAGTCAATTGCTGCTGAGGGTGACTTATGTTTCAGTGTTTGTAAACTGCTTGTTGTCTCCAGTACAAGAAAGCAAGTAGAGAAATATTTTTTTTTTTTTAATTAGCACCCCTTTAAATACTATAATGTTATATATGTATTGTATAAGTACCATACATTTGCTCTCCTCCTATGCTGCATGATATCTCCAATCTAATTAACTGAACTGCTAAAACTGGCAAAACCCCTGAGTATCAGGGAGGTTTTCACACTCTTCTGTCACTCACAACTTAAAACATCCAAGAGTTTATTATTGTTACTTTTTTATAGATATTTGTTTGTTTGTATAGCCAAATTAAGAAATGTAAACAATGGCTTTTGTATTATTTATTTTTAATTTTTTTTTTTTCCTATGAAACTTCACTGGAAATCACTACTCTTGATGATGAGTTGATGATAAGCGCCATCACATCCTTGTGGTGGGAGGGTTAAATGTTTCACCTGGTAAAAAAGGAGCAATTACTCCTCTAGGTAGTCATAAATTTTGCTCATAAAGAAGCATATGCCACCCCTCAATTAGTTCAAAAGCTTCATACGATAATGATTGTGACATGATGAGCAAATCACTTGGGCTATGTTCATGTCATAGGTTTTACAAGGTTGCAGAATCTAAGAACTTACTAAAATTTTGTTTAAGTTCCCTCAGTACTTAATTTCGAGTTTTTCAAATGCCCAGAAACATTTCAGTCTCATGTAGGCTGGCTGCTGAACTGATCATTCATACTAAGGATATTTTTGAATCCACAAGTCACATATTTTCAATGGGACTCACATGAGTGACAACAATCTGAACTCTGCATGCCAAAGCAAGATTTACCTAAACCCCTGTGGCACCAGTGACTCAAACAGCAATTGCTGCACCATTACAAACAGATTGGAACTAGGAGTTGGCAGGTTTAAGTTTTATTTTAAACTCTGCCTGAGACTTTCTAATCTGCACCTAAAACCTTCCAAAAGTGCCTTAAATCCTAGTTTAGAGACTAAAGGGAAAAGGAGATATAGGTTTCCCTGTATCATTTCTATTGAAGCTGTTTCCTTCTGCTTAGAATAACAGACAAATTAGTAGATCAAGAAACTAGGCATGTGTCTCAAGACTATTGATGAGATCACTTAACAGAAATAGATCTGAGGTTGGTCTTTTCTGACTGTTTGGATTTTTAGCTATAAGAAATTATGTAGTTGATTTGAATAATTATTGCGGGAATTGAGGAAGGCAAGAGTAATTAAATCCACTTCCCGTTTACTGCAGGAAAGGCCATCATATACCTCTACTGATGTAACATAAAGATATTTACCAATCAGAGAATCATAGAGTGGCCTGCAGACAAGGTCACCTTTCACTAGACCAAGTTGCTCAGAGTTCCATTCAGCCTGGCTTGAACACTTCCAGAGATGTGGCAGTCACAGCTTCTCTGGGCAACCTCTTCCAGTGCCTCATCACCCTCACAGTAAAGAATTTCTTCCTATTATCTAATCTAAATCAACTCTCTTTTTATTTGAAGCCAATCCTCCTTATTTTGTCACTATATTCCCTTGTAAACAGTCTCTCTCCATCTTTCTTTTAGGCTTCCTTCAGGTACTGGAAGGCCTCAGTTAGGTCACCCAGAGCCTTCCCTTCCCTATACTGAACAATTCCAATTCTCCCAGCCTTTCCTAACAGCAGAGGTGGTCCATCCCTCTAATCATCTTGGTGGCCCTCCTCGGGACTCATTCCAATAGGTCAATGTCCTTCCTGTGCTGGGGACCCCATAGCTGGACACAGTACTCCAGGTGATGTCTCACTATCAGTCAAAATCATAGCCAAGTTTGGACAATACAGTCATTAAGCTTTCAGGGTTTATCTTGAAAATCACATAAAAAGAAATAAGCAGTACCAGCTGAACTGTGAGTCTGTAGAAACAAACCAAAAAGTTTGAACAACAGTCACTTATTTCTTCTGATGTGGATAAATCATCCGATACCACCGAGCAGATGAGAAACGGTCCCATACTGCTGTCAGGAAACAATTCAGACTGCAATAAAAATACCTTTGTGGTCATTATATATTTATGTGGTACGTTCCTCTTCAGCAAGCTTTTGGACATTTCAGTCTCTGTGAAGCATGAAGAGTTCAGGCAAAAAGCCAGATATACTAAACGAAGTTCTCTTAATCAGGTAAACACAGGTATAAATAATTGTTCCATATGTAGAATATATTAATATATAAACCAGAATATATTAACTCGTACTGGCATTTCAGGCAACATTTACATATACAAGCTTTTATAAATAAAATGCATTCTCATCAAGAGGATGAATGTGAAAGACAATCCCAGTATTTCAACAGTAGTATTTAAACAACATATGGAACTCCATTGCTGTAAGGATTTCTTGAGATGCCTTATGTCTTTTCGGGTAATATTGTAGATCATCATATTGCACACTACCTCCAATCCTTTCTTCATCAGGGAATGTACCCTGTGTGTGGTTCTGCCTAATGAACAAGTGGAAACCAAACTGTTACTTTTGTATGTATTTAAAACTGCTTTTAATATACAAGAAAGTTCCCTTCTGGTTTATCCTGGGAATTGATAATACATAGAGATTAGTTAGGTATTAAGTGGGAGGTGTGGATAAAGACCAGTGGTTAATGGTTAACCAATACACAGGATATGGGTTGATGTCACTTATTTGATAATCTGATTGAGAACAAAAGGTATAGGTCAATGTAACAGAAACAGAAGCATGCTTTTGAACAAAGAATACAGTTCTTGGTAAAGAATACAGTTCATTTTTTCTGTGCTTGTAAACTTTGCTTCCTAGTCTTCACTTATCTGCCAACTGATGGCTCTGTACATATCATGAAACAGTTTGCAAGTCTTTAGAAACACAGAATGAAGCTTTCATTCCAAGTCCAAGTGAGGCATTGATCACTTTAGCAGGAGGCAGATATGAGGAATGCTAGTCTTTTGGCTAGCAACCTGGCCACTTGCAGTGATAAACTGGAATGCCACTAAGTGTACCCTAATTTCCTTAGGAGCAGATCTTCCTCTAGGACTTGAAAACCACTTGCCTCTGTTTGCTAACTAGAAAGAAAACCTTGCCACTTAATATACAGTGTCTGTTTATCTAGACCCCTACAACTTAGGGAAAGAAATAGATCTTAAAATAGGATTAATTCTGCCTCCTACTCTGAAAACCGACTTTGAGAGAGCAAAGTCGTAACAGATCATCAGGTGCATTCTGCCACACCCAGCGGTGATTCAAAAATCACAAAAGGAGATTAATAAGACCACATTTTTGCCTAAAAGCAGTGAAAATAAACGAGGAGTGACTAAGAATATCCCAACACAGGCTAAATTCAACTACTTTGTACAGATACTTTTACTGTACTTTTACTTTTTCACATAAACAAGATGCGACAACTAACACACTAGTTAAACATTTTATTTTGAAATATGAATAATAAATTCCCTTATCTATGGTGCCTTGTCTGTTTTTCACCACACTATGACTTTCATACTCAGATTTGTTTGAAGAACAAGAAATGTATGGCACCATATTTATTGTAAGATTGGTCCTTGGGCAGAAGAAAAAAAACCCCTGCCAATTGAATTACCAGCAAATGCTTTTGTGCACTTAAAACATTGAGTTTTGCATAGTATTTGATATAAAAAGAGCAGGGAATGCTGTTTGATTACAAAGTCTGATGACCATAAATTTTATGTAAGATTCTGGGAAATAAGATTTGCAGTCCTCCAGTTCTTATGCTTTCTGAAAGAATATATTCACTGAAGATCTGAGTTAATAACACAAGGGCTTGATATGCAAATCTGCCTCCTTTAAACAACTTCAGACCCATGCTGGCATAAGTCTAAGGGGGGAAGATTAGTATTTATTTTTCCAGTTAGCATTTGCTCCACTTTTATGTCAAATTGTAAAGATCTATAAAATGGTTGATTTTTTAAATAGTCAGACAAGTTAATTAATATGTACTCATTAAATTTGATAAGGACAGACATATAATTATTCTATGATATTTCAATGCCATCCTTTTCCCTTAATAATTGAATATATTTGAACATGTAGGGAAAAATTGAATACTGTGGTCTTATTACTATTTTTTCTCCATTTTGGCACAACTTCTGAAAAGCTTCTCACAAATTTTTAATTAGAAAGCCCTGAGCACTGAGCCTGAATGATTCTGAGGAAACAGAACAAAAGATTGTCTATAGAACTGGTACTCCTCAGAAACATGCCTAGACATTCAGCATATCTGCAGGTATCCATAAATACTTATTAAAAAAAAATAAAAAATGATGCTACAGTTAAACCTAAACATTGTTTCAAAGTTATCCATTTGGTTGGTAATTTGCCTCAAATGGATTCATAATCAGTACTAAGTCAATGACTGCTGGTGTAATGGACAAAAAGAGACCTACATAAGTATTTGACTACCATCATCACTTTGTGAATGTAGTCGTTCTTATTTTTTTCTAATTACTCTCTAGAGAAATAAGAACTACGTACTATTATCACTGACATATTGCATGGAAATGCTAATGAAGTGGGTCCTTGATGTATTTTAAATTTTTATTGAAGCATATTAAGGAAAAAGAACAACCACTTAGTCTGAAGAGAACATAAATAATTTAAAGGTCAATATGATAGCTAAATTTACTGAACATCAGAGTTAACATTTCCTCAACACGAGAAGCAGCAGCTCACATCGCATTACAACTGAAATCACAGACACTTCTCCATTTTATGATCTCAAGGTTCTCGTTTGGAAGAACAAGAGGTGGCAGCTAAAAAGGATGTCAGCACGTGCCCCAGATCTTTATCTGAACCTTGAGTACTGTGTGTTTTTGTCAGATCCAACAGACCTGACCACATCTTGATTGGGCACATCACCTCCTGGGAAATCCCATACCAATTCATACAACTATTTCCAGATTAACCAGCGCAAGATCTTCATCTGTGTTATTCAAGCTATAAAATAAAGAGTGCGGGTGGCATTCTACAGTAAGTCTCAAAACAGTAAAAATGGGCCTTTCTGAACTGAGAGAAAAAACTATTTTAAAATCTCATGGGTGTATAAATTACTCTTGTTGCAGAGAAGCTATAGTCTAAAGACTTCACTGCTGGTAAAATTTGGGAGTTGCAAAAAGTCTTGTTCTTTCAAAATGTTTACTCAATAAATATAGTTTTAGTCATAGAATTAGGTCAGAATAGTTAATCAGCTGTTTTTATTTTTCTTTTTACATTCTTAAATAAAAATTAACACAGTGACTGTCTCTGATGAATCTTGTATCCTGGATAAGCTTCTCTACTGATGTAACTGACAATGGCTATAAAGTCTTACACTTCAAACCTTTCAGATACTGACATATGGCTGGTATGTAGCAGTTATATTTTCATTTAGAAATAGGTTATCTATTATTCTTTTATTGCACTGTGAGGGGATATATTTGGTGTTATGTCTTTGTTGCTATTAATTTCCTAAATTAAAATCGGACTATTCCACATGCCAGGCCTGCCTCTCCAAAATGAAATGCAGGGATAGTACTAAAAGGATCAAGATGTACATTGCAAAAAATTTCAGTGTAGAGAAAAGGTATTTTCTTAAAGTTCTCTTTGCTTTCCAATATCCAATATTCACTTAATGAGGTTAGACAATGTTACTTGTAGGGGTAACAATGGAAACTAATAATGAAGGCGATGAAGATGATAATTACATTAATAATAGTGTTCCTCCAAATGCAGCTGTCTGTATTAAGTTTTCTGATGCATTATTTTGAAGATCTAGGGATTGGAAACTTGTAACAATGAACACCAGACAGGAGAGCAAATTAAACTTTATAAGTATCCTTTTTTTAGTTGTGTTATCAATATTTTAACTTTCAGTGCACAGCATAGATAAGGGTTACAACTATTAAAATAATTTGACCTCATTTGTTATATTTGGGGGTTGAGGGTCTTTTACTTCATTGTATAATATGTCTTCAAGTGCAAAAGAGACTGGAAGAATCATCCTACAAACCTTAAGGGGTTATGTCAAGATCTGAAAAACACATATATGGTTAACTGTTCATGTGAATAGCACATTTTACTCAAATGGGATAATTAAAGCTCTTAAATATGCACAGTAAAGGAAGATACAAATGGACTATGTAATATAGAGTGGCTGGAGGTCACAATCCATGTGAACTGATGGGAGCAATTAGTTCACAAAACAGTTAATCCACTTGATGCATAGATATGCACATTTTTAAAAAGTTTAAGGAATTTATATCCTTAATTCCTATTGCAGCACAAGTATATATATTCATGGCAAAGGTAAAAAGCAAGAATGTTTTTCCCAGGGCACTAATTTATATAGGATGCTGTGCTGGGTATTACATTAAGGCAGAACATATCTTTTCAAACAGCCTGTTATGCAATGCATGCATAATGCCTGAGATTATAGACAGAGTCAAAAATTTAAAAAATGTACTAACACAGTTTCATTATACTGAACATCAAAATATTAGCAACAAAATAAACAGCTGGGGAAGAAGGGATGCCAAAGTTATAAAACGCGGAGCAAAACCCACTCAATTTAGACATTAAGCTTTTAAAAAAGAGATGGTGATAAAATGCATCATTAGAACTCAGCAGCATTAGCAATTGTCATCTGTCCTTTGTGCAGAAGCTGGACTGGTCTCAGAGTCCCCAGAAAACAAGACAAAATTCATAGTGAAGTCCTGAATCACATGGATTTGTGAATAACACCACTCATTCTAAACTTTCCATAGGCTCATTATCACAGTTCCGATGCAGCACTCATAAGAAAGACACTACTCGGTGTCTCCTGAGGGTTTATGGAAAAAAAGTCATCCTACCTTACAAGTAGCAATTTTCATAATGTGAAAACTTTCTCATTAACTGCAATGTTGTTTATAGGAGTCATGCATGTTTTCACACAGGATTTACAATGTTCAAGAAAAATGAACTGATTTCTCTAGAGTTTTCTTCCTGAGGTGATTTTATAGGGAACCAAGAAGAAATGGAAGGTAAATGTTAAGATAAAAAATTTTAGTTATTTTCTTAAATCATTGGGGGATCTAGTAGATTTTTTTTTTTCCCATGTCAAAATTCTCTGAAGGAAAGCTGCATTGAACTAAGACTTATCTCAAGCACATTGATTATCACCAGGTTACATGTATGCACATTACTAACAAGAATATTTTGAAAACATTTTAAAAAAAGATCTTTTCCTTTGAAGAAGACAGCATAATCTCTGTATGTAGAAACCACTGCAAAAATAGAATTATCTGCAAGGAAAGAGAATATAAGATTAACAATAAATGCTATTTCCAATGCCTCCTTCTCCAATTAATTCCCACGTTGATTGTTGACCTTTCCAAAGTTTCTCTCTCTAAACACTATGTGGTTTTAAGCATTATTCTTCTACCTAGACTATGTATAATCACTTTTATAATTGATAGAGAAACTCTTTAGAAGTCGTATTGGGGGGTTTTCCTAGTTTTTACATTTTTACATAATGAAAAATTTGCAAACAGAAAATACTTTTTGTTTGTCTGTTTTTGTAGTTTGTTAGTATTAGCTGAAAAGCTGCATAAATAACTTTCAGACTATGGTTTACTAGTAAATTATTTACTATGAATGTTCTATATTCTTTTTTACAATTTCTACAGTTTGATTCTTCACCTAAGTGAGATGGTATATGAGTAACTGAATATTTTTAAACAGGAGAATGATGAAAACCAAATACCAGATAAAGCACCTGTGGGATGACTTTTCATGCTAAATTTTATGAAATGTTTTGATTTGGTATTTCTTCCTGAATTCCCACTAGCCATACAAATGCTTGCAAAACAAACAAATAAATAAGTGACACCTCCTGCACATCAGGGAACCAAATTCTGTGCTTTATTCTGTCTTTTCAAAGCATGAAATCAATCCTGTGCAAACTTAACCTATCAAATTTGTTATATATATGTAAAACACTGCTGCTCTACTGATAGAATAAGGCTTCAAAAATATGTAGTGCTTCTTCATGATAGATCTATTAGTAGTAAAACATATAAAGATATTATAAAAAGCTTTATAATGCTAAAAATTTTCTTCAACTAAAGCAATCACACTTAGAGAAAAAGATACAGAAAACAGACCATAATTCACAGAATTTAATATTATTTATCAGTTGGCTTAGAACTCTTCATGGATATGACTGTTATCCCTTCCAAAACCTAACATATTTCTGTATATGTTCCTATGAAAAAAGGAACATAATTTAACTTACCTTTTATTATTGCTGGATAAAAATAAAATAAAACCATTTAGTCTAGTCAAAAACATGTAACTACTTATATTTTCTCAAGTCTGTATGCTTCAAGGCTATTTATTTTACTTTTATATATTTATTTCTATACAAACATGAGTTTGCCTAACAACGCCAGAAATCTAGAAACTCAAGGAAAAATATGGATTTGAACTAAGCCTCATCTAAATCTCATAGCTACGCATGGTATATATGACAAACCTAGCAACATCTGTAAGTATTAACGGATAGTCCCAAGATGCGCAGTAACTACATGGCAGATCTGGGTTTGGATTTTGCAGTGCATATCTATTTCTTATTGACAGCACAGTAGTGATTGATTCACACCTAATTCATTCTATCCTGTATGCTTGGAGTGACAAGCTTTGACCAGAAATGAATGACACACTCTGCACCCAGTGGAACGAAGGCACAAAAGTGAGTATTTATTGAGGAACTACACAGATACTTGTAGGGTTCTGAGGGGAAGGTTCTGGAACTTGAATATAATTGGGAGAGAGTAGGGAGGGAGTGAATAACCAGCAACCAGATAGCCAATGGGGAATGACTCGTCAAATTATGGGAGAACTAACCAATAGAAACCCAGGGATTAGGGCAGAGGAGAAAACAGGCGGAAGGGACAGGCATGTCGCCATCAGCTGCATTGGCAATTTGAGGCAGAACAATTCTAAAAGAGAGCTGCCCCGGCTCAGACCCACCGATGATATCCCCAGCAGGTCCTGGACACTGCCGTGTGGCAGCAGCATCCACAGGGACTATCCCCTGAGTGGCACAGCCCTGGCCCGGAAGGCAGTCCTTGCACCTCACCTGGTGATTAACGGGGGACAAAGCCATGAGGGGAATACATAGGAGAGGATAACAATAAAACCTTTTCAATTAAAACCCATACAATGAAAACAGATAACTTTTAAAACAACAAAAGTCTCTCATATATGTAACTGGTCTGGTCCATGCTGCTCTTCAGAACTGTCCTTCTTGAAGGTCCATTTTCTGAAGTGCTCTTTCCATTCCTCATATGTTAAGCATTCTTCCACATTGTAGTTTTTTAATTCTTATCTACCAAAATAATAACAGTATGTCTATGTGACTCAAGTAGGCAGAAAGGTAACAATTATCCTGTTTTATCAACAGGATCCCTCAGAGCCTTGAAATGGAATATCTTGCCCTTGGACATGTTTTTAGAAGGAAGAGATATGTCTGCCCTTCAGAGAGAAACCCTTTCTGTGATAGTTAGGATAACCCTGTCAGTCTCATAATACCTTTAAGCACAAATTCTTAACTTTACCCCTCTCCACACTTGAACTGTTTTACTTGTTTCTGATGGAGTGGGTTTCTGTACAGGAGAGCTCCCTTGTGTTTATGTTCTAAAGTCTGTGGAACCTGACTTTGAAAGCTTGTTATTGTTTTTCCTCCTGACAACCCCAAGATGAACACATTATGGAACTTAGATTTATTTTTAAGCATTTCAACTTTGTTATTCAGTGCTTTGTTATCTTTCAGTAACACATTTTGTGTTTATCTGCTTAGCTTAATTTCTACCTCCATACTGTTATTTATGTGTCATGTTTAATCAGTTGTGTTTTCTTCCCATCAGGACATTGATTTAGAGTGTTTGTTTAGATATTAGATTATTTAACCTTCTACTATGTATGATACTGACACAGCAGTACCTTGTAACTCTTTTAAGCTAATGTTAACGTATTCTGTGAGTGCTCTTAAGAATTCTTTAGCTGACTCCCCAATTATGTTTTCTCCAAAAGGAGAAGCGCAGTTTTAGTTCCTTCTATTTCATTCAGATTAATTCAAACACTCTACAGAGGGATCTGGACAGGCTGAATTGTCAGA
The DNA here is from genome assembly GCA_035583235.1 of Hafferia zeledoni. Classification (NCBI taxonomy): domain Eukaryota; kingdom Metazoa; phylum Chordata; class Aves; order Passeriformes; family Thamnophilidae; genus Hafferia; species Hafferia zeledoni. Next base: position 103,387,873 of record JAWWEV010000115.1, on the reverse strand, counting down.
GGTCAACTATATGATGTTCAACAAGGCCAAGTCCTGCTCTTGGGCCACAATAACTCTGTTCAGCACTACAGGATGGGGACAGAGTGGCTGGAAAGCTGCACAATGGAAAAGGACCCCGGCATGCTGTTTGATGGCTGACTGAACATGAGCCAGCAGGTAAGAAGGCCAGGTGGGCAAGAAGGCCAATGGCATCCTAGCCTGTATCAGCAACAGTGTGGACAGCAGGACTGGGGTGTTGATCATCCTCCTATACTCAGCACCTGTGAGGCTACACCTCAGGTACTGTGTCCAGTTATGGGCCCCTCACAACAAGGAAGATATTGAGGTGCTGAACTGTGGCCAAAGAAGGGCAACGGAGCTGGTGAATTATCTGGAATGCAAGTATTAAGAGGAGTAGCTGAGGAAACTGGGGGTATTTAGCCTGGAGAAGAGGAGGTTCAGAGTGGACCTTTTTACTCTCTGCAACTACCTGAAGAGAAGACAGAGTGAGGTGGTGTTCAGTTTCTTCTCCCAAGTGAAAAGGGATAGGACAAGAGCAAAGGGCCTCAAGTTGTGCCACAAGAGGTTTAGACTGGATATTAGGAAAAAGTTCTTCATGGAAAATGTGGCCGAGCATTGGAACAGTCTGTCCAGATGAGTGGTTAAATCACTGTCTCTGGAGGTATTTAAAAGACATGTAGATGTGGCATTTGGAGACATGGTTTAGTGGTGGACTTGGCAGTGCTGTGTTAACTTTTGGACTCAATGATCATAGAGGTCCTTTCCAACTTACACAATTCTGTGACTTAGTGAATCTATTTGTCATACTTCTGCAGGAAACCTTTCATACTTTGGAAAAGCACATTAATTTAGGTTAGTTTTCTCCTTGAGTTTTACTTTGGAGCATTAGAATAATCTTGTAGTTTCTAAGAAAAAGGTAATACTTACTCTAAATCAAGTTCAAAAAATGAAAAAGCATCAGTTGCAAGCATATGCGGTCCCTTTCCTTTCCATTAGAAAAGAAAAAGAGGAAACCATCAAAAACCCAATGAAGGAGGACTAGCAAATAAGAGATGAGATAACATGAACCTTTCAAGGGTACTATACTTGTATCCAAGAAGTCCAAGATCTACAGTCCCCTGGAAGGTTCTTTGACCTTGCCCTATCCTGTAATTTCAGCCGCTCTTTACAACAGACAAGTAATACAGAGATTTAATTTACTTCTATTAATAAGAAGTAATATAGTAGTTACAACCATAGTTCAAAACCAAAATTCTTCTCAGAGAGAGATGGATTTGATGGGTACAGCAATAAAGCATTATGATGTCTAGTTTGTAAGATGTCAAAGTGAACCTCATAGGACGTAAGCTGTATGACAGAGAATCAATAAAAAAAAAATTCACTGGTGCTTAGTAAGAGCTAAACAGTAGTATTCACGTTTGCCTGCCAAATGGCCTGTCAGGTCACCTTGAGCAAGGAATCCTCCTGGGCTGGACTTTTTTAATCTGCCTAGGAATGGTACTCTAGTCTCCTGCACCTATGAAAAAGATTACTTTTTTAAAAGAAGTCATCATCTCCTTGGGAAATCCGAGAGAAGACATCAGAATTTTAAATCTTGTCAGAATACAACAATTCTCATTTAACGTCTAAATTGCTCAACTATTTTAAAAACATGTTGCACTTTTATATTTAATATCTTCTCCTTATATTTATTCATCCTGAAAACTGACAGTCTGATAAAGTCAAGCAGATGTTTTGAACATATACCCATTCTCCACTGAATATATTTATCCTTCAAATTTTCTGCCCAGTAGTGGCTGATAAAAAAATTGACTAGTTCATTTTCTATCCTTTCTTAGAAAAATCATTATTTACAGTTACAGTCCCAATCTTCCATTCTGAAAACCGGAATTCTTAATTATACTGGCTGATATTATACATTTTTTTTTTTTTTTTTTTTTTTTTTCATTCATGAGCAATAAACAGATGTGAATAGTGCAGAAGGGAAAATAAATATAGAGCAAAACCACAGCAACTTCAGAAGCTGGAACAATTGATAATATACAAAACTCTACAGCTCATGGTATAGCGTCAATAAGCTTTACCTCTTCTGCTACTGCAGTGTTTGTTGAGATATCTGACCCTACCAGCCTCCAGGTTCTTTAAACCCCAACCAATATCTATTGTTACAATTGGAGGCATCTAGTAGAGCTCATGGTTTTGATGAGATCTTCTCTGAACTGAATATAATTGAATATTGTTATTAATGAGCAATATGATGGAAGAGTGAGTATAGTTATTGGAATTTAAGAGCAGGAAAGGATTAGAATTTGAAATTATCTTGAGAAACAGGAATAATGGTCTGGAAAACATATGATGAAATTAATCACTTACAAGAATATATTTTAGTTAGGCAATATGAAATGGGAAAACCTAGCTAGGAAGCTGAAGGGGAAAAAGGCTGAGAGCTATTGTGCTTCAGACTCTACATTGCTGTGGCAGAATACTGTAGTGGAAAAATAAAAGTCACACTGAGATGGACGAATGGGTGTGTTACCTGCAAGACACATGAAATAAATTTTGCAGTCTTCCCAGCCACTGGAGCCTCAGCCATCTCTCTCTCTGTCTTTCTCTCTGAAAGAGCTATTTCTGTTCACATAATTGACTACTTTGTATTTGACTCTTAAGTATATTTTGAGTACTTGAAAATTGATCTTTTCAGGTGCTGGTTTATCCTACTTCTCAGTTACTTCAGCCTGACATTTACTAATGAATCTCTTACATGCATTCACATACAGATTAGACAGTAGCATTGCACAGATAACAGTTTGGAATAGGATTTGAGAAGAAAAGAGAACAAACTGTAAAGTAATGGTGTGCAGGACAAGCAGTCTGACCAGCCTGCTGGCTTGCACCCAGGTGACCTCTTCTCTCTAGTCATTCAAGCTTGTACCTCCCTTTTTTTTTTTTTTTTTTTTGTCTTTGGCCCATCCACTGTTGGACAATTCCACATGCCTTCTCAAATATCCCTTAATATGTGGATGCTTTCCCATGAAGCCCATGAACATTTTGTTTTCCTGCTTTATCAGCTACAAAGTTCAGGTTGAATGTCATCAAGCCTTTCTATGCATGAAAGTGTTCATTAATAGCCCAGAAATCAGAAACAAACAAAAATTTTCATCTTTCTTGTTATCCATTCTCTCTAGTTATTAGGGTTTGATTTATTACTTCTCTTGACAGTTTTCCTTGGAATTTTTTTATTTTTTTGTTTGGGGGTTTTTTGTTCTTGTTTTTGATGCTGACTAGTCACTAAGCAGAAATCCTCACAATCCTGATATCCTCAGTTTATCACAGTTTTTTCATCCCTGGTAAGGATGTGGATCAGATTTTATTGATGTAGACAAATTATCCTTGATTAGATTGGACTTTGACTCATTTCTGCAGTAACTATCTGGTTATGTCCTTCGAAGGTGACCAAGATTGCCCAAGGCTGAGCATACTGCTCTGATTATATCTTTTTTTTTGAGCAAAGGAGTCAACAAATGACTTCCTGAGAAACCTTCCAACTAAATAAGTGCATATTCATTCATTCATTCATTCATTCATTCATTCATTCATTCATTCATTCATTCATTCATTCATTCATTTATTTTCACATCTGAACTTTAGACACATCTGTTATTTCCACTGAGGGATGGTTGGGGTTTTTACTGCTGGGAGAATACTTTGGATTTCTCTCTTTCTCTCTCTCTTTCTTTCTTCCTTCGTTTCTCTCCTTTTTTTTTTTTTTTTAATTGCAAAATATACAGATAAAGTCATTTAGACTCCAAAAGAGAGTGTTGGTATTTCACTTTTTATAGGAACAGGTGTATTTCCTGTATTAAATAAGAAACAATGGATTCTTATAACAAAGATAGGAAGGAAAGGAAAAAGAGGGGGACTCGATGATCCTTGTGGGTCCCTTCCAACTCAGAGTAGTCTGTGCTTCTGTGAAAAAAAGATCACTGGTACTTTTTATGAATTAGTATGGATGTGGTTATGACTATTCACTCACTACTGACTCATCTGTGTTCACCTCCAGGTGCATATAGGCATGTTAGCAGTCTGAATAATGACTGATTAATATACACAACTCTTTCCACCTAATATTCATACTGGAAAGCAGCATTGCAAATGAAAGACCTGGGAGTCCTGGTGGATAAGACAGTGACCATGAGCCAGCAACATGCTACTGCAACTATGAAGGCCAACAGCATTATTGGGTGCATCAGGAAAAGGATTGTCAGGAGTACAAGGGAAATGAGTCCTCCTGTCTACTCAGTTCTGGTGAGATACATGTGCAGTACTGTGTTCAGTTCTGGGGTTTTGAGTATAGGAGTGTCTTGGTTTGAGGGGAAAAACCAAGATATTTACTCACAAGAGGAGGAGGGGGCTTCCTCCTCAATAATCACGC
>JAWWEV010000115.1:103338901-103376659 GCA_035583235.1 Hafferia zeledoni | reverse complement strand
ACAAAAAAAAAAAAAAAAAAACCACAAAACAAACACAAAAAAACAAAACAAAAACAAAAACAAAACAAAAAAAAACCACCAAAAAACCACAATTTATCAGTATGGACAATTCATTTCAGAACCTGAAGCAGAATGGGAAATGGGAAACCACTATTTTAAAAACCAAATCTTTGTCCTAGAGAATGCTGGAAATTATCAGCAGCATGTGAATGACCTCTCCTCTTGAGGCATATATTTTTCCTCTATGGCACAGAAAAATCTTTCCAATAAGAAGTAAATCAGTGTCCAATGAATTCTTCTGAATTCTTAAATAGATGGCATAAGGATCTATTGCATATCACATCCAAGCACATGCTTAAGCTTACACTCCATTGTTTTGTTAGGATGGTACAGACAAGTGTAGCAATTACCTGAGGAACAAGCAGTTCATTTCAGGAGGCAAGGAATAGTTTCCAAACCAATTTCTTTGGGGTGTCCTATATCAAACTGAACTTGACTTGGTAGCTTTGTCTCAAATTCCATTTAGATGAGCAAATTAGTTTATATGTTTTCCTTTCCTATTAAAGTAATAAATATCAAAAACTGTGGGGTCTTTTGCATTGTATACCGATAATAGCCTTTTGATGATACTTGTCATCCTGCAGTGAAGTGTAAACACAATAAATTTAACTGTAGTGTGAAGATAATGTAAACAAAAAGCAGAATAATACTCCCTACCTATCATCAGAAGCCATAGTATTGCATGAGGCAGGAATGCAATAACATCCCATACAATATTAAATGTATATATTTTAATATATCTCAGAATTTCACAAAAATTAACTTTTTGGTGACATAAAGCATAAACAATTTGAGAAAATAACCATATTACTGAGAAGTGGTGTCAGGTGTGAATTTTCTACAAAAAATATTTTCCATGCTAAAACATCAAATACTAAAGAAGTGCATGGATAATGAATATTCTTTACTCTGTCCTATGAATCCCATGATACAATCCAATGTTCCAATGAAAGGGAATGGATGACTTTAGCATAATAAAGCAATGTTTAATGCCATAATCTATAAACAGTGGGAGCAGAAATCTATAAAAATGCAAAATATGGTGTAGGAAAGGAATAAGGGGAAAGATACACATATGTATCCAAGGGAAAAAAATCAACTAATTCAGCTATTTAATCTGCATATTTACATACTTCACAACTCCTGGATATTTTTTTATTTCTTTGTGCATGGATACTCTGGACTCTTCCTGGGCAAGGTTTCTCTCTTTCCACCAACAGGGTATCCAGACTGCAATGTATATCTGTAATTTGGAGGATGTTTAGAAAAATGAAAGCACAGTCTATTAAGTCAAATGTTCATTTATTATACAAATCCTCCCTTTTTAATAAGTTAATACAAAATAACTTTTCTTTCAGTTTCTTCAAAATTACTCTTTTGCTGCTAGGACTCTGTTTCGTACCTTAGTTGTAACTTCTTACAAACATATTTGCCCATGGCATGGCAAAATATCAAATATGAGTTTCACTTCTTCCATCTCTCTAGATGTTGAGAAGGAATTAATTCCATATCCATGGACAGTAGCTACTCTTGAGTGGGAGCTAACAGTAAATCTGTGTACTACACATCCTTTGAATGTGTCTGGATCTGCTGTTGCATTAGCAGGAGTATGTCATTTGCTAATTAAAATGCTTATACAGTCCACTGGCAGTATTTAAAAAGTGCATTTCATTGCTTGAAGGATTACTCAGAGTGTGAATAGATGTGGAAGAAAACATTGCAAAAATTATTAACATTTGAAATTTTGATCTATCTAAATATATAGTGACTTCCAGCTTTGCAAGCCCTGGAAAAGCAACACAACACTGACAGTAATAAAAATGGAACTTTCCCTTCAATTGACAGCCATAAAGATGAGTCAGGGATGCTTTGGAATCAGTGCAGTAAGGAAACTACTATGACCATGAGAATTATCAGTGAGTTTTTTATGAGTTCTCCTTGAATACGCATAGTGTTGGGGACACCCTGAAGCAAAATTCTTCCAATGATATGCCAACTCAAAAATGTAGTCGGCCATTCTTCCTAAGGAAGGGGAGGACATTGCTTAAACTTCATCGCTAATTCATTACATCTTTCAGGTATGCCATTTCAAGAGCTATGCATTACCCCATGAGTACTATTCTCAAACTAAGGAATCTTTTCAGCTCTTTTTTCTCATATGTTAGCAGTTTATGTGCTCTTTGTCCTACTTTATTTTTTCCAACTTGTAACTCCTTTATCTGATTTGATCAAATTCCTTTATTGATTTTTATTTGATTTTACTCCTTTATTTGATTTGATCAAACTCCTTTATTGATTTTTATTTGATTTCATTTAATTTGATCTGAATACAGAATATATTCTTTCCTTTTCTGAAACAGGTGCACTACACAATTTATAACATTTTGTTGGGAGTTTTTTGTTGCCTAAAAGTTTAGAGAAAGGGTTGTACTATCTTTCTGTCATTGTATCTCACAAAGTCTTTTCTTTCTGAAAACTAACAAATTCAAGGGAAGAACTGTGATTTTTCCTCATGCACATGTTTAATTTGCATTTTATTTTTATGATCTTACAATGCAAAAAAGAGTGCACCACTATTTGCAATGCTTCACCTCAGCTATATGAATTTCTTTCTGGAATTGTAAAAAAGGTTAGTTGCTGTAGCCTTGCACAGTGATTGCTTTTGCTCTTTCATTTCAGTAAAATGTTCACTACCAATGATCTGGTTTCATTCAGGTACATTGTTGAGGGATCTTTTATAAGTTTTATTTTAGGATTACAAAGGAAAGTTCAGTTTCAAAACCAAGAGATGAATGGGAAATGAAGGATGATTTAATCTCAGTATTTGAGGAGAAAGACAAATCAACTCTAGGGCTGGGATTACGTATGAGACATTTGGATCTTTGGATGGATGCAAGTAAGCACATAAGGGTCTAAATTACCATTATAGCCACAAAACTGGATTCAGTTTTTTCAGCATCTATGATTGCCTGAGAAGGCCCACAGTATCTCACTTGGCTTCTGCATGCTGATTCAAAAGGGTATAGATATCCTGTAGATCTTGTGTCATACTGTCATCATTGTCAGCTTCACATAGTTATCTGATTCACTATGGCCTCTCAGCTAACATTATATGCCTAAGTTTACATGAGTCAATAGAACTTTAGAGATGGATCAAGACTGGCAGTTGACCCTAGAATAGAGGTCAGTAATCATCCACCAGGAATGAGACTGATGCCTTGAGAGACCTCAGCAAAGCAGGACTCTGAGACAAGCTAGTGTGGGATAAGATAAAAAGGTAGATTCTTTAATGTATAGGCTTAGGGCTTTCAGGAATACATGATGACGTGCCTCCTGAACACTGATTTCTATGATTTTTATAATATTGTCCACCCAATCCCTGGTTCACACATCTCGTTGTCCAGCCCCTGGGCACACCTCATCAGGATTTGAGTCTGGGGTCCAGTGGGACCCTCTGTTCTTCATCTTCATCTTCCTCAGCACACATAGGGCTTGGAGGTTTTCCACTGTTCTTAGACCCCAAGGTTGTTGGCTTGTTTATGTCTCATTCTGCAGGCCTTCTGATATTCTTCAGCCTTCTACCTTGAAAAGAGTATAAATAGCTAAAAGAATTTTAGACATTGATATGGGATAGGGGTTACAATAGATAAACATTGAACTTAAGCTGCTAGAATTATAAACACACTAAATCTATGTTTTACTACAGTTACAAGTACTTCTAAAATCTATAAAAATTAAAAAATCAAAAACCCTTGAGGCGTCAGACTCAGTTACTTGCACACAAATCTTTATGCCCTAAACTACTGAAGGAATTCACATGGATCTGGTAGTTATGACAGAGGACTTAAAACAAAACCAGACTTTTGCGGCAACTGGAAGCTTGGTAAATTAACACAGGATATCACAAAGGTCACTGAATATTTATAGTTAGGCAAAGGATTTTGAGCCATATTGGATTGGGCTGAATTCCCTTGTAGAGGCATAGTTGTCACTTCAGTAAATACAGTAGGCTCTTAGCTCACACTTTGAGCATAATTAACAGGGTAAAGTTGGATATGACAAATCATATATTATGGAGTGACTCTGGTCTCAATTCAGTTTTCTGCACACAACTTTCTAGTGCTATTTGACTCTTCATGCCAACTATGTCTAAGATGTATGCATAGAGGTGGTAGATATGACCTAAGAAATATATTTGTCCCCTGCCTAGACAGACAGAATAATCTAGTACATTTTAAATGGCATTAGGTGCCTTGGTATGGGCAAGTGAGAGGAATCTTTTATACGTTCAATGCCAAAAAAAAGTTTTATTATTGTATAACTTTTTATAGAGAGGAAAACAAGTCTTATAAATCTGGAACATGTGGATCAAATGCAGAATTCCAATTATGATTAAGAAAGAGTATTGTATTGTGATTTTAATAGCCCTACACAAATTAGACATTATGAATAAGGCAGCAGGTACAGCATTACAATAACTACTAAAGTCACAGAGAATGGCTTGTAATATCCTATAATAATAACAATCTCAGTTACAATTAGAATTTCATGCGTATTGATTTTCATTCAAATTGAAGAATCAAGTGGCAGAATTCTGAGCAGTGCCTGGGCACCTTCCTGAGAACACACATCAGTTATGACTGTTGATAAAAAAAAGAAATTAAGACCTATTGTTTAAAACTACAACCTGCTTGTTTATTCAGAATTTCATCAGGTTTTGTGGGGAAAGCACAAGGAGATCATGTCTCATGACAGAAAGTGTAAATTATTTTGTTATAAATTTCATATGAACAGTCCCAAACCTGAAATTTTTGCTCAAAATCTGCTTGGAAATACTACCAGGTTTCCAGATTATTAGTGTCCTGCTCCATGATGTTGTTATTTTGAGTCTTAAAATTTCATGTGTTACATAATACTCTACATTTGATGGCGGAAAATTCTCCATATTGTATCAGAAAAAAATTGGGGACACAAATCTGTAACTTTTTTTTTTTTTTTTTTTTTTTTAGGGAATAAATGTAATGGAGCAGAAAAAGCTTGGAGGAAAAGACTTTCTGGTGTTACTGATACTTCAGTCAACTACAAATCCCCACCATAAACCTTACATCTTATCACTGCAACAGGAAATAAAAATAAGATCAGCCCTCCACATCACTGGAAGTAAACCCAGGAGCCGCTTATATGCAGGTAAAAAAGAACTGAAGCCACGGCTGCACCTTCCCTCACATGGGCTCACTCCTTCCAGAACAAATGTGCATGAACCCATGTGAAAAAAACAACTTTCTGTAGTTTTCCTTCTCAGCAGTGGCCCAGAGTGTAACCTACATCCCACACCGATAAGGGACTTTTTGTCCTTTATAAACCACGTGAATGCCTGATACAAAACAGATTTCATTATCTTGTCGTAAAGGATAAGCTCAAACAAAAAAGACAAGGGAATAGGACTGGGTTCTGGCTCTGCAACCTCAGACAACCTAATTTCCCTCTCAGTTTCTGAAAAATAGAATGGGAATGATAATCAATAATGTTTCATGACCTTACAGAGATACTATGTGCATCAATGCATGGCAATATGATGGGAATCAAGTCTGTGAAGAAAGTTCTAATATCCTTATTTTTGAACTCTGCAGGAGTTTCATGGTCATAACTACCCTGAAAATTTCCATAGCAAAATTACCATAAAGTTGTGATTTTTCCTGCTGTAGGCAGAAGAGAGAAACAAAGAAAAAGAATATCCTTAAAAAATCATTTTCTGAGTCACTGTCTCCCATCGCTATGCACTTAAGAAAGGCTTCAAAAGGTCTGTGAGTGAAGCACTCCATCGTCATGTTTTTGTGGGACAAGGCTGCTCTGGGCCTTGCTCCACATGATGAAATTGCAGTGCCACATTGATGCAACCCCCCAACTTTTACTATGACCTCTTGAGCAAATAGGACGAATGAGGAGAGAAAGGGGACTGAAAGGAAAATGAATGCTCTGTCCCCTTTACAATATCCAGTAAATTCAGGCTTATCCACCTGAGAAAAATTGAAGACACTTCAACTGTTTCAGCTTCTGGCAGTTCCCTGACTAACACTGCACTAGAAATGGCTGAAGCATGCTAAAGGATAAATTATATGAAGACTGCTGGTTGCTAATCAATTCCTTTCTGCTTTGAAATGTTTTAAATTATTTTTTGTCAGCAAAAACTATTCTTTGGGATATGACAGGTATCATTTATCTCATGCAGAGCTTATCATTGAGGCAAAGTTAGAAAAAAATGGGTATATCTGCTGCTCTGTTCACTCTGTCCAGAGACAGGCAGAGTGAAGAAGCACTGCAGAATTTGGCAATGTGCTCTTAAAATTATAATTAATGATGACTTTTAATGACAAATCTATGGTGCACAGAGTTCTTAAACTCAGACAGACAACAATGACGCTTTACATTCCAAAACAATACAATTTTTAGACTTCTCAATACAGAACATTTCCACACTGACACTCCTAGATACATCCCATAAATCAGTAGAGATAATGTAATTCAAATTTTGGTGACTTTCCAGGAAGGCTATGAAGCTCATTGCTGAAGAACATAAAATATAAATTGAATGGGAGATCCTGTTTTGTGGAGTTTATTGCTTTCCACTGCTGGTAGATGTAGTCACACATTCCAGCTGACCTTTCTTAGCTTTCACAGCAGGAGGGTCTAGCTTGTGTTTGCCACCCACACTGTCCCTTTTATCTATCCCACCAGAAATTTACGTAGCTGAAAATTAGAGCAACATGAAGCTCCTGGGAATGAATTCACAAAAAGAGATATTAAATTTTCCTTCAAACTGGAGGCACATGCAGCTGTGACACTTGGATTTCAGATAAAGCTTCATGAAAATGCCCTCAGTGGGGGGCTGTTACAGGCAAGAAGCAGAGGAGAAGGCTGGTATCAGCTAACTCTTTGTTTGTTCCCTCTGTAAGTGGCCTGCTGTAAGAGAGCAATGTTTCTGGGGAAAGAGGGACTTCTCAATTAGGACACAAATATACAAAGTAGTTCTATTTGTTGAGCTGCCTACATTATCAGTAGTAGAAGAAACTTAGATAGCTCAAGGTTTTGATCTGAGGATTTCCAGATTATTCAAATATTCTTATAATCCATGAAGTGGTAGAGGACAGATATTTTTAAGTCCTGGTTGTGCCTTTCCTCAAGTCAAATTTCTTTCTAAAATCCAATCACATTCTATATTCACAGCATAAAGAACAGCAAGTGCATTGTTTTCATTCAGACCCTTTGGCATCCTAATCTACAGCTGAATTGTCTAATATTCGGAAATATTCCAGCTCTTGACTTCTGATTGTCAAGATCCAAACCAATCCATAATATCATCCTAGTCACTTAAACAAAATAGTCTTATTTCAGCCTTACTTGAGGCCTTTACATAGAAAGGTAGGTTTATAACTAAAGTCAAGCTAGTTTCTTTTTGTGGTTTTATTTCAGATATATCACTGTTCTCTTAATGACATAATAATTATGATGACATTTATTTGATGACTCCACAATTGATAATAGTATAGTCAAAAACATTGTATGAATTCTCAAAATACCATCTACCAAAGAGAAATATATTTACAGGACAAGCAAGAGCAACCACATTTTTACACTCCTTCCCCAAAGGAGTCTTTCATTAAATACATATTTACCTAGAGATAAAGTTCAATAGTTATTTCACAAATAGTGTCCTGCAGTTCATAATTATTAAAGTCAACTAGTCAGCAGAGGGCACTGAAGGGAACATTATAATATATTTTGTTGATATAATCACTGCTGCCATCAAATCCTCATGGCTTGAGGCTAAGCATGAATGAGTGTCTGCAGTCCCTTGTATTTTATTAATATTGCTCTTTGTCTAATAAGAAAACCATTTACCTGTTGTGTATGATGAGGTTCCTTGATAGATGTTATTCTTTTACTTTCCTGTTTCTCTGTGCTTTGGGTCTTAAATTACTTTTTTTTTTTTGAACTTTTTTTGCAAATTTGAGGTATCTGATAAAAGTATAGACAGCATCGTCCCGCAGCATTTCTCTCTGAATAATTGCTATTGCTTATCCCTAACTGTATACCTACTTACATTACCTTTTAAATGTTGGAACACTTCATCAGTGACCTATGATTCTTCAATCATTGCTGAAATAAGACAATGAATAAAAGCTTTTTCCTTTAGGGAAATTGTTATATTGATTCAGACCAATGGTATGAAAGTGATTTCACTTTTCTATTTCCTTTTGATCTCTTATGGTTTTGCACTGGTATTCCATATAAAGAATGAGATCTGATATTCCAGTATTTATGCTGGTTTTCACTTTAACAATTCTTGGTAATTCAAATGAATATTCAAACCCTTTTGTTACTTTTTGAAAACCTAAATTACTTCCTATAGCAATGAGTTTCACCATCTAGAGAGGCATTTAATTTAATTTCCCATCAGTCCTGGCAACTGCATGTTAAGGCTTATGAAGATACTTCTTATGACAATGCATGCATTGTGATTGGTGCTTTAATGATAAGCCTATTGGGAATGTAAAAGCTAATTCTCAGTGGTGCTATGATTGTTACTCTGTATAGCACAATTACACATGAAGTTGGACATTTCTGCTGCACTGATTTTGTCTCTTGTCTGCCAGTACTGGAAGAGACATGTTTGCCAGGAGCAAATATTTGTGGGGTTTTTGGTTTGGTTTGGTTTGTTTTTTGTGGGTGGTTTTGTTTCTTTTTTTGGTCACCAATAAACCTCCCATGATGGAAGAGATATCTCAATTTTCTACAACTTTAACTTTCTGTAGAAATACATATCACATATACATATATGTAGTACATATACACATACATTTACATGTTACACATTACCCTGCTTAGATACAGGCTGGACACTCTCTGGCAGGACCACAGCTCTGCCAAAACAGCCCTGGGATCCCCTGGGCACAAGCTGGAGCATTTATCTCTGGCAGCCAATGGGCTAACTGCATCTTAGGCTGTACAGCCATGAGCCCAGTCAGGAGATAAAGGGAAATAATCATCTCCATCTCTCCTCAGCACTTGTTAAAGTACACCTGAAACATTGTTCCAGCTTTTGGTGCTTTGAATACAAGAAAGATGTTGATAAACAGAGATGTTCAGGAAGCTGGAGCACATGATTTATGAACACAGCTCAAGGCAACAGAAGTGGAACTAGAAGTGGCAAAGTGGACAGAGTGAGCTAAATAAAAACCCCACAGGGATGAAACAGTTGAAATCTCTTGGAAAGTGGAACTGCTGAGTTTTCCACAGCTCTAATACCATTCTATTCTGACTTTGAGACCTTTGCAAAAGTCTAAAATCAGTGTTCTTATATCCTTGCCCTACCAATAGTTTCAGATAGACTTTAAGGATAAATCAACACACTTGTGAGTATCCAAGAAAAAGTTTCGGTAAAAATGGTATAATTTGGAAAGCTATGAAGGGGTAGGTGAATGACAAAGTATATTTTTTTTTTTTTTCAAAACTCTTAGAGGATTATTTAAAATGCTATCCCTCATTTATTTGCCAAAGGTTATCACTATATGCTGCAAGCATTTTCAGTAAACAATACACAAAACGGGATTTAACATTGTCAGCAGTTGCCTCCTGTAATGACCGATACTTTTTAATTCCTTGGTTATTGGTTGAAGTAAGACCATTTATTCAATATACTTAAAGAATAATTCTAATATTATATAGGGACTGTCCTTAAATATTGATGTAGATTTGAACCCAGGTCCAAAACCATCAGTATTGATTTTGTCTGTGTGAGGAAGCATATAGGTTTCACACTCCAAAATTGCACCAAGCTGTCAAGAGTTTTGCTAATTCTCACGATGCATCAAAGCTGTAGGACAGACTTTTTAATTTTTTTGTCCTCACAATAAGGAAAAGGAAAATTTGTAAGGGAAACAAAGTTGCTCACTGAAAATAAAAACCCACCAAAACAAAAACAAAAAACAAAAAGTAACTTCTCTGAGCACCTGTATATTGGACTTTCTCTTTTTATCCTTTTACCCACACCATCCCCTACGGAGAGAGCAGCTTGTTTTGCTAAACGCCGAATATCTGGCCAGAGATTTGTTAATGGGATATGAAAATAGACTTCAAATAATCTAGAAAGAAGAGACAGGGTATGAGGACAACTTTGGAAATGGCAAGTAACATATTTTTTTGTGATTACTGGAGTTCTGCTTTTATATTCTGATTGGAGATAAGAATCCCAATACTGTTTCTCCCACTTAATCAGAGTTTTACTGTGCAGAGTTTTTCCAGTCTGTATTCTAAGTTATAAGTGGCATGCAGCTTTCCAAATTGAGTCTTGGCTTTACAAATGTCATTTAAATGTCTTCTGCATACATGTTTGAACACTTAATTTCTTTGCATAATAATTTTGGTAAACAGAAAACACTTACAAATAAAGCATCATTTAAAATATTAAGTAAAAGAAATACTGACATCAAAATCTGCAAGCGCAATTCTTTTTGATACCCATTGACTTCTCATTTAGATTAAAATCAGTTTAATGTAAGCACTGTTGGGTTTTACACAGTGCAATGAAAATTCATTATGTATAAGGAATAATGCCATTATTAATGAGATATTTCAACAGAAAAAAAGGTTATTTGGTTGAATTAAAAATAAAATTGCTCCAGATATAATAAAAACTATTATCAAGCTCTGCACACAGGAACAAGTTATGTCTGACAGTGTGGGAAGGTGTCAAATAGAGGGCTAAGGATGCCAACTGCCCTGCCTGTCACACAAGGCACAGGTAGTGCCTAGCTCTGAGCCCCTGTGGCTGCCACAGCTCAGCTAAACAAGCTCTGCATAGGAAGTTTAGTTCTGCAGCATGATGCCTGATATGTGGGTATGGTGAGAAATCCATGTCCTAAAACAGTCTTAGGAATATTGTACACATGAAGGAATGCTCATTGCATGCACTGAACTGCAGTGCCAGAGATGTTGAATTTCTTTGTCTTGGTAGAGCAGAGTCATGCAAAAAAATCCCAGCTAAGGACTATTTTTGTCTATTGCACATGACCTTACAATAAGCCCTGTTTAGGAATCATGCTTCATGGACAGTTTGAGTCTCTACCTGGTTTCAGTGCAAAAGAGACATCTGAATGGAAGTTGTCCTAGTGTAAACCAAGCAGCAGAGAACTGTGTGTTCACATGGCAGTAGCCTGCTATTAGAGATTGTGTAAGTAGGCAAGAGGAAAGTGGGTGTGTGGGGTGTGTGTGTGTGTGTGTGTGTGTGTGAGGGGATGCTGGAGGTAATTTGAACTTCCTCACATTTTTCTTCAAGGGTGTTCAGAGATTTGCAATGTTTTATAAAGCTTTTAAGCATCCACTATTGTAGTCTATGTGTTGCATTACTGATATTGATCCAGAATGTATAACACAGCTACTTCTAGCTAAGTGTCCACTGTTAATAAATCAATAAATCATTTTTATGCTAATTTCATTTAAAACACGAGACTTAAGAAGTTTTTCCCCATGGAAATTGGAACCTGGATCTCCCATTTCCAAAATGATGAAATAACTTAAAAAACTTGTGGGCAAGACTTGCTATGTTTGCCTGTTCTTACAGATTGTTCAACTGACGTATTACAGGCACATAACTAGACTGTTAATTTGCAAGATGATCAAAGGGACTGACTTTAGACTCATTCAATTGTACCATGTTCAGAGATTCTCTGCTGAGTGCTGAAATGTCTAAATAAGTTAATTAGTAAACAATCCTATGACTAGATTTTTACTTTCATATGCAGTTTAATGAAGTGATTTTGCAGAGCTAATTTACTCTTCAGTTTAATTCAAGATATATGTGCTTTTCTGGTTATCTTTACTGGTGAGAACTGAACCTTTCTGGTTCTCTCCAGCAGAGCTAGCAAGAGGTCCACTAAGTCTTTATGAAATGGATTAAATCTGGTTTAGGAGAAGTCATTCTTATGTCCTACCACAGAAAGCCTGGCACCCAAACTCTGAGAATGTCAAAGTTGCCAACAGCTAGAAAATAAATTAACACATCAACATGAAAAAAACCCCAATGCATAAAATGGAAGAAGATACGTTTCTATAGTATGTAGCAGACTCTTCAGTTTTCCCAAGACATTGTATCCCTGCTATATGCTATATGTGCCTGGTATTAAAAGATCATTAAGCAGAGAAGATTCTGTAGCTGAATTTACTTGTTTTGCTCATTTAATGAGAGCCAAAATATAATTCAGAAAAGGACAAAACAAATGAGGGAGGAAATACATCCTTTTCCACCAGCTGGAGTGATACATTTCTTTCTAGAGGTCTTTAGGAAGGGAAAGAGCTCGCCTGCAATGGCTGCACTGAGGCAAACTTGGTATGGCAAACCTCACTTTTATCAGGGGAAGTATCATACATCTCAAGGACACAACATCTTCTGGTGCCTGTGATTTAGTGCATATATTTAAGTTCAGTCTCTCTGCTCTCCTTACAAACGTTTAGAACTTGCTTAGTATCTCTGTAAGGTTTTAGTATGTGGACATTTGGATTTGCATTTCCACTTCATTTACTTATCAATTGCTTATCAACTCATTATCTTAAATGAGTTTAGGGGTTGCTTACACTTGCTTGCTAAACCTTGCTATATGCAAGGGCATGCATTCATATTGCAAGAATTTAATCACATTTTCAAAAATACATTCTAGGAGTCACAAGAGCAACCATTCTGCTAATGGACTGTTTAAAGCAAACAAGACATTCATAAAATTGTTGGAAGTAAAAGCCCAATATTTTTAAAAGGATTTTCAGGATTGGTATAATATCCCTCTAAGTTGTCTTTTCATTATGAGACCATAATTACAAACTTGTTTGAACTGAAAATAGTTAACAAAAACTGAGAGTGAAGATTAAAATATTTGTGGAAAAGACACCCCAATTTCATGATGACAACTCTACCTACCCTTTTGAGCTACGTATCAGAGCAAATTCTTATTTCCTTCTGTGTAATAGTTTTTTCTGAGAATATGTGGTAGCAAAACTTGTCCTTCAACCATGTTACACTCTTTTGAAGGGACAGACCATTGTAGAGGAGAAGCAGTTTTGGCGGCGTCTGTAATCGGAGAGTGAGTAAACACACACAGCTGAGCAGATAAATGCAGTAGTTCAGAGTCTTTGATTCTAGTTATGGAGTGCCCAAATTGTGAAAATACTAACTCCAGTTACTTAGGGCACTAAAATGCATCCTTATAGATCTATCCGATAGATTTGCTATCTAAGACAATCAAGATAAGAATTTAGACAATAATTTTCATTACAACCTTATTTGGTGTTTCATAGACAGTTCTTTTCTTCTTTCCCCTCCTCTCTTCCCTTCCAGTAGCAGCAAAATAACCAATATGGTTTCTTTTCTAGCAGTATAATTTCTAGTGAACTAACTGGCCATATTAACTCACTGTACTATAACCATCTTTACTCCAAGTGCTAGCTACTAGTCCACCCACATACATGTGAACAGAGTAGCAATAAGAGGTGTTTTAGAGTAATGTTAAGAGAGACATCACCAAGACAAGTTACCTTAAGTGGAAATTGTAAAACCCATCTGTGCTTTAGAACCTTTGAATTGATTCAACTACCTGCAACCTGTTCTTTTCAGAAGCAGTAAAAGGAATTGCAAGTGTGTCCTAAAGAGGAGGAAAAAGGACTTGGAACATGTTTGATCAACGTGTTGTTGTCCTGTCAGCAGTAGAATAACCCATTCAGAAACATGAAATATCTCCTGGTCACTCTGTAGTCAGAGCAATACTTCAAAAGCAAATGTTTATGCTCAGGTTTCGAATTCGTATTTTCACACATTACTACCAGTCTAAGATACAGTAATTCTAAAGTTCTGATTCTCCTAATGAATGATAGTCCTAAAATTTATTTCATTATGGTTTTGATGAAGACACAACTTCATAAAGTATTCCAGAAGATCATTGCAGTTAAACAAAGTGTTCCCCAGGTAAATAATCTATAACTAGTGCAAATTATCCCATGCACGTATTTTATTTGGGATTGCTTGTTTTGGTTCCTCAACAAGTAAAAGCATTCTGAATAATTACCAATGCAATCTGTATGATGCACTATAATTTTCTTCTAGAGACTGAGTGTTTATTTATACTGATATGTCTAACCTTCTAATGAACTTCTGTCATGGCATAGTAATCAGTCTTGGCATTGACAGAAAAGTGCTCTGCTCTGCAATATTTAGGAGGTAAAAACCCAACCAAACAAACAAACAAAAAAAAACCCACCAAAAAAACCCAAAAAAACCCCACAACCAAACCCTACAAAATACTGCCTTTATAGTTTGATAAAACCCAAAAAACCTGAACATAATACTTCAAATATGAGAAATTGACTCAGTCATCCTTAGTGAAACATATTTATATATACTGCACTACACCATAAAGTGTAAAGTATTTGTGAAAAGCTCAAATAATGAAGTCCAAACCCTTTAGTACTTATTTATTATATCGCAGAAAAGTTGAATTAATTAAATTAAATTAGGCACACTTATTTAACTACTTTGTCTTCTATAAATTCTTTGATATTCTGCATTAATTTTTACAGATAGGTGGTTTATTACTTCTCTAGCTCTAAGAACTGTGATTTTATTGACTTGCAGAGGATACAAGGCACACCAGTTAAATGTTTCAGAAAGATGAATTATTTTATTAAATTATTTGTTTCTTTATTTATAAAAAGTACAGGTCAAAATTCCAAAACTGTTATTTGAAAACTGTATCATTTCTTTGCCAATGACTTAAAGACGGCAAAACTTAAACCTATTGTTATGAATGTCAGTTACCATTGGAGTATAAAGTAGTTTATGGCCCTTACACTGGGTGAAGACTGTAAAATCTGGTACATAAAGCAAGTTTAATGAAGTAAAAGCATTCTTAAAAAATCTAATTTTTATGGCATTGTCCATTAAAAAATGCCTTGCACAAGTTACTTCATTTGCTAACTTCTTATTTAAGAAACGCCTTCTTCGGTAAAAAAGCAATGCCACATTTGTATCTCTATATCCATTTCTCCTTGAATTCAACATTCTCCAAGTATGTTTTTAAAAACTTTGAAGTTATCTGGCAAGCGAGATGTTGTTAGCATTGCCTATCTGACTAACTGGTAAAGACTTACTGGCTTTTTTCATTTTCCCTTCCCTTTACCATAAACTTTTGATGTTTCATTACTAAGACCAGTAATATACTCACAGCAGAAATATAATTTGTGCCATGTGAATTTGATTTCTATTCTTGGTACACAGTGGTAACATCTTTTGTGTTTCGACTTTGAAGAGCACAATGCTTTTGAAGTGGATCTCTACTGGTCACCTCTTATGTTTTGGTTCACATTACACAATGACCCTTGAGTGCCACAAGCGGGATGAAATCACATGAAATTGAATCCATGGGGCACTTGGACTACATGAATGGGCTAGTGTTAGTCTGAAGCAAAGGCCTTCTAAAATATGTGCAGAGAAGCCACTGGGATCACAGCAACAAATGACCACTCCATAAATCCCCTCTTGTTTGTCTACACCACTTGCAAATTAAGATCTAGTGGAGCCTTATTCCATGATTAGATTTTAACAGTAACTTAAATATAAATATACAACTGTTGAGTTAATTAAATTATATACACAGAGGTGAGTGCCTGAACACAAGATGCAACATTATAATTCTATACAAATATATTCAGGAATACTTGAAGTCCATATGGGTCAACTATGAAACAATTTGATATTGCTCTGTTCACTGTTGTAGCAAGAAAGTATTTCTTAGGTTCAAGCATGAAGGCTGCTATATAACAGCATTATAGCTTTGTTCCTTGGGAAGCCCTCCCACAGGAATTTTCTCACAGTCCAGCTCTGCTGAATCATCTTGATGCTGATAGCTGTGAGGACAGCACGAATGGTGAGCCCCAAGAGGCTGAGCTGGCAGCATCTGCAGAAAACATGGAGTGTGAAAAAGATCCATTTTCACTTTCCTATTCGATATTTTATTCCAAGGTCATTACAGGGTTATTAGGCACTAAGTGGAAAAGAGGAGGAGAAAGTGAGTGACAACAGGTAATAAAAATAATGAAAAACTGTGGCAAGCTGAAAGACTGGGATATATGATGATAAGGGAAGAAAAGAAAATCTACTAAAGAGAAAGTTGAAACAAAAATGGAAAAGGTGATATTTAATCTTTCTTTTCAAAATCCTGCAATAAAGTCATATCCTAACAATTGACCTCACCTCCAAAAATATTTTTCTGGTTTTTTTCTTCATTTAAAGCAAACTTTTACATTTCAGTGTAAACTCTGTCACATATATTTAAAGCATTTAAACATTTACATGAGTAGGAACTTTCAGAGGGACTGTTCTGACCTACTTGTGTATGAATTTATCTATCATGATGCCAAGCACAGGGTTTTTGATAATCCCTTTTACAAAATCTGAAAGTGAATCTTAACTTAGTAAAGAATTCCAGAGTTTATTTTATTTATTAATGTATGAATAATTATTATGTAATTATAGATATTAATTTTTATTATTTTATATTATTAATTTATTTTGAATTTAAAAACCAACAACAACAACAAAAAGAAACGAATCCCCAGTCCCCACTGTCTGGTGCAGGAGCCATAGATGTGTTAAGCCAAGACAAAATATGCAGCAGCCTATACCCATTTTTAAATCCAGTGTCTGTTTTTACATTGAAACTTATCCTTTCTAAATTCTGGTCTTAATCCTTCCATCAGGCTCTGGTGGTTCCTTTTAACAGTTCTTAATGCATAAATGATTAAGAAAGATTTCTTCATCTATTGCTATTTCTATTATCTTCTAAACCATTTGTAATAGTCAGTAATCTTTTACTGGGGTACAGTCACCAAAAGCGAACACTAGATAATAATTATTTCCACACTTCATAAAGAGGTAAAATTCCCTTCCAATTTATATTTCATGTTTCTCAATTAATCTATGAAATAATAGAAGCACACATGCTGAAAAAAACATATTCCATGCATTATATGTTATGGCTGCTTCAACCTTCTTGAAATCATTACTTTTCAAAGTAGTAGTAATCCTCTCACGTTACAAATATGACTTTTTTCCCATTTCTGTGTTCATGGCCTTGCATTTATTTGAGTTAAAGCACAAATGAGAAGTCTAGCTTTCTCCTCCACCCATTTTTATGACATTTGTGAAATCTGTTTCTATGTTCTGTTAATAAAGATACCAAATAAAATACATAAATAAATACAAGGTTTCCCTTTTTTCTAATTGATTATTTCTATTCAGTAACTTTTTCCAACAGCCCAGTTTTTTTGGTTTTGGATTTTTGTTTTTTTTGTTTGGTTGGTTGGTTGGTTTTTGGTTTTTTTGCTTCTAGATTTGTTCTTTGTCTAGATTTCTGCTATAAATTTTGGATACCCTTCCTTCTTTGACAATGTGAAGTATTTTATTTAGACTACTTGGAAAACAGAGAGCTAATGCTCTTCTGTCCTATATCCTGTTCTTTAATTAAAATTTATTAACTAAAGAAAAATTAACAAAACAACTTTTTTTTTCAGGAGCTGACCTGTATTTTTCATAAACTGGCGAGGACACTGAAGAACAGGTGATTGGTTTCTGCTTAGCTAGATGACATTTTTCAGACATGTAAAAAGCTCAAAGGTATAGTAAAAGTTGGCCTTACTGACTCTTTCTTAGAGGATAACAAAAAGAGGGACTAAGTTACAAAGACACAGATTTTAATAGTGTTTGTTTTGTATTCCTTTCCTCTAACCTCTGCTTTTTATCTAGCATTGGCTCTCAAAAGAGAATAAGAAGGACTATGAAGTGCTTGGCTTGCTTCTTCTACATGGTAAACTTTTATTTATTAAAATCAGCAAAGGAATAGAAATGTTACATGATCTTTGATTAAACTGTGTGATATACCAACAGAAGAAAACTAAATATAATTCTATATTTTAGGCAGGAAAGTAATTTCTATGCACTGAATGCCACTTATGTATGAAACATTCTGTTCAATATACTGAGAATTTACTTTATGTTTCACAGCAGAACCCCACATTGTTTAAGTTGCATGATAGAGTTCATAATTATTATCAGAATGAAAAGGGAACAGATCCTTTGTTTCAAGGTGGAATAAAAGATATTATTCAGGATCACATAATGAATCTAAGTACTGTACAAGCACTCAAAAATTGTAATAAAAACCCAAAAAGATAAGCACAAAGACCTTCACTTACAGATTTGTAACAGCTGCTGGCACAGTGGAAGCTCAGGGGCAAACACATATTTTAATATTTGTCTAATTTTATATAAATGAAACCCAGTAATTCTGTCTGGAAATGACATCATCAGTAAAGTAAATAAAAATAATAAAAAAGATACTACTATTAGAATCTAGGCCTGGAAAACCATTACATCCAAATCATAGTAACATTCATCAAGACAGAGAATAGTCAGTGTCATTTTTAAGTACTTTCTGGTTTTTACTCTTAACTTTAACCAGGAGCTTATGATGCTTGTGGTTTGAATTAGTAAAACATGTTCTGCAAATTATTACCATCTTTTTTAGGTTTATTTACACTGCAGTACAGTTGAACATTATCACCTGTAATTTTATATCAATATATTTGAGCCAAGAGGAATATTATAGTTTTGCAAACAGGTTGGAACTAATTTGGACCTAGGTTATTTTTGTCTTACAACTTTTCAAACCTATTAGAACAATTATATTATTTAAATGTTACACAATTAGAACTCATTTAATTATTAGAACCTTTTAAAACTTCATTTTAGGTAAAAAAATGTCCTTATGAAAACATGTCATCATAGTTTTTCTTTTCCATTTAAAATGTTAGATTTTTACACTGGAAGCAAATTGGGTGTTCTAATGACTAGTCTAGTGGAGTATCAGATGTAGATTTTCAGATCTGTCTCAATCAATAAAAGGCACACCTCATGTTTTACTTTTACAAGGCTTCTGACTTCAAAAAATCTGTCCCTGTAATATAAATGTATTGTAAAATTTACATATGATGGCACAGAGTTATATAGTAGTCATAAAGTCACAAGGTAATTATTTGTGTAGAAGTGCTGTTGGAGAAATAATAGATGAAATAATACCATCAACTTTTAATAAAACACCTTTTAAAATGTCACTGTCATTTCAGGCCCATACAGCAGTTTGCATTTATGTCTAATGCCTAACTATTTCTGATGACCTAAACTTGATGCTTGACACATTTACTGGTTCAAGGCAGACACAGGCAGACACTGCATTAATAAGTCAACCTTAGCCACAGCAAACCCAGTTGCTCATTATGATGTTCCTCTAGGCCTCTAAGGTAAAAAAGAATACATGACTATGTTTTGCAAGAAACTCAAAGTCAGTATCCTGGAAAACCAAAAGCATATTCTTTAGACTATTTACAGTCCCAGCCCATAATGCCCAAACAAATAAAAAGACCACTACTCAGGAAAACTGAACACAACTGTGATGATGATAATCATGTAGGAAACAACTGATTTCTTTTTTGTCTGTGGCCTTGAGATTAGGTGGACCAGCATTGCAAATAAATTGCATTAGATCAAAACCAGTTAATTTCTTTTGCCTTCCGTAAGAGTATGATGCCATCCAAAGTATGTGAAAAAAAAAATCCCTGGCTCATGCTAAACTCCTAATCTATATTCATGCTATCTCACCCAAGACAAAACTTCTACAGGAATCCTGCTGAGAAATTAATGATCTAGTCAGTCATGTGGCAGTTCTCAGCCTTGTTCCGTTATCCTTTTGTGTCCTTCACTGTAAGTGTAGCCCATAAGATGCAAGGAAATTTGTCTCAGATGTACACACACATCCCTGTATCTGAAAGAAAATAGTACAGGCTTTTACTTGCTCAGACCATCAGAGCAGCCTTCAGATGCCTGGATTAACCAAAATGATACCAGTTCAGGCTATAGTAATTTAAAACACAACATAATTATTTCAGGAATCTGAAAGGAATAGAAATAGCTGCAATCAGAATTTGATTTAGTGGTGTGTGTTGTTTTCTAACCTATCCATTCATCTTCTGTCACTACTTTGAAGCTAGCTACATTCTCTGTATTTTGCATTCTCCTTACAGAATTCCTTCCTAGTGGTCAGCTGAGTTTCTAGTTCTTGATTTTCTTGAAATGAACTCTCTCAATTTTTTTTTTATATCCAGCCAGAATGGTGCCTACACATCACCTTGTTTCTGTATGACAGGCCGATACACAAGTGTTTGCAGGAGGAAAGACAAGAGAAATTCATGAAAGGTCTTTGGAAAACGTGTTATATTCAGCCCCTGTAATAAAATTCTACTATAAAATATTGTTAAATAGCAATCACACAGCAAAAAGCTTCCAAGCATATTTAGCCTGACATAAATCTACACTTTGATACAAGTTAAATTGGATGAAATTTCTTCCCAGGATTCAAGAATACCCATACACAGGATTTTTCTAGAGCTTTCATAACTTTCTTACTCTACTTCTTTCCCTGAATCCTACCATGGATTTTCATTACAAAGCCTGTAAGGATTATTTCACCACCATGAACAGGATTCATCAGGATAAATATAGACTTTGATGTCTGAACTAGTTGTCTAGTCTTTCGATAATGTTAATGGAAAGAAATAAACACTCTTGCTTGTGATTCATTTCCCACTAAAATAAATGTCTAAAATAAGTCAAATGAGTCGTGTTCTAAGACAACCTATTTCTCTCCATTACTTATAAAAGGACATCAGTCAACTAGTTCAGATAAAGAGAGATATTACTTCTGCTCTAAGCATTTTTTGGGTTGGTAACCCTCCATTTCTTCATGTTGTGGGAGGTATGGAAGCAGGAAATAAAAACCATGAGTGCGTCTGTCTAATGGGGCAGCTTTTAGCCATGTCTGGGGGTGGCTCAACCTCTCTATCTCAAAAGATGCCATATGCCACACATCTAAAAAGGCAGTACCACAGTTACTGCAGAAAGATATAGTACCATTAAAGGAAAATCAAAGAGCATTTTGCTAAGTCTTCATGGATTTTTTTCTCTGTATCCTGCTTTGGTCTCCAAAACCAAAGTTCAGATGTTCTTGGGGGTTCTGAGTTCCTCCCTGTTTTGTGAGGTGGAGGTAAAAAATAAGCATGTGCAACAGCCAAAAATGAGAAACAGTGCAAACTACAGTTACAAGGCTCTCAGAGCCATAACCATAAGTCCTCTACTGTTGCCCAAAATTTTTCACTAGTTTTCACAACTGCAATATTTATAAATCCATAATGAAATCCCAGATGTAATTTTCCAAGAAAGTCTGCTGCTAAATTTTTTAGTTGGGATTTCAGCCCTGGATTCCAGTCATGTGAATAGACTTTCATGGATGCATTTATTTTACTCTTCGGTAATGAAAAAATGGAAAGTGCTGGACAATTAGCTCTCATTTGCCTCAAAATCTGCCAATGTAGCCTATTATCAACATATAAAATAAGCAATCATCTCTCAAATAAAAAGGACTATCACGATTTCTTAGGTATTGTTTAGCCATTTTTGGGCCTAATTTCAGAAGTGCTGAGATGTTTCTGTGCTTGGAGGAGCCAGCTCTTTGTGTCAATGTATGCTACAAAAAGCCAGACCATGCTACCAAAAGGGACCTGAAACAGAAAGATGATATAAAGAGGAAAGCAACTATTTCTGCACTGAAATTCCTGCTTATTTTCCTAAAAGATTAGCATGTCATAAAAGAAACCTTTCCAATGCATTTCATAACAAATGTGGCTAATGGAACTAGTCAAGTTGTTTAATAAGATTTTGAGAAATAAAATCTGCTCTTTAAAATTTGTCCATACGTAGTTAAGCATTTTATCTTGTGTTGCAAAGAAAACAACTGTGAATATTTTAATTAGCCTTTCTAAGTGACAGCACTTAGAAGTGGATGGACTGAAACGTTAATATTAATCATTTTTTTAAAAACTACTTTGGGTAGTTTTAGGCTGTTTTATATATTATTAATAGCCTGTGACAAGAATTGGGAAAAAAAATTTCCATCGAGGTCAACAAGTGTTTTCTCTTTACTTCACTTGAGCAAGATTTTCACATGAGAAGGTATAGCACTGGAGTCAGCCAGGCCACTCATCCCAAGTTAATTATGTCCTTAAGTACTTTGCTTTTTCAGAGTGCCTGTGATAAGTACAATGCAGCCTGGGTCTTTGGTTCACAAGAATAACACATTGATTTTTGGTCCTTCTCATAATAATAGCCATAATGACATACACACAGCAGAAACAGGTTGCAAATGGAGGCAGAAATTTTCTGTGCGACCTCGACCGTGATCTTCATTCTCCCTTCCCTCATAGCCTTTTTAATTAGCAAGGTAATGCAGCTAGAGACATTTGCTTAACTCTATGAATGCACTCCGTGACACAGCCTAGGAAAGCTGCATCTCAGCAAAATAAATAAAATCTTTGTATGCAGAAGCTAAGTTGTCAGGAGTTCTAAAATACATTCTAGCATAATCACCTATCTTGTCTGAATCATCTGAATGGTCACAAGAGGATGGCTTCCTTCAATACCTGCATCAACCCCACAGCCACTTTCTTTCCCTTTGCGCCCAGTATCTGTTTCACTGAGATAAATATAGATGTTCCTTCCTCCTTGTAATTTTCTGAGGAATTACAAATCCAAAGAAGCTCAGATGCTTTCCCTAATTAGTTTAGAGCTTGTCCAAACAAATAACCTTTTCTTCTCTATCTTAATGGCTGTAGCTCACAGCTTAACACAACTTTTTTTCCCCCAAGTATAATATCAATAGGTACAGGCAGTTCCTGTTTCTATCAGCTTATTCTTCTGTTTCTACTTCTCATATCAAACATCACTTTTCCTTAGCATGTTTTTCTGCTCTTCTCTCACAAATCTCTGGGGTCCTTTAACCAATTGAAAATCTATTTCCTTCAAGTAGTGATTCAATTTTCTAAGTCTGCCTCTAATATACCTCTGACAATGTTCTCATTATGTTTTCTTTTTTAATTCTGCTCATAGCCATCTGCCATAGTTAGAATTAGGAATTCAAATATGTCTTAAAAATTTAAGAGGACTAGAAATAAAATGCCTACTTACTCAAGAAGTCAAGTTTTCAGTGACTGGTTTCAAGCATCACAATTCCTTAAACTGAAATAAATTAAAAATAGATTTATTAGAAGGTCATATTTGTTCCTTCATAAGGAGAAGACCTGTTAACATACAGAAATCACTCATAGCAAATTTTAAGGCGCTTTTTTTTATATATATAAAAGTCTACAAGTACCTTCCTTTGTATTTATTGTGCTATTTCCAAGGATAATATTCTTAAGCATTTTTTTTTCCTCATCCTTTAGCCATAAGGACTGCTGGTATTCCTGCTAGTCAGGTACGGTGAAATGATTGTGCAGGTTTAAAAGTAAACTGGCAGGAGAAATGAACCCAACTCAAAAGAGATTACAAGTCAGAGTTGCAATTTAATAAAAAAAGAAGGCTACAACAAATAAATAATACAGGAAAAATTGAATTTAACCCACAAACCCCAGATGTATAACCCAGAGCCCTCAGGCACAAACACAGTGGTGTTCATTAGCCCCTGTGCTGAGCCCCACATGGTCCCCCTGAGGCCAAAGTAAAAGGAAAGGTGTAGATGACTGTCACAGCCTGGACACAAGAGTGGCAGTCGCAGTCCTTTCAAGGTTCTCATCCTCCTCTGGATCCTATGAGTGGTACTGTGAGTCATAGGGTGATTTTGCACTACTTGATGGCCCATTAGCAGTCACGACCCCTTCAGGATGGGTGTTAAGGTGCTAAGGACTCCTTGGCGGGGAGTTATCACATCTGAGTCATTGGTGTGAAGACCCTATCTCACAGGGTTCTCCAACACCCAGATTGTAGTCTGAGGGGTCAGGTGTGTCCTGGGCAGCTGCTGCAAATTATCCATTATTAATAGTTTGTTAGAAATGACTTAGAGGGTGTAGAATACACAGTTTTGATTACACCCACACAATAATCACTGGTCCCCGCTGCTCTTACTAGGACAATGATATAAAGTGGCTACCTCCAGACTGTGAATTGTCAGACACAAAACTTTAGTTGTTTATATCCTCATTTCCCCTCCTCCCCTCTCCTCTCACTTCTCCTCTCTTCATTTCCTCCTTCAGTATTCTAATAAGATAGGAAATCATGCATGGTCAGTCCATATACAGACCAGAGCTGTCATTAGGATATGCAATCAGACACTGAAAGATTAGGTATGTAAATTGGGTCCAACCATGTCGAGAGGGAATTGTCCAGACCTCAGAATAAAAATATTTTTGTGACTTACAATAATGTAAGAATAGTAAAGATTTAGAAAAGTTAAATTAATACAAATTAAATTATTTCCACATGGAGTATGGATGAATGTGTGATGGTAACTGTGATGTATCATTATAATTACTATAAAATAAAACAAGTTATGGCAGAAGTATACTGAAACTGGAAAAAAATATAAAAAGCTAATGACTATTTAGCTAAATAGCCAGCATGTTAAGAATTTAGCTTGAAACTAAATACAAAATACTTTAGTAATTGACGTATTGCTTCATAATATTTGGTGATTTAGGCATTCCATTGCTAGAGAGCATCCATAAGAGTAGATTAGAATGTCTGCAATAAAAACAACAAGATTTTAGTGATGAATAAGTAACAGGTATTAAGAAGGCCAACAGGCTAAACAACCATAAACTTCTGAGTTGCTTATATGACTTTTTTTTCAAAGCGTGGGATTAACAAAAGCCATGTGCTGTTCTACCTCTTATTCCTTTCCAGAGAGAGGAACTAGCTGACTCTTGCAAGCAGAGACTATTCCACTCTCCCAAGAATGTAAAAATAGTTCCTCAAGAGATTTGCTAGTGGATAACCTGGCAGAAATCGGCTCTAACTCCTAAGATTTTTAAAATTGCTCCTCAGTGCAGTCACAAAAAGAATTTGTTGATGCATATAACTTTTTCCTAATGTGTTGACCCTGGCAAACTAAAACTACTTCACATTATTCTGAGTTCATTTTAAACACTAAAAATACCATAAAATTGAAGGAAAAGTTATTAAACAGAAGATTAAACTACGATTCTGGATTAATTTAATTTAATGTTTTTCCTCTTCAGTTGTTTCTCTACTTTGGATATTATTTAGGAAAGTAGCCTAGATATTCATTCTCAGTAATGTCTGCTAAAGTTGAACTTTTGGGTCCCACTTCCTTCAGCATCAAATCCTTCCATCCTTCCATGATAGTTCTTCCTTTATTCACTCCCAAAACCTGAGTCCCATGCAGCCATTCAGAAAAAAGGAATAGCCATTCCCTGAGGGCTTTCCAAGTGAGTTTTGTTCTGTTTTCCTCATTAGCATGATTTTTTTTTTAATTGTAATAAGTTTACTGCAGTTTTTAATGTTTATGTCGCTACAACTTTTACGTAATTTATTGTTAGAGGTAACTAACTTTCTGTCTGAGCCCACTGCTTGCTCTTGACAGAAATCACACATGGCATTCATAATGCTTTTGAGAGAGGCAGTGTTTACGTTGTTTATTCTGCTTCCATCTTTTGTCAGCTCAGGGTTTTGTTCTTGCACTTGTAACCCACAGCTACTAACCTCAACTGCAATCGTGAATATTATTTGCATAATTACCACTATATTACTGTTATCTACAATGTGGTTTGTAATATTTAGATGTAATGAATATACACAGCATGATCTGATTTTTAATTATAATTAATTTTAATTGGATTTGCACTATAAGAAGGGAAAAATAGTAAATTTATGGTAAATATTTATTTTATTTTTCACCATGGATATTTATTTGTTTTATTTTCATGGCTGCTTTTAGTCATGACCTTCTTTAATATACTCAAATAGTCAAGTGAAAACAATTTTGTTTTACCTGATTTTGAGAGGTCACACTATTGGTGGTGCTTTGTTTTTTCCTTGGGAAGTACTAAATCACCTATAAACATGCAGATAATCAGCCTGCTTGTCTGAAATATCTAACTGCTAGAAAAGGAATGCTACTGCATGAAATTGAAGAGCTATTTGCCTGACTACTTTTTTATGTTTGGGAAAAGTTACTGAGAGAAATGTCTTGGCATATTTCAAAAGGATATTTATCTTTTGAAAATAACTATTGATTTTTAGTTTGTAATTTGAAACTAATTAAATAGATCTGAGTTCCTGAGTCAAGCCCTCTTAGGTTAATGGGAAAAAGGATGTTTCATTGACTAAACTGCTAAGTGAGGCTTGTGAAAATGTATTATTTTCTTTGTTCTAGTAAACGTTGCATTTATGACTTTGGAAATTCAGAACTAGAATTCTAAAGTAATATAGTCACTTAAGGATACAGTTAGAAGCTAGGAATGGTAAATTTTTTTTTTCCATTTTTTTGCAACACTGAAGAGCAATTAAGGCTCAGCTTAACTCTTGGCTGGAATTAATCTTCATGCTGTAATTCACCTACAGAGATATCTATACCAGTAAAGCAGTCAGTACCTGGTCAAAACTTTGGTAATAGAACTTTCTGTTCTACTTAACTGGCATAGTATTCCCTGGCCAATTATTACTCCTCCATACTATTCACAAATTCAGTTGAAGAATTCAAAGGAGTGGGGAATAATTTTCCCAAAGCAATTTAGATGAAAAAAATCTGTTTGGAAACAAAAACACTAAACCAGCAGAGAACATGCCCTAACACCCTGCATCACTAAGGTTAATTTACTGTCATGTAGATGTAGCTCTTTCTTCTTGAAGCTATGACTTCTTGTGTAATTATCTTGGCAGGAAACCAGATCAAGCTATAAGCAGTATTCCACATCCACATATGTCCTGGTTCAGCAGGTGGAACCAGTTTATCACTGTGTGAGGGTGATCAAAGCTATGTATCCGACACCCTCTATTCATTTCCCGTGAACCGTTAACAATGGACCATTTGCAGCAGCTGCCCAGGGCACACCCAACTCCTTAGGATGTGAGCTGGGTGTGAAAGACATCTGTGAGATAAGAGCTGTAATAACTCCCCTCCAGGGAGTCGTTAGCACCTTCAAACACAGCCTGAGGGGGTGTGTCCGCTAATAGACCATCAACGATTCCAAAATACCCCATGACTCACAGAATCAGATGATCTATTGTATAACTCTCTGCCCTGGGGGGGGTACTGGGTGCTCCCCACCTGGACCTGAGGGTACATAATCTGGGGGTTTGAAGACCTCAGGGGACCACTCATTGATCCAGAGAAGGATCAGAACCTTGACAGGAGAAGGCCACCACTCTTGACCAGACTGCAACTACCACTCTTCACCGAACAGCAACCGTCGTCTGCATCAGCAGGTTTTTTCGCTTCCTTTTGCTTTGGACTTGGGGGAACCACGTGGGGCTCAGCACAGGGGCTAACAATCACCATTGTGTTTGTGCCCCATGGTGCTGGGTTGTACTTCTGGGTTTGTGGGTTGAGACCAATTTCTCTTTGTATCATTTCATTTGTTGTGATATTGTTATTAAATTGTGGCTCTGACTTGTGATCTCTTTTGTGTTGGGTTTGTTTTCTCCTGCCAGTTTACATTAAAACCAGCACAACATAACTCTATCCCAAGCATACGTAATTTCAAAGAGAACTGAACTTCTCCAGCTGGCAGGAATGTGATACTGTGCCTTCAAGACCTAGGATGTCACTGAGGTAGATGTGTGTGACACACACCAACTGATCAATACTTCTGAATATATGCCATCTTGATTGAAAGAATAGGTAAAAATTTACTTTAATTTTATCTGTCAGTATTTACTTAAACTAAAATTTCCCAGGGTGAGGAGTGTTTCTGTCTTTCAGCCAGTGTCTACTGCAGCTGATATATTAAGTGCTCATAAGCTTCAAATTGCTACAAACATAGCAAATCATCACCCTTGCATTTGATCTTTTGGAAATATTTCCACAATGAAATTTCTCTCTTCAGAAGAGACAACTGAGCAAGATTTCTTCACTTGTGTTGGAGTTCAAGGTGGCATTTTTCAGCTTCTTCAAAGAGTAAAGTATAATCAACTTGAAAAATAAGAAAATTTTCCTATAATGAAAAAATCTACCAAGCATAATTTAAGGTGAGAATTTTAAAAAAATACTCCCAAGACAGTGACTAAGAGCTTCTTGTCTCAATGTAATTTATCTTGATTAAGAAAAAAAATCAACTTATCTGAAGTAAAAATGTAGTTCAAAGTCCAATATAATTAAAAAGGCAGGAAATTGTATTAGACATGCTCTAAAACAGACGTCAGTCTGTTGATTGATGTCCTTCATGAAAACAGTATCCACAAATTTGTTTGCCTTTTTCTCCTTTAGGATTCTCCTAAACTCCTGTTTTATTGGCCTTCTTCAATATGTTCCAATTGAGCAACAGCCTAGTGATAATGTGATTAAGCAGCTCTAAAACTTTATGAGCCAGTGAAATTTCAGCTGCTGAAAAACACAGCTTTCGGAGAATGTTTCAAAGGAACTCAGTAATACAATGCGTCTTGGGAACCATAACAAATAAGCAGTGTTGGAAAATGTCCATAGACACACGCTCAGCATCCTTAAAACCTGTCAGTAGTACACTGTAGTACAACATTCTGGGTAGTAATGTTTATTCGAAAAGAGTAAGACTTAATAAAAACAATTTCTTCACTAATCACTTTAGCAGTAATTCAAATATACATAAAGACCCCCTCATACATTATGCAAGCATAAAATATGTGTTAAACTGTTTGCTTATTTTTACTGAGATTTTACTAAGAATTCCAAAACCAATGGAACATCTGTTTATTGTGATGGTAATACTCGCAGTGAATCTTTTCCATTCGAAAAATCTGAGTTTACCTAAAGCATTCTATTTGGAATGAACACAATTTTTGATCTGTCTTTGAAGCCTGATGTAGAGAAGAACATAAACATCCAATCCTGGATACCTACTCCTTTGGGCAAAACCCTGCAAAAGGAGAAGAGAGCTGAATGTTGAACCGATACAAAGCTTTTTGAAGCTTGCATGGACTCCTGGTGTTCCTTATCAAACCAAATGGTATATTTAAGACTCAGGTTTTAGGAAATATTTCAGGTTTATCAAACTTATTAGAACAGAAACACTAGGTGGTGGTGGTTATCCCTCTGTGGGACACTGCAGCTACATCAGAGCTGTTTTCAACTGGTGTCAGAAAGAAGATATGAACCATCATGTACTCTAGAAATTTCTAGTTGATGAAATTATTTTGACTATGGAAATTGAATTCAGCTATACAGTGACAAGAGAATCAGGGATTTCATAGTGCACAGAAAAATGTTGTTTCCACAAACAGTCTTGCTCTATATGTCTCTTTACCAGTATGAGCCAGATATAAGCTTTTACCTGTCAGTTTGATGCTATTTAGAACATAAAAAAAATACCAATTTCCCCTTAAAGTGAGTAACTGTGATTAATTTTGACTCCATATATTATTACATTTTCTTCATATAACCTCAGTCAGTATTTGGGTAATATATAGAAGGCAAATATAATTTTAAAAATTTTTAGAAAACAAGACTATATAGACAAAAATTGGGACTTCTCCCCTGCACCCAAGGGAAATATGAAACATATTTCTAAAAGCATATTTTTTAAAAAAAGAAAAACTATTTAATTCAGAAGGATCTGGTGGAAAATTGCAGCATAATCACAACATCTACAAAATTCCAGCAAATGCTATTACTCTTTGGGGTAGTATCCTTTGGCTACTTTCCAGTGTGGTGGACTGGTTTGTCTCTTCTCAAAAGCTTGAATCAGCATAACAAATCCAAAACTTCAAAAGTAGGATCTCTTTTACATCATTAAAGCCTTACCCAAAAATCTTCTTGTGCCCTGACCATGTACTTCCAAAACAGCCACCTACCCCTGGTAGACACTTTACCTGGGCATAAAACAGGCAGCCAGCTCATTGGGCCAGGCACATGTGAGTGCAACTGATCTTTCACATCACAATGAAGGGATCACATATAGATTGTATCTGCTGATCCCCAGGCTGCTCCTGGATGATGAACTGAGTGTGGTGTCTGGGCTGGCATGAAATACCATGGACAAGCTGCACTGTTCAGATCCATGTCTTAGCCCTGTTGAATTAACTAGTACAGACACAGCTGTCACAGTAAAACAAAGATAGGTGAAGTGCTGTGAATAATGCACTGAATAAGAGCAGGCAGAAAACAGGTATTACGCCCAATCCAGTCCTGAAGATAAGACATTCCATTCACTAATGAAATGTATATGGTGCACATATGAATCTTCAGTGACATTGAAATTATAAGTTGGGTCACCCTGCCTTTGATACTGAATTAAATATATATATATGTATATTCCAAGCAAGGCTATGTAGGCCTGAACTTCCCTCCTGATGACTTAGGTCAGGAACCTTATTTAGCAGGGTAGGAGGTGCCAGGCATCAGGTTCACAATTGTACAATGAACCCAATCAGACATATCCCTGTATCCTTGGTCTTTGGAAACTGCATGTTATGGAGAAGGTAATTCTTAAACTGATGCTATTGTGCCTACAGATATCTTGGAGAGAAACAGGCTTTTGGACAAAGAAAAGGAGTTTTCTTTCTGCCATTAGTATCTTAAAATTACTCTTGAGAAATCAGCTTTGTCCAGGATTACCAATTGCTTACATATTGCTTAGTCACTTCTGTTTAAGACCTGATGAATAAAAAAATAAATTGCCCTTAACATAAAATTGGATTCTAAGTTGAGTATTTTTTTCCTATAGTGGGAAGCTTCTCTTTGATATTCTCAATTTTACTATTACTTTGCAAATCCATCCCATAGGGAAATAAGTTAAACAAAACAAATAATCAATTCTCTCATGTCTTCTATACATAGAAATTCTGCTTATTAAAAAAGATTATGGACTATTAGTTTGATGATTCTGTAGTTCTACAAAATAGAATAGGGAAAATGGTTTTAAGGAAGTATTTTTATTCTTCTTTGATGTAAATACATTTTGTTGTGGCAATTATCTTTTAAAAACTACAGTCTTTGATGTGTGAATGACTTTCCCTAGTCTTGGAGAGACTTCAAAGTAATTTTAACAAGATCTTTATATCTTAAAAGCAATAGATTTCCCAGTACATTTCAGAATAAGTAAGTTTTGAGTTAAAATTATATAGCCAGAAGAGAATTTTTCAATTTTCTATTTCTATGGTATTCATTTTGACCTTTCACATTTACACTGAATCTTTCTTTCTAGCTGCTTTGTCATGAAGCACCCTTCTTGTGAGCACTAGAAATCATTCTACTCATTACCAGTTCAAACTAAGAACATTTTCTGAAAGCATCTAGCTGGAGGATAATGTTAGTTCAATTATTATATTGGAATACATTTCAATTGCAAGATGCAATGTAACCAGTATTATACCAATTTCCGCTGCAAAGATTCTTTCTGCCCATAAACCTTGAAAAAGGCTTCAACTTTTAAAAGTCAATAACAAGAAGCTTTTGTGAGATGAGATGTTTCTCAAAGTGTCTCTATGGCTGTTTTATTCCTCTACATGACATAGTAATTTTCAACTCATCTTATACTTCCTCTGAAATCTGTATTTATTCTGTGTAGAGTTCATATGCCATGATAATACACTATGGAATAACATTTTCGTTTGTTCTGTTTTGCTTTATTATCTTTTACAAGGAAAAAATGCATGTGCTGCTTTCAAAACTTTATTACAAGGAAAAATATCTTGAAAAGGTATTTTTGCATGAATGGAGAAACCATGAGCTTTAAAATATAGATATATTTTGCAAAATAGAGTCCATGTTTTCTATATCTTGTTCACTTCATTGGCCTTCAGTAATTTATTTTTTAATCTCACTTGTGCTTCCTGAGTCACTATTAAAGAGATTCATGGTAACTAATAGATACTCCATGGGCCCTTCTGCTACCTGGTGTAGAGTTTAGTATAGTGCTTTTGGATAAAGTTTGTTTTATATGTGAGTATACAATTTACTTAAGTAACTATAACGAAAATAAATCATGTACATTACACACCCGACTACTTAGAAGTAACACTTCACAGTTATCCCCTTTTAGCCATTTAGAATATGATATACCTTACTAAGATAGTAATTCAATAGTCAAGAAAATCTGCAGTATGAAAAATCTGTATGTGTTGGCTGATTTTAAAATGGAAGAACTTAACTTGCCATGATAGTATAATAATAATAAATAATGGGAACAACTAGTGGAGATTCCTACCCCACATAGCCGGAACTATTCCCACCTGGGCTTGACAGCTCAGTAGATGAGGCACTGCCTTGAGACTTGGGTTTACTTTCTTTGTCATAGTCTTTAAGTATGACCTTAGAAAGGCTATTTATCCCCTCTCTGTGCCTTAGTTTCTACTCTGGCTTATCTATTAAGATTGTCAGTTTTGGACACCAGAATTACCTTTTACTGTACAGTTATATGATAACTTAGAAACCTTTCTCCCACAGTTTGCCAATGACACCAAGATGAGTGGTGTGACTGATATTTTAGAAGGAAGGAATGCCAACCAGAAATAACTTGACAGGCTAGAGAGGTGAGCCTGAGTGAACCTCAGGAAGCTCAACTAGATCAAGTGCAAGGTCCTGTGCCTGGTTTGGAGCAGTCTGAACCTTGGATACAGGCTGGGCAACGAATGGAACTGACAGCATTCCTGCAAAGTACTTGGGGGTGCTTATAGGTAATGACTTGGCAAGGTGAACTTGTAGCCAGAAGGCCAACTGCATCCTGGGCTCCATCAAAAGCAGTGAGTCCAGCAGGTCAAGGCAGGTGATTCTGCCCCTCTACTCTGCTCTCACGAGATTCCACCCTGCAATACTGCATCCAGCTCAGGGGCACCCAGAATAAGAAAGATGCAGACTTGCTCCAGCAGGTCTAGAGGAGGGCCATGGAGATGATAGGGGTCTGGAGCACCTCCCCAGTGAGGCTGAAAGTGTTGAGGTTGTTTAGTGTAGAGACATGAACTTTCTGAGGAGACCTTATAGCAGCCTTCCAGTAATTAAAGGAGGACTACAGGAAAAACAGGGAGGGACTGTTTCTCAGGGATTGCAGTGATAGGATGAGGGGTAGTGGACCTAAAGTAGCATTAACTTAGATATTTGGAAGAAATTCTTTACTGTAAGTGGGATGAGACACTAGAACTCTTTGTCTAGAGAAGTTGTGGATGCCCCATCCCTTTAAGTGTTCAAGGCCAGGTTGGATGGGTCTCTGAGCAAACCATTCTAGTGGAAGGTGGGTCTGTCCATGCCAGGAGGGTTGAAACGATCATCTTTAACACCAGTTCCAGGCCAAACCATGCTATGATTCTATGAAGTGAATGATTAACATTCACAGAACTGCAGGCTTGGGTGCAACAAATAGAATAAAGGGATTGAAAAAATAACCTGAAGAGCATTTTCTTGAAATGACACCAAAATGATCTTCAGATGCATGATGGGAGGATCCCAAGATCATCTCTCCATGCCTCAGCAGACCTGTGACTTCTCAGTCAGAGAACAGTGGTGGTAACAGTTGAATAGGCTGTCTCCAGAATGTGGAGAAAAGTCAGGAAATTCTTCCCATCCAGCCAATTTGAGGATAGCGAAAAGATGAAATGTAGTTAAAGAACCTGCTTCATTTGGGAATGATACTGATGTGAGTTTTTATGCAAGAGGCTATATGTTTCCTGGATTTCCTTTTGGCATATAAATTTTTCGTGTTTTATAGTACTGCTCAAAGCAATATCATCCTATGAGTACACAGTAGTATGCATGAACTTCACAATCCACATATGATTCACACCCCCTCTTCCAAAGTTTTTAATTTACTTTCTTTTCAATATATTTTTTCCATCCTGTTTGTGTAATCAAAACCATATGTTATGGCTTCTACATAGATGACATTCAATTTTCTACACGTAAAAATGGACATATATATATATATGTAATATATATACACAAGCAGTTTTCTCATTCGATTACTTAAAAGGTAACTGCAGATATTTTAATTACACAAGAAAACTAAAAATAGCAGAAATACTGGTATGCTTTAATTCCCCAGAAATAAACGCACAGAAACTAAATGAATCTTATCTCAGCTTGCCTCTGGCAACCTGCATGGTCTATGCCTGGACATGCTATAAGAACTCAGTGCTAACCTGCAGTATGCATGGGATCTGTGATGACCTATAGTTCATCATTTTAAGGACAACACCACTTAATCTGGCACGTCTGCTAGTTGTTATTTGTATGGACATCAAAGCAATCAGTCTAGTTACTTGTCATCTCCTTCAAACTTCATTAAAAAACTGGTCAGATGACCTCATTTTATATATCAGCAGTTCAATCTCAATCCATCATCAGAAAATCAAGTCCAGCAAATAAGCACTGTGGTGGCATGATTTTTAGATGTCCGTTTAATGTTTCTGCTTATTTAACTTATTAGAGTAGAAGAGTTACCAGGCTTGAATGCTTATTCAAATACAGACATTTCCTTCCTATCACAATAATAGATATAATGCACTATATATTTCATGACAGATTTAACATAAAGTGCAAATGGAAGCTCTAATTCTTTAGATAGTATCTTCCTCTCCAAAAATCAATGTCTTTGCTTTTGTTTTGTTTTATTAATTTTGATTAGTAAGTGCCAGGACCTCACATGGTGCTTTAGAATTTTCATTTCACTATTGCAATGTTGTGACTGACAAATTCATGACATTAGGCATTACGGGTTGCCATGTGCTCCAACTGTGTCATTAATTGCTACTTAATGAAGTGTTTATGTACACAGTTTGTGTATGTAAGTGTATTGGGTTTTCACCAGTGCACAGGGATGCCTGAAGGAGGTTGAGATCCTGTGGGAAGCCCACACTCGAGCAGGCTTCTGGCACAGGACTTGTGACCCTGCAGGACACTCACACTAGAGCAGCCTGTTCCTGAAGGACTGCACCCCTTGTAAGGGATACATACTGGAGTAGGGGAAGAATATGAGGAGTCTTTCCCCTGAAGAGGAAAGAGCATCTAAAACAATATGTGATGAGCTGATGGCAGGCCCCAAATCAGGAGCAAAGCTGAAGCCAGGGAAAGGGAAGGGAGGGGTGAGGGGAAGGTGTTTTTAAAATTTGGGTTTACTTATTATTCTACTGATTTCATTGGCAATAAATTCAGTTTCCCTAAGTGGAGTCTGTTTTGCCCATGAACAGTCACTAGTGAGTGATCTCTCCCTGCCCTTATCTCAGCCATGAGTTTTTGGTTATATTTTCTCTCCCTTGCCCAGCTAATGAGGGCAGTGACAAAGCAGCTGTGGTGGGCACCTGGCATCCAGCTGGGGGTCAAACCAACACTGGAGTAGAATCATAGAATCATAGAATTGATTGGGTTGGAAAAGACCTCCAAGATCATCGAGTCCAACTGTTGCGGCCTGCTTAAACGGAGAGAGCACACCGATGCGATGTCCAGGCAAATCTCTCCTTTATTCAAATTACAACAACAATATATGACCTCTCATCTGACCCCGCCTAGGGGCCAGCACCTTTGACCCTATTGGCTTAGGCTGCGTCTCTGGACATATATGGCAAAGTCCTGAAGTCCCTTACAGTGGGTGGTACCAGTGGGTGGTTGTTTTGCAGGTAAACTTCCCAGGAGCCTCCAGGCTCATTCAGGAACTGGACTCCCACACTGGCCCTCTTTATTTGGAGACTTTTCTCAACTGGAAGCTTTAGTAGACAAATAATCTTTATTTTGGACTCCATTTTGAGAAGGGGCTCAAGAGATGATGCTGGTACTTGAAGATTTATGGGAATTTGATTTCTTCTGGAGTGCCCACATTGTACCCTTAAACTCAGTTGGGCTTTCTCCTGAAGTTGCACTGGACAGTGGGAGAGGTGTCCTCTTGTATTATTTCTAAGGTTCTGCTGAAATTAGTGCATTATGGTGTAGGCTGAGAAATGCTTTTCATTTTCGATTTCAAAATGCAAATTCTAGACCATCTGTCTAGATGTCCTCCCTCCTCCCCCCATCTGTTGAACAGCCTACATCGTGTGTAGAATGGTGCTTTTCTTCATATTCTCTTGCTGTATTCCAGTTTCTCAAAGTATTTCCTGTATTATGAAGGAGGGGAGTCAAGAGCTGCTGTTCTTCAGTTCTTAATACTTTTCGGTTAAAAAAAAAGTTTTAACTTCTTGGTTTTCTGTGTGATCTAC
This sequence comes from Hafferia zeledoni, assembly GCA_035583235.1. Taxonomy (NCBI): domain Eukaryota; kingdom Metazoa; phylum Chordata; class Aves; order Passeriformes; family Thamnophilidae; genus Hafferia; species Hafferia zeledoni. The sequence goes on along the minus strand of JAWWEV010000115.1, from coordinate 103,340,289 downwards.
ATTTTGTCTGCATGCTGGAAAACAATGAGGCGTGGGAAAACTGCAGAAAGCCTTCTGGCTGGATTTAGGCCAGGTAGTGGGTGGGAGGCAGTAACAATTTGGTTCATTCGGAGTTTTGTAGATTAAAATCTCAGAAGAACTTCAGCATAAGTGTGGGTTGCTTGATGATGGTAGCAGTGTAGGCAATAGTAAGCAGCATGGCTGGCTGTGGGCATATTGCACTACAGTAGTTCTCCCATCTTCTGATCCTTTCAGTTTCCTGTAGTAAATACAAACATCTCGATCCTACTCAGCTAGTTCTGAGTTTTTGCTTCCTTACAACAAATGCCACCAAACTGGTAATTGGTTTTACGTACGTGTGTGGTGTATGTACTGGCTTTTGTAACAACTCAGCTGAGATTCAGTATGGGCAAGGAGGAGAAATTTTATAATGCCTTTCTTCTCTTCTTATGTCCATCCCTAAGAAGCCCATAAAATACAAAAAACATGGTCAGTGCTTTTATTCCACCATCCTGCATTTCCATTATTGCAGCTGTCAATGCTGAGAAACGTCTGGTCTCATGGGTAGGCAGCTGTTTCTCAGAGCAGTTACTCAGGCTAGCAAAGTGGGAACTTGGGGACACCTGCTTGGGTATAGCTTGTGGGATTTGTTCTTTTCCCTTCATTTCCAGATGCAGGCTCAAGTGAGTGCTATCATCTGTCTTAATTCAGTAATTAGATGATCACTTTATTATTGAAATTCAGAGTTCTCTTTTAAGTTAGCTGTTGTGGAGAGAGGGATGTTCAACAGGCCAACAAGCCAATAAGGGCAAAAAATTGAAATAAAATGTCTGAGGACTCCAAATGTCCAAATGAATGTGACTTTTCTGAAGTATCTGCATTTGCGATATAATGATTTATCTCTTATTTGCTCAATATGACCTAGGATATTTGTCTTCAAATTCAACACATTGATTTCGCTTCATTATTTTATTGTATTATAAGTGAATGCATTTCATGGAGGAGGAGGAGGATGACTGGGGAAAGTTTTGGTGAGCAGGAGGTTCTTATCATATGTTTGCTCATAAATTTGTGGGATTTTGATTCTTTTTGTCTTTATGTTGTTGTCTGACCTAGTGTCTTGTATGCTCAAAGATCTGGAGGTTCTGTATTATTTTTTGAGATTTTCAAATACTGAATAATAAGGGAGATAACTTTTCTGGTGACTTCTATTCTTGGTTTTTTGAGTATGCCACCAGGTACTTAAGCAGGTAATTTTAATGCTAAAATTAAAAAAAAACAAACAAACCAAAAAAGATGTTTAGAACATAAAATCATAGAATCGATTGGGTTGGAAAAGACCTCTGAGATCATCAAGTCCAACCCTTGGTCCAACTCCAGTCCCTTTA